>OW679200.1:42822690-42888874 GCA_940337035.1 Agriotes lineatus | reverse complement strand
TAAGCTGAAAATCAGTGCATGTACTCACGAAACGTAGTTGGAAGCACTATCATTGCGATCATAAGGATGGCCTCGCCAGGCTCTGCATGGAATTGTTCAATAGAGCCCTGAAGCGGATACAGGCGGCTGTTGTAGCAGAAGGAAATTCAAGCGCCGTCAAAACTGCTCGCATCTAGGATATACGCTGGAAGAGCCGTTTTCTATGATGAAATCCGGCAACAGGAAGAGATCGCAAGAATCCGCAATCCATATGAGCTTTATGCTTGGTTGCCGGCAGAAATTAGAATTCACAACAAAAAACCAAAAAAGGAAAATCTCACCACAGCTAGAAATCGGCCTGAACGTACTTGAAGAGACGCCGCTGTGCGTACATTACTTGTTACAGAAAATCGAGGCTTCCATAGCCTGCTAATTAAAATTATGCCAAATCCCCGGAAGTAGCTTCTAAATAAACCTTGCAGGTGGCAATCTCGTAGGTTGAGCGTTCCTTGGGCAAAATCTAAATCACGCCACGCCAAGAGCGGGGCGCGTGGGAAAACCATATTTGAAAACAAACTGTCTCGAGAAACTATTTAATAACGTAATGCTAAATGAAATGGGACGTTACACATTGTTGGCCATTTTTTGACAGTTTTTCCTCTTCCCAGATTTTCTCAATGATATTTCTTTACAGTTTGCTCCAAGAACCTTTTACTTGACTCTGCGATTGCGGTTGCTTCTATTTCCCCTTGTTTATTTTCTACTAAAATAACATTGACCCTGAGACAAACTGTTTGAAAGTTTTAGCCTACTATTTGTCTCAATCATCAGTATACTGCGTTAGCATTTTTTTTTTTCAGAAACTGGAAAGAACTTGCGATATTAGCTGTAGGATCTATGTTTTTATCTTCTTTTTAAAACTAAGTATAGTTTTCACCAGAATGAGTAGCATGCAATGAGCATCGTCTATGATGACATGCAGCTTATCAGATTTTTGAGATTTTAAGTTTGCTCTAATTGTACTTGAAGTCAATTTCCATACAGTCATATGTGTTTCTCTATCCAAATTCAACTAACCTAGAGACCCATTTTGAACTTTCCCATGAATTTTCTTCTATTATACGTTCGGCTCGGTACAACGAGAGTTTCTGTCTGCCCATCCTGTTCGCGATGTACAAGAAAATTTTCATGTCTCTGCGGGTTCATTTTCATTAAAATAGATCGAGACTTTATAATCACCCTGTATGAGACGTCCGATCAATCTGTTTTTTCTGCGCTGACATTTACAGGTTTCTTTCTTCTTGATTGGAGGCTTATGTTACGTGCACCGTAATGACGACTTTAAGTAATAAAAATACAGGTTTTTGCTCTTTTTATACATATAGGTGTGTACGTTATATCCGAGGCTCTAGTCTACTACTAGAGCCGATTTCTCAGCATTTAACCTGTATATCAGAGAATGCAGCATCAGTCCAACGTCAAAACATTAAAAAACAATGCAATTAACACTTCTTTGAGATACAAATATATATATAGTCAGCTAGCGTGGAAATGTCTTTATAAAACCAATTACATATTGATAACATTCGAGTGAATATTTCTCTTTTACACATCCAGGCGCTCCGCCCTACTTGCCCTCCCGTAGTTACGAACGTGAATCTCGCAGAAGAATTTGCAACCGCTCGTAAAGCTTCAATAATTAAAAGCTCATGTTTTAGTAATGAAATGGTGCCTCCTCTTGGGCTGTAAAGCTGCAGAGTGCTTGTTTTGTGCGCAATTTAGCCCGCTCTATCGCGTTTGTGCAGTTTAGGGTTACTCGGTTTGTTATGTGGGAGAGGCAACATGTTCCAGCTTGAGCCCTTGAGCAAACATGCAGAATGGCAAGTTCGCTGGGAGACAAGTGGAAACGTTCCGGTCTGTTAGACGGCCAAATATTTTCCTAGGTTTAAAGCTAAGGGTAGTGCGGCCGGTGTTTGCCTTGCCTGCTCAGTTACGGGTTATTTTTAACCTGGAGCCCTGCAACACTGATATTAATATTCATCATGCCCATAATGTGTCGCAGATTTAATTAGAAATTAATTGTTAATTAGTGGGGCTCGTGCGCTGTTTGAAATTATTGTTCCCAAAACCCAAAAGCTATTTTATATAAAAGGATAAAAGGGTAGTTAATATTAAATTGTGAAAGCGTCCAGTGCAGTTTTGTTAATCATGACGAATACTGTAAAATATGATTTTGGTGGAAATATGGGAAATTTGCAGGAAACTCCATAAAATGAACATCCTAGCAGAACCAAAAATAATTCTAAAACGTTTAAAAAATACAGCGTGGTCCATGGAATTTGAAACAAGTGAGAAATTGATGCCATATATAGGGTATTTCGCCACCCAAGAAAATTTGAACGTTTCTGGGAACAGTCAGAAATAATAATGAAATTGAAATCTTACAAGCAATTTAATTATTATCGTTTCCTGACACGTTCGAATTTTAAGATCTTTAAATTTGTAGGGTGACGTACTACTCGATAAATAGCATTAGTTTGAGTTATATAACGTCATAAAAGGTTTCGGAGATTATATCAAATGAGAAGTTCTAATATTAATAGCTTCATCACACATATTAGTGCTGATTCCCCAAAATTTACATTAAGACCTAGTGGAGCAGAGGCATCGAAATCTGTTCCAAAGTATCCATATATATAATAGGCTTGTCTGGGACGCTGTTTTGTGTGTCCGGGACGCTGTTTCATCAGCCAAACCGTAAGAGATAGAGAAAAAAGTTATGAAAGTTATTTGTTTGGAATGGTCATGTCAGGTCAGAAACCGAATTTATAGATGCTAACAATTGCTTTGTTTCCGTTTCCACGCTCCAACTGGCTCGTAGTATGCGATGGTAGCATCAAATCTCGAACGCTTCGATCCATTTCAGCTTGGCTTCGGTAAGGATCCATATCTCTGCGTAGTATAGGAGAACTCAGAAGACGTAATATCAGTGTAGCGGCAGCGTCACTACGTGTAGTGTCCAAAAATATCCCCGCAAAAGGCCTGCAAACGCAGCACAACTAAGTGACTAAGTGTCGTAAACGGACCAATTAGCGTCGCGAATTACAAATTAGATCCGCAACTTCAGTGTAAAAGGGCACGCAATATGTAAACTCCGGGAGATCCGGAATACCACAGCAGGTAGTAGCACAATTATTTTGGGCAACAAAAGATCGGTTGCAAGAAGAGGTTATTCCAATTGACCCCTCGTAGAAGAAGAGACGTGTAATAACCCCCTCGGGTGGCGCAAGCCATCCAAACACTGGCGTAAAAAACTTCCCCGAGGAGACGTCTTGTTGCAGCAGAAAGGCAATAAAGCAAATATTGATAGCCTAGATTAAACGGAGCATAATGGCTAAATTACGCTTTCCAGACGAAGGTCCCGCAAACCATAAACAACCTTTCACGTGCGCAACTAAGGAAGCCATATAATCCAGACACGGAAGTGGCGGCAACTTCTTCGCTCATTTTAGTCGATTCTCTTTCAGTATTCGGTTCATGCTCATTCATTTCACACAAACTCCATAGTTTGCTACATGTATGTATTATATGTATATGTGCTTTTTTAAATTAATTTTGCTTCAATAAATGATACATGCCAAATTGGTGACTTCGACGAAAAAAAGTGATAATTAAGTAGTTACCATCAGAAGACGCGCACTCTGAGGTCTTGGTTGAGGTTCAGGCTGGTACTTGAAGAGCGCAGATCTTGCCTTTTCGCTGCGCTATTATATTTTCAACTAGTTGTTTTAGTCTTCTCCGTCCGTAGATCCGAGGTATGTCATCTTAGTGCCCCCATGGAGTTGTTATTTTTCCACTGTCCACTTTCTCTGCTATTTGGTAGACGTAAAGGTTCAAGATCATTTCAACTGGGGGCGGGCTGCTATAGGAAACTTACGTCTCTCTTCAGCCAATAACGGGAATTCCAGGATACGTTAGGAAGGGTGAAGAATGGAAAAGAGGCCAGGAAACGTGGAGAATTACTGCCCCGGCATGCGCCTCAGAGAATGTACTCTGTTTGCTCAGGAAAGCCACCTAAAAACCTGAATCAAAGCAGACGGCCACGGGAATCGAACCCAAGACGTCCCGAATGCTAAGCAGACGTGCTAATCACTAATCAACAGAGCTCGGTTGCTATTGGGGCCTTAGCCACTCCCATATATTTGGTCTTCTTGGCGTTCAGTCGTAACCAGTACGTCTCGCACATTCAATTAGGGAACGATCTAGGCACAAGAATAAATATAATAACCAGAAAGATATCTCGTATTACCTGATCGCCGGCGCCTCATAGCCTTGGGACGTTTCTAAGCGGAAATTCTAAACTGAAACGGCCAGTGCAGTCAGTGTAGGTAGAGGCTGGAATGGAATACAATGGTTCGAGGTCACCCGTTGTCGGCATCGACATCAAATCGGTTGTGTAGAAGATATGCTTCTGGTTATTATATTTATTCTTGTGATCTAGGGTTCATTGCAGTCCATCTTCGCTGTCGGCGAGCAGAACGATGTTATGTGCATATAGGATGTTATTGGCCAGCACTCCGTTGATGCTGAATCCGTCTATCGGAGATTCTCTGAAGATGTGCTTAGAGTGACAGCTGAAGATTAGAGTAGATAAAATATACGTTGTATTCTCATTTGTGGCCGTTTTTAGTTGGCTTACATGTACATTACTAGCTGAAACCCGCGGCATATGCCTCATTTAAAATGTACGACGAATGTAAAAACTTTTTAGGATACTGCATGGGTAACTAGCGTTTACATAGTTACAAACGAGTCCGGTAAATTTTATGTAAACGCTAGTTACCAATGCAGTATCCTAAAAAATCTTATACGATACACAACCGGTAGCATTTGTATGGCCTTGCCAAACATACAGGTCTCGCCCTACGGACTCGACCTGTAAAGTATTGGCGCGGCCATAAAAATGTTGCTACCGGTCTAATAACGTAAATAGCTATTGTTGCACTAAAGAAAGTTTTAAAACCACGCTAGAGATTGGCAGTAAGGAAAAGTTCCAAAATAGCTATTTATGCAACAAGTGCTAAAAGTCGACGTTTATGCGCGAGACATGAAAATTATGAAACGAAGCTGAAGGCTGAGTTTCATAACATGTCTCGCGCATAAACGACTTTTAGCACGCGTTGCATACAATATTTTATCTACGACCTTAATTTTACCGTTATTAATCCATAAATATCGATTTAAGAAAGGTTGGCATCTGCGACACTTTTAATTTATGTCATAATGAACAGTAGGCTACGCCGCGCGGGCGATTGTTTGGCCACGCCCGTGCTGTCAAGGTGAGTTACGAAATGTAATTATTGATACTCCACATATGACTGTATTCATTACCTAACGCTTTAATTATTTCAAAAACGCTTTACCTGTAACGCAAAAAGCAACTAGAAAAGCTTTACAACTTCACTTGCAGTTCGAAATTGTAGTTTTATAACCTCACTTCACTTTTAGCCCGTGTGCTAAAAGTAAACAGCTGATTTCTTTAACCACGGTGAACTATAAAACGTCACTTTTAGTGCAACAAGCTAGCGCTAAAAGGACTACTTTTAGTAGTGGTCGTAGATAAAATTTATTTTCAAATGGAATTTCTCTGCCAAAGAATCGCTCGCCTCTGGAGGGCGTCCTAATTAATACGGAGTTGTTGGAACGCAGTCAAAAAAAATCAGGAAAGAATTAATATTCTTATGAGATTATATGTGAGAATTATTTGTGCGACCGAAATAATTTTCACCTTCTTGCAATCTGTGTTTCTTTTCAGGTTTACGCCGTTGAGGCGTTGAGCGTCATAAAAATATAAATGCGGTAACTCAAGTGTCCAGTTACGCCGTTACTGTTATTGTTAAATAACTCGATTAATTATTATTTCTTTGTCATTTTAAACTGGCATTATTAGTATTATCTCTATATTAGCAACCATAAGTAACTGTTTATAATGTTTATATGCTAGCGAGGTAATTTTATTTTTAAATCGCTAGTGAATTAATAGTAGATTGTTCTACTAGTTAAGAAAAGTGAATTTTCCAGCGAATGTAAAAGTTTTATGTGAGCATGGAAGAATCACTTTTCCAATGTGTTGAACATGCAATTTTTCCGTGTAGTTGACAAAAATATCTTTTTAAATAATTTTGGTCAAAGTATGGAAGCGCAATGTTTACTGTACTGTATAAATACAGAGTCCGGCAACGAAGCGGGGGTGGAAGATATTTCTAAAACTATGAGAGTTACATGAATATTGTGTATATAAAAGTTGCCGCCTGAAGGTCAGCATTCTTTTTGCATAAAATCGATAATATCTCCAAAACAGTTGACGTTAGACCCATACAACATGAAAATGATGAGTATTTCAATACAAAACTTTTAAGCTACCCATATATAGGGCATTCTATTAAAAAAAGTAAGTTTGATCCGCCACACTTTTTTGAGACACCCTGTATAATTAAAACTATTTTAGTAATGTGCACCACCTTCGTACCTACAACTTTTATATGCGCAATATTTATGTAACTCTCATAGTTTTAGAAATATCTTCCACCCCCGCTTCGTTGCCGGACCCTGTATAAATAACCATTATAAAATTTTAGTGACGTCATAAATACCACCATTAGATTTACAAAACCGATATTTATTTTCTTCTTTACAGCTCATTTTAAATCATGCGTTTGGTTTAAGCTTAATCAATTACTATACTATGTTTATAACGTCTTTACTCTTGATGACGTTTGTCGATGAATTTCTTGTTCCTACTTTACATTATAGAATAGACCTTACTTGAAAATGGATGAATCTGTTATTAATTCATTTAGTTTATTTTTAGGTGAAATCAATATGATTTCGACCAGTTATGAAAAATATCAAAAAGTCACTTTTTTTAATGTCACCAAGGGCAATGTGAAAAAATAATACATTATAAGGAAGAGAAAAGCATAATTTTTCCCAAGATGTGAGTTTGCAGCTCAAGGGCGAAGCCGAGCACTACAAATACACAGAGGGAAAAATGATGTTCTGTCCTGCCGTGTATACATATACAATTTTTTCAACGGCCAGGATCAGAACCGTAAGAAACATATTTTTGTAACTAAAACATTACTCTAAATCAAAAGTATGCTGTAATATTTAGCAGTCTTTGAACTGTGTTATTTTACGAATACCATGACAACAGACATTTTAATTTTGTTTCATATTGTCCCTTGAGAGAAAATGTGTTCTTTCTGTGACAATTCTTGTAATCTAAAATATGATTCACCATTCTCTATTTGTGATCGCCAACTGTCCTTGTATCTTAAAACAAAAGCAATTAAAACTTGTAAAGAAACTGTGGCAGTAAGTACCTGAAAAAAGTAATTGTGATTCTGCGTCAAATGTATTTTTCCCTCTTTTTTGTTATTAGTCTTCTTTTTCTTCTTTGGTCCGTTAGCTGGCGGTCCGGGCGGGACGTCCCCGCAACAAATAAGCTGCTGTCGGTGCTGCTGGGTCTCGAACTCCATTTTCGATTCGTTTTCATTCTTGACGATTTTTGGCGACATCTTGGGCATCGATAACCGATAATCGCTGATTCTTTAAGTCGCCCTCGATATTCTTTAGCCAGGTTTTCTTCGGTGCCGATCGCTGAATTCTCCAGTCTGCCGGACGGTCTCGCCAAAGAAGTTTACATGGCAAACGAACCCATTCGGCAGACATGTCGGAATCATCGTAGTCAATGTTTTTGTATTTGTTCTCCTATCAGTGTTTGTTGATCACATCTTCCTCTAATTGTTTCGTTTCGAAGGCGGTCGCGGAGCGAGACACCGAGAATTTGCCTCAAGCATCGCATTTGGAAGACCTCAAGCTTGTCAAGGTCCGGCTTGAGCAATGTCCACGTCTCCGATCCATAAAGAAGAATGGGAAGGATCAGCGTTCGGTATAAGCGTACTTTCGTTTTGGTGGTAGTATTTGTTCGTTTCCATACGCACCATTTGAGCGAGGCGAATGTTGATGTTGCCTGCCCGATGCGGCTGTAAACGTCGGCCGTCGATGCCACTTTCTTTTCCTCAACCAGCGTTCCCAAATATTTGAACATTGGAACCTGCTCGATTTGCGTTCCATCAAGGTAAACGCTGGCTTTCGATCCGTCCGTTCTGAGCACTTTGGTATTAGTAAATTGGGAGTACAATAAACCGACTTCTTTGGCAGCTTCAAGGAATGTATCGTAAACTTGGCCATTAATGGTTTTCAAATCATCAAACGACAGCTGCCATGTTACAATTCTATCTACGTCTGCTGCAGTTCGTAACTAAAATGTAATTTTTGTATTATTCAAAGTTTTGAAGAGTATCTTTATAAATACCTGCAAGAATTAAAAGCATGTGACAATGTGGTAATCCCCTTTTTTGAAATTCTGTTACACAAACATAAGCAAGTACACGTCCAAGAAGATAATTGTAAATTTTCAATTTAAATACACGTGCAACTATATCTTTCGTGTAATTCATCGTTGATCAGCATACCTGAAAATAGCGAAAAGAATACCATAGTTCCCAATTCAGTGTAACTACCACAACTTTGTAAAACGTAGCCAAATCTGAAAATTTGTAGGTTATGTAGCCTAAACTTTAAAGACACGCCTTTTTAGCGTATGCGTACGGCTTCAATTTTGGGAGTGTTCAGTTACCCAGATATTAAATTAAACAAAATGTACTTCCCTTCAAAGCTGAGTCAATAGTTTTAAAAAACACAAGTAATAGGCATAATAAGTAACTGTTTTCTGTGATAATATCGCTATTAAAAGTTAAGGGAAGTTTGTTTACAAAACCCCGAAAATAGAAATGGTTGATTGCGACCATGGTACTTTTAATCGTGTAAACACGGCCTGTACTGTTCTGCATTATTTAATAGGTATGATAGTATTTATACTTCGATTAACAGTAACACCAAATCCCTTTATCAATGAAGTAATTATCGACGGTAACATTTGTTTCTATCCAACTAATTAAATAGTTGTAAACTATACAATTTTGTCTTATAAACATTTCTTATATATAGTGTGAGTTTTTCAAGCTATAACACATATCGCATTGTTTGATTTTGTGTGTATTTCCAATTAGACATTAGAATTGAAGATCGGCGAGACTCAAATGAGAATGTTTGAGGTTACGTAACGCTGGCAATAAAATATTGACATTTTCATTACTAGTCGATAAATTATTTGAATGCAATTCAAATTAATCTACTTCACTTAAAACAACTCCAATGCTACCAGGACTATTCGTATAGTACAAAAAATATCGTATTTACGACACTGGCCAAACAAAAAGCGAGATTGTTACGATCACCTTGCGCTATTTGGCGATTTGATGCGCATATTTTGACGTTAGCTTCCAGTTGGGGCATATTCTTAAAGCTGCACCTCACCTGAGTTGCCCTAAACGCACTTAGTTACTAAACAAAGATAAAGAGGAGATTAATCATGATTTCCGCTACGGTTATCGTGGAATAACAATTTTGCAAATTGTCGGGAGTACTAACTGCGTTTATTCATCGAGTTTTGTTGGCCTTCTGAAATGAATATGACGATTAACGAGTTCAGTTAAGATGATTACTTATCTGATGTGTTTTATTGGACTTTTTCCACCGCGCTGGTGGCCTAGTAGTAAGAGTGACAGACTAGTAATCACAGCGATCAGCGGTCCCGGATTCAAACCCCGGGGGAGGCAAGAGTGTACGAATAAAAGCCTACAATATCAGTCCTTCTCAGGACTAACCAGGAACACCTGAAGACGGGAGTAGATCAAAACTCCCGAAACGTCGTGTGATATACACCCTAGACAGTGGAAAAAGTCCAATAGAACACATCATAATAGACCACTGCCAAAAAATGGCATTCAGAGAATTACTTATCTGTTAACTTATTACGTTGGAAAGTTAAGTGCTGACGTGTAAAGATTCGGCTGTGCCTCTCGTCTCATAAAAGTGACCATAACTGGCAGCTGATGTTGACATTCGGAGTATTGTTTATCCATTTTTGTCTTCGTCGCTTAGGAATAGAAAAATAACTGGAGCAAAAAAGTAGCAAACAATTCGTCGAGATTTTGTGGGACTTCGTCTTCAACCTAAATTAATTGGGAATTTGTGTTTCGATGAATAACTGAATATTTATTATTGTTGCCAATTCTTGTTTGTAGGTACTTTCGGGATAACACCTATACGATAGAGAGAGATGAACTAAGCAATGCTGGTAAGCCGTAAATATTCATGGTGGTTTCTTTGTGATGTAACTTCATTCTATTCTTCAGTTACTTATTGACTCAACACCTTCGGATTTTTCTGCGTAGGACTGGTGAAAGCATGTTAAAGCCGTTCTTCATCTCGAGTAACCTTTTTAAATGAAAGACACACCTGTGGTCTAATGACACCTTTATTATAGGACTTTTGATCGATTGTGTGTATTGGTGGTTTTTTATTTGTGGTTTTTCTGCTTGTGGTGTTTGGTCTTTTTGACGTGGTAGCCTAGATGAGTGTTAAGCCGTGGATTCGGCTTGCTAGATTTAGATCTGGTTGCCAGATAAGAGTTTCCACTTGCGACTGTGGGCCTCTTGTCTGCCTTATCGCAGTACACCTGGATTCTGAAATAAGCCACTTATTTATATTCAAATGAACATGTTAGAATTGAAAAATATCATAAAATATCATGAAATTTAACATATATTACTTCTGTACGAGGACAGATATCACTTGGAAAACGGATATTTCTGCAAAAATCTCGAGTCCGAAAAAAATCATGATTACTTCATCAAATAAAGTAAAGGGACTAAATTAATCAACGGTTGATCGATATTAGTTCCAATTGGAAATCTACATACAGCAAGTCAAACAGTTATTATAGGGACCAACTTTTTACTTTACCCTTAGCACTTTCATCGAATTTAGTTGTGAAGTGGGAAAACCGCAATCCATTTTATAGCCTTCCAACGATAATCTACTTCAAGCATAAAACTACTTGGGTTTCACAAGCAATAATGTACGGGGATAAAGTTCTGGAAATTGACAGCCCAAACTGCTTCCCAATTATAATATAAATAGCAATTTAGGTCCACGAGCTTGCGACAGGGAAAAACTTTTCTTGCGTAATTCTTCAGTCTAAAGAAAACTTCCATAAATTATCGACGTCGGGCAACATTCAAACTTTTGTAATTCTAAGTAATCCCCGTTTACGACAACGCAACATCCAGTCGCGCGCTCCTTAGTTTATTTCTGAGCCACCTCCGTGCCGGATAGAATTTGATATTAAATTTCGACAACGGAAATTGGCAGCCCGCATACTCGAGTCGTTATGGCCTAAAAACAGGGGTGTCGAGAAGGCTGTGCAGTTATTATTTGCTGCAAACATGTAAGTTCCAGTCACTGTTCGTGCCATTTACCACACTGAAGTCAATGTTTGTTTTTAATGCCCCGGTGAGCCACCCCTATTTTCGTCGCGCTTCTAAAACTAGGGTTCACTTAATTTTTATTAAAATTTTGCATTTAAGCATTCAAATAAACAGTATATTTTTGGTAGGTGTCGAAATCAGCGGCACGGTGCAAAGTCAAGTTCATTTGGAAAAGTGTATATTTAGACGATCAATATAAACGTCTCCATTTTGTTTCTTTAAACTTTCATGGATACTGTAGTTTCTCAATTACATGTTGCTGTCAACGAAAAGTAAACTTTCCAATATAGAAGCACGCTTTTAAAGATTAACATATGCTAGTTTTAGTTGGAGCGAAACTTATAAACACTTTTTTTCTTATATTCGAAGACGTCCTTGTATCAACGTAATTACTTCGAAATTGGTAAATATTGTTATGATCCATGATATGGACAGAGATCATAATAAAGGAATGTTGAAAATTGAACGAATAAATTTGGACAGTTACAGAAATTGAGTCTTAATAGATATAAAATTTTAACATTAATTAATGAAAATCAACTCTGGTTGCATTATTCATTGGGATTCATAAAATACTGGTAGACTGATTTGAATGCATTGAAATTAATAATTAAGGAAATTAAATTCAAACTAAGGTTACATCGACAATTGTGTTTGTTAAGAAAATGATGTATTGTTATTATTATTTAAATTAATTAGATAGTGTGCATAAATAATGGTTACTAGTAGATAAAAAAAAATTGTTTATAAAAACAGTTACCAAATAAGTACTCATAAATGCAGATGTAATAAAATTTATGGAAAATTAAATATTGAAAATTAAATGGAATTTCTGCATAAATTATTTAAATAAAATATGGTATTGTGAATAGTAACACCAAAAGCAAAGAAAAACAGTTATTGTAATATTGTTTTACAAAAATTAATAATCATAAATGGAAAATGGATTTATTGTATTAAACTACAAATAATAAGAAGTAATTTCATATTGGTTGTGTGAAGAATTGGATCGATACTTAGTACATCGAGTTTGAGCCGTCAGCGTACTTGAAATAAATGGGACAAAGTTAATATCTGAAAATATAACAGAAGGAGAGTAACTTACCAGGATAATAGATCGTGTGAAGAGCAGATTTAGGGGGTTGCCAGTACCAGATAGCAGGATTGTGGACTGCAGCAGTAACCAGGACGAGGTTTTGGAGGCAGATGAGTTGTTTGGACGTGAACGAGCAAGTAGGATGTTGACGGGAATTGGATTGATGGTACAGGCATACAAGAGGAGCCAATAGCTGTGATGGTTGTACCAGAAAGAGCAGTAGTTCTTTTTCAGTAACTTGCAGGGCTAAACGTAGGAGCTTGTTGTGACGTCTGACACTAGTAGAAGCAGGAGTTTGGAGCTTGCATCAGTTGACAGGACCAAGAAAGGGTTAGCTGTTGGGTGTTTGTATGTTGTACTCTGTTCAAGAAAGGCATTAGTGGTGAGTGTTGTTCGTGGTAAGGACATAAGCAATAGAAAACAGGTTTGTTAGATTAAGTTGACATTGAAGTTTTGAATACTGTCAATTTTGAAAGTAATTAACAAAAACTGAAGCAATAATTATCGAGAAAAGTCAATAAATAGTAAACGTCAAATGTAAAAGCACAAGTGTCAGTATACCTTAGTGTAGAAAAGTAAACTTTGACATTTAAACATTAAATTAATTCAAAGAATTTGAGGTTATAAAGTTTCATTGCTACAGTAAATAGCATACTAGATTTGATGAACCCAGCCCAAAGAGATAAGAGGTCTTGATTATATTAAATATCATTGAAATATAAAAGAAATACTTTGAAGGCATAGTTTTCTTAATAGGGGCTATATAGCAATATATTGGATGTAGATCAACCTCTTCAATAGTAGTGCTTCATTGCGAATCTTTGTCTTCATTAAAATACCTCGCATTCGCGCAAATAATTCGCAAATAATGCACACACATTCCAGTGAAAAATGCTACTTCTAAAATAGTGCTTCTAAAAATGTCGCATATGTGATATATGGGCGAATCCAGAACAGAAAGATATCGACTGCTCGCAATTTGGTTTTCACAACGAACTCGGCCCATGAGAAGCTATCTTTAGTTGCAATGTCTTTATAGATTTTGAGAAAGCATTTCACAAGGTTCGACACGAGAAGATAGTAGAAGTGCTGCAGCGTACTGACATGGACGACAAAGATTTATGCTTTACAGTCAGAAGAAAGTCAACCTCAAGGTCGGAAGTATCAGGACATAATAGTTCGAGATACGAAGAAGAGTAAAGCAAGGATGTTTAGTAACTCCCCTGATCTTCAACTGCTACCTTGAGCACATCTTCAGGAAAGCTTTCCGTGGCACAGAATACGAGACTAGCACCAACAACATTCGATAAGTAGATGATACCCTTCCGTTCGCTGACAGTGTTCTGATCGCATTTGAGACGTATGGACTAGGACTGTACATCAAGAAACCCAGGTATGTGGTAGTGACTAAGAATCTACTAGCACATAGAGCCGTAAGAGTGGGAACAGAACAACTTCAGACGATCACCAAGACCACGTAATTCTGATCGACGGTTGAAAAACACTGGGACCAAAAGCTGGATCCCCAACTTCGACCTCAGAGTTCGCGTTCTCCGCAGTTACGTGTTCTCAGCCATGGATCCTTGGTAAAAAGGATCGAAGCGTTCAAGATTTAATGCTACAGCCGCTTAAGTGTGAGCGCCTCTCAGGCGGCCTACCCGGGTGCGAATCCCAGCTGACTCTAGAAGGATTTTAAAAATCGTATGCTCCCCTGCTACTACACTAACACCTGTGGTAGTCATTAACCCCTAAACAAGGAAAATCATCCTCACTTTCGACGGGAAAGGCTACCTACCTGGCCTACCGGCAAAGAGGGCTCATAAAACCACTTTGTGGTTAAAACCGGCGACTGACCTATAATAAGAGGAAAAAGAGGAAAAAGCCGTTTTTTGCGAATCAGTAGGGTGGTGCGCGTTCTCAATGGAAACGTTACGAGGGGGATAGTGAAAAAAAGGATATTGTCATATATAATGCAACTAGTGAGTTCTTGATTATCAAATAGTCATTTCTGTTTACACAAGATATATAGGACGATCGTGATTGCCTAAAACAATATATCGACTGGAAACAGAAATGATTTGATAATCAAGAAGACACGAGTTGCATTCGGCTAGATTATATCACGAGTCAATAAAGAACGTTTGAACAGTTTATTTAGAAATATTAAAAGTACAGTTAATGTGGTTGTTATAACAATTGTACTGACAGCAGATAACATATGTGGGGTATCGGAGACCCACTGGAAAAGCAGCGGACACTTTATTGCGTCGGCCTACAAAGTGTTCACTTCAGGCGGAGAAAACAAAAGTCACAGCGGAGTAGCTATACTGATCCGCAAAAAATTCGCACAGTATGTACTGGAGTATCTTCCAATTAATGACCGACTAATAACAATCACGCCCAATGCCAAACCGACCAACCTACATATTATCCAGGTCTACATGCCAACTACACAGAGCCCGGACGAAGAAGTAGAAGACCTATACAATCAAATTGAAGCAGTCATCTCAAACATACCCAAAAAAGAACAAGTAATAATATTGGGCGACTGGAACGCCAAAATAGGCAAAATAGGAAACGAAGAACATCTAAAAGGAATCATCGGAAACTACGGACTAGGTGCACAAAACACTAGAGGAGAACGACTAGTACAATTCGCCACAACTAATGAATTCGCTGTCACGAACACCATGTTCAAAAACCATGCCCGACGACTATCTACTTGGACCTCTCCGGATGGCCGGACTAAGAACCAGATAGACTATATCCTAATCAGAAGAAGATGGAGAACCTCTGTTACAGATGTAAAAGCAAAACCAAGTGCCGACTGCGGATCTGACCACAAACTACTAAGATCAGAATACACAGTCAAATTTAGAAAACCCACAGTGGGAGTAAAAACAACTAAAATATTTCCAAAAGACCCAGAGACATTCCGAGAAGCACTATCTAGCAGCACAATACCACAACCCAAGGGAGATCCGCAACTGACATGGAATAACACAAAGAAATGGATAATAAACGCTGCACACAGCACAAATCCACAAAACGCAGCAGGGAAACAAAAGCACTGGATGTCTGAGGAAACACTACAACTTGTTGAACAGAGAAGGAAAGTCAGAGCGATAACATCCGATCCATATAAAAAACAAATGCATATAAACCAACTCAATAAACAAATAAAATGCCTAAGCAGAAGGGACAAGAATAGGCACATAGCAGAGATATGTACGAAGCTACAACAGCATGCGAACCGCAACGAATCGAGAGAACTGTACAATACAGTTAAATATCTATCAAGGGACTTCAAACCGCAAACTCCAAACATCAGAGATTCACAAGGAAGAACTGTCACCAACCCAGAAGAAATTGCAGAAGTCTGGAAGTGTTACTGCGAAGACTTATACGCTAACACGGACGAAGAACTTGATATACCCGAGTCAATACCGGAAAAGGAGCCAAACATCCTAAGATCAGAGGTTACCGCTGCTCTGAAAAAGCTCAAGAATGGAAAATCCCCTGGCTTCGATGAAATAACTGCCGAAGCACTCAAAGAGCTAGACCACACCGGGATAGAATTAATACATAACATATGCCAAGAAATATGGAATACGGGAAAGTGGCCATCAGACTGGTGTAAATCTATATTTGTACCAATATTCAAAAAAGGCTCCCCATCTGAATGCAAGAACTACCGCACAATAGCATTAATATCCCACGCTAGCAAAGTCATGCTGACCATCATCAACGAACGGATGAAACCCCTCCTCCTCCCACAGATTTCCAAAACACAGTCAGGATTCATGCCTGGCAAAGGCACACGGGAGCAAATCCTAAACCTTCGTCAAATACTTGAAAAATCTCGCGAATTTAACTTGGAAACATACTTATGCTTTGTGGACTATTCTAAGGCGTTCGACACAGTACAATGGACCGCCTTGAAAGATATACTACTGAAGATGGCAGTCCCAGAACACCTGGTCTGGCTACTCTGCAACTTGTATAAGAATAACACAACCACAGTACGAGTCGGTAACAAATACTCAAAAGACTTTAACCTTAGGGCCGGCGTACGCCAAGGGTGCATCATTTCCCCACTACTTTTTAACATATACAGTGAACATATAATGCGTGAAACCTTTGACGAATGGCAAGGCGGAGTAACGATAGGGGGCTACAGAATCAACAACCTGCGCTACGCAGACGACACAGTAGTACTAGCGACCTCAAAAGAAGAACTACAACACATTATGAGCAGGCTCAAAGAAACAAGTGAAAGATACGGCCTTAAGCTAAATCCAGATAAAACAAAAGTCATGGTCATCGACAGGGCGAGAAACAACCAACCCGAAATTGGAATGATCGCAGGATACAAAACAGTTAGCCAATTCAATTATCTAGGCTCAATAATAACCAACAACGGGAGTTGCGAAGAGGAAATCCGCAGACGCCTTTCGATGGGTAGAACAGCAACAGTAAAATTGACCAAAATATGGAAAAACACCAGTATCACAAGAAACACCAAACTGCGACTCGTTAAATCCCTCATATTCCCCATTGCCACTTATGTGTCGGAGACTTGGACCGTCAAGAAAACAGATGCCAAGAGAATAAGTGCTTTCGAAATGTGGGTATATCGAAGAATTTTACGAATACCTTGGACTGCATACCGTACGAATGCCTCAGTCCTAGAGGAACTAAATACGACAAAAAGACTCATAACAACAATAAGCAGAAACATTCTTCGATACTTTGGCCACGTAGTAAGAGGTGGGGACACCATGGAACGACTAATTGTGGAAGGCAATGTCGAAGGCAAAAGAGCGAGAGGGCGGTCTCCCACGCGATGGACGGACCAGATCAAATCAGCCACGGGATACACATTTGAAGAAGCAACCCACTAAGCGCAAGACAGAACAACATGGTCCGAAAAGATAGCGCAAACATCATGATGCCACCACGTCCTTACGAAGGATGATGGACAGAGGAGGAGGAGGAGGAGATAACGCGATGTTTGTGAAGGCATGTGTCTATCACTTATTAGCCAGGAAGGTATGTGATTATCACAGTTGCTACGTACATTATCAAAAGTTAGTACATGCGTAACGATACATGTTGCCGTTTTTCATTGGTTGATGTTAGAGGGAGTGGTATAATCGGAAGTAATATTATAAGTACTTCGATATTATCGGGTTATATGTCGATAACTTGTTGCAAAAAAATAAAAGAGTGTCAGTTTGACAGGTTAAATAGTCCGACTGCGTCAGCGGGAGGATTATTCTGTCAAACTGAAACGATTTGTTATTGTGCAGGAAGTTGAGACTTATAACCTGTTCGAAGTACGCATTGTATTCGATTTGATTGTTTTTTGAGTACATTTTAATATTAGGAACAAATAAATATTTTATTGGTAGCTCGATTGGTTTGTATTAACCTAGCTGAAAGTCATCTCCATGAAAACAACATCAAGTTGACAAAGCTTATGTATTGCGTTGCCTAGTGAAGTTACTATAGTATAATCGATTTTGTATAATCGAAATTATACAAGATAACTTAACTAAATCCAGCCTTATGATTGGTTGAAATCTCTACGAAAAAAATAATCACCACAGTCAGGACCAGGAAGCTCGCGTAATAACACTAATAACCATAGCAACAAAATCTAACAACCACTTCCATTGGTCGAAATCAAAATAGACAATCCCATTTTGCAGTATGATCATGACCTCCTTGACTTTTCCCGACTTCCTCGATTAAAATGTCCTTTTATAATTAGAAAAAATCTGGTGTGATACACGCACACAACTTCCTTTTACAGTGATCTTATAATTAGCCAAAAATTTGATTTAAAATTTTTAAGCATTTGTCAAAAATTTTCAAAAATTACAAATTCTGCAAAAACGGTACAAAATAGAGCGCTAATTGAAGAGACAAAAGAAAAAAAAAGCAACAGAAACCCATTTTAGAAGTATTCATCTGGAAAATCACCTATCTCACATCAATACACATTAAAAATGTAATAAAAATATGGAGTTTGGAAAAATCGTTAGAGCGGTTTTTGAAAACATCGAAAAATACTGAAAATTTTCTTCAAAAGCTTGCTGTCGCATCTACATAGTACACAAAACTTATACCGAGTGGCCATAAATATCTGATATCACTTTACCTTTGGAATCAACACCGCTTTATTAAAGTGATGAATCCAACTAAACTAAATGTCATTAATGCCATCACAACTAAAATTCCTATCTGTCAAAAATTATTACAGATTGCAATAAGTATTGAAGTTAGAACAGGAGATTTTTATAATCGAGTCCTAGGCTAAACTGCAGAATCTGGGGCACATTCCCCTCGTCTTATTTGCATTTTATTACATTTCATACCAATACTTATTATAATTGAAATATGTATAATGCTAACCAACATTTATAAGTAGCTAATTCCATGGCTACCGGGATCTCAGATGTTTATGGCCACCCGGTATATGAAGTTTCAACGCCATACCTCTTTTCGTTTTTGCGATATTCTGTTCACAGGCACACAGATACACAGACACACAATTGAAAAAAAATATGTTTTTTGGGTTCAGGGGACTCTAAAACGTGAAGATCCGTTGAAAACACAATTTTGAATTTTTGGGGTGAATCCAATACTTCCTTTATTGTAAAAGGAAGTAAAAATCTGGTGTAGTACACGCACACAACTTCCGTTTACAGCGATCTTATAATTAGCCAAAAATTTGATTTTAAATTTTTAAGCATTTGACAAAAATTAAAATTCTACAGAAACCGTACAAAATTACGTTAGATGAAGAGACAAATTTTCTCTAAAATTTTAAGCTGAATTCAAAAACGTAATAATATTCCGGGTGTTCTATTTAACATTGGCGTTAATTAAAAAAATAGAAAAAAAGAAAGTTAGTTTAGATGTATTCAACTGAAAAATCACCCATGTTACATCACTACACATTAAAAATGTAATAAAAATGTAATGTTTGAAAAAATTTTCTTCAAAAGTTTGATGTCACATCGAGATAGTACACAAAACGTGTATATGAAGTTTCAACGCCATACCTCTTTTCGTTTTTGAGATATTCTGTTCACAGACAGACACAAGACAGACACACCAATGAACAAAAATATGTTTTTTGGGTTCAGGGGACTGTAAAACGTGAAGATCTTGAAAACCCAGTTTCGAATTTTTGGGTTGAATCCAATACTTCCTTTATCGTAAAAGGAAGTAAACAAACTTCCAATGCAGTAGAATAAAAATTTTGTATGTAACTCACACGAAAGCGAACTTTTAGACTCTCCTTATTTAAGTGCCTCGCTCGCTGCGCTCGCTTAACCGTAGTCCGTAATTTCGTACTTGTAACATAAATAGCTATTACTACCATAGGCCAATATAATTTCTTCAATTCTTACAGTTAAAGTTGTACTTTAACTATTCATCTCAGAAGCCTAACATAGGACTTGATCTATTTATGTCAGTCACTACTGCATTGTTGGTAGCACTGTCAGGGTTAAGTTTTACGTCAGTCTGTGTCAAATAACAAGCAAAACCTAACCTACGATAGTAACCTCGAACTTGACACAGACTGACTTCAGTACACTGCAGTACTGCCAAACGTATAACACGAATTACAGGCGACTCTAATTATAAATTTAGTTAATCTCTCGTTACTTTCCAAATTGTCGGTATGACTTTTCACGGCTGTCAATACAATTTTTTTAGATATTTATTGATTAACGAAATTATAAAAAATGAATAAAATTTTGTATTATACACGACGATAATGTTATTATTATCCTTTATAACTAGTTGTTTCTGTGATGACTGCATACGTACATGAAGTCTGTAATTATAACTGTAACATTTAACTTTGTGAAACTATAACCATTGTCCTTATTTCATGTAGTAAAATACAATTTTTGACTTGCCTAGTGCACATAAAAGTGCTAATAATTTTTAATTTTTGAATTTAGGCTATATGCTTATTTAAACTTTTCAACCTAACAGAATGTCAGGAACACATACTTAAGCTATGTACAGCTTATTGTGGGATGCCCTATATTTGGAGTCTTCAGTAACACTTTAATAAACTTCAAGAGTTTCCGGTGAGGCTTCAGCTAAATTTTCAGAAAACTTCAAAAATGTTTAAGAAATTTCGCTTGTAGGAAATTGCATTAAATTTTAAGATAAATTACTGTAAAATTTTTAAGAAGTTTCCAATAAGTTTTCAGATTTTTTGTGTGCTTCCAATAACTCGTTAAACGAATTAGTAATAATATTTGGATGCAATTTTCAGGATTCTCTGGTAGTTTTTTAATCAGAATTTCAGACGAAATTCGAAAATGTTTAGCATGTATACAATAAACTGTAAGGGAGTTTGCATCAAATTACCAGCCTTTTACAGCCACTTTTGACACGTTTCCAGTAAACTTTCAGAAGAAATGTTTGCATACATTTGCAAAATTTTCAGTGAGTTTTAGTAATTGTCGGGCGCGATCACATACATTTTTCAGCACGATTTTAATAATATTTTATCTACGACAGTGTGTAAAATTGCCTTTTAGTTGGCAGTTTTAAGTTTGTAAAACGACTGTTTAATAACATGTAAGGTGTTTTAAAATTTTTAAAACACGCAATATTACGACCGGCTGGTAATCCTAATTTACATTGAATTTTTTTTCATATTTACCGTGTTTTCTAGATTCTATCGTAGATAAAATATTGTACAATACACATGCGTAAAGCATCTTTAGTCACAGGCGGGGCTTAAAACGCTCGCTCACTCGCGTTTTAACTCTACAGCACTCGTGCCTAAAGAGTATCTTTACGCACTTAATTACTATTAATTCATTTTCAGTGAGCTTCTGGTAAATCAATCAATTAGATTTTGCAGAAAATTTTCTGAAAACATTCGGCATTTTTCAGTATGTTATTGTAAAGGGCTTTGTACCTAATTTTCAACCACTTTAGAGTATAAACCTTCAGAACAAATGTTTTTGACATATTTTGGGAGAGTTTTTAGTAATGTTTTGGCGCGAACGCAGTCATTTTGTGACAAATAATAATAATAATAATAATAACATTTTCATGAAATTATCAGCAACATCTTAATAAGTTTAATTAGTTTTACAGCAATATTTTAAAGTCCGCGTCTCATTTTTCGCAAAAAAGTTTTGATGACACTAAATTTGTAAAAAAAATTGTAATTAAAATTTTAATACATTTTCAGACTGTCCAGGAAAATTTTAAGATGTTTGCATTGCATTTTCAGTGAGTTTTCATAATTTTAGGGAGTTTGTGGTAAATTCTTAATTAATAATTCGGAGATTTTTACGATTAGTAAGTTTACAAATAGCTGTAAGAGAATTTTCATTAAGTGATCGATATTTTGCAGCCAGTTTTGACGCGTTACCAGCTGCCTCTTAGAAGAAATATTTCCATAAATTCCACAGATTTTTAGGGAATTTTTAGTAATTTTTTGTCCCAATCTGAGATATTTCTCGACAAATTGTTATATATTTGAAGGATTTTGAGGGAATGTTCAGCAACGCTTCAATAAGTTTAATTGATTTCAACCGGGTATTCAGCGATCTTCAGCATACATTTCACACATTTTCGGAGAGGTTCTAGTAATTCTTTGGCGCGATAGCAGATATTTTTCGACAAATTGTAATACCTGCACACTCGAAAAAATTTTAGGAATTTTTAAGTAACATCTTATTAAGTTTAATGGGTTTCGAACGAGTTTTCAGCAGTGTTTTAGAGTGTTCAGATTTGTAAAAAGTTTCTAGAGTTTTTAAAAAATTCTTAATTAAAATTCTAATGAAATTTTTTAATAGATCGCAATAACTCTTTCAGTAAATTTGCAATACTATTTGGATTATATTTCTTGTTGTTCGTAAATTCTCAATTCAAAATTTGTAATATGTATTGTAATGGCTTACTACCCACAGCAATTCTGATTGCCTAGTTAACACAAGAGTGAGTAAGTTCAAAAATGAGCACAGAATTAACTATTTTATTTATTGTAAGAAAGTCAGTAATGTTACACTAATAAATGCACTTGATATGAGCAGCAGCAATCATAATTTGAGTAAGAAAGGTTGGCATGAGATAAAATAGAATTCAGAAGGGTTACGTTCAGAGTTTCAGCCATAATTAATGTTTGGAATGGCAAATGCAGCTTGAATCATGTAGCTGACAGAGTTGAGTTGAATAACGTCAAACAATGATATGAAATTTAAAATAATACAAGATATTTTGTGAAGTACAGAAATTTTATGAGCGTTATAAGTAAAGCTGATAATTATATGTACGAAAATATGCTCATATATATGCATACATTTTGTTGAGTATATGCTCCCAAAGTTATAATATATGCACATAATATGCTCTAATTTTTTTGAAAATAACTAGGAGTTTTCTAAATAATATAAAAAATTTAATTATTTTGTATAAGAATATTTATTTTTGTAATTTTTATTCAAAGACGTCATTCATTTTAACGTTTGATTATATAAACATGGACTACCAACGCCAACTTTACGTTGTAAGCAAAATAAAAATGAGATTTCCCCTAACACCGCCAGACTATTATTCACCCAACACTCGTGAAATGGATTCTATGTTGGTTGATTCTTTATACATTGTTTCTACAGGAAAAGTGGGGTTGCTGGCAGTCTATGTTTATATAGTCAAAGATTTTAACAGAGACTACCCCTTTCCTCTACTTATTTCGATACGCGCACTGCATTCCAGCTGCAGGAAGTAAAAGTATATATCTCAGTTGCACATAAAAATTTTATTAATAATTTAATGAAATAGTAAATTTTACAAAAAAATTTCAAAAAGTTCATACATTACAAATTATTGCTAAATATAACCAAATATGCAAAAATCCAGAAAGTATGCTCAAAATCGTATAAATATGCAAAATATGCAAAATGAAACTTGGCTTAAACGATTTGTTTTCACATAATTAGTATACATATGCAAAAAGTTTCGCCGGCATATCAATTATACAAAATATGCATTTGCATATAATATCAGCTTTAGTTATAAGTATTAAAGGTTTATAAGCCACAAACGGCAAGGTAACGAAAAGGTGACGCAAAGCAGTACGAGGAAGTAAAGATTGCAAAGAACAATAAGGCAACCTATCGAAAGACACACAGTCGATACAGTGCTAAATAAACTCATGTGATTAAGTGCAATTAAAACTAAGTGATTAGAGAGCAGAGCAAAGTGCTACGTGAACAATTTAAAAAAAGACATTTTAGTATTTAAGCAAGAACATTCGATCAAAATTATAGTCCATAAGTAAACAAATCAAATCTTATTTATTATAAACAAATGTAAATCGTTATCGCTAGGAAACGAGAATGTAAATTGTTTAACATCAGATAGAAGCTTGTAACATTTTAGGCTGTGTGCCAGTTGAGTTTCCAGTTTTTACAAAATTATTAATAAAGAAAGTTTTTTGTCTAGCCAAAATTGTGTTTTATCTATCATACTCACCAGTGTGTCGGGCATTTTTGTGGTTAATTTTCAACGTGATAGCAGTGTCCAGTAAAGAGAAATATCCAGCTACAAGAATGGTCCAGGTGCGATCAACTTTGGGGTGCCTTTTCGAGTAGAAGAGACATCGGACAGCCGGAACCTTGTGTGCTACATTTGGAGTTGCCCTTCAGGAGTGCCTGGGTGGAGAAATTTGGAGGAGGAAGTCGTCATCAAGCGTGTAATAGCCGTGGCGTCTCTTCATTGTGCGAGCCAGCAACGGAGCACCACTTCGAAAGGTAAATTTCGTAGGAATCAGTTGGAACAGCCCCGTATAATTTGGGGTTCTTCAAGTTTCGACATTTTCCGAGGGGTTGAACGTGATTCCAGCGGCCCAGATCCATCCAGATTCGAATAATCGAGATAGCGTCCCTTAGATCTGTGGTTGGAAGTAGATTTTTGCCAATTTTGCCGGAAATTAAACAAATACAAGTTTTGGCGTCACCTACGTCATCTGAAACAAAACAGGTTAGCCGGAAGCCACGTCCATATTTAGCAGCATTTACCGGATGTTGTGGCCTTGCCTTTTTCGGTGTTTTAATTCAATTTGCACTAAATTTCGCGGACGAACAAATCATTTTGTGTACACTAAATTTTGAGGTTATAGACCTGTCAAATACAAAGTTACACATTTGCCATACTGGTTAATTTGTCATACAACGCATACAACAAAGCAATTATAATAACAGAGTTAATGAACTTACTCCCCTGAGAAAAGAGTTATATGTTTTTATTATTTCAATATATCACAAACTGTAAGGGAGTTTGCAAAAAAATAATCACCCTTTTGCAGCTACTGGCGACAGGTTCAACTTTCGGAAGAAATGTTTGCAAACATTTCCAAAATTTTCGCCGACTTTTTAGTAATTTATGAATGCGATCATAGACATTTTTCAGCATAATTTTTAGTTAGTTTCTAGTAAATCCTAAAATTGCAGACAATTTTCAGAAAACATCCGGCAATTTTCAGTATGTTGCCATAGTTGCAATGGATTCGCACTCAATTTTTAGTCCCTTTAGATAGTCAACTTTTCAGAAGAAATCTTTGCATAAATTTTGCAAATTTTTACTGAGTTTTTAGTAAGTTTTTGGGGTGATCGTATATAAATTTTAGATATTAGATAGTAAACTTCTCAGAAGAAATGTTTGCATACATTTTGCAGACATTTTTCGACATTTTAATATACATATTTGAAATATTTTCATTGAATATTCAGTAAAACTTTAATAAGTTGCACAAGTTTCGACTTTCGAGCTAATCTTCAGCAATATTTTAGAGACCTACAGTAAGTTTTAAGAGAGAGATATTGTGTGATATCAATAATTTTGTCAGAAAGTTTGCATATATGTATATTAATATTTTGATTAATTTTTTGCGAGTTTACAGTAAAATCTTACAAATTTGTAGAATTTTGTCTGTTTAATCGTTTTGTATCAAATTGATACAAATGCCCTTCCGGCACCTCCCTCTTGACACCTACTCGTAGAGTTGTAATTTTCTTGTTGTATACTTTTCCCACCTGCGTTTGGGAGATGTTCCTTGTTAAAAAAGCAAATGGGATAGACAAGAAAAAACTGCTCATATGCAACATTTTTTATTTTTAATTTTAATAACGACCTCGGCGTTAATTAAAACATACGGCGCAAAAAATCGCAAATCTCGAAATTACATAACGACGGTGGGAGTCAAACCGGATGGCGCGCGTCGAAATTGCGCAAAATCTTTTAGCATGAATATGAAAATCCAGCTCCCACTGGTGTCGACAGACTCAGTGCAACGCAAGCCCAAGTGTCTATGGTTTGTATTTCCCACGACCGCGACCCGGAAGCGGCCTACGACATCCGCCGCGCCATCTGGCTACGGCGACCCGCCGACATTGTCTTTTACTTTTCGTTTTTATTGCGAACGGTTCTGTACAGCGGATACGGCCTACGGCGTGGAGGCGCGCTTTATGTGCGTTTCGCAAAATTTATATCCCCTGTGGAACAAAGGGATTTCTTGGGCAGCGGTCGTAGGGTTCGGCCTGAAAAATGGTTTCAGCCTTGTGTTTCCAGAAGTTTGTAAAACTGAACAAAATGCCAACTTTAAGATGTTTTGTATAGGACATGCAGTCAACCACAAATTGACATTTAAACAGGAAGGAGTCGCCGACGTCTTTGATTAATCATGAAGTGCGAGATGTCACGCTGTTCCCATGCATCTGGGGTATCCAGAAACATTTTGAATTTCAATTCCTTGATGCTATAAAATAACAACATTGCAGTTACCATTGCGTAGCTTCACTGCAGCTGTATGTGCCTAAAAATAAATTTCGCAATTTTTGCTATAAATTTGTTGAAAACTAGTTGGAAATTTGCACCAAAGACATTAAAAATTTGATATAATTCTACTGAAAGCTTGTTATACTATTTACTGAAACCTTCCTACCAAATTCGCTTGAACTTTCGAATCATGCCCAAAAATGTTCTACAATCTCTCTCTAGACTAACTGCAAACTTACTATGTAAGCTGTGTTGTGCGCTGTAAGCTATATTGCAGAACTGGCAAACAATTCTGTAAATTAGATAAACATTTGCCAAAAGTCCTGTATCTGCCAAAATGCTTCAACTTGTTTAATTAAGAATTTACAAATTTACTAAAAAATTAACAAAAAATTTAGAGTGAACTCTCTAATAGATTGCTGAAGAATCACTGACAACTCAGTGAACTTTAAAGTGTTCCTGGAAACTGAAAAATTTCCAATTTTATTGTGCCAATGTTTTGAACAATTTACTGCGATCTTACTCGAAATTGTTAACCACTGAACACTGACTCATACCGGATCAAAGTTTTGCAGAACGTTTTCCAAAATATACTGCCAACTTGCTGAAAATGTTATTTAGAATTCATGAAAAAGTTGCTGAAACTTCATTGAAAACTATTACAAAGTTTTTAGAATTTTACTGACCACTTGCTAACAACCATGCATTGGGAGTTCATTAAATAGCTGCTGAAATCTCATTGAACTCATGCTAAACTACTTAACATCCATTGCAAATTTGCGAAATAATACAGAAATATTGCTCAATAATCTGCTACAAACTCAATGAAAATTTATTTTGAATCGCTAAAAATTTACTGCAAATCTCTGCACATCTTCCGATTTAGATTACTAATCTACTCCCATTGTGTATACCAACATGTTATATAAATAATAATCCTCCATCCAATCGAATCGAATCGCGAATCATCAAGTAATTCAAGACATGAATCAAATCAGTTTGAGGCGTAACCTGAATCGAACATGAAACGATTCAGATTATTAATCAACATCTACTGTGTAACTGATTATACTCGTATAAATAATAATCATGCATCGAATATAATTAATTGAATCGCGAATCATAAATCGATCCTAAAAGTGCATCATATCGAATCGTAAATCTGATTGAGACGTGAATCGCATCGATTCGAGATGTAAATTGAATCGAAACATTAAACGATTATTAATCTACTACCACTGTATATGCCACAATCTTACAACTGTAAATAATAATCCTGAATCGATTTGAGACGTGAATCAGATCGATTTGAGTCGTAAATTGAATCGAAACGTCATACTAATTAGATTATTAATCGACTCCCACTGTGTATACTAACATCGTATACATATAAATAATTATCCTGCATCGAAGCGAATCTCATCGCGAATCATAATCAATTCTAGACGTGAATCAAATCGAATTATGAATCAATTTGAGACGTGAATCGTATAAATAATAATCATTCATCGAATATAATTGAATCGTGAATCATAAATCGATTTTAGAAGTGCGTCATATCGAATCATGAATCTATGTAAAACGTGAATCGCATCGATTCGAGACGTAAATTGAATCGAAACATGAAACGATTCAGATTATTAATCTACTACCAATGTATATGCTACAATCTCACAAATATGAATAATAATCCCGAATCGATTCGTGATATGCATACTAATTAGATTGTTAATGAACTCCCACTGTGAATGCCAACATCGTATATAAAAAATTATCGCAAGTCGTAGATCAATTCTAGACGTGAATCAAATCGAATTATGAATCAGTTTAAGACGTGAATTAAATCGAACCGTGAATCAATTCAGATTATTAATCAACTCCCACTGTATATGCCAACGTCTTTGTAAATAATAGTTCTGAGAATATCGAGTCGCGAATCATAAATCAATTCGAGACTATAATAAAATCGAATCGTGAATCAATTTGAGATGTAAGTTTAATCGATTTGATTATTAGTCAACTCTCACTGTATATGTCAATATATAATGTACATTATAATCCTAAATCGATTAGAGCCGTCAATCAAGACGTAAATTGAATCGGAACATGAAACGATTCAGATTATTAATCAACTCTCACTATAGCTATATAATAATTCTGAATCGAATCAATTTTAATCGCGAATCATTAATCGATTCGAGAGGTGCAGTGCAGTGAGTGCAGTGTAGGAGACGTGAATAGAAAAAATGAAACAATTTAGATTATTAATAAACTCTCACTGTAGCTATATGAAAACATCTTATATAAATAATAATCCCGCATCGAATAGAATTGAATCGCGAATTATAAATCAATTCCAGACATGGAACTATGAAACGATTCAAATTATTATCAACTGTTACTGTGTATGGAAATATTCTATGCAAATTATAATCCTGAATTCATTCGAGACGTCAATCAAATCGATTCAAGACGTAAATTGAATCAAAACGTGGACTATTCAGATTATTAATTAACTCTCACTGTGTATTCCAACATCTTGATATAAATAATAATTCTGCATCGACTTAAATCGAATTGCAAATCACAAATTAATTCGATATGCGAATCAAATCGAATTTTGAGACGTGAATCGTATAAATAATAATCATTCATCGAATATAATTGAATCGTGAATCATAAATCGATTTTAGAAGTGCGTCATATCGAATCATGAATCTATGTAAAACGTGAATCTCATCGATTCGAGACTTAAATTGAGTCGAAACATGAAACGATTCAGATTATCAATCTACTACCACTATGTATGCCACAATCTTATAAATGTAAATAATTATCCTGAATCGATTCCAGACGTGATGGGCATAACCGGACAATTTTCATAACCGAATGATTTGCATTCGAATCATATTAATAACCGATTGATTATTTGAATAATCATTTGAATCAATTTTGGCTCTCGATTCGTTTCGATTAAGTCAGCCGGTTTGCCGGTTGGCGGTTCACCGTCATCTGCATCGGCATCGTAACTTGCAGATAGCAGAGGAACTCAGTTAATCGTTAATTATAATAATTGTATAAATGATTTTTATTTTATTTCTAAGGAGTTTAAACCATTGAGAATAGCTATATCAATACTAATCATAAAGGAATTATAAATATGCGAATACAAAATATCTATTGAATCTATTTTTAGTTCCTAAAATTCTCTAGTAGTCACCCTTCCCCTTTCGCTTGCACATCATACCGGTATATTTTAGAATCCATCATTTATCTACGTTCAGCCTTCCGCGGTTCTAAGGACGCACACTTAAAATTTTCAACATCGAAATCCACTTCTTGTCTCGACTGCTCCGTTATTAAGAATTAAATATAAATCTTTTACGATATTAGAAAATCTTATTTCGGTTTCTGTTTATCCCTTATTAGGCATAATCAACCGCGTTTCGAAGCAAAAATTTAGGCCGTTATAAATTAATACCAACACTGTTTCGGCAAATCTCATACTTAGCAGAACGTTATCTTTAATAGGAACGGCCCCATAAATTTAACTCGTCGACTGGGAGTCTCAAATGTCTTAATAACATCAACAAGCAGCCGCGAGCCTCACTTGGGTCAATCAAGTACATACGTCGAAAAGGTTAAATGAGTTATGAATGCCGTATTATTTACAGAATTTCGATCACTCGCAGGTCGCTGAGACGTGGCACGTAGTACGTATCAGGATGAGGTTATTTTTCATCCGAATACTTGGAATGAAAACCGAGTTACACAGGTTATTTCAATAACCGGTTATTTTTGATTCGAATAAGCCCATCACTAAATTAGATTATTAATCAACTCCCACTATGAATATCAAAATCCTATATAAATAATTATCCTGCATCAAAGCGAATTTAATCGCGAATCATAAATCACTTCTAGATGTGAATCAAATCGAATTATGAATCAATTTGAGACTTGAATCGAATCTATTCGTTACGTACATTGAATCGAAACATAACACAATTTAGATTATTAATCAACTCTCACTGTATATGCCAAAATCTTATATAAATAATAATCCTGAATCGGTTTGAGACTGAATCAGATTATTAATTAACTCCCACTATGTCTGTCAACATCTTCTATATAATGATCCTGCATCGAATAGAAATGAATCGCGAATCATAAATCGATTCGAAAGGTTAATCAAATCGAATCGTGAATCAATTTGAGAAGCGAATCGAATATATTCGAGGCGTAAATTGAATCTAAACACGAATCAGCTATCACTATATCTGCCAACATCGTATGTAAATAATAATCCATAATAGCTTCGAGGCTTCAGTCAAATCGATTCGATACGAAAATTGAACCGAAACCCTGTTTCAAATCGAATAATTTGACCCGGGAATTGAATCGATTCGAGATGTATTTAGAATCGAAATTCATTGTTCGGTTCAGATTATTAATCACGAATTATAAACGAATGAGAGATTTGAATTGAATCAAAACATAAATCGATTAAAATTATCAATTAACCCCGACCGTGTTAGCCAATATCTTATAGAAATAATCATCTTGAAAACCGAATACAAACTTAAATCATAAATCGATTCGAGACAAGATCGAACTCATTTGAGACGTAAATTATATCAAAACGAGTATTGATTAAAATTACCAATAAACTCCTAGTGTGTATGCCGATGCACTATACAGGGTGTTCGGATAATAGGGAACCATACATTGATGGTGACTTCTACGCATTAAAATAATAAAAACACTTCATATGCAGTATTGTCCGAAAATCGTTATTGGCGTAGATACCGACCCTTAAAGTTTAACTTTTTTTTTATTATTTTTTATTTATTTTTTATAACTGAATAGATAACTACTTTAAACTTGGTGTACGTGCTCTTTATTGAAATGCTCACAAACAAAAAGAAAAATAATCGATAACATGTATTTTGAACTGGCAGTTAATCTAAAACCATATATTCTTTTTAGTCATAACTTTTATATCTGCAGACATACCTCCGATCTAGATACGGCATCTTGTAGGGAATAAAAAGAATCAAAACTAATGTACTCTTGTTTGGTATGCGTAACATAAACCGTTTGGTTAGAAATTCTATCTAAAGTTTTAAGGCTTTTCTTTTCAGGGTTATTATCTGATTAGCCTTGATAACAAAAATACTATACATTGATGGTGAGTTCCACGCATTAATATGTATAATAAAAAACTTTATATGCAGTATTATCCGAAAATCGTTATTGGCGTACATACCGACCCTTAAAGTTTTTGCAATAGCTGTATTTTATTTTATTCATAGAACACATATCAAATACCATAAATCTAAATTTAACATAATAAAAAAACAACACACGGTTTGATGTTTCTTTAAACTTGATGCTACTTTTATAAACATTCACAGCACATGTTCGAAATGCCCTCCATTCATGCGTATACAGCTCTGCGCTCGTAGCACCAACGATTCCCTTACGCGCGCGAATGTCGCTAGTTGATCACGTATAGTTTGACAAGCATCTATTATACGCTGTCTCAACTCTTCTAAATTCTCGACAGGAGTAGCATAAACAATAGCTTTTAACCATCCCTACAAAAAAAAGTCCAGAGGATTTAAATCCGGCGATCTTGGCGGCCATGGAACTGATCCAGCCCGTCCTATCCATCTTTCTGGGTAGGTTTCATTAAGGTACTAGCGCACTGCATTACTGAAATGAGCAGGAGCTCCATCCTGTAATAAGCACATGTTTCTTCGGACTTCCAACGGAACATCTTCAAGTAACTGTGGAAGATCGTTCTCTAAGAAAGATAGATAAATCGGTCCTGTTAATCTATTCGGAAAAAAATGAGGTCTTATTAGTTGATCTCCGAGTATCCTAATCCATACGTTTACGGAAAATCTTTCTTGGTGTCCAGCTTCAATAATTTCGTGTGGGTTTTCTTCTGCCTACAAATGAGTGTTTCGAAAATTTATAAATCCGTCTCTAGTGAAACCTGCCTCATCTGTATACAAAATGTGAGACAGAAATGATGGATCAGTGGCGCGTTTTTGCAAAATCCACTCGCAGAATTCGATTCGCCGTGGATAATCACCAACTTTTAATGCCTGAACCTTTTGAAGATGGTAAGGGTGTAACAGTTGTTCGTGAAGAACTTCCCAAACTATCGAATTAGACACTCCCTCCGTTAAAGCAATCTTTCTCGTACTAGTCCCAGGATTTGCTTCAACTAGATCTAAAACTCTTTCTTCCATTTCTGCACTACGCGTTGTCCTTGGCCGTCCACGATTTAATCGAGAAGAAATAAATGTACCCTCTTCTCGAAGGTGTCGATCTATGTTGCCAAACATATTTTTATTTGGAATTCGGCGATTAGGAAATGATTCCCTATAAAGACGTTGCGCTTCTCTTGCATTACCATTTGCTCGTCCATAAATTAGGTGCATATCCGCCATCTCAGCAAAAGTATAATTAAAATTCATTGTTAACACAAACTCAAACGTCAAGTTAAACAATAATAATTGCACGTAAACAACTCGACATCAAACAAACAAAAGTTGCATTTTTGTTATCAAAGCTAATCAGATAATGATCCTGAAAAGAAAAGCTTAAAACTTTATATAGAATTATTTCTAACCAAACGGTTTATGTTACGCATACCAAACAAGCGTACATTAATTTTGAATTTTTTTATTCCCTACAAGATGCCGCATCTAAATCGGAGGTATGTCTTCAGATATAAAAGTTATGACTAAAAAGAGAATATGGTTTTAGGTTAACTGCCAGTTCAAAATACATTTTATCGATTATTTTTCTTTTTGTTTGTGATCATTTCAATAAAGAGCACGTACACCAAGTTTAAAATATTTATCTACTCAGTTATAAAAAATAAATAAAAAATTTAAAAAAAAAGTTAAACTTTAAGGGTCTGTATCTACGCCAATAACGATTTTCGGACAATACTGCATATGAAGTTTTTTTATTATTTTAATGCTTAGAACTCACCATCAATGTATGGTTTCCTATTATCTGAACACCCTGTATAATAGTATATTATGTTATTAGGAGCAAAAGTTATATTTTATGTGGCGAGGCTGGACGGGTTATCTGCCGAGCTTGCGAGCCAGATAAGTACAGCCGAGCCACATAAAGATACTTTTGCTTCGAATAACATATAGTATGTTTTCTTCAAACGTTTTTATAACAAATTATTTACAACTTTGTGAACAAAATTCGAAGAAAATTACTTGATCTCGTCAGCGGCAGAAATATTATCTGCCGCTGACGAGCGGCAGATAAAGTTGTCAGCGGCAGATAAAGTCGTCAGCGGCAGATGATAACTTTATCTGCCGCTCGTCAGCGGCAGATAATATTATCTGCCGCTTGGCAATAAAGTGACAGTTTAGCATCATCAATCCAGCAGTATAATGCCATATTTTACTGCCGTTTGAAGAAAAATAATAATTATGTGAATAGCATGGGGTCGCAAATCAAAAATCGATTCGAGACGTGAATTGAATAAAACGGAAAATCGATTTGAGACTAAATCGAATTCATTTGAGACGTGAATTAAATCGAAACATGTGTCAATTCATATTATTAATCAACTCCCACTGTGTGCCACCATCTTTGTAAATAATAGTTCTGAGAATATCGAGTCGCGAATCAAATCAATTCGACACTAGAATGAAATCGAATCGTAAATGAATTTGAGACGTAAGTCTAATAGATTTGAAGCGCAAATTGAATCGAGACATCGATGAATTCCGATTATTAATCAACTCTCACCGTATATGGCAATATCTTATGTAAATAGTAATCCTAAATCGATTCGAGCCGTCAATCAAATCGATTCGAGACGTAAATTGAATCAGAACACGAAACGATTCAGATTATTAATCAACTCTCACTATAGCTATATGCCAGCACCTTATGTAACCCATAATCCTGCATCGAATTGAATTGAATCGCGTATCATAAATCGATTCGAGACGTGCATCAAATCGAATAGAGAATCAATTTGAGACGTGATTTGAAAAATGAAACAATTTAGATTGTTAATCAACCCCCACTGGGTATACCAACATCTCATATAAATAATAATCACGCATCGAATAGAATTGAATCGCGAATCATAAATGAATTCGAGACGTACATAAAATCGAATCGTTAATCTATTTGAGACATGAATCGAATCTATTCGAGACATAAATTGAATGGAAATATGAAACGATTCAAATTATTATCAACTTTCACTGTGTATGACAATGTTCTATGTAAATAATAATCCTGAATTGATTCGAGATATCAATTAAATTGATTCTAGACGTAAATTGAATCGAAACATGAAACTATTCAGATTATTAATTAACTCTCACTCTGTATTCCAACAGCTTAATATAAATAATAATTCTGCATTGACTCAAATTGCGAATCATAAATTGATTAGAGAAGCGTATCAAAACGAATCTTGATCAATTTGAGACGTAAATCGAATCGATTCGACACGTAAATTGGATCGAAACATGATACTATTCAGATTATTAATCAACTCTCACTGTGTATGCCAAAATCGTATATACAATATAGTTATGAGAATCGAATGGCATAGCAAATCAAAATCGATTCGAGACGCGAGTCGAAACGAATTAGGAATCGATTTGAGGCGTGGATCAAATCGATTCGAGACGAAAATTGAATCAAAACGTTAAGCAGTTTAGATTATTAATGAAATTCCACTGTGTATGCCAGTATATTACAAAAAATAAATTTTTGAGAATTCAATGGCAATCATGAATCAGTTCAAGACTGGAATCAAATTCAACCAATCGAAACTTGAATCAAATTGAACCAATTTGAGACGCGAAACGAATCGATTTGGGACGTCCAGAATATTCATCAACTTCCACCGTATACGCCAGCATTTTAGTAGCATTAGTAATCCCGTATCAAATCGAATCAAATTGCGAATTTTAAATCGATTAGAGGAATCGAATCGAATGGTAAATCGATTCAGATTATTAGTGAGCTCTTACTGTGTATCAAATTCAATATTCAGCGACTGGGACTCGATATATTTCGATTAGATATTTTTAAATACTGAAGTAACATTTAAATATTCTTTTTTTAATAGTGTAGAACATTATGCTTTGCAACCCAACGGGAGAAACGTATAACTTCGATGAAAATGATTGGACTAGATTACATGGGGCGTTATTCAATTCGATACGCATCATCGATTTCGATTTTGCTACCAAATCAAATGGAATCGGATCTCTAGATTAATCAATTCTTGAAATGATTTGGCTGTTTCCAACAAAATGTAAAGCCGACGCTTCTGGATGATGACAGTTTCAAATGTCCCGTTTCTTATTTTGTTTAATTATAGTTATATCGTGGACTATTCTTAGACACCTGATTTCTAACTAATTTTCTCTGGTAAGCTTTGACTAACATCAAAGTTTCGCTTAATACTGGCTCTGTAGTGTCATATTTGTTTTTTTATTTATTTCTTTTTTTCGCATCAAATAATCCCCTTGTTTATTGAATCGTGTTTTCTATGTGGGCTCCTAAATGTTTAAAATCCTGTACAGTTAATACCTATGTAGAAAGATCTTGCAAAATAGCTCATGGACATCCTGATCCCTCAAAGAATGTCGCCATCTGGGACCATTTTTTGTCTGGGAAACCAAGCAAGTTTCTAAGGAACAGACAATGGGCAACACTGTATAAAAGAGTTTCCAAAGTTGCGCCGCTATCTCACTACATCAGCAGTCGCGTTAGCTTTTAACTATCGTTGTTTCGAAAATGGTATCTGTATACGTTTGATTATTAAATTAGTTTTAGTAATTTACCCAACAGGCTAATCTTCAATCTTTGGATTTCATTTCTTCCACTAACCAGTATCACGGTCTTCAAGCAATTCATGATAAAGGTGTCCTTTCAAGATTTTCTAAATATTTGTAAGATTCTATTTGGAAAAGATTTTTTAAATTTGTATCTAGAAGGATACTTTTTCCTTAACCGATTCGACTGGTTCTTCTTTTTTTATATTTGCGCAAAAGAATGACATACCGTTAAAAGGTAAAAAAATAAACTTCCTTTGATTAGAATTGGGATATTCTTATATATGAAATGTTATATGTAGCAGACTAAACTATGCAGATTATAAAGGCATATAATTAATTTTTCAGCATATGATTGTTTTTAAAGTCTCGATATCTTTCTTTTCATACTTTTCAAAATTCTCCAATCTGCAGAAATCTCCCAATCTAAACCTGAAAATATGTGCAACCTACTGAAAAATGCAGATCCTGTCGCCTATTCTTTCGACGCCCACGGCCTCCAGCCAGCAGGATAGCGACTCAAAAATCGGATGCGCTTGGTCCTGACAGTTACTCGCAAGAGCCCAAGAGATATAACAGTAATAAAACTGTTTACATACAGTACCGACTCCTACATGCCGCCATATCCTTATAAGATCGGCCCACACTCGATTTTGTGAATGAACCGCTCGCTGATGAATGGGCTCAGCCATCTTTGCAAATGTGAATCTATTTGCTCATTTGCATATGTATGTCAGCTCGTTATTGTAAAACGCGCACACATGGCAGGCCGAGCACAATGAATGATCCGAGGCTAAAATCCGAGACGACGAGGAATTCGCGAGCTGGCGGCTCGCGTTTCTCCATCTCAGGAAAAGTGCGAGATGTGTGAGTAAGCACATGTCGCGTTCTCATACAATGGCGAGTGTTTTAGACAAATTATTGTGGTCGGGCTCGGATTAATGGTGCGTCACCTATTTAGTATTTAGCAGGCGGGATTGAACATCATAAATCACAGCTAATCTGCTGATTTAAGGTTTCGCAACCAGCTGGAAATGAAGATGTTAATTAATTATTCTACAATTACCTATGCCCTGAGGCAAGCTTGAAGCAAACTAACTCTATGTGATGAGAAGAAACTATTATAAAGTGGTCGACTCTAATACAGTAAATAATTTACACGAATTCACTGTTTGACTAACCTAAATATGTCTACCTTTACTTAGAAATCTGCTTTTAAACTGAAATTACCAACTATTTTTACAAAACATTTTCAGAGAAACACTTTAAATCCGATTCTAGAAAAAGGCAGCGAGGGTCTTATATAACTGCACTTGTGTATTAATTCTAGCTTTATTTGTTAATGTCTTTGAGATTGTTCCACATACCTGGGGACAGAATGATTCCCTCCAGCCATAAAACGGGTCACTCAAAATTCCAGAATAGAGAATTGATTTACTGAAAAAGGCTTAAAGCCGCTTGTAGGGAAAGATCCGGAAGGAAGATATTCTCCTGTGAAGCCACACACAACCAAAGGCGCAATTCATACCTGTAGGTAAAAAATGGCCGACACCAATGTACACGTAGCCCACTTGAAACAAGAATAGACAATTAAACTGTCACAAATACGTTATCCAAAATACGCCATGGTGTTGATGGCGCCGACTAGAGGTAAAAACATCTTTTCTTCAGGCCCGGCCTGTGCCAAGCCGCTTTTTTAAGATGGCAAGAAGGCAAGTGCCAAATTTATCGGAAAAACCGAAAGAAGTACACGCCTTCAAAATTCGAAGGGCGGAAATTCTTCAAACGGTAAAATAAAAATAGGCAATATGCTCCACACACAGGCGTTTCAAGAAGCCTACATCCAACGTGATAAAACAATCACCGAAACGGCGATTTACTTCGTAACGTCAAAGAATATGGGGCCGTTACTGTAGCTTCCACGATACTGATAGATGATACCAAATCCATGATAGTTGTATGCTCGACTTGTCCAGTGGTTTATCCCATACTGTTGTTCATACCGGTTCGTTCCCTAATGTGCCTTCATTTTTTTAACTTATATTCTTCCGTCCTCCTTTCTACTATTTTAACCGTAAGTGCTGCATCTGTCTCTGTAGATCATCCTCACTCAGCGCTATCAATACCTGTTCGTCGACGAAGAGTAATACATTTAGGGAGTTTCCATTTATTCTGATTCCCTTTGGGGCTACCTGTTGCTATTCTGATATTATTTGGCCAATACATTTATTGTGTGAGTGACACCTGTGTCCTGATAGCAGTATCCCTTATTTTCTATTGCATGTTACAATTTTCTTCTGTTTACATAATCGAAGGTTTCTCTTTTCTATAAGTTGTTATAGTGCGAAAACATTGTCGTTGCTAGAATTATTTCTACCGCCTTTCTTATAAATTGGTTGATCAACGCCAAGTTTTCAGCGTAGTGGCGTTTTGCATAGTCTCATTTAATTCTTCAAAGGTTAAGGGATCGACATTTACTTGACATGATTGTTCTATTTTGTGTTCTCTGTCAGTTTCGCGCATCTATAGTTGCTTGGTGTATTATAACTACTCTTGTCCTGTGATCTTGTTTATTTTTGCTTTGTCTTTTCTCCTGTATTTAAATGTATATAATTGTCTAGATGGTGTTCTAGCGCTCTCACCAAGTTGCCCCAGCTCTCTAGGTGTGCTGCCTGAACTGTTGTCTTTGCTACATTCCTTTTCATCTTGTACTCCTCGAATGCTTTATCGTTGTTTTTGTTTTGAATTTACTTTATATATCCGTCCTTCGTTTCCTTTATTATTCATAGATATTTTTTATCCGTTTTTATTGCTCGCTGTATATTATTTTTATATTGTCTTATACTCAGGTCTTTGAAGAGATCTACTTTATATTTAAGTGCTTCCTCCAAGTACCAAATAGTGATATGTGTATAATTCAGTTTCTCTATACATATACATGAATATCTTGCATATCATTGGAGAATTTTTCATTCACTATAATACAGGGCGGTATTAGTAATGCAGCAGAAGAGGCGATCACTTCTAGCGCAAAATTTCTAAAGGCGGTAAAGAACGACAATCGCCTTAGAAAATTATGTTTATGGGCAGTTCCCAATGGACGGTGAATACGAACTACCACTGATGTGGATTACTACCACGAAATTTCCCATTTCCAAGAAAATTTCAAGTTAAGGGCGTTTACGTTTACGACACAATTGAACAGGATTATGAAACTATTATAGTTATTTATGTACCTAGGGCGTTATAAAGATATTTATGCCCAAGATCTTCTCATAATGAGCGAGCGTAATCATTACGCTTTATATACTTCGTATCACAAATAGAAACAGCAAATAATACTAAATTTTTCAAATTTTTGGTTCATATTTCTAGAACTAAAATTTTGGCAAGGGTTTGTAACACTGTAGTAAATACAGGTTAGGAAAAAGTTTGGGAACCTAGAGACACATTTTCATTTGTCTAAGGAAATCACAAAATAAAAAGTTAGCACCGCTGATTACCACTGTCTTGCATCACCACCGTGGATTTACATCTGACTGGAACTACCACTGACTTGGTTTACTATCGCACTTAAAAACGTGATAAATATATGAAATTCCATCAAACTAAACTACCACCGATGTGTATTTAGATCCCACTGGAATAACCGCCTTGGTAAACTACCACCAACTGGATCTGATAGCAATTACTGCAACACATCTCACGTAAACGACCACGAATTTGATTTTCTGTCGATACTAACATTTTGACAGCAACTACAGTATCTTTACGAAGTATTTTTTGAAATTTATTTGTTTATTACATATTTTGAAAATGTTCCTAATGTCGCTTCATTTTTTATGATGTGTTGCCTAAGGAGCTTCAGCTATAGGTTTACGTTGTTTTTAGATCCTAGGTATAGGAGTCATTGGTATTCGTTATGGTATTCAATATAAATATGTTTCGGGCTTCTTGGCCCTTCCTCAGTACATTTTAAAAATTATATAACATCTGTAATAAAATAATTAACATTAGTGATGAGATTAGGTTGGTGAACTTTAGATTATTTTATTAGTTAATTTTCTCAACTATTCTGTAGTAGTAATTAAAATCTTATATAATTTTACTTTAAACAAGGATAATAAAGATTAGTTACCTGTGATAATGTATCATGAATTGGAACATTTATTTGTTAACAAAACATGTAGTCCTAGTGTTTGCAATGGAAATAATATTAAAATCTGTAATAGATTTTTTATTTTTAAAAAGAAAATAATTAATAATAAGTGACGAAACATTTACCTTCCTTGTAGGTCTTGTTTTAGTTTAGAATGGAAAAGTTTTTGCAAAATTGGTTATGTTATTGGAGTGTTTGTAAAGAAGTCTTCTTTGTTAATTGCGAGATTTGTTCAATTATAAGTTGTTGTAGTCGTGATATTTTTATTATCCAAAAATCTGTAAAAATGTGTAGTAAGTGAATGTAAGGAAAACATTTAGATAATGATTCAAATACCTTTAATAACCAATCATGTAGATGTGGAGCAATGAACACATTTATGAATTTTTCTGAAGGATATTATACTGAGCGAAGTTTGGAGTTGTTAAATGCACAAAATGGGTCTTCGTAGATCATTGCTGCAGTAAGTATTTAAGTAAAATTTCCTCATTAATTGAGTATTTAATTCATCTGTAAAAATAATTTTGTTTTAATAATTTCTAGCTTATCCATCCATCCATATATATAATAGGCTTGTCTGGGACGCTGTTTTGTGTGTCCGGGACGCTGTTTCAGCAGCCAAACCGTAAGAGATAGAGAAAAAAGTTATTAAAGGTATTTGTTTGGAATGGTCATGTCAGGTCAGAAACCGAATTTCAATCACGTGACAATTTCGGTTCTATTTGAAAAACGGTCTTTTTTGTTTTATTAAATGAGACATTTGTCTCACTGGTTGCTAGTTATATTATAATAACGTAAAAACTTTTGAAATTTTTAATGCTGTAACGTTTGGTGGTTAAACTCCATTTTGAAAATTGTAAATGTATCGATTATATTACGTATAAAGCAGGAAACTACAAGAACATTTAGTAATTAGTAATTATATTACTATAGTAATTGTTTTACTTACAATTTGTTGAATTAAAAAGAAAATGGTTATTATAAAAATAAATTTTCGGTAAGAGTTATGCGCAGGACATATTTAGTTTGCATTAAATCAAAATGGCAGTGATTAAAAAAATATGTTTTCTAAAAACTGTTTAAATTAATGACAAAGGTGGAGATTAAATTAAATGCTAAAGTTGAGATGGCCTAAATTGAATAGAAAAAGTTTATATTTTATAGTAAATTGTGATAAATTATATTTAATTTTTCATTATCAGTTCTACAATGTATAGTGTTTTTTTTTATTTCACTCATTTCATAGATGAGACGTTTTTGTATGAAATGATTGAAATTAAAAAAACCCTAAAACTATAAATTATAGAACTGATATTGAAAAATTAAATATAATTTATCACAATTTACTATAAAATATAAACTTTTTCTATTCAATTTAGGCCATCTCAATTTTAGCATTTCATTTAATCTCCACCGTTGTCATTAATTTAATTAGTTTTTAGAAAAAATAATTTTTATAATCACTGCCATTTTGATCTAATGCAAACTAAATATGTCTTGCGCATAACTCTTCCCTGTCCGTTTCGTAGTTCAGCAAATTAAAAATGGACATGTTAAATGTCGCTCGTACCAAAAATTTATATAATAACCATTTTCTTTTTAATTCAACAAATTGTAAGTAAAACAATTACTATAGCAATATAATTACTAATTACTAAATTTTCTAGTAGTTTCCTGCTTTCTACGTGATATAATCGATACATTTACAAATTTGGAAATTGAGTTTAACAACCAAACGTTACAGCATTAAAAATTTCAAAAAGTTTTTCAACATAAAATATTTATTGTAAATTATAAGTTCTTACGTTATTATAATATAATAAGATAGAAATTATTAAAACACAATTTTGTTTACCGATGAATTAAATACTCAATTAATGAGAAAATTTTACTTAAATACTTACTGCAGCAATGATCTACGAAGACCCATTTTATGCATTTAACAACTCTAAACTTCACTCACTATAATATCCTTCAGAAAAATTCATAAATGTTTTCATTGCTCCACATCTACATGATTGGTTATTAAAGGTATTTGAATCATTATAAATTTTTTCCTTACATTCACTTACTACACATTTTTACAGATTTTTGGATAATAAAAATATCACGACTACAACAACTTATATTTGAACAAATCTCGCACAAAGAAGACTTCTTTACAAACACTCCAATAACATAATCAATTTTGCAAAAACTTTTCCATTCTAAACTAAAACAAGACCTACAAGGAAGGTAAATGTTTCGTCACTTATTATTAATTATTTTCTTTTTAACAATAAAAAATCGATTACAGATTTCAGTATTATTTCCATTGCAAACAATAGGACTACATGTTTTGTTAACAAATAAATGTTCCAATTCATGATACATTATCACAGGTAACTAATCTTTATTATCATTGTTTAAAGTAAAATTATATAAGATTTTTAATTACTACTACAGAAATAGTTGAGAAAATTAACTAATAAAATAATCTAAAGTTCACTAACCTAATCTCATCACTAATGTTAATTATTTTATTACAGATGTTACATAATTTTTAAACTGTACTGAAGAAGGGCCAAGAAGCCTGAACTATATTTATATTGAATACCACAACGACTACCAATGACTCCTATACCTAGGATCTAATAACAACGTAAACCTCTAGCTGAAGCTCCTTAGGAAACATATCTCACAAATTAACAGCTACTTTTTAATAAATTTATTTTTTTTGTTTCGGTTCCCTAATTTTGTTTTTTATAATTATATATTTTGCCTGATCCAGTGTTTGTTTTTCAATAAAAAACTAAATATTAAAGTTTTTTTTAAATTTCATTCCGCAAAGAAAACAAAATACTTGGGGCGCCAAAAAAGTATCCTGCATCCAGCGGCAGCTTCCATTAATCCAGCGCTGCTATAATGTAATAAATTTGTGAATTTCTTACTCTTTCCTTTTAGGTATATTTGTTAATAACCTTTTTCTTGAAAAATGTATTTGTCATTTTGAAGACATATATCTATAAGTGTTGTTCATTTACGTTTAATGCTCCCACAGCCATCTCTATTGACTGACTACCCACTAATGTTCGTTCTCTTGTGATGATTATTTGTCTCGTTTATTTTTTTTACTATCCTCGGTTCGATTCCTTTCGTAGATATATTCTCCACAAATAATTAAATACCCGTGTTTAGTTTTGAGTCTCAACGTTGATCTTCTATTATTTATTGCTACTCCAGCTCTTGTCTTCCAGTACTCCACTGTAGATAATTATATAGTTATTTGTCTCTACTTTCTTTTAGCGTTTGTTTTAAGTTTGATAAACGAGTGCAATTAGACCAGGGCTGAAGCCTTTGAAAATGGTAAAAAGTGAAAAAAAATAATAGTGGGATGAAACCCATTGGAAAGGGAAGAGAATATAACAAAAATGAAAGGAAAAATAATTTACGGTCGATCTGAGGTCGGGAAGTGGAAGGGGGTGAGTTTTTAAGGGTAAAAAACGGTTTATCTCGATTTCCGTCAAAACTACAAGTCCTATGGAAAAAAGTTAAATGGCAAAGTTGTAGATAATAAAAAGATCTACAACTTTTGTATTTACACTTTTTTCACATAATTTCAAAATTTATGTGAAAAATTCAAATAACCAATTTTTTGGTTTTTTATTTTTATCTTTTACAAAAAAAAAATTTTTTTTTAGAAAATTTGATGAGAATTTACCTGTTTATGTCCCAAACACACTGTAATTTTTTTGATTTAAAATATTTATTTTTTCACCTTATTTTGACTTAATATCGAAAAAGCACCCTAATTTTCAATCGAAAATTCTCACGTCAAAATATCTGCTTTTTTATAAAAGTCGGTGGGCTTTTTGTTCGTTGAAATCTCTACTTTCTGATGGTGTAAAAAAATACACATTCCTATGGTAAATGTTCTCAGAAAATGCAAAGAAACTAAAAAAACTCGAATCCGAATTTTTTTTTTAATCGTTATGTACAATTTTGAGCTATTTATTAAAATTTACACTTTAATTACTCGAAAAACGTAAGATTCCATGTTACATTGATAAACAAAAAAATTACAAATCCATAAAACATAAAGATTGCAAAAAACATGCGAAAATAGTTGTTCTAAATATTAAAGATTAAAGGGGATTTCATCTCAAAAATGTGACTGCTGCAATTTTTTTCAGTAAAAAAGTTGATTTATTAAATTCTAATTACATTTATGTCATAGAAAATCTCATAATATATAAATATACATGTAAATCGTACTATTGAATTTAGATATTTTATACTGATTACCTACGTTATTCATTATAATATTTTTAAATACATTAATCTTGTTATTTATAAATACCTTATCTTGAATTCTAATCACTTATCCATTAGTTTTTGTCTCTTTGATGGCATTTCTTCGTCGTTAGATTCGACAAACCTTCCTGATTCTAGTAGATCTTCGAAATCTTCAAGACCATCACCGTCTTCGTCTCCAATATTATTTCCAGTCTGCATTGGTTCTTCATCCACAATTTCATCTGAATCATTAACTTCCTCGTAGGTTTTTTCTTCCACATTGGAGCATTTTTCAGAACCATGACAATTTGAGCATAAATTTGTGCATTTTAAACCATGTTTTCGGCAGCCACATTTTAAACTGTTACATCCAGTTTCACAGCTGCAGCAAATAGTTTTGAGCAATATTTCCCGAATTAATTCCTTTTCTGTTAATTTGGGCATAATGCCACGTTGATGTTGCTTCCAGCCCCAATCTGTTGCTGTCAGTTCGTTACTCAGCCAAATTTGAAGCTGATAATATGCCCTGTAACAATGTTGTTCTGCTGCACCTTCTGTGGGTGGGAGATTTGCCAATATGAAAGATGATTTAATTTTTGCCAATTGATATTTTCGAAATCTTAATTGATTCAGTGTTATATTATCATTTTTACATTTATAAATAGATTTGATTAATTGTAATCCATTTTTTTTCGGTATCTTCTTTGTTTGCATCTTTTTTATTAAAAATATTAACCAAATTTGACAAATTTTTATCGTCTAATAATGAATTTACGATACTTTTCTTTCCTTTTCCGGTAAATCCAGATGTTGTATCGCAACCAGAAAAACAATGCAGAAATGCAACGATATTTTTGAAGGATTCATATTTGAAACTATTAGACGTGAAATATAGATCTTTTACATTTCCAGAACCTGGCTTGAGAAAATAAATGTCATGATTATTTGAATTAATTGAAACATTTCGGATTCGAGTTTTTTCGTTTCTTTGCATTTTCTGAGAACATTTACCATAGTAATGTATATTTTTTAACACCATCAGAAAGTAGAGATTTCAAGGAACAAAAAGCCCACCGACTTTTAAAAAAAAGCAGATATTTTGATGTGAGAATTTTCCATTGAAAATTAGGGTGCTTTTCGATATTAAGTCAAAATAAGGTGAAAAAATAAATATTTTAAATCAAAAAAATTACAGTGTGTTTTGGACATAAAAAGGTAAATTCTCACCAAATTTGTGAAAAAAATTTTTTTTTGTAAAAGATAAAAATAAAAAACCAAAAACTTGGTTATTTGAATTTTTTCACATAAATTTTGAACTTATGTGAAAAAAGTGCAAATACAAAAGTTGTAGATCTTTTTATTACCTACATCTTTGCCATTTAACTTTTTTCCATAGGACTTGTAGTTTTGACGGAAATCGAGATAAACCGTTTTTTACCCTTAAAAACTCACCCCGGTCCACTTCCCGACCTCAGATCGCCCGTAAATTATTTTTCCTTTCATTTTTGTTATATTCTCTTCGTTTTCCAATGGGGTTTCATCCTACTATAATTTTTTTTGGTTTCAAAAATTATCGACCCTGGTCTAGGATGCTATTGAGTATGTGACAATATTGCTATTTACTCATGTACTCAATAATGTAAATTCCATTCGTAGATTCCGCTTCTATTTAAGATCACCTTAAAATAATTATTCCTTAGCTGACGAGCTTATTGTTCCTTCATGCCATGCTAGAAATACAATTTTAAATGCATTGCTTAAGTTAACTAACAGATACTTCTTCTTCTTCTTCTTCTGCATAGCCCTTATACCCTAAACGGGTGTCGGGTACTAACAGATACTAAATATATTAAAATGATGGAAAGCAATTATTATTTGTATTAGAAAGACGACGATTGTTGTCTACTACATAAGCTGTGTGTTGGTATGGTTTTTATCTGCAGCGCAGCAATCGACACTGAAACCTCCACTTTGATCAAGCACCGCCGTTTCGCGCAATTGATGAGAATTATTAAAATTGCTCCCTAAATCACTCGGAGAGGCAGCAAGCGAAATGAATAGTCGATCCATTATTTGCCAATAATAAATTTGTATTTAATGGATTCACTTCCGTTCTCAGTACATTAAGCTTTTAGAATAACTTGTGTTATGAATAGGTATATTTTATGGGAGTTGGAAACTTCAGTCATAAAATAGAAAGTACAGTTAACAACATAGCAGCACCAAATTTACTTAAAACTTTCCGTCTAATAAATTAGTGTTTAATGTACCGATCGTAACGGACACTTGTCTCGAGCAAATTTCAATACATAAATTAGCATGCTTTGGTCAAAAGTTTATCGTTTCTTCTTGAAGTTATTAAGAATTGTATTCTTGTTGCCTTTCAAAACATACTTCACTTTGAAAGAAATGTATTCACAACACCAAAAACCCAATAAAATTGTTGCTAGATAAATAGAATGTATAATACAAATCCTACTTGCCCTCAATAAAGATGCAATGAATAGCAATGAAGAAACTATAATCGCGGGTAAGGTGTAGTATCTAAATCCATTATTAATTGAAATTCAGGCTGCAGCTGATAAAAGTACTAAATGTGTGCCTACAGCTAGAGCTTCTTTGCAATGTCATTTACCTAGCGACATTACGGTCTCTGGATAGCCTAGCGAAGAGTTCTCACACTAAATGAATAAAATAATTGAGTAAATTGACAAAACAAAGTAGATATTAAATATATACAGATACAGAATTGTCGAAGCAAAAACAGTAAAAGCTTATGCTACTGCCGATGAAGAAAGCTACTGGCCACTGTCTATTTCCTTGGTTGCCCAGACAATAAACAGAATACGATGTTCATAAGCCGTTGCAAGACTCGTCTGACCAGGTCAGGTACGTATTTTATTAGAAATGTTTCAATAATCTGATTTGTAAAATTATCCCTTTGAAATCTTTAATCCATTAGATTATGCTGTGGTTCGTATCCTACCATTGCAAATTACATTATAATGAGGCGTTTTTTAGTCCCGTTATATTAATTTATATAGTTACAGTTCAGTTTATAACCAGAGAACATTTCTCCAGTCGAGGTCATGGATACGCAATGTAACAAAGTTCTGGAAGTTAACCCACTATAGATCTAAAGCATAAATTATATGCTACAAGCGTCCACTGAAATAAAAGTCAATACGCTCATCATCACTGCAATGCAAATATATATTGTGTCAAACACGCCCATATAAAAGAAAGCAACTAGAATTACAGATAAAATAAATGGTCATTGACAAGTTAAACGGAGTTAATAACATCAAAATTAGGGGCGATGTAGCATGGTTCTACGCGCATTTACCCTTGTACATTTATAAGTAATATTAAAATGGCGCTAAAATAGCTGTGCTTAAAAGCGCAAACGTTAAACTACCTGAAGCTGGTACTTACTGCAACCGGTCTTATACACGTTATTTCGCTAACACTGTGATGTAATCGGATACTTCTGCAATCATCTGATACTTAACGTCACAGGTAGCTAAGATCACCTTCCTCCACACCCAAAAACGTCTCCGCTTTGAAGCGCGAGATGACTCAATGTTACGCAATTGATTAATTGCTTAAATTTCACACGGGAGTACTACCAATCTTTACTAATTGCGTGTGGATACGCAATGCATGTATTTCCAGAGAAAGTCTTCTTACGTTGCTTAAAGGTAAGAACCAACCTCTGGAAGTTTTACCGTTCCTGCTGAAGATGCTATCGGTTTGTAAGTGCACTTCTACTTCTCGGACACTCAAAACTATGGTGAAACCGAGCTCGAAGATCGTGCTCTGGAAGACGAGACGTGATTTCAGAGCGCCCACTAAATGCACTCTTGGTGCTGAGGCTCAATTTGGCAACGCCAAGCCCCCTAACGAAAGTCGTTACTCTTGCACGTGCTTGTTGCACATAACTCCCTTTTGTGCTTCAAAAAGCTCACTTTCAGCGACACTTCCAACAACGGTAGTTCGAACTTTAAAAAAATATTTACAGGAAAATATTATAATATACAAACCTACAAATTGGGTATGTATTCGAATATTATGAGCTAATGCTACTAAGATCCGGTGGTGCTGGGACAAATCCCGTTTCAATTACTAAAGTTCAGATAGTGCCAGACTTGCAATAAGGAATTCCTCTATTCGAATCTATGGACAGGCAAAACTTTTTCCGCAGTTCGCTAGATCCGTGCTGACCATTCCTCGACGTTAGGATACAATAATTAACGTCATTCTCCTATGAACACTAGTCTATGAAGTAGAGTAACAAAACTATACAAAATATACACTCACACACATGAGGTGGGGGTAATACTATACCATATGCCCTTGGCTACTGGTTTTTGAGAAAATAAAACACCCGAGAATGTTAAAATCTAAGTCTATTGAAAAATAAATAAAAGGCATTACATCTACATCCCTTCAAGGATTCCCTCTTAACTTGCTTGCGTACAGTTTAGGCTGAATGAAACAGTTTCGGAATGATTGAAACAGTTACACTTAAATTACCATTTTGTTACACCCTGGAAGGCAGTCATACGTAGAGCAACCCCTGTATTAAGTTTGTTAATAAATATCATAATTTTCTGACCTGTATCCCGTGCAGACGGATCGCAGAGTGATGGAATTTTATAAGTTAACCGTCGCCGCAAATATGTTAATGAAGCTAAAATATTAGACTGAATTCTGGCAACTGCTGCGCTTCCTTTTCGATTGGTCGGTATTGGTTTGCACTGGTCACATAGTTTGAAATAAAAGTTTAATTTTGAACACCTTTGTTAATTAGCGGCTTCAGAACCCGGGGAGAACTCCCTGCTGTCCTTGCGCGCTCCCCCAGGAAACTTTCAACAGCTTCTTTCGTTTAGTGCCGTTTGGTGTTTCGCGATTGTTCGTTTTGTAAAATTGCATACAATTGTGTTTCCCTTCGCGGTCTCTTGGGCCTGCTTACTTTCCAAATCTCACGCTAAGTTTTGCACGTGCGTGCCCGTCGGCAGTATTTTTGAATCCTTTATTTCTTTGGAACGCGTTCTCACTACTTAGTACCGGATGCACAATGTAACCTTTTGCGTGCTTATTAAATGAACTCTACAGGTTTTGATCCTACGTATTCTTGATACTTCCTTACAATTTTTAATTTAATAAAAATTTGGGACTCTTATGGGGTTTATTATAAAAGCAAATTTTTGCGGTTTATTACAGTACAATAGGTCCATTGAACAAAAAAACTTTACATAAAGGACGAAAAAGTGATAATATCTGTAAAGCAATCTCTCAATATCTGAAAGATATATGCATTTGAAGCTCAGGTTATGGCAAAATGTACGAACTTTTTAGTTTTCAGAAGAGATTACTTTTTGACTAGCGAGAAAGAGCGCCATTATTTAATCATTAGTGGTAAAAAATGCCACTTCTTATTTACTGTAAATATATTTTTAACGGAATATTATTGTACTTGTTTGATTGCTACACATCTCATACCCATACGATAATAATTCAGTTGGGTGAGGTAACAGCACTATTACTAGGTAAAGTGAAGTTTATTAAATCGGGCAGTTTTATTTAGCTAAGCGGTTAAGTCACAAAACTTGCACTATGCATTCATGTAGCTTTCAGTTACCTTTATTCCAGAATTTCCAGTTTAATACATCTGAATGCTAATGCTAACTGCAGTGTATGATATGTAAAGATCGTTTGAAAATATCAGACGTTTTTCAAAATTCTATCTACTGCCTACTGCATACAAAGTTAATTTGCAGTTCAATGTTTTGTAAATAATTATTATCCACCACATGAAATTCAATTGTAATACATTATGTACCATTTAGTACATAAAAAGCGATTGAAGACTAGGTGACCACGTAACAAAGAGAACCCATTCAACACAGTTTAATGTCCTGGTGCGGGACAACACGTAGTAGAAAGCTACTTACCCGAAAATAAAAAGTAACTTAGCTCTGAATAGAATTGTTGTTGATATAAAACAAGAATAAAGTGTGGGTTAAAGTCAGAACATTGTACACTTTATATCTGTAATAAAGCATACGCCAAGAGGAAGAATGGGTAGACAAATAATTAGAAAAAGAGAAGAGTGTAATTTCAACAAATATACTACAAAAAATGTTTATCAAGAAGCATAGAAATGTAAGCAAGAACATACATAGAGAGAGAGAGAGAGGAACACTTAAATTAATAGTTGAGTGGAGTCCTACTAAGGGTGTTATACGTAGAGAAACGGGAAAGAAAGGAGGAAAATACCTATAAGAAGAGAACGGAGAAGATATTTAAAAAATTAAAAAAGTAACAGGGGCCCTGGTAAAACCGAAATTTCGTCAGAAGTTCTGAAAGAAGGTAAAGCAGCGTTCAGAAAAGAGCAGCTAATTAATAAAAAAGATATAGCAAAAGGAGAAGATACCTATAGATAAAAAAATGATAGCCCAGTTTGCGACCTAACTGGCGATGGATAGCACTGTTGGGTGTACGTTATAAGATTGTAGAAACTATAATAAAACACAGATTACACAAAATATTTACCAATCTTGCCTCATGTATAGTCACTCATTTCATGCTTTCGATTTTTTACGGTTTTTGTCGTCAGCGTTTTTTTTACATGTCTCTATGAAACCTTTATTACGTTCGTCCCACGCTCCTTCCAATAATTTAGTGCTGTTGATTTTATAAAAATTTGCCTCTAGCGCCTTTACAAATTAGTCCATGTTTATTGTCGGAATCAAACTAATTATAAACTCTGTAAACCATAAAGTTTGACGTTGTCATTTCTTTTTCTATTCTTTGTGTGCCTATGACGGTTTTGTACCCTTCATCCCTTATTCCAAACTTTGCGTATAAATCTATTATTAAAATTTGTATATTCTGTTTGTTTACGTTCTTCAATGTTCTACTTAATGAATCAAAGAAAATATCTGTTTGGCAATTCTCTGCAACTTCCGTAGAAGCGTAACATTGTACTACTGTAAGTTTACTCTTCCCCACATAAAATGGCGCTGCAATAACTTTCTCGCTAATTGACTTACATTCAATTAATATTTGTTTCAACCTCTTGCTAATAGTAATTCCCACACTGGGTATGTGACCACTACTTTCCTATAATCATGAGTATATGAAAGTGTGCTGCTGTATGTTAGCTCCTTTTTGACCTATCCATCTATACATTTGCTGGTACCCAGTATTTACAATAGTAGCTTACCATTTTCTTTGCAGTTGGTGTTAACTTTCCTTCCTGATATAGTGTTCGGATGTTCCACCGAATGTTAATATTTCATTCACCCTTACTTTTTCAGTGCCTCTGCATTCCCTGTTTCCTGGTTTTGTTTCTTCTACTTTTCATCAGTACCCTTTTTCTTTGCCGAGTTTGACGTTTTCGTTTTTCATTATTCTTTTCCAGTTTTTAAAATTTCGAAGGTTTTATTTTCTTACCAGCTTACCATCAGCAAATCGATTCTTCACCATTTCTGGTCAACTCCTGGTAACTCACCTTAGTTTTTATTCCTTCGCACTGTTCTACCTTTGCTATGCTTCAAATGTTTGCTTGTACTCGTATATTCATATCCCCTACCGATTTTCTTAAACTGTATTTTTTCATAATTACAGCCTTCTGTTCCTATCTCTCGAATTTTGCTATTATGAACACTATCAGTTCTAGCTTTCATTTGCCTTATTTAATTTAGTTTTACTATTACATTAAGAATGCTGGCCAAAACCTTTTTACTTTTTCTTTCTCGTTTCCATATCCACTCAGATTCTTCTATCTTAATGTTATTAATTTTTTACAATTTTCTTGCTTTATTTCCGAAATGTGCTTCTGTTCGTCTTGCCTTATATCGTTTATAATTTTCACCAGATCTCTCATAACTCTCTTCAATTCTTCCATGTCTGCAGCCGTTTTAACTTTCTTGAGTGACGATCTTTTTCGCCAATTCTTTCATTCGTCGAGCTATCGCTATTGTACCGCCCTTCGCCAACTAACCAATTTGAAAGCAACACTGTCAGCTGCGCAATAATGTATGCTGACTGCCCGCATTCGACTGTGCTCGAAGAATTTGCTTTTCCCACGTATTCTCCACTAAAAATTTTAATAACTTCTTCAAACTACTTAGCAATATTTAGTACCTACGGTTTGCCGTTTCAATTCAATCGTTTGTTAAAGTTGTTAAAATAAGCAGGCTGACGGAAAATAGCAGAGAAGAATTACAAGAAAATAAAAATGCCTTAACAAGATTTTTAAGAGTGCAAAAAATTATAAACGTAAATATGTGGAAAGCAGAGCCGATAAAGCGCAAGGATGGGCAAATGAAGGAGTCGCCCAAGAACTCTTTGCAAATATAAGAAAACTAAGTAGCACTATATCTGTAAGCTCACATCTAAAGAGAAAGCACGGTAAGCTATTGCACACAGAATAACAGCAAATGGAGCGATGATTGAAATACTTCAAACAAATAAAAATACGTTTGTATCGTGCGGACGACCAGACTTAAACATAAATATCGACCAACCTGACGAAAAAATTTGGAATGCGATGCAACATGCAAAAAATGGTAAAGCCATTGCCATAGTTCAAATCACAAAGCAGATATTAAAAATAGACACATTCGCTTCTGTGAAAATACTTAAACTACTAATAATAACAATAACAAACAGAGTCAGAAGAGTGCTTATTAGGTTAAATGATATATGGAGCACAAGTAACTTAAATAAATAAATAAATTCTATAGTGAAACCGTTGCTGTGGCTAGTGACGGATGTCCTAACGCAGAAGCTACACGTTTTTCTAAATAGATGTTTGCGTAATACTTTGAAAGTTTGGTATCTAAATGTAATGAGGAACTATAGAGACGAACAGATTAGGTGCATATAAATATTGACATACAAAGGAGGATATACGGGTGGTTTAGTGACATGCTGCGAAAGAGCACGAAACTGATCAGTCGAAGTGTCTTCTATTGGAACCCACAGGGCTACAGAAAAAAAGGCCACAGGGAAGCTACCAGGCGAAGAACAGTTGGAAACGGAACGAAGATGACAATACCGCAACACGAACTATGGGCACGTGTGAAGAACTGGAAGAATTATAGCAGCACATTATGCTTCCCAGGAAGTAATGGGAATTAATACTACTAATACAAAAAAAATTATGTATATATGGGGCAAAGTACCACTGACAGCGTTGTGCGAGTGCGAAATCTAGATTCGTAACAAAAACACAGCAAGAAGACTGGATACCTCCGAGAGGAAAATACTGCGGAAAATTTTTGGAGGAGAACAAATGGAAAGCTCGGAATGGCTCGGGCGCCCTGCGAAGAGGAAGACGTAAAAGACGATGGCTGACAATGTAATATTATGAATTTGTAGTGTTTTGCTCTCGGAACTACATTTATCAACATTTTTCTAAATTACTTTTCCCCAGTGGGTATTTGCAAACCAAGAGCTCAATATACTTTCGAGTTAAAATAGAATAAGAGTAGTCTGAATAACATACATATATTGTTCCTTATAGATACAACCCAAAAACTGTTAAATTAAAGTTATAAAAATTTCTGTACGCAGCAGTAAAAGAAAGCTGGATTTAAGTTTATAAAGTCTGGAAATGCTTGAACAAGTAGTAGACAACTAATGCATTTGAAAATAATCAACACTCCGAGAGGTGTTTCTTCCATTGTACAAGGCTGTGTCAGTGACAAAGTTTGCAGTGCGTTAATTTACACAGCCATAGCGGCTATTTGCAAGTTGGGATTTTACCTCAAACGGGGTCCGGTCAGCGAGGCAAACGCACCGCCATCTTGAGTTACAAAACCTGAAGTTGCGTTTTTCAGGCTGCTGCAGAACAATTCGGGCGAAAGGTCGCTTACTTGTCATGTAAGTCGGTCTCGTGTTTATATATGAGGGCTCCTCCACCCTTTAGCTGCTTTTATCCAAGCAGAGCTGCTTTGGGGGCTTTATGGGTAGGTTTTCGAGGTACTATAGCGGGACACCCAGGCATTGGCTTGGCTGTGGAAGACGGTTTTAGCGGTGTAGACTAGCTAGTGAAGAATCACATTCACTTAGGCTTCCGCGGCGATTTGTTGCTTGGTGTGGCTGCAGGTGATGGATTTGAAGCCCTCTTTGGGACTTAAGCCTGGTGAAGCTGTTGCGCTAAGCCCTACTATCTTTCACAGGCTAAACATCTTATTTTTATACCCTCTTGTGCCATTGGCTATACTTTAGTGGCATTCTAGTAGAGCTGAGGGATACATGCTCGCCCATTATCTTTAAGCACAGCAGAGCTCCTTGAGTCTATCGTAAATTGCTCGTATCCGTAGCCAAAGTTCAGTTGTAGCTATGGCAAATGGCGTTCAAATGTTAAACACGCTAACTGACTTCCAAATTCAATTTGGCCAAGTATGTCAAAATTAATCAGTACAACGAAAGACGACGGTCAAAAATGTAAAGTCGATGCTGGATGAAATATTAAAACATTAAATTCACCAAATCCCAAAATGTCACTGCTTACGTGGTCATTTTCGATGTTTGTACCTGCTATTACTCATAACTGAAAAGTTATTTATAAAAGCAGTTGTTTTCAAACACCGGTTCTATATATTCAATTTAGCAGCTTCTGGTAGGTACGCCAAATTCTGCTTGTGAAGTGTTTGTCTTTAGTTTTATTATACATAGGCAGCATGCTATCTCTATCGGCAATTAATTATATAAAATACAGGCAATTATGTGGAAATATAGTTAATATGCTTTAATTCTATAATAATCAAATTATAGTACTGGAAATGCAACTTAATATATCTCAAAATCAGCTGTGCGATATGAGGGAAATTTTATATTGTGTTTTCGACCATTTAAAATTTTTAACTAATTAGAAATGTAGCGTTTTCCGATTTCTTAATCACAATGAAACTAACATTCGATGTTATAATTGGTCAAAATAACGACCATAAAATAACATAAATTGACTTCGTAGCAATTTAAATTTTATAGCATATGACGTTATGTTAAGAAACATTTACCGTTGCAACGTTTTCATTAAAATATTTTGCTCAATAAAGCTATTACAACCTGTCTTCTGTTTAATTACTTAGCAATAAAGTGACTACATAGTAAATTAGAATCTCGAATTTCTTCAGCAATACTTCGAACATACTGAGCCGAACATTATAAGTTAAAAAATGCACAATAATAGTCGAGTTAATGACTGATCCATGAAATATACAGATAAAAATTTCTCTGTACAAATATTTTATTTGCGTCATACATATAAATATAATTTCAATAGTCAATTCATTACAGCCGTTGCGGAATTATTGTTTTTCCATGTATTCCAATAATTTCGTAACCATCTCTTCCCCTCTGTTGCACTTGGCAAACTTAGCACTGCTTGATGTGGTGCACATTACAATTGCAATTACAATCATTTATTATTTATTAATGCTAGTTCATTACTGTAATAACTTTTACAATATGTACATGGAGCGATATAGAACAACTTGCAACAAGCTGCCCACATAATTATCTAGTGGGTGCAAGGTATTAATAGCAACCCCAGAAGTTTGCTATTTAGACAACTGTGGAGTACCACTATAACTACTGTATAACCCCTAATAAATTATATACAAGACTCAAAATAAACAAAATCGAGTGTATGTTTAATGCCTAAGTTCGAGGAAGCTTTGGTATGATGTGTAACATTTACAGTTAGTACCCCACGCATTTTTTATAAAAAAAAATGTAGCTGGTATTATATTAAAATGGTTTTACTGGAAATGGCCTGCCCTGCAACTGTTTGCAATCTGGCGGTAAATAAATCTGTTCCCTACAATTTCTCAGAAAGCTACAGCTCAAGCCTTTCAATCTTGCATTTCGTTCCTAGTTGATGAATGTAACATAAAGCTACGAAAAATGAAGCAGGCAACAATAAGATAAAATGCTGAAAAGAAACCAAACAAAGCTTTAATACGTCATTTCCAATCCGATAAGCCTATTTTCAGATACATTTTCATATATTATCGAGCATACGGAAAGGAATCCGTTAGTCGACTGCGATGCATCAAAGCCGAAGATTTCTTTTAATTAAATGCGTACTGAGAATTGTGGAAACTGAGTAATGCTATTCGGCAGGAAGCAGTGTTTGCCTTAGCGCAATTAGTAATTCCGGCAAAGCCAGCAAGTTAATATTTGTCATAATAATAATAATAAGAAATATTTTATGTTAGTTTATGGCTGTTGTTTAATGTGGTTATCTATAACGATATCGCTTGCACAAATTGGTATTGATCAATTTATTTGAAATTTGGCTCTTGGAAAATCTAATGTTGGCAAAAAAGCACTACACACTCTTTGATTAAGATAAAGGCAAAGAAGGTTTATTGGGGGAATTATTAGTACATCTAAAATATGTGTTTTCACATACTGTAGGGAAATGTTCTGCATTTCTAAACACAAAATCATTTAGAAAAGTAGTACTTTGCTGCATAGTAATATTTTCTGTATAGCAGCCCACAATCTAATTTTTAAATGAACAATATATCACATAATTCTTTATATTTTTAAAACAAAATTTGTAAGCATTTTCCTACAGGATGTGAAAAATAGCATGCGCAACACGTGAAAGAAGTGGTTTTTCGCGTTCGGTGCGGTTTTAACCTCGGCTTCGCCTCGATAGTTCGTACTTTGCACCGAAAAACTACACCCTTATCAACTTATTGTACAATTATAACTATAGTTAAATATAACAGAATGACATGAGAAAAGTTTACGTAGGTACCAAAATTCTTGTATAATACTTCACTGAGGTAACATGCTAACAAACCAATTACTGCCAATGTTCAACGTACTCAACCACTAAATCATAAGATAGTTGATATGTAAACTACCTACTCGTACACGAATACGCAAAGGCACCTGTGATAATTAAGTGTCAGTGAGATGTGCTAAATTTTTACAATGTACATTAAAACTGACATACAGAATATAACGTGTTATAAGGTGTAAATAAATCTATACCGCCTATACTATGATTAGAAGTGCCATAAGACAACGTCAGATAATCTTCTCTGCGAGCGTTTTTTAGAAGTCAACGGACTTACACACCATTTATTTGGTAAATTCGCATATCTAAAATAGTAGTCTTCACAAAGTATAGAGCTAGTTTTCTACAATAACATTTATTTTGTCATCCTCTTTACACATCGCCACTGGAAGTTTCCCATTTTTCAATTTCGTCAGTTTACTTTGACACAAAGTAATAGTAGGGCGACTAATATTGTAATTAAGGAAAGGTACGTTTTTTATTGACTAATTTCGTCGCCTAGTTCGGTACATGGGCTTCCTTCTTTTTTTAAATAACTATGAATAGTAAGAAGCACTAATTGCATTTTGGCAGCTACAATAAATAACTACATTCAGCCTCACGAAGAAAGCATTGGCTATTCGCAATTTCCTTTTTGCAACAGACTTGGCACGTAAGAAGCTCACTTTCACATCAAGGTCCTGGTACAGCGATATCAATTGCAATATCTGTTCTGGGTCATAGATATCGGTGACGCATTTGACAAGGTCCGGCAGGGAAGCTTTTGAAATTAGCGCCAACCCATATTAGTATTGTACGATAAATAATGTGTTTAAATTTAAAAGTCGGTTTTAAGTCACAATCGGCATCTGAATCTCCAAGACGAGAGGACTAGACGATAAACATAGCGACCCAGCGATGCGCGGCTCCGCGTACGACAAAGAGAGATCCAGAAATATATAACACAAAGTAACCCGGATTGCTAAACGCACTGAAGTACACACCTAAAAAGATAGTCTTCAAAAGCTGGAAGCTTCAACCTAGACCTCAGAGTACGAATTTCCCGCTCAGTTCTTCTGTACCGCGTAAAGAGATGAACCCTTACGTCCAGAAAGAAACCGAAGCGTTATGAATAGGATAAGAAAAGAGATGGAGATATTTACCACAACAGGACCTCAAAGATTCCCTACTTCGAACATTCAGACAGCAGTTTGAATGTCAGGTCATCCTGACATTCAGAAAACAGCTGTCTCCTACACCTCATCATGCAGATGCAGATAAAGAATTTGATCTGATAACTTACGTCAGTGATTCGGTTTTTCTTCTAGTGCTCTGTTTGGGCAGCGGGCCATAAAGTGAAAGTGTGTTATCAGAAGAAAACTATTCGTTAGCCATTCTCTAAAAAAAAATGAACAAAGTTGGTACTACTTGAACACACTTGCCGGAGAAGGTGTTCAGGCATTCAACGAGAATTCGTAAACTCCATCAGTACAAACTTCTTGAAACAAAAAGCTCCAAGTAATCACATGTAGCATGTAGCCCGTGAAGCAACAAGACAATTGCAACAATACTACAACCAATTCATCTTCAACGCCGATCAACAGATAACTCCGCGTTCGAACTAAGGAACAGCATTTGACAGTCGTTTCTTCACGGTGATGAAATCCAGAAAGGCCCAGCCTGCACCACCGATAATGAAAATTATAGACGGCGCACCACAGAGCGCCGAAACTAATAGAAATACTATCTAAATATAACAAGTTGCCAATATGACGAACATGGTACAAAAAGAAATAAAACACCTTTCCAGCAGACAGTAGCGTTCTTGCATTTTTCTGGTGTTTTAGATTGCTTGTACGTTCATTACATACGTTGTCGTTATATTTCAAGAATAAAAAGATGCGCCCAATATTCTTTGCATTATATACTGAGTCCAAACAACTAGGTGCTTCTCTTTCGAACCGATTAAGAAGCTCTCCTCGAACTTCAACGTGACTCCCTCTTGTTGCTGCATAAAGAGATGAGAGATGCCGCACCCAACGAGCACATATGTTTATGTATTCAAGTTCTTGGTAAATATGGGTCCCACACAACCTCCATTTACCAGAACATTGGTGAACACCTTGTAATAAGCTCGACATCACCTATACACCTTCACCTTCACCTTGAGGAGTGTAAATTCGCCACTGCATCTGACCAATATATCAGTAGGTTTGACTATCGCATTACCAAGAAACGTCATTATGATTCTTTGTGCAACAAACGGTAAACTGGTTGTTCTGACAGTATAATTAACTTAGATTTCGTTATAAGGTCATTCCTGTCCATATCTAAACTATTTCCGTATTTATGTGCGGTTTTATACGCCGGGTTTATTCTTACTGTTAAAGCAAGATAATTTTAAGAGCAAGCAACAGATTGGAAACGGCAACAATTTAACGTGCTTTGGCAAATACTCCAATGTAGTCCTCTGAGAATAAACCAGATTAACGTAAATCCTCATTGCGCACGTTAATTTTGGCCTAACCCTTACACAATCAGCGCTAGTAATTATCCTTGCGATTTGCTTTATAATTTATTATTTAGGCAAGTTGAGCCTGCCGTATTCCTATAGCTAACTGAAGAAAAAAAAATTCAAAGCAATCGCCATCAATTTCTTTTGATAGAAATATTCTCAAATAGTAACATTCCAGAAAAGTCCTCAATTGGATAAAATTATTTCATAACCTGCTTCCTTGCAAAGTGTATTATAACAACATCCTGTCAAACAGGCTTTCACAGAGCTGATCCCATCATCATTATCTGTGCGCTAAGGTTTGTTAAGGTAATTATTTCTCCAGATAATGAGATTTCGTTGTCAGTTCCGACGAACTGCGTTATAAAATTTATGGTGCAATCTTATAGTTAGGTAATACTAGATTCTGAAACTTCGATTTCAATGTTTTCTCTAATCAGACTCTGCTGGAGGGTGAAATAATTTGCTTTATTTATCGAGTATTCCATTACAGTGAAAACAGGCTTGTGAACCCGAAAATCTTGATTTCCAAGTCTGTGTAGGTTAGTTCTATTTATTCTACAAATATTTGCAATAAGTCCATACTAATCGCATGACGGAGATCTTTAATGTGTCTCTCATTTATCTCTAAGGGATTGCAAAAATATCTACGGATACTAATGTTCTTCTTCTTCGTCCTCTTCGACCTGCAATAATTTTAGTGTTTTCAAACATTAACAGTAAAATAAGTGCTTGAAAAACACCAAAAGGCGCTACACTACAAAGATAAGCCCACCGATTGAAAATTTCCATCGACGGAACACAGTTGACGAAATCTTATAATTCGTGGAATGGAACCTATTCGTAGCCAGATTTCAGATTCTGGGAATAAGTAGTTGGTCAAATGTAGTAGAGCACATAGGTTGTCTGTGGTGAGTTAAGTTGTTCCGTGAATATTACCGTTTGGGCAAACCTTATCGTGGCAATTTGAGGCAAATTATGACTATTGTCAGCTTACCAAAACGCAGGTTATGAATCTCAAATTCCGTCTCGTTTGAGTTTGGTGGAATTTCGCAATAACCGGTGTTCGAACACATTCAAAGGAATATCCTGTATCGTCCCGCTAACTACCATTTTTCGACTAGCTTGCATAACAGCCCTTGTCGCCCAAGAAGCACTGGAAAAGCCTTCCGTTCATCGCGTGAAGATTTACGCTATTTGCTCATAACAAATCTTCGAACTATCGCTGTCCATTCTTTAATGTCATAAAACAGTGCAACTCTTAAATTTGGTCTTAAAAATAAGGTAATGCATTGTTAGGACCCTTCTGAAATTCACTCTTCTCAACTCAATGGAGGAAACGCGTAATTCGTTTAGTCAAACTTCTTTTCGTAGCCAGATTTCAAGTCGCGGAAAACAGATAATCGAGCACAGAGGTTGCGTGGTGTGTTAATTTTCTCCGTGAATATTGCCATTTGGAGAAGCCTTGCCATTTAAATTTTTTGCAAATTACGAAGATCATCAGCATACTAAAGCGCAATTTTAGAATTCCGTCTCGATTTGAGTTGGAAGGTATTTCAAATCGACCCGTGCTCGAACACCTTCAAAAGAGCATCATGTACTTTTTCCGTTTTGCAACAAACCTGCAAAGCAGCGGTCGTCGCCACCAAAAACTTGGAAAAATATTTCGTTTATAGCGTGTGGATTTACGCTACTTGCTCGTAAAGAGCCTTTGAACTGTCGCTGTTCATTTTTTATTGTTTCGTTGATGCAACCCTGAAAGGTTTGCCGACTCACAGGTCAGTGACTTCGCTTGACTTTTCGCATTGCAATTGAATTCTATTTGAGTTAAATCGAATATATGATTGTCTTCTAATGTAGCTTGTGTAATTTGCCGATAATTTATAATGTATGAGAATACATTTTCTATGTTGTAAAATAAGTTTGGGGCGTATCCCCGTTGTCAGTGCAACTTATCGAAGTTGCTTTCTTCTGTACGATCCGTTTTGTAGATAAACAATTCTAGTTTTGTATATCACGCAACGTCACCTTGCGATAAGCAGGTAGAAATTCTTCAGGAATGTTTTAAATCTCTTTATTGGGGTCTCAGTCGCATATAATATCTTGTTTATGTTTATCGTACGGCTTTCAGATAAAAAGTGCAGTGAAAATACGTGTATTTTGAAGTCAAGTATGTCGTATGTCATTGCTGTAATTCGAGCACAGCCTAAGTTCTCCATCGCCAGTAGGTTTTCTATGATGCAACCTCCAAATCCATCGCTGGCATACAAAGCAATTATATTAAATATCTCGTCCACACTACTTAGCTGCTGTGCACCTTTTCAAGTTGCTTTATGTCGCAACCGAATATTTACAGATTGCAGGGTTACCAGAATAAAGTACTGGCAATATTTGCCATCAACAAAAAGAAATAATCTTGATATGACAGTTTAGTTAGCAGGAATTTCATTATATACAGTCTGTTCAACAAAAAAGGCCCCGCCTTCTACCTACTTTATTATTTATTTTAGACCCAATAAACCTGATATCAAATCAAATGACACATAAAAACCTACATTTTAACACTATAAAAACATTTTTTTCTTCAATTATTTCAGAGCGGTGACGTCACATGCAATTTTTTTAAATGACACAGTATATATTTTTTTGACATTTTCTGGTAGAGGTTTTTTTCTCTTTTCAACAATATAAATATTTCATGCACTTGCATAAAAAAAAATTCGTGAAAAATTACGAAAACTTTTTCACAGTGGGAGGCCATGATACAAAACTGTAAACAAAAGTGTAACTCAGAAAAACAAAACAAATAGTAGCCAAACGCTTTAACTATCAGATTTCAGAATAATCTAAAGTGTTTATTGTTTTGTGTTTCTGAGTTACACCTTGTTTATAGTTTTGTATCGTAGCCACCCACCGATAAAAAAGTTTTTTAATTTTTCTCGAAAATTTTCTTATGTAAGGGCATAAAATATTTATATTGTTGAAAAGAGAAAAAAAACCTCTACTAGAAAATGTAAAAAAATATATAGTGTCAATTAAAAAAAATTGCATGTGACGTCACCACTCTGAAACAATTGAAGATAAACATTTTTTGATAGTGTTAGAATGTAGGTTTTTATGTGCCATTTGATTTGATATCAGGTTTATTGGGTCTAAAATAAATAATAAAGTAGCTAGGGGCCTTTTTTGTTGAACAGACTATTATGTTGATTTCTAATAATTAAGTAGTTTTCAATTCAGTTTGTGCATATGAAAAAGATAGAAGACGTACTTGAGCATCCCTGCACATCGTGCCAAACACATCCCGATTTGTTCGATTCCTCGGGTATTTCCTACATTTCAGCCCCCTCACCCCTATTTCTTCAGACATCTTCTAGCTGATTCCCTCTTGCTGATGTTCAACTTGTTTGACGATGTTTCTACCTTCTTCAATATTATATTTTCACTTGTTATTTAACTGATCAGAGGCTTCGATTTTTACATTCTTCGCCTTATTATGATCCACATCAATTCTTTTTTCAGGCGGCTTCTAGACCTTTGATTCTCTCTTGCTAGCTAAGATCTATCCTATCTCCCTTAATGTTATATTTTCTATCAGATTTTGTTTAACTGATAGTAGTACTCGATTCAGCGTTCCTCTCGTTATTATAACTTGCATCACTAGCTTCTTCGGACATCTTAAAAACTTCTGCCATCAAACTGGTTTGAAAAATTTTCTAATCATTGTTGATGTTATATTTTTACCTGCTGTTGTTTAACGGTAGTAATATTCGATGTTTGCTTTCTTCTCAAATCTTTGATATGCTTTAAATCGTTGGCTTATTCAGGCATTTTCTAATTCTCTGCTTCTTTCACTGACTTCCTAACTCCAATTTATCGTATCTGCCTTGATGTTATATTTTCACCCACCGTTCTTTATCCTCCGATAAGATGCAATTCTTGTATTCTTCTCATTGTTATGATTTATTTATTTGGCTTTTTCAGCAATCCTTTACATCATTGCCTATCACTCTTTCACTCTCTGGCTTCTTTAATTATCTTTTTTATTTTATCTTTCTTGAAGTTGTCTTTTTGCTTACTGTAGTTTAACCGATAGTAGTATCCGATTTTTTCATCAGGCTCCTCTCCTTGATATGCTTTACATCGATAGGCTTCTCTAGATATATTCTAGATCTCTGATACTTTCTTGCTGACCTACCAACTCATTTAACGATCACTCCTATTTTTCTTGACGTCGTATTTCTACCTAATTTTCTACTTATAGTTCTCCAACCGAAAACAGGATGCAAATTTTGCAATCTCCTACTTGTTATGATTTATATATTTCATCTTTTCCAGCATCTTTTACATATCTGAATTACTTAGTAGGGTTTGATCCTGCATTATTTTCTTTGTTATGATTTACAACGCTGTCTTTCTTTCTTCAGGTATATTCTACAATTTGAATCTCTTAGTGACTTCCCAACTGCATTACAAATATTCCCTATCTTCCTTTATGTTATATTGCTACCTACGCATATTTAGCTCCTAGTAATATTCGATTTTGCATTATTCTCCTTGTTATGATTTACACATCTTCTAAAATCTGCTTCTCTTTTGCTGACCTCCTACTTTCATTGATATTCATATTTTCTTTCGTGCAGTATTTTCTACTATTCTTTAACAGATGATACGATTAAATTCGTGCACTCTTGTTTTTGTTATGGTTTACATCACCGTTATCTTCATACGCCTTCTGACCTTTCAACCTCTTTGACGACGCTCTTTATCTTCCCTTATGTTATATATCCACCTACTCTTGTTTAACTGATGGCAAAATTAGATACCTTTATTACTTTTCTGCTCTTATTATGCTTTACATAGATAGATTCTAGACCGCTGATTCTCTTTGCTGATTTTCCTTGATAATGTTTCCTGTATTTCTTGATGCTATATTTGTACCTACTCTTATACTCACTGTTCTGCAACCGATTATATGACTAGAATTTTGCATTGCACTCGTTTATATAATTTACATAGTCTACTCCTTTAAGCACCTTCTACAGGTCTCCTTTACTCTTGCTGCCACCACACACTCCTTTGACAATCAGTCCTACTTTTTTTATGTTATGTTTTTACCGAAACTTTTCAGTAGCTGACAGTAGGATACGACTTTGCACTCTCCTCATTGTTTTGATACAATCATATTTATGGACTCTCCTTGTTATGATTTACACCATTGGCTTCTTTAGGCATCTTCTACAATTCCGACCTGCTACCATCGTTGACGACCTTTCTTATATTCCTTGATGATATATTTCTACGTGCCGTTATTGATTATTAATCTCCTTTCATTATTATAATTTATATCGATAGCTTCTAGATGTTTGATTTGCTCTTGCTGGCCTCCTTTGCCTATCTTTTACTTATTGTTCTTCAAGCGATGATAGGATTAGATTCTTGCATTTTCCTCTATAATGTGAATTACATTGTTTGCTTTTTAATCATCTGTACATCTTTATGCCTTCTTTTACTGAATTCACAACTCCTTCAGAGATCCGTTTCAACTTCCTTGATGTTATATTTCTATCTAAATTCTTCATTGTCTGATAAAAGGATCATATTTTACATATTGATATATATGAATCCGACCATGATTTGGTTTACTGTATTATTAATGTAAATTTCCCTAAACAAACTCCAATAATGAAAACCTTCCGCGATTTTAAGTATTTTGATGATATCTCTTTCCAGAGGGATTTGCAATTGTTGCCCTTGCAAGAAATATATTTTACCACCAATATAAACAACAAACTTGCTATATTAAACCGTAATTTAATAAAATTGTTCGATAAACATGCTCCTTGGAGGACAGTAAAAATTACTAAGGGGCCCGCTCCTGGTTGACCGACAACATCAATTAAATGATGAAATTAAGAGACAAGGCAAAAAACAGATTCAAAAGTCCAAAAGCGCGGAACACTGGGAATATTACAAATCCCTTAGAAATCTGACCAATCAAAGTATAATTAACGAGAAAAAAGCGTATTATGCTCACAAACTTCAAGATAAAAAATCAATTTGGAAGTGCCTTCAAACTCTAAATATTGGAAATAAAGTTAATTATCGAATTCCAGCTCACTTATCTAACGTAGAACAAATTAATAATAATTTTATTGATAATATCCCAAAATTAGCAGTAGATAATAACATTAAAGATT
>OW679200.1:42621942-42822590 GCA_940337035.1 Agriotes lineatus | reverse complement strand
ACCTATATAGAATTCCGAAAGTACCACATATACAGTGCTCTTTTTATGTAATGTTGTAATTGGAAGGAAATTGTGAATTAAATTTTTTGAGTCAACCTTCAAATTGAATTTTAATTAGTTCATATAAACTCTAGTTTCACCTATATAGAATTCTGAAAGTACCACATTTACAGTAGTCTTTTTAGGTAATGTCTTAATTGGAAGGAAATTGTGAATTTAATTTTTTGAGTCGACCTTCAAAGTAATTGAATTTTAATTAGTTTTTATAAACTCTAGTCGCACCTATATAGAATTCCGAAAGTACCACATTTACAGGGATCTTTTTTTATAATATCTTAATTGGAAGGAAATTGTAACGTTTAATAAGTCCGAATTGGGATTTTGTTTTTATAACTGCACATAATTGGATTTTAATTAGATTTTACAGCTTAAATGTAGGCTTTATGGAATTCTGAGTGTACTAAGTTTACATCTATCTTTTTTTAGTAATGTCTATAGTATGATTTGTGAATTTAATTTGTTTTTGACTCGAAAATTTGATTAATTGAATTTTAGTTAGTTCCTATGCAGTTTAGCTTCAATTTTTCGGACTTTTAAGAGTACAACATTTACAGAGTTATCTTCTTATGTAATGTATAAGGTGGAGATTGTCTTTTTTATATTCAAATTTGCTACTAATTGGGCTTGGTTTAGTTCTTACAAACTTGAGTGTTAGCTTTATGGAATTCTAATGGTACACAATTTACAGCGATCTTTTGAAGTAATGTTTAAAGTGGGAATTATTAATTTCCTTTTTTTGGAATTCAAACTTAATTAAAAACCAAGTTAATAAGAATTTTATTCAGTTATATGGGATTCTAAAGGTACACAATTTACAGCGACCTATTTAATCAATGCCTATAGTGGAAATTGTAATTTTGAATTTGTCTGAAATTCAAATTTCAAATTAATTGCATTTTAATGCGTTGTTATGAACCGTAGTCTCACTTTTTTGTAATTTTAAGGGTACACAATTTACAACGATCTTTTTAAGTTATTTCGGAAGTGGAAATTGTATTTTTTTTTTAAATCAAACCACACTAAGTGCATTTTTAATTAAGTCTTATAACCGTCTCACCCTAATGGAATTCTGAGGGTACAATTTAAAGTTATCTTTTAAGTACATTATGCTTAGAATCAGAGTTGTGAATTTAATGTTCCAATTAATTAGTTCTTTTAAGCGTTATTGTCAACTTTATAGAATTCCGAGCGTACAAAATTTTCAGTGATTGTATTTAGGAGTACATATTTAAAGTGGGAATTGTGCATGAAATTTTTTCTTAATTAAAACTCGAAATTAATTGGGATTTTATTAGTTCTTATAAACCTTTCTGAATTTTAGGGGTACACAGTTCACAGCGATCTTTTTAGGTAAAGCCTAAACTGTGAATTGTGAATTTCAATTGTTTCTGAAATTAAAACTTCAAATTATGCATTTGAATTTTATTGCGTTCCTATGAACTATAGTCACACCTTTATGGAATTTTGAGGGTATACAATTTTTAAGTAACGTCTAAAGTGGGAATTGTGTTTTTAAATCCAAACTTCACATTCGTTAGATTTTAATTAGTTCTTACGAACTTTAGTGTTACCTTTATAGACTTTTGGGAGTACCCAGTTTTTTAGAAATTTTTAAAGTGGGAATTTTGAATTTGATTTTGTTTTGAAATTCAAACTTAAAATTAATTGAATTTTAATTAGTTCATATGAACTTGAGTCGCACCTTTATAGTGTTTTGACGACACAAATTTCCAGTGATCTTAAGAAAAATCTCAAATCGGAATTATTGATTTAATTTTATGTAAACTCGAATTTCCAATAATTAAACTTGAATTGGTTCTTATGAACTTTTTTAAATGAAGTAGACATTGTTGTATTACATATTTTAATATGTGCGCATACATTAATTAAAAAAACTGCTGAAGCAGCAGAAAAACGGTTTAGTGAAACTAATAAATACATTCGGTATTTGGGGTTTAATGAAAAGCTTTTTTCGATCAATTCAGTCACGGAACCAAAACAATTCGGTTGAAATTGTAGTAAATGGCAGTGCTGCGTAATACATAATTAAATTAGCTTCGTGATATATCACTGAACTTTTATCCAAAAATTGAGCGATGGCAAATGTCTGTATTTATAGCTTCAATTAATTAAAATTCATGGTACAATTAATACATCATGTACACTTCAATAAATTATCAGCCCAAGAATACAAGGAACTGGTCCGTGCTTATCCAAAAACTCAGTGATTGTTGACGTCAGACGTTGAAACAATAGATTATCTGATGAAAACTGAGACTGGTTAAGAAGTATTTCTTAATCAGATAAAGGTTTTATAAAACTGCCCAACATTGCGTTGATGTTTGGAATGAGAAGTATTACATGTTCCACATGATCGTATAGTTGAAATTGGCAGAAATTGAACAAACAGATAAATATTTACATCAGCTGCTCTGTTTATTTTGCAACGAATTTAAGAGCGATATTTTTTATCGGAATTACAAAATTTAATATCACTCCCACGAAGAGCAGCGTATTCAGTCGCCTACTGACTGGCAATGGAATTTGTTGTGCCGAATCAATGAAAAAGCCGCTGGAGAACATAACAATTTTAGCCTGGGCTAATTAATTGACAAGTAATAGTTTCCATGCTCTCAGCCTCGATATTTGTATTTCATGTAATGTTGTGTCATATGTAATTAACATTAAGTAATTTAAACTGGTGGTTTAACTATTAGATTTCCTCACATAATCAGCCCACCTTCTTCTCTGAGATCATATTACTCCCCGAAGAGTTACTGTAATCAGTTGCATAACACGTGGGTCAACATCAGGAAAAAGCTGGAAAAACTATCTGCCAAATTTGCACGCCACTGCATTCGGAGCGGATCGGATCGTCGGTGGTTGCGAAGTGAGCAGTCGCGATTAATGCATGGGTTTCTATGAAACTATGCAGCTTTCTCTTGTTTTTCGACATGGATGTCATTACGGACGCGGGCGAAATTTGGCTCCGAATTAGAAACCGTAGGTCGCGGTCGGCGCAGTGATTTATCAGAAAAACGCGGAGGCAGTGGCGGCTCGTGCTAAAATAGAACGGCGAATTTGCAGTGGGCGAACGGAAAAATGCAGAGCTACAACTCGCTTGTAAATACTCGCAGATATATTTGTAAGGGTGGGCGGGTGGAGGAGGTGCATTCATTTAGCTCGTTATTCTTATCGCGCAGCTCTTATCACCAACAACCACACGTGATAAAGCATTGTTATTGCTAACTGGAACGAACTAGCACACAATCGCTTATGTCGCAATCGATAATGATAATGATGTAGGTACGAGTACAGTCGAAGCTGCAAACAATGAATTGGAGGAAGCGACCTCGAACTTAATCTCGCGTAGGGAAGACGTTTTTGTTTTCAATTCCCGTTCGGGCTACGCTGGTCACCCGAACGTAACGTAACCATGATTGACCGGCGTGGAACAGCACTACCAACAGACACTCGCAATGCCCAACGGCTTAACTACGTCGATCTAAATATGCGCTGATAAGAGCGAGATCAAAATAACCCGTGTAATTACTAACCCCACGCAAATATTGAAATAAATAGTCTTGCATTTCTCAATCAGGTGGGCTTTAGACAGTTGCGTTGTTAACCTCAGCGCGATTCTACTGAAAAAAAAATCGACGACCGATCGAATCAATCCCCTCGAAAGCTGACAAAATCCATTTTCAGAGCGTCGAGTTTCCTGGAACCAAATTTAAGGCATCGTTCGGTAATGTGTAAAACCTAGTTTGCTAAACAAACTATGAAACAAAGCTTGAACGCTTGTAAAAGTTTGCGGGAAAGCCTGAACCTTCATCGTGTGCCGTCTCCGAGCCGGGGGCAGACTCAGGTTGCAAGTTCGGACAAAAGTGCGTAGAAGTGCCAGCCGCAAGGCCACTCGCCGCCCGTCCCCAAAAACCGTAACAACGGCTCCCCTAAGCAACTACAATAAGATCGCAGCGGTTCCTACCAGGAGGAGTAACCACCCCCCGGCGCAGATCAAGCTCTTGCAGCAGGAGATCGAGGCCGGCAAGACGGACAAGCTCGCGGACATCACCTCGAAGATATCGCCGAAGATAAAGATTTCCGTGCAGAACAATCGAGTGATCGGGGCGGCGTTGAGGCGGACGGGTGTCAAAGTTTCGAGTGTAGCAGTGACCCTCAAACAGTGGTGGCGGGATGTGGGGCTATGTCCTAGGGCCTCCCGTGCCCCCATAGCCCCCGTCGTGCCCGCCAAAAACCGTTGCTGTCGCCGGCCCCGACTCATGGGCCATTCCCTCAGTATGTGCAAGCTACAACAATGCCGTCATAAAAAAAGTAAGTTACATGCTACCCCTAGTTAGGTGTGTCAGGGAACTACCATTAAGTTTTAACGGTCAGTATACATGAGCTACCCGCTACCCCCATTAACAAAATAAACCAGTTTGACCAATACCGGCTGAGAACAAGGCTTCAGTGTACAGTCACTACAAGTAGGTCAATTGTACTGTGATTGAATATACATACTCCTCCTAGAGCGTCGAGATAAGATTCAAGCATTGGCCAATTCGATCTACGTGTGATGACGTCAGGCCGGAGCACTAAGGCCTTGCATTGGTAGCAGCATATGTGGTGTGGTAATCCAAATACCAAGCCATCAAATACCTTTAGGGTATTGGTTAATCTAAACTTGGAAATTTGGGAGCTGCCAGCAACCTCTAACAATCAGTATAGACAAGTTAATCCGTTACCCTCAGTAACAAAATAAATAAGTTCGATCAATACCGCGTCAAAAACAAGGCATCAGCTTAACGTCAGCACAAGTAGGTCGAATTGGCCAATGATTGAATGTACTCCGCCTCGAGCTTGGAAATAAGATTCAATCATTGGCCAATTTGACCAGGCCTCAGTGCTCCGACCAATGAAGTGGTCAATGATTGAATTTACTCCGCCTCTTACGGCGCCTCTAACGTCTAGATAACATTCAATCATTGGTTAATTCGACCTGCGTGTGCTGACGTCACCGTCTACTAGTTTACATCAGCATAGGTCGAAAGTGTGTGGGGCGTGTGGTAATCCAAATGCCAAGCCATCAAATACATATAGACCTTTTGGGCACTGGGTAATCTAAACTTTGAATCTTGTCTTTTTATAGATGTTTCCTATTAGGAAGGCTGTTTTGCCTGTACAAAATGTTACAACCTTTCAGGATTTTACTACAAAGTAACAGATATTATGTGGCTCAGTATGGCCATTAGATTTGAAATAAAGTTGTTTATGGCGGAGTTTATTACTGGGGCTATAAAATACTGATTCACAATCGACAAAATTCCCTTAAAGTACTTAACTTTAAATTGCAATACTTATTGATTGGTCAACAAATAAAAATTGGAGTTTTAACTGCTTCTAAGGTCATAGTTCTTTCTGTTCCGTTTGTAGAAGTTATGGATAACATTGTACCACACGTAGGATTATCGAAAACTAGAAATTAAGCTAGATTTTTATATCGTCCCCCTAACAATAATTAGTCGTTCAAGTTCCATAGATAATTACCGATAATCCACTGTTCCAAGTTCGCTACTCTATGATGGAATCTATACGTCCCTGGTTCCGGTTATTCAGTTTTCTAATCAGATTTGATGGTGTATCTGTTATTGTTTATTGTCTCATAAAGATAAATATCTTTTTCAGTAAGTTTCCAGCCATTTTTATTGGTCACGTTTGCGAAATTCTCTGAAATAAGGTTTCTGACCTTTCTCCAAATTCCTGGAACCACTTGACTCTTCCCTTTTCAAATACTTAATCTTTGCAACGTACTGACGTTCAACAGTTACGCGTTAGAATTGAGCGTGTCATTTGATATTGAGTTGTTTTCGTCAATTCAAAGATACTGAACTTGAATGGGTAAGATTTTCCGCCTAATGCGTATGTTGAGGTATTTGGCTACTGGCGGAACAGATTTGGAAGAATCAGTTAAAAGCGAGTAGCTAGTCACAAACATCAAAATTTTCTGGGACGTTGAGCAGCTGTCATGTCAGTTAACAGTTACTTTAGATTTTACTACGTGCGACCTTTAAAAAATGACATCAAGTAAAAATAGGTCTGTGTTTACGAGCACCTCTGTACTCCTTGGGCGATATTTGCTCAATCATCAACTACGTTTAATTACCATCCTTGCCTGAATTTTTCAGCTTAATTCTAGATATATAGTCGCGTTTGACACGTCGTATTTAATGGCTTGTAACACAATGTAAGCGAATGGCCATGTCTTTGGCAGGCGCAACATATTTGTAAAATCAAATTGTGGTAAAGGGTTGCTTGAATATGTGACGTGGCGACAAACACCGCGTTTTGCAAAATAACCTCCACGAAGCTACTAGCGTCACCCATCACAATTCCGATAGCATCGTCTTGGGGCAGGTCGTGGCAATGTTTATCACCTACGTAGTTCCGAATGCTATTTATAAGATTCGCGAGCTAGAACTTTTGAAGTAAACTAAGATGTTCTGTATCGCAGGCAACCTTGCCGCTTGAAATACAGACTAGAAAACTACTCCAAGAACCCTGAAAGCTCCCAACTTCTACTACACCGCGAGATAATAGAGTCGGAGCCGCTTAATATCCTCCGAGTCCTTGTTCTTGTTGGAGGAATTCAGTCTATTCCTGGCTCTACATTTACGGATCTATTTCGGGACGAAAGTTTCTCCCGAAGACGGGTGAGGGGAATGCTCCCGACTATTTCGTAACTTCGCTAACCTACATATGGAGTTATGGGCGTCCTGATCAGGGACTGAGAAACGGATGAGTGCGCTCGCAAGGCTAAAAATAGGCGGAATTAGAGGAAGTAAAACAAACGATCGATTACCGCAGAAATTTTTCCGCCTTTCTCAAAAACTGTTGTTTACAGTCCTAAACCAAACAAATTAAGGGGCGACTAAAATAACGGGATAATCGAGCGCTCGCATACCAAGAACGCGGAGGGCGTTTCGAAACTGCGTAGGAAAATTTGTACATGCCAGTTCGCCTGCGTATTTACGAGCGTCTGTCAAAACGGGAATTCTGACAACAGGACTCGCTCGCCTAAAATTAAGCCTGATGACAGGAGTGATGTTGATGGAGCCGGGTAATAAGTTGTGTAGGAAATGAACTTTTCAATGATGGAATTTTGAAATTAACAGAATTTTCATGCGTCAGACTTCGCAAGCAGGACGAGCGTAATAACAACATTCCTGGAACTGGAAAGCGTGATCCTTCAGGATTAAAGGGGGACGTTAGAATTATTCAGGGGAATTCGTGTATTACTACTTGGTTACGATTTGCTAAACAATATTTGTGTTTGGATCTAATGATCGACAAAGTTAATTGTGGAAAACAGGGAAATTTAGAACTTGGAAGTAGGAGGCAGGGGGTTGTTACGTCTTACGACGTTCTCTGAAGATATCAGTGTCTTATTTCATAAGAGATCCTTGTACCTGTAATTGCTTTCGTGTAACTGTTGGTCGAATGTAGCTTTAGTCTGCGGGTCCAAAGTTCAACTTCAAGTAAAACCCCCAACTGAACTGCTCTACTAAGACTTAACGCTCTCAACATCTGCTTAGACTAAGAAGCTAACTTTACTTAACTCGCAATTGCACTAGAATTGCTGACTTCATCCACCTTAATAGATATTTTAAGGATAATATCGTCATTCCAACATATGAACACAACGAATGGTATATTTTGGAAAGCCCATTCCTTCCAAACCAAGAAAAGTTAGTCCCAATTTGGGGAGGTTATGTAAATCCCGAAACCTGTTGTCAGTAAGAATTAACAGGGTTAATCGGGCTAATCCTATTTGCAATTTTAAGGGAGCATTTGAAATACAACCTTCGAGATTCGCCTCGCGTCTTGAGCTCGCGATTTCTTGCGGGTAAAAATAGGCGAGGTTTACGAAGGAGCTGCAATTAGCGAGGGTTAAACAGAAATAAATCGAGATGACGTGAGCAAGGAAGACGGGAACTCTGACGCCACGGGATCGATAGGGGTATTTTTAGGCGATAAACTAATTGCAATTGTGTTACGTTACGGGCGTACCGACGGGGGTCAAGGTGCGTCACTTTGTTCGGTGCTGAGGGTGTGCTGCTCACAGTCAAAGTGGAATTTGAACCTGTTTGTGGCTCTTGGCCGAGATGCTGGTTGAAACCGGAGATTTTCGTTTTCGTCGTAAAACTGGTGCGTTGTTAAAGTGTCATTATGATAAATTTTATCGAGTCGCGCGGATGTCCAACTTCAGACGGTTTGATCACTCAGAAAACCCGAAAACCCATTTTTGCCCCACAATATTTTCGACAGCGAACAGGTGCTGGTCCCTCCCGAAACGCCAGCATTAATCATCGTGATTTATCCATTACGAAACTGCCCCATTAATTCCGAGCTGGAGTCGTCCCCGACTGGGTTGCTAAATCAAATTTCCTGCACTGCAGCCCTCCCGGCTCCTTTAATGAGGTTGCAGTTTACTTTGTCATAAACACCATCGCGATAGCTTTAAATGTTTGCTCGGAGGAGGTGCCCAGCATTTGAAATATGCATCCGACATCGGTGTGCACTTAGGCGCTGGAAGTTGTGCCAAGTTTGCTCCTTTGATAGTTTTTGTCTCAGCAGTTTGACAAAGCTACCTTGAGTTTGAGAGCAGTTGCAGAATGGGGAAATATTTTTCAATATCTGAATAGTTCTAATTAAATATATACTACTTGAAAGATATCTGAAATTGGCGCTCTTCTTCCTCATTTCTCCCGTTTATTTTTCTTCTCTAATCTAAATGAGGGAGTCATTAAGCAATCCGTGGGATGAGATGTTATAAGCAGATTTTAGGCTTATATTTATTGGAATGTGATTAGGGATTTTTTGGTTGCTAGTGTTCCAAGCTAAGACCACGTGTGGTGTAGGGTATGTTGTTGCAACTTTCCACATGTCGAAATAGGCAGAGCTCTGGTAAGAGATTGTTTCGCTTATATAATTGTTAACATTGCTTGTCGCTGTGGCCTTTTATTTAGGGCTACCTGTTTTAGGAGCGTTATTTCCTGAACTTGGTGATTGCTACGAAGATTGTGGGGGAATTCTGGATGATAACCAGGTGGAGACGAGTGCAGTTCAGCTGGAATCGTTTGGGTGATTTTGGTAGAGGGAATTATGGTTGAAGTTTCGACCTGGTTAGGGTGACCAGCCCATGGTGTATTTTATTCCGATATGTTTAGGAATAGCAATATGTACTGTATTCACTTTAATCTTAGTACAAATTTGCATTTGTGGAGGTTACGTTCAGCTATCGGTACACTAGTCAAACTCATTCCTTTTGGTTGTATAAACCCAGATTTTTGTGTAATACATTTCATTAGTTCTGTCCAATTGTAGTTTGTTAACTAGATTAGGAGTAATCCCTGTGACGAGGGATATATTTCATACCGTTTAAAGTAGGGCTGCAACGAGCCTTAGTTTTTTACTTGACCGAGTACCGAGTACTCGGCTTAGAGCATAGGCCGAGTACCGAGTACTCGGCCGCCGAGTAGCAAAAGGTTTTTTTATCTTTCAATATGCTTTTACAAAGCCGTTTAAAAAGACAACTAGGTATTTTAATTCAGAGATAGCTCTAATATCAGAAGTAATACCAAGTGTAAGGGCTCTGAAAAAATATCTTCTAGAATGTAAGACGAATTTAGTGGGAACCATGAAAGATAGTCTAATTAGAGGTTTGAATAGCCGTTTTAATAATATAGACTTATATCCCAATTATTCTATCTCCACTTTATTAGACCCCAGGTTTAAAGATATATTTTTCATAGACAGTTGCAAAAATGCAATTAATTAGAGAGAAGCTGATCAGTGTTCTTTAGAAAGATCGGGTTCACGTCCAGCCAGAAAAACCAAATATACCAAATGTTGTAGAAAATAGTTTATCAGACTCTGGCGATGATGATATTCCACTCTTATACAAACGACTAAAAAGATTAAACCCGAAACTTCTATTTGGGATATGTTTTCTTCTATTGCTTCAGCGTCAATTTCCAGCTCTTCAAGTCGCGTCATCAACAAGGGAAATACTGAAAACTAAAATTGATATTTACTTGAAATTACCTATAACTGATAGAACACGATCACCATTGGTGAATTAGTTAATCAAAATATCTTTCCACGTTTAGTCAAGGCCATGAAGCAGTACTTATCTGCATCAGCATCCACTATTTTTCGGAGGAGGCCAACTGGGCAAAATGGTCAGTTTGTCCGTAAATCCTAGGGGTAAACATTTCTGTGTAATGTAAAGATACGAATTTAGGTTATTTGCAGATTTAAGATTTGTGTGTACTTAGTACAAACATTTCTGTGTAATGTGACACATGTGTGTAGGCCCTAGCGCTAGTGCCTTGCCCAGTTGACCCCTATACTTAAGGTAAAAATTAAGTAGCGTGATTATAGAGTTGACCGTTTGCCCAGTTGGCCTGCACCCCTATTTTTAGTAAAATACTTTTTTCAGAGACGGGAAACGTCTTTGGGTCAAAAAGAAGTTCTTTGAAAGCAAAAAAAAAACGGAGAGACACTTGAATATTTGCATCATACCCTTGCTATTCTTAATTACAAGTATTGAATTTGATTATTGATGACCGGATTTTAGTAAATTTAGTTGCAATAATTATTAGTTACATGGTTATGTTATCTCACTTCATACTGTTTCTTTTTTTATGACGGCGCTCCCCAAATGTTTGTACGTTCTATAGTTGTTGGTTAAGAATACAGATAAAAATTACGTCTTCTCTATTTTTTTTTTCAATTAATTTTTGTTACTCGGCCGGGCAGTGAATATAAAACCGAGCACCGACCGAGTACTCATTACTCGGTGAAAACTTTGACCGAGCACCGAGTACGCGAGCTACTCGTTGCAGCCCAGTTAATGTAGCTAAAATTAAATCGCTGATTGGCTAACCTAACTTGTACACTGGTACCCAAACAGTTCAGGAATTTAATAAATTAATATTGGATTGCCGCCACAAATATTGGTATAATTTTTTATTTAGTGTTGGGGCAATTCCTCTTAAGGTAAGTCGAATCCGACCCATTCTCCTGAATTTGGTCGGTGGCATGTTACCCCTTATGGTAAAACGACTCGTAGTCCTCTGGAGTCAAGAGTTGTGGAAGGTAGGACCAACCTTACTATCTTCCATATCTCTTTTTGTTTGAATAAGCAACAAGAATAATATTCAAACTGTAATTTAACTGAAAATCTCTTCCACATGTTCTGTTATCTGTAGATAAGCAGTCCAAAGTTCCGTTTTTTATATACCAAGAAAGAATGTGTATTTGAAATTGTCAATGTAGCGACAGTTCGAAATACCTAACGCTTTTCATGAGGCAATGGATTTTTACTGTAGGGAAAGACAATATGGTATGTAACAAAAAAGCTTATGACCTATTCAAATCAGTGTCTAGCTGTATTAGACATAAGATATATGAAATTGTTTTCTCTTATCGGCTCTTATTACTCTTTTCTGTATATTTTTATTGATTATGGAAATATATTTTATATCAGTCAATATTCCGCTTCAAAGGGGAGTTCTTCGCACACGACCACTTCCATCCACTTCGAAGTTGTTGCGTTATTCAAACGATACCTCTCGAGCGGCACGAGTGGTTTGTTTTCGCCCGTATTACCGAACTAATCTTGTTTTTATTTGTTTTGATAAACTTTCTCGGCATGTCAGCGATCCGGTTCGATGCGCCGTGAATTATCATCGCGGAGCCGGAGGCGTTCGGCCTGAAATTTACATTTAAGGAAACTTTCCGATTCTGCTACCGACCGGCTAATTGCCTTGCAAAAACACTGTTTTTGACCAACTGGAGCCACCCTTGGAAAAGTACTGGAACCTCGTATCGCCGACGATTTTAGGTAAACACAGTCGGAACTAGGTCAGATTCGATAGCAACATAATCAGCGATAGCTGATACGATGCGCTCGACTGATTTTGAAAGCGTTTCGAAATTGCATAATCATAGATCCAAGACTTGGCAGAGCGGATTTGGAAACTGATGGTAGTATTAATATGGTTACCTTTTCCTAATCATTCAAAAATGTTTTATTTTTGCTTGTAAGCGGTCGGATACCGCTGATGCAAATTCGGCAAACGGAACAATTCGATTATGGGGATGATGGTACATATTTAGTTTGAATCCGATGGGTGCGTGGGAAAAACCGTTGGAAATGCAGAATGACTGAAGCAACGTGATTGGTGGAAGATTTTGAAAAGCTACGGATTGGTGGTTGTTGTTGAGGGAGAGGTGAAAGGGTAGTTTAGATGCGCGAATGTTTGGAAATTGTAAGTTAATCTTGAGCAACGTTTCGAACTGTACGGTTTTTATTATTTTGAATTATATATTTATCACCAAGTTGTTGTTTTATCCTGACGATAGTCGGGAGATTGTGACTAGGTTCAGAAGAGCAGATGAAAGAATGCAATTTTGTCTGTTGTAAACAAACAGCTTCGGGGGGGTTTTATTATATCAGCCAGTGTTGCATGTTATAGCAGCAATAAAATTAGTGCGGCTCTAAATTAAGTACGCATTTGTTTTAGTCAATAATACTCGACAAATATGCATTGTCCAACGAACAATGGCGCAATTGTCTCCGTGTGAGTTCTCAATAAGCGATCAATTCGAATGGATCGCAAGAAGCTCAAACGTCATCGTTTTATTACTTCTAGGAAATGATACATACATAGTTCTCATTTACGACTACTCGAGTTAATTGTTGTCATTACGGGTACTCTGTATTTACATTTGACGACATTAGCGCGATAAGGATCAAAGGAGTTGTTATTGCAACATACACAAAAAATACCCATGGAATCGCTGATAAAAGTTAATTATCGCGATCTTTACGGTTACATGTTCAAGTACCAGCGTTCTTTCCACACCCTTTTTAACCATTTAAGGGTTGAGACTGTCTAGGAATGGTTTTCCATAACGTGCAGTTCAAGGCTCAGCTACCTCCACGTGTGTTATGCTCCAAACAGACTCGGATTTCATATTTGTTATGCAACGTGTTTCAAATTTCACTTTGTAATTTTTATAAGCAGCATAGCCGCACCGTGGGAGTTCCTGATAGCAACAAGTAGGAAGAGGGTAATCGAAGAGGAAGCGACACGCGAGCAAGCAAATAAAATGATAACTTTCGTAAAACACGGTATTTCACTTCGTTTGCTTGCAGGGAAGATTTCCTTGAAGCTATCCATCCCTGCTGATGCAAACAAACGCCGTGGGCGAACAATGGCCGATAAAAAAGCACGTCATCAATTAAATCCACCAGGGCCGCATTGACGATATAGTGACGTCCTCAAAGGGTGCCCATTACGCCCTTAACAGCAAAGTTATAAGAGTGGGCGTCTCCCCGTAGGCTTTCGCAATTAAAACTCGCAAATCTGCTGCATCGCCGCCAATCAAAGTGTCTTAACTTCATTACCAACTTCGCTCACCATCACATCCATCTGTTCGTCTTAATTAGGGAGACTCTAAACCGGGTTGAAGGCAGGTTAATTTTTTATTCTTCCTGTTTGAGAGCAATTTCTAAGGGTTCGGAAAGTTAAATTGAATCGGCCCCTTGCAACTGGTGTCGAATTCATGCCATTAAAGGGGCATCGGAGGGCGTGCTGGTTTTGCTGATAAAGGTACGGCCATCACATTACAGGTTAATTTCGTTGTCAGCTTCGCCGTTTGCACCTACGCGGAGGTGGCCTCCGCCTTGTTAACGTCCCTTTTACATCGCCGTAGGAGGAAAGCCAGCATACATTTTCAATTCTGCCTAATTATTTAATCGCCTTAGCGGGACGCAAAATCGTCGATGCACAAGAAGGGCTGGAGGTGTAAATAATTAACCATTTTGTAGGATCCGGACTGTCTCGCACTTGCCTGCGGCGCTAATTATGGCAACAATAACACGCAGACGAACGAATTAGCGCATCTGTTCAATTAGCACCCTTTCAAATTTATGCTAACCCCGTTAATTGCGTCGAGCGCGGACGTGGATTTTTCCCGGAGCTTATTTCCAGCGAAAAGCTCGCATTTTGTGTATCATACAATGTGGACGTCCAAATTTAACGTTGTTTAACATCGATTTTCAAATGATCCTTTACTGCGCAATTGAAATTAATAACATATATCCACACAGTGCATTGGATTCAAGAAGACGTTTTCTCTACTTGTATATTTCTCAATCGAAGACTGTTGATAATGGGGCATCTCCGCATATAATGTGCTTGACACGTCCAAACGATGGAAGAAAGATTATGGCTCAGGGAAACCCTACACTGAATGTCAGCAAGAAGAAGAAGAAGAAGGGGAGGGCAACCAGCTATCGAACAGTAACATACATCAGACACTTTGCGAATAAAGTTTGGAGAAAGATGACTGGAAGAAAGAGAATATTGGTGTCTGAGAAAGACCAACCTGCAATAAAGACGTCATAGAAGATAGTTATGCAGGTATTTTTTTTTCATTTTACATTTAACACGTCGAAGAGACCTAAGTAGCATACAACCATACAAGATGGCCGAGAAAAAGAATAAATGAGTGAACGAACGCGTGTGCAGAATGGACAAGAGAAGAGTGAATATCGTGAAAACAAAAATACCAGTCGGCAAAAAGGATCCTGCAAATCCGCTTAAGCGATGGTAAGGTAGCCGGGTTTCCACTTCAAATGAACTACTGTAGTAAAAACAGGCTGTTTAGACTAGTTAATGTAACATATTTCTATTTCTTTGTATAATCTTAAGTTTGTGTATTTTCGTTGCCAGTTTTGTATTTCGGGCGCACTCGCTCATTTTCGGAGGGTTGCTGGTGCGTCATTTTAAAATCTTCGGTGGTCAGTTCAACCACTGACACGCAAATGATGAGTTGAAATAAAGTGGTTACTCAGAAAAGTTTTATTTATTAACACAGGCCATAGGCCTATACTAAAGGGGAGGAGGAGGAGGAAGAGCTTTTTCTATGGTCTTCTGCTACATATGCATCTTTTTTTTTGTAAAATATAAGTTTTGTCTTTCTGGACATTGACAATTTTACGCATATTTAATTCTTGTAGCATGTAATTGAGCTTGGGACGTTTTTTAACACTTTGTTGTAGCTTAGTTTCGATTAAGTGACTGAAACTTCTTTAACTTTATAAATCGTCTACACAAACGACTTCCAGAATTGAATCGTGTCATTATTGGGGTCGAAGAACTCAAAGTTTCGCCCTCTTTCATAAGGGGTTTCATCAGGAGAAAATGAAAATATTGACACGGTCCAATCCCGGAAGTCGTTTGTTATGTAATGCCAACGACCGTGAGAGTATCCGAAATAATCGTTATCAGTTTTCTTCTATTCCTTCGCTCTAGAACTTTATCTATCGCACCGTTCGATATAGGCTGCTTCTGCTCTCCACACGAGATAAGGCGTTTAAGCTTTTCTGTTTGCCGAATCTTGATGGTTGTGAAAAAAGCAGCATTTTTTTAATCACCCCTTTTCAGTATCTATTTATCTTCCAAGATCGAAAATGTTTTCTTCAATATTGCGCATATGTTACATTGCCCACCTTTTTCTCTCTTCTTCAACATGCTGTGAAGAGGACACTCCTTCCGATTCGCATACAACATTTTTTCCATAGTTACCTCAAAAGAGTTTTCTTATACAAGGTTGACTTGCTCTTTCTCCCCAAGTCTCCGGCAGTATCCATTTGTGTTTCTGAATCACTGATGGTCATAATTAAGATGTTTTCGTCTCCATTTTTATTTCTTCTTGAACAAGCATTTTCTGCATTTTGCTATTTGGCAATATGATTTCTTCATCACTTAAGAGTTTTCTTGTACATGGTTGACTTCCTCTTTCTCGCCAATTATCAGCCAGTATCCATCTATGTTTCTGAATCACTGATGGTCATAATTAAGATGTTTTCGTCTCCATTTTTATTTCTTCTTGAACAAGCATTTTCTGCACTTTGCTATTTGGCAATATGATTTCTTCATCACTTAAGAGTTTTCTTGTACATGGTTGACTTCCTCTTTCTCGCCAATTATCAGCCAGTATCCATCTGTGTTTCTGAATCACTGATGGTCATAATTAAGATGTTTCGTCTCCAGTATCGGGCACATCTTTGATTGCTCATACTTTTTTTTCTTCAAGCATTTTCTATACGTTGCTATTTGGCAATTTGATTTCTTCATCACTTAAGAGTTTTCTTGTACAAGGTCGACCTTTTCTTTTCCTTCAAGTGTCTAAGCAGTATTGATCTGTGTTCATACTATTTTCGAATCACTGATGGTTGTAATTAGGGTCTTGTGTTTCTTCTTAAATGTTCCACGTTGTGTTTGCTACACTCATTTCTATATTCTACGTCTTTTTAGGAAGGATAACGAGAGCGGATAGACTGATACCTGAATGAAGCAGACAGCTATAATGTGAATATTTTTCTTAAGATTAGATAAAGTCAAGAACAAGACGACCTCTTTCTAGAGAATTGATAAACTCTCTTGACGATGGTTAGATATGTTTTCATCAAAAAATGTTGTTCTTTTCTGAAGATAAGATACCGATGGAGAGTCGGTGACAATGATTAGATGATTATCAGCTCGCACAATACATTTTAAGATGAGACTTGTCAATGATAATGATTGGGCGATGAACTTTCTTTTTTGTTATTGGCTGTAGCACATCTACAACATCCCTTCGTCACGTTATGGAAATTACTTATTGTATGCTGATAGTAGGTGTGTACACGTACTCCCCAGTAAGAAGCGTGTTTAATGCTGATGAATTACCTTCCTTTCCTTATATTCGCAATTTGAGGTGTGCTAAACGGGCGCAAATAAAGTTATTACGCCGTTCAAAATCGCGTAGCTTAAAATCGTGAGGAGGGACATTAGGCACGAGCACGCGCGAAGTAAGTGCCTAGCAAAACATCCCAGCAAAACGTTTGGTTTGTCTGCAGAAGCAGACGAAGGAGTAATCGCCGAAAAACTGACCTAGATTCTGAATCTCAAGTTCAGCCAGCTGACAGTATCAAATGGCATAAATTTTCCGCTCGTGCTCCCGCAATTCCTCCGCTGCAAAAACACCGTTCTGAATATTTGAGGAACTCCTCGCCGGAAAATTAGATGGCCAGTTGGGGCAACACCACCAAGCACGCGCCCCAATTGTTGTTTTCAAGGCCGCTCATTAAGGGGTTGGATACTCGGAAACTCCGTGGAAGTGTCTTTTACAGTCTTCCCAGTTCTATTTATAACTCTAGTTCATTGCAGGAATTGTTATAAAGTGTGCGTAAATTTCTGATACACATTGAACTTGCTGATTTAGTTTTCATAGAAAAATGAGATGATTCTTTCTCCATCATGTTGCGAATTTGGTTTATCACTTCCCATACACATTTCTGGTTTTCCACCACCTCCTCTTTAAACACGGCATATTCCTTCGAATTGAGTAACATGGCATGATTGTGAGCATCACAAAGAAAAACATCCAGCAGGTACCACGCCCACTTGAGAGGAAGTTCGAGCGACCGCACGGTTTCTCAAAAAGAGCGCCTGGAAGCGCAGAAATGGAAAGTCTATCTAATTATCGGAAAAAGCTACCATTACACCTGATCGGAGCTTTCACTAAAATGACAGTCTTTATCCCGCTTGTGAGGCAAATCCTCTCTCCTTAGCCTTGCACTTCACCGCCCGGCGTTCGATATTCGCAAGTTAGGTCAAGACCAGCATTTTTGCCATTGACCAAGCTCGAGCGAATCTCCAACAGCTTGTCCTGAAACCCCGTTTCAGCGTATTTTCCGGATATTGCTCTACTCGGCTTCCCACGATGCTGGTGAGGCTTGCATTGATTAACTCGCCTTGATTAAGGACTGCAAGGCTGCACGTCGGCTGGACGTCAAATTATTGAGATATGCGGGTTGAAATTTCCCAGAGCGAGGAATATTCGGAATATAAGAAATCTATTAGTTAAACAATGGGATCGCCGAGGGCTTTTGTGCGCCTTTATTCGGGAAATTAATAGAAATCGACCACAAAAGGGATCGGTAATAAGGTGCGATGAAAGCCGATGTTGAGAATTCGGAAAATTATGGGGTGGATGTTGGGGAACACGTCCACCAAGGCAGGATGGGACACAATTGAGATTAACAATCTTCGTTGGTTTGATTAGTTGCATAATTTGATTGCTTAAATATTTCATAATCAGGGAATTCATATTACATTATTGAATGGGGCCTGGAAATTCCCTATTTTTTAACGTCAAGAAGTCATTACGAGCTTGGGAAAAATTAATTATAAGAGATATTTAATTAAACCTTTCCTGAACGTCTGCATTTTTTTTGAAATCTTTCATTTCTATAAAATATTCAAATTTCAATGAAGTTGTCATTTTATAAAAATTAACAAACTTATATTTATAATGTCCAATTTCAAGATAACTGAGTTACGAATGTTCGAATATTAAATTAACTCCAATGGAAAATTAAGTGCGAGCTAATAATGTAAAATCCACTTCTGATCTTGCGAAAGTTATTTTCAGAAGAAATCCGCTTGAAATGTACAAAACTTAGCCTATAGTACAGTAAAATTGTCGGAAAATACCCCGTCACCTTAAAAAAATTGGCCGCGGCGATTCCTCTTGCCCAGTGGTTTACGGACATTAGACAAGTGTAAAACCAAAAAGGCGTCACCCCACCCCTTGCCAAACAGCCGCCATCTTGATAACAATTGAATTTGTTTTTTCTTGCGATCCATTGGTCGCACAGAAAAAGTGATTAAACAAAAAATGTTGGTAATAAAATTCTACACATTTTTGATCTGTGTCACGATACCGAGAAGTTGGTATTTCAATCGGTAGAGGGCAACAAAGTTACCAAAAATCTGTTTCCGCCATTCTAGCTCTGTGGGGGTGGTTTTCTCCGAAAATTGCAAATGTGAAAGTTGTAGTGCTTGAAAAATTATGCACGAATCTCTTTTAATAATGAAATTGATTTAAATAGTCTCCGTGTGACAGCCCTTCAAAGTCCGCGCAGCGCGGGAAATGTACGATATATTCCGGCGCAGAGAAGTATCCATTTCTCTTTTGCCAGATAAAATCGCCACGTCACTCAAGTAGTTTCAATGTGAATAGGTTTTCACAACCTACAGAAATTCTACACATTTTTGGTCATTGCCGCGATACCGAGAAATTGGTATAGGTAAAGGAAATGAAAATGATGGGAAAGGAGTATATGAGCCCAGAATGATATCATTTGGCTCGGATCCGTAAAGCTCTTAAATTTGCTGGTGTAATATTTATTATATAATATGATAATTGCAATTGTTTGTAAATTTTGCCACAGGAATGACCAAAATTCAACAAATTGACAATTGCTTTACGACGTGCCATTTCTGCAAAAATAATACAGACACCCGACTGTCTATATGTTATTAAACAACAAACAGCTTGTTTCACTTCAACTAAAACATGCTAAGGTGAACGAAATTATATTTTGATCGTTTGGGCCAAATGAAATGAATCGGTAATTTATTTTATTCAATTTTGACAGTTTAAAGTGACATTATTAACTCCACAACCTTCATAAACAGTCTATAATTCACAAGTGAAATAAAAGTGTTTTAATTCACTACGGAATTAAAAAAGTTTAATTCACTAGAGAAGGAAAAAGGTTTCAATGAAGAACAACATATTTTTATTATCTACAAATATTGACATTCAATTATACTTTCTGTTTGTAGTGTGTAATATATAATTACTAAAATTTAGATCAAATCGACGATGAATGGGCAAATTTATATCTTACTTTGAATATTTTTTAAATTTTTTATTCAAAATTTCGTCAAAATTGAATAAAAACATATATACGCCACGTGAATTAAACATTTATTAACTCAAAGATATGATCTCACTCGCACTACCTGCTCGTGAGATCAACATCTTTTCGTGAATAAACATATGTTTAATTCACTTGGTGTATAATATTTATTAAAGTTAGTGTTTCCCGACTACTTTTTGTAATTTGTTATTGTTAAAGCTGTTATAATACTGCTAAAAACGTTTACAATTACTATGTAAGAATATTGACAAGAAGATTTTCTTTTGTGGATACAAAATAAAGATACCGGAAAAATCTTAACTGTGCCAAATGATTTGATTCTGGGCTAGTATATTGAAAGTAATTTCTTTTTGCATAAACCCTAAGATATATTGTAGTGTACTCAGACATGTTTTCTTTTTTTGGAGCTGTTTCTTAGTCTTGGTTCGGAGCCTCGGACACAACCGAGTCATTATCGACCACGATAGAAATGTTGCTAAAACTTTTATTGAAAAAAGAGCTTACAACTTGTTAAAAACGCAATCTGAAAAATTCTTGGAAAAAATCCGTGAATACGATTGCGAGTGTTGTTTCGTGATTGTATTCTGATTAAAAATGGATAATAGTACGAGCGATAATGGTTTTCTTTATGTCTTAACGTAAGTTATAATAAGTGCGGGATATAAATAATTTACATCTCTCCACTCCTCCGCGCTGCGCGGACTTTGAAGGGCTGTCACTCGGAGACTATTTAAATTAACCACATTATTAAAAGAGATTCGTGTATATTTTTTCAAGCACTACAACTTTCACATTTGCAATTTTCGGAAAAAATCACCCCCACCGCGCTAGAATGGCGGAAACAGATTTTTGGTAACTTTGTCGCCCTCTACCGTTTTAAATACCAACTTCTCGGTATCATGGCAAGGATCAAAAATGTGTAGAATTTTATTTCCAATATTTTTTGTTCAATAACTTTTTCTGTGCGACCAATGGATCGCGAGAAAAAACAAATTCAGTGGTTATCAAGATGGCGGCTGTTTGGCAAGGGGTGGGGTGACGCCTTTTTGGTTTTACACTTGTCTAATGACCCTAAACCACTGGGCAAGAGGAATCGCCGCGGCCAATTTTTTTAAGGTAAAACGACAATTTTACTGTACTACTAGCATGCAAAACCGAAGTTGGCAGCGGCGCGGCGCCTTGATGTCTGTGGTATTTAATTAAATTTGGCATTGATTACGACAGTGTCGTAAAAGTTTAATTAGCGTATAGATGTAAAGTTCATCAATAAAATCATAATTAAACGTATGTAAATAGTATCAAATTACGAAACCTTTATTTAATAATGTGGACGTTGAGTAAAATGCAGTATGCAACGAATTAAAGCTTTCCCAATTACAGATGAAAGTTGCGATTTCAGGCCTAATTTAATGAATTTTACATTAGGTTACAGATATCCCTAACTACAAATTGCAGAATATCTCTTAAGGCCTATCGCTGCATAGTAAATAGCAATTGATTAATTGTCTGTGCTGTTCCGAACATTTCAATTAAGAAGTACGGAAAAGCGGAATTTAATGAGACAACATTCAGTAATTACAAATTAAAATGTTATAAATTACATTATTACATATGATCAAATACTATCTAATTAGTTTCTCAATTTAAGGAAGTAAGTATAATGTGGAATATATAGTCGACTATTACTGTTTTGATTTGGAATTTTCATCTTCCACCTCTTCTTCTTCTGATGGGGCTTGCTGTAAGCTGCACTGAGACCTATTGGTCCATTGTGCTCCCACCTAATTTGTTATGGGTCTCGTTCGAAGAGGCCGGTTTCCAACGCGAAGGAAAGAATCCTACCCATAGGAACGTCCCTTATTGCCTGGGGTTCCACCAGGCCGGCTCCAAAATGTTTATGTCGCAGTGTTAGGAGAGCCACACATTGACATAAAACATGAATTGAGGTTTCTTCCTCCAACTGGCACTTTCTGCAAGTCCACCTCTTGCTCAACATAGACTCTGTAGGATTTGCTATTTTCAGTTTCCCGTTTCCATAACCGTATATTATTCTTTTCAGATTTTTCTCATGTATTTCTGATGTTGTTCGTTTCGAAGATATGGAATGTCATCAGGAAAACGTACTGGGTGCAGGGTGAATTACTTACCATTACCGCATACCACACTTATAGTGCCAGTTCAATCTTCCATACCGAAGACGAAGAAATATATGCACATATCTTCTTCATCTTGCAACAATAATCTAGTCATCCGTAAAAGGCGGTGGGTGTAGGATTGAAAGTATATATAGAATGTATTTTCATATCTTCTTCTTCATTTTGTGCAAAAGTAATCTGACTATCCGCAAAAAGTAGTGGGTGTAAGATTGACTGATTTATCATTGTTCTATGCCACATTTCTAGTGCTTATTCAATATTTGATACCTTCAAGGCGAAGAAGGTATGGAATTTATTGCCATATCGTCTTCACTTGTACCAAAAATAATCTGGTTATCTGCAAAAAGTGTTCGCTGTAGGGTTAACTTATTTATCATTGTTCTGTAGCACATTTTTAGTACCTGTTCAATATTCCATACCTTTAAGACGAAGATATGGAATATATTTACATATCTTTTTCATTTGTGCAAGGATTACCTATCTGGTCATCCACAAAAACTTGTGGTTATAAGGTTGAATCATTTATCATTTTCATTACACTACATATCTCGTTCCTGTTCAACAATATTCTATACCTTCAAAACCAAAAATAATAGATTCCCCTATCTTCCCTGTGTTGTTCAAAAATAAGCTGGTCGTCCGCACTATACCACATTTGTTGTGCGTCTTCAATATTCCATACCTTCTAGACGAAGAAGATATGGAATATATTCCCATATCTTCTTCATATTGTGCAAAAGTAATTTCAGCATTCGCAAAGAGTAGTGGGTGTAGGGTTGTATTATTTATCATTAGTCGATACCACATTTCTGGTGCCTTTTCAATATTCCATACCTTCAAGACGAAGATATGAAGTATATTTTCATGTTGTGCACGGACTACCTATCTGGTCATCCACAAAAAGTAGTAGGTGTAAGGTTGAATTATTTATAATTACACTGCATTTCAGGTTACTGTTCAACAATATTCTATAACTTCAAGACGAAGTAAAATATATTTCCGTATCTTCTCAATGTTGCTCCAAATAATCTGGCCATCCGTAAAACGTAGTAGATGTAGGATTGAATTATTTATCATTGTTCTATGGCATATTTCTAGTGCCTGTTCAATATTTCATATCACCAAGAAGACAAAGATGTGCAATATATTTCCACATCTTCATATGGCAGCAATAATTTAGTCGGCCGGAAAATGGGGTGGGTGTAGGGATGAATTATGTACAATTTCTATATACCACATTTCCAGTGCTTGATCAACATTCCACACCTTCTAGGCAAAGAAGACATGCAATATATGTCTATATATTCGTCGTCCTGTGCGAAGATAATCGGGTCATCCACAAAAAGTAGTGGTTGTAGGGTTGAATTATTTATCATTGTTCTGTAGTACATTTCTAGTGTCTGTTCAATATTCCATATCTTTTTCATCCTGTGCAAAAATATTTTGGTCATGCGCACAAAGTAGTTGGCGTAGTTGAATTATTTAACATACCATATTTTTAGTGCCTGTTCAGTATTCCATACCTTCAAGACAAAGACGATGTGGAATGTATTTCCATATATTCTTCGCCCTGTGCAGAAATAAGTGTAGGATTGAATTATTTATCATTGTTCTGTAGCACACGTATTGTGCTTTTTCAATATTGAATACCTTCAAGACGGAACAAGATATTAAATATATTTCCATATCTTTTTGATCTTGTGCAAAAATGTTTTGGCCATGCGTACAAAGTAGTTGGTGAAGGGTTGAATCATTTATCATCGTTCCATACCATATTTCTAGTGCCTGTTCAGTATTCCATACCTTCAAGACAAAGACGATGTGGAATGTATTTCCATATATGCTTCGCCCTGTGCAGAAATAAGTGTAGGATTGAATTATTTATCATGGTTCTGTAGCACACGTATGGTGCCCGTTCAATATTCCATACCTTCCAAGACGCAGACGATTTTTTAATCTAGTGCAAAAATAATCTGATCATCTAAAAGTAATGGATGTAGGGTTGCATTGTTTATCATTGTTTTATACCACATATCTATTGACTGTTCAATAATCCATACCTTCAAGACCAAAAAGATACGGAATATATTTCCATGTCTACTTCTTCATAGTGTGAAAAGTAATTTTATCATCCGCAAAAAGTAGTGGGTGTACGGTTGAATTATTTATCATTATTCTATGCCACATTTCTGGTGCTCTGGTGCTTTAAGACGAAGAAGATATGGAATATGTTTCTGTATTTTCTTAATCTTGTGCAAAAATAGTCTGGTCATCCAAAAAAGTAGTGAGTGCAGAGTTGAATTATTAAATTATTATTTCATTGGCGTAACTTTTTATATGCCAAATTTCTACTGTCTGGAATATACTCGTAGATACGAAACGTAGCATTGATAATCCCTTTGTTATTTTTATTGCCATTTTACTATATCCCGAGCTGCGAGCGTCCTGTCCGATAATTTTTAGATCTCTCTTCACGCTGTCGAGCTATTTGAGCTTAGGACTTCTCCTCGCTCCTTCCTAAAATCATTATCTTTCTTTCGTTTGCGTAGTTGTACTCTTTGATTCGATGCTGCTTTATCTCGTTTAGTTTCCCAAACAACCTGTTTTTGAAAAGTGGGGTTGTTATTTGCGTGCCTATTTTTATCAGTGTCGTCATACATTTCACTCGTGTATTCACCTTTTTCTTTGCTAATCATATTTTGCACGATAGTATCATACGCATTTTGTTAGGTCAATAGATGTCATGTGCGTGTTTAGTTGTTTGTTTCTATTATTTTCTATTTTAGTTGTCTAATACGCGTTACTATTCTAAAACCGCAGTTTTGGCCACGTGTTGTACCTGTTTTTTTCGATTATCTCTTCTTTGTCATCATATTGTTCTCTGCATTCCTGCAGTAGATTTCAATTTTGTGTCATTTGAAGCACATGCAACCTTGTGTACCTGCTTGGTTGCCCAGATGATGAGCAGTTACGAATGTCAACGCTGTTTGAGGGATTATAATGTCCGTGCGCTGTTGGTGAAGCCCTAGCTGCACATTCTTTCGGTGTATTATCGCCCTAGTAATCGTATAGATTAGAAAAAAAACGTATTGATTCGAGTTGCTGCGCCTTTATGACAGTTAATTCTGACAGCTGTTACTTTAAGGACTAGTAATATGACTAAATCAAAAAATTTAAGAGGTTAACAAGCAGAGAAAAACCGAAATTAGAGTATAAATTCCGTAGAGATGCAAGTGCAGCATTACTCGAAAAAACATTCCGTCGATTACTTAGCTTAGATAGACATTGGGTATCCGTGTTGCTATGAAATGTGTTGCAGTCTTACGGAGTAAATTTCCGGACCCACCCTGTATTTACTGCAATATAAATTCAATAACATTTTCAGTATGTAACAGGCGATTTATCAAAAAAATATTGTCAAGGATGAATTGCGTAATAATTAATTTGCTAATTAAGTCGAGAATTGGTTATGTAAATATGTATGCATTTATGAATGTATAGGAATTACAAATCAATATGTAAATAAAATTGGAAATTCCTTTAATTAGAACGGGAGTTTTAAAAATTTCAGTCGAATTTACATGTGCAGAAGTAATTAACTTCTGTTTAAGTTGTGAGAACCTGGATCTGGTACATTTTCTGTAATTTTCAAGATTTTTTATTAAAATAAAAATCGTTTTTGGCATAGACATGGGTAGTTGATAATTCATGGCAAGCAGCTCGTGCTGAGCTAAATTGTCAAAAATTGGGTTGCGCGTGGGATAATTTCCGTGCTCCAATTGGAAAATTAAGCCAATTACATGGCGTTATCTATCCAGTCCAGTCGTTTTGACATTGAAAAATCGAAACCCATCGAAATCCAGACAGCATCTCGGAGTTGCGGCCTCCTGGCCTAACAGCTCGGGTAAACACAATTAGATCCCATTAGTCTTCAAAAATTTCCCAAGCCTGACGTACGCGAGTTGCAATCGGTTATTTTTGTCGAGTGGAAAAGCCGTTTGGAATCGACTTGAATAAATGATGGCGATTATGCTTCTTGAGGCACTGCCAGAATTCGTGTTAAAAAAGGCCATGAATAATTTTGGGCTCGGTATAACTCATGCCCCATGCTTACAGCGAGATTGGTTTCGTTTCCTTTCGCTGAATAAAAAATGAATCACCTGATATTGCGCCGTGCGAGCAGACTTCGGCTTCCACAGATAACAGAGATAAATCTATGTACAGTAATTACAGCTGCAGTATAAATATTTGCTGTCTGTTTTATAAAAGCGGTCCTAAAGGACTCCTAAGGACATCGCCGAGCATTTTCGACAGAACCTAAACATTACTTGAAAATTGCTACTTTAGTAGCTTTTGTTCGAGGAAAACTAATGAAAACGGTCGTAATTGCTGTTTTAACAGCGAAGAGCGTGCGAAAAACATAAAATATTTAATCCTTGATAAACGAAGCAAATGCGTGTCAGCTTTTTTCAGGGAAATTTTGTGGCGATGCCATAAATTTGCCAAGAACAAATCTTTAGAAATTACTCCCTAAAACACGAACGAACATTCGAAATTGTAGCTGCGGCGGCCGTAGAAGTTGAATTGAACTTTTTGAAATTTAAATGGAAGCTAATTTTGTAGCTGACGCAAAGAGCAGTTTCCATTATTTAGCTCAGACGCAATCAGAAGAATTACAAACTTTAGAAATAGATTAAGCTTGTTTGCACGTGAAGCTACATTTCGGAGAGTTTCCAGCTGGAAATTCGAGAAGATGGTAAGTGAGCAATTTACAACTTTTCAGAAACTTGGCTGAATAATTCATCAGAAAGCCAAATACGTCTCTGGCGATTTTAAAAAGACCTGATTGGAGTAAACGGTTTACTCGCATCAACTACAGATGCGATGCAATAAATCTCCAGAGCAGCTCTTTTTTAAAAGAGCCACACTTAATTTTGTAATTTTTAACCTCGTATAACAAGTAGGTAAGCAATTTTTCTCGCCTCTATCGCGCAGAGGTCCACATGAAGGTCTCTCTCTCTGTAGAGGTCTGGAAATACTAAAGTAATTATTTACTTGTACCAAGGGTCATTTGGACACCTCTTAGTGTTTATCTTGAACGCATGTTATTGAAGTAAATGTTTTCTTGAACTACTGCCAGTAACTTGCTGTTGCAAACTTCGCATGTGCCGATAGCAATGCCTAATTTTCCTGCAATTAATATTTTTCAGTCTAGTTGTAACTGGGTGTTGGCGTGTGCTTATTGAAGAAGATGAGAACTGAAATTAAACTTTTCTATAACCAGAATATATAGGGTTAAGTTGCATTTAGTTAAAATAAGCTGCAGTGTGTGTGATGTAGTTCTTCTGGTTAGGTTTGCTTTTACACAATCAATTAGTTGGAGCTACGTTAAGTACATTCGAGTTGCTGTTATTAATTATCCAATTAAGCAAATTAGTAAGTTATGTAGCTTGCACTTTCATCAGATCGTGTGAGATTAGATTGCCATAGTTGTAGTAGACAACTCAAATGATATAGTGGTTGAATATTACCCGTCAAGTCACGTAGTTCAGATTTATAACTGGAAAAGTTACAGTTGCACAAATTAGAAATTATTAGTTGAAATTGACGTGCGTTATCGGATTAGCAGAACACATAATCCATTGCGAAATTTAGTTAGTTACAGATAGCGGAAGCTACTCTTAGGTAACCTTAATTTTTTTTCAGTAACGGATTTCGTAAAACTAATAGTAGCTAAGCCGAAATAGCTTGTTTAATAATGTTAAATTAGAACTTAAATTCAGTTATTTTGTACGAACAACTTAGCTTCAAAAATATTTTAGTTTTCAGAAAGATTTCTTCACTTCTCAAAAGGCAGTAGTTTGTAATACCAAATTCGACCACTTTTAGCAACTAAGTTCCCACGTTACCAAACGTTTTTAAATCATATAATTGTTGCTACCAGCAAGGTAACTATAATTTATATCAAAGCAACTGAATAGTGTGGAAGTACCTTGGTCGTATATTCAACTAAATACATACGAATTGGTTATCGCTAAAGATGAATTAAATTAATTATCCTTATAGAATGGTAACTACTCTTCTTAACCATTAATATTGGAGTTATTTTCTATAATTACTACCTACTAACGTAGAGCTAATTTCATTACAATAAGCTAGTAATCGTTAAGAATATATTACTAAAGAAATACACATAAATTGTTAGTCACGTAACAAGCAACTAATTTAGCTAATATAGCTAACTACTCAAAAGTAGCTTAAGATACCATTATAAGCAACTAATTTGCCTCAGTAGTTAATTATTTAACGTTACCTTTATAAGCAATTACTTTAGCGAAAGTAGCTAATTACTGAAAAGTAATATAGGTTACCAGTATAAGCAACTAATTTAGATAAAATAGCTAATTATTGAAAAGTGACTTTGTTGCCGTCATAAGCAACTAATTTAACTATATTAGCTAATTACTAAAAATCAAACGTTACCATTGTAGGTAACTAATTTAACTACAGTAGCTAATTCCTCAAAAGCAACCCAAGTTGCCATTATAAGCAAGTATTTTAGTTAAAGTAGCTAATTACTGCAAAGTAACCTGAAGTTACCATTGTAAGTAATTAATTTAGCTAAAGCAGTTAATTACTCAACAACAGTGTAGGTTACCATTATAAACAACTAATTTAGCTGGAGTAGCTAATTACTGAAAAGTAGCCTGAAGTTGCCATTGTAAGCAACTAATTTAACTACAGTAGCTAATTCCCCAAACGCAACGCAAGTTGCCATTATAAGCAAGTAATTAATTTAAAGTAGCTAATTATTGAAAAGTAACCTGATGTTACCATTGTAAGCAACTAATTTAGCTAAAGCAGTTAATTACTCGAAAGTAATATAGGTTACCATTATAAACAACTAATTTAGTTGAAGTAGCTAATTACTGAAAAGTAACCTGAAGTTGCCATTGTTAGCAACTAATTTAGCTAAAGTAAATAATTACTCAACAGCACCTTAAGTTACCAGTATGAGCAACTGATTTAGCAAAATAGTTAATTAATCAAAAGTAACTTAAGCTAACGTGATCAGCTAATTACCAAAAAGTAACTTAGGTGTCACGGCATAGCTATTTGTGCACACTTTGTGGAAGGTTAAATTAGTTATTACTTAAGTAAGTTAACTTAGTTACAGTTAATAACGGACTAGTTAAGCCTACTGAAATTTAAGTGATTAAATGTAATGGGAAAAGCAATACTAATTTAATTAAAATAATTTAAATTACTCAAAAGCAATATCGTAACTAGTTTGACGCATATTTTTAGAGGAGTCTTGAATTAGATATTACCAAAGCAGAGAAGCCGTTAGTAAGAAAGCACCAAGTTTATTGAAGTTTAATTTGGTTCGGTAATACATGCAGCTAGAAAATAGTTACCACTCACGAAAACAAAGAAAGTAATCAGTTTCTGTAAGTAACCAAATATCGTATTACAACTACTTTTGCAATATGTTAAAGTAACTGAATTAATTTCCGTTATAAATGTTTTGAGTTTAGTGTTACTGAAACGTAACCACTGCCGCGCCGCATATTTGCAAAAGTGACCAAACTAATTAATTGTCGTCCAAGCGATTGCGACTTAGTTAACAGTTACTACAATTTGGATGTATCAAAAATTAACGGTAATTTTGTATACGTAACCGCAGAAGTCAGATACAGCTAAGTCTATTATAATAGCTAATTGGTAACTAAACTATAACTAAATTGCCAAAGTTTTAACTAACAGTTTCGTTAAAGTAATTAAATTAATTTTCATCAAAAATTTCTTCATCTTAGTTACCGACGTGTAATTTCAACTGATGAATATTTGTGACTAAACTAATTATCGGCAAACAATTACAGCTCAGTTACAGTTACTAAAATTTAGTTTTATTGAAATTAACACTTTTGTGTACGTAACTACAGGAATCGGATACAGCTAACTTGATTGCAACTAATTGGTAACTAAACTAGCAAAGTTCAGACTGATAGCTTTGTTAAAGTAACTAAATTAATTACCGTCACAAACGCTTGATCTTAGTAATCGAAATGTAATTTACTGCTGCATATTTGTAAGAGTCTCGAAACTATGTCGCTTAAACAATTGCGACTTAGTTACAGTTACCAACATTTAATTGTATTACAATTAACGGATATTTTGTATATATAACCACATAAGGGAAGTACAGCTAACTTTATTACAACAGCTAATTGATAACTAAACTGCAAGTAAACTAGTATCAAAATTGTAATTAACACTTTTATTGAATTAACTAATTCAGTTACCGTAAAATAATTTCTTGATCTTAGTTACTGAAGTGTAACTTAAGCTGATGAATGTTTGTGAGTAAAACTAATTACCACGTAGAGATTTGCAGTTTACTAAGATTAAGTTGTATTAAAATTAATAGTTATTTAGTATACTGTTACTTCGTAAGATATAGCTAAGTCTAATGCAACAACTAATTGGTAAGTAAACTGTAACTAAACTATCAACGCTATCACTGATAGTTTTGTTAAGTAACTAAATTAATTACCCTTGAAAGGCTTTTTACCTTAGTTACCGAAATTGAGCTACCGATGCATATTTGTGAAAGTGACTAAACTAATTATCGTCTAAATAATGGCAACTTAGTTACAGTTACTAAAATTTACGTATGTCAAAATTAATGGTTATTTTGTACACGCAGCTATACAGTTTTACTTGATTACAATGGCTAATTGGTAGCTAAATATTGTAACTAACATGGTTGGGTACGTTACGTAAGTTACATTGACAGTAGTATGTCGATTTCTCTCCAAAATAATGTAAGTCAAAATAGCAGGGAAATAAGTGAACTAAAAGCCGATTAGTGCGTATTTTAACGTAACTGACGTGGCTACAAAAAATATAACTGAATGGAGATGCTCTAGTAATTCCAGCCTAGATGCCAATTGAGGCAGTCGGTTAATCGGGACAGTCGGTTAATTGAGTCAGAGTATTTCAATCTGTTCCAATTAACCGGAATCCAGCATATAATTTTCTGGCGAATTAATAATTTCCCTTCTTGTTTCAGGCTTGCACCTGCGCAATAACGAGGAGTCTCGGATGCCGGCTGAAGGAGTGGGGGGAGAGTCGGGCCTACACCGACTGCACCGCCACTGCTACGACCCGGAATATGCCCGGATGGAAGCCTGGCTCGACGAACATCCGGATTTTGTGCAGGACTACTTCTTAAGGTAACACTTTTCACCGCTAAAGCGTGAGGGATGCACTAAAACAACACATTAAGCAATAGTGCGGCTGGCAAATCTGCAAGTTCCGCAGCAAGTTCCGGACACAACTGAAGCAAGAGTAATTTATTATCATTAAGAATGTTACTGACTCACACATAGAAAAACCTGATAATAACTAACGCTCTCTTTGTAATGTGCCAGCAAGCAGGATGCGCAGACATTCGCTACTACGTATTTTTCCTTCATTTATGAATGGTTTGCAAATATTTTTTTACGTTCTACGGCCTTTCTGATACACATTTCTCGGCAATTTAAAAACCGATTTCCGTCCACGCTTCGTTGAAAGACTGAGCTTTGACATTCGATAAATCGGAGCGATCACCGATCTTTCTATTTCGAAAGGGGCGTGGGTTGCGGCATAAATACTGGAAAATCACAATCGTTGGAAAATTTAATAAAGCAAATACGCGCATCGGTCGCCGCCAACTCTAATTCGGGGTTTTCTGTATCTAGGGAGTAACCGAGATCGGGAGCGAAAAATAAGCTGCCGACGCCGCGTGTGGGAACTTGGAAAGCGCTTTGAAATTATAATAAAGCACGATCTTTCCAGAAATCGAATTTCGCCCGAACTAAGTTTTTTAATCAGCCTGTATTTTGTATTTATGGGCCAGATGTTGCGCCGCGAATTTTGGAAGGGCCAGCGACCTTAGCGCCGGCTGCTGATATGAATTGCAAAAATCCACCTGAAGCGGGCACTTCTAAGGTCGTTTTCTTGGGGGCGTGAAGTTCAAAGTGGAAGTGAAATGTGACAAATTGGCAGTTAATGGGTTCAGTTTCCACGGAGAAAATTGGGTTTTAATAATTTAGAAACTGTTGAATAAAAGCGTTCAGCAAGCGTTTGTTCAGAATTCTATTCTCATATGGTTAATTAGAGTTCATTCACATATCGTGATTAATTCAAGGCTGGAAAATAGTAGTTTGAGTAACAAGAAATCAAAATTAAAGCCCCACGTTGGGCGCCAAAGTTCTTCAAATGCATTTGTGAATGAAACAAGAATTTTTTCCTATGTTTTGAAGGAAAATGTTAAAGTTACAAAACTCGATTTACACAACCTGAACACATCATTAGTATGGCTACCAGCCAACGTTGGCATTGCATAAACACAAATTAAGGGCAGCAGCACTCCTACGCTCTGTTCGCATATTCTGGACGCGTTTTGCTTCTTTGCTGAGGTAAAAATACAAACCTTTTACGTAGTTTCCTACCACATGTTGCAGGAAATGCAAACAGTGCTTTGACTCTTGAGAAACTCAAATTAAACATTAAAAATTGGCTTACACTAGAAGATTGCAAATTGGGCAGTTGTAAATAGGGTAAAAGTTGTTTAGCCAACTTCTGAACAGTGATTCAGTGGTTATTCAGAAATACGTGTTTGTAGATATGACGCAAATCCATAAAATTGCTCGTTTAGCAATATGGTAAAATAGCCATTTCCATTTTTATAGCACCTTAAAAGTTAAGACTTCCTAGTTTTTGCAACTTTAGTGTTTTATCATTGAGACGATCTTGCCTGTCCAGTTTTTTTTATTGAAGTTATTGAGCAATTAAAATAATCTGGATCGATACTAGTTTCCCGCATTGGTTTCTGCCTTTGTCATTTTAAATTTGAAGACAGCGTAACATTATCCAAGCTTTTGTGTCATAGGTGTTATATTTTATTTAAAATAAAACGCATAAAAAAATCACAAAATTGACAGAAATGGAAAGAATTTCAAGTGTTCGAAATGTCAAGAGCCAGCATTCTTATTCATGACGATATTCTTGCACATAAACCCAATTTAGTTGGCGAAATAAGACGAGGATGAAATCCCGTCTATTTCTGGTTATAGAATGTGCACAACTCGCATTACTACTTATTTCAAAAAGCCCACGTGTAAAAATCCAATCGGAGCATCTGCGATTGGACTTAATTCGTTGAAACTTCTTTAGTGAGAAGCTTAAAATGAAGAGCTAGGGCACACAAAGGACTCAACGCAATTTCTCGCCAAGTTCCAGATCGGCATTGTCGTCACGCTCAAAAGTATAATAAAGAGTGGAAAAACAACCCGAGACTTAATTTTCCCGTAAGACTCCGCCGGTTACATAAATACTCGCCCAATCTGCTTATTGCTTTTCAGGAAAGCTCAGTTTTCCCAGCAATTGCAACTTGATCTAAATTAGAAGGCGTGGAAATAGAAAATAAAAAAAATTCCTACACGGGCGTGGAACTGTAATTTAGCATCTATAAAGTAAAAACTGCGTGTTTGGGAAATTTCCAATAATTTTTATACCGTATTTTCCCCATTCATTAATTGGCCACTCACTCATCCATGTTTAGACATAAACATGTGTTCGCTTTTACTATAAATTAACATCCTCTCAAAGCTACTGGAAAAACGTCAGAGGAATTTTCTTTTACACTGAGGAAATCCAACTTTAGTTAGTCATTAGTAAAATCCACATGGGCTCCATTTTGTTGGTTTTACGTTGACTGGCGCGTTTTACAAATTTCCAATGTTTCAAGAGCGGCAATTTAAAAAGCGTTTAGCGCTTAGAACGCCTATTAAAAATTCAGAATGTTATCGTAATAAACGCGGGGTATTATTCTTTGTTACGGCACCCTCCATAATTATGGCTTTTTTATGTGAAATTACTCTGGCTTTTAGCTTAATATACGTGTTTTTATTCCCTTCGCGCCCGTGGCAACATAAATTCGTTAGGTACTTGATTTCCCATTTTGATTTTCATTGCAGATAAATTTGCCGTTAAACATTATTGATATTCCGTTAAATTTTTAGCGAAGGTGTGAACAGTTGAGTTTGATGTATCAAATCAATTAGGGGCCAGCGATGTACTTAGATATAAATTTCAGCGTAGACCAATTATTATTACCAGTAAATTTATATCAGAAGAGGTAGCTTAAAGGCGTATAAATGCCATATTTTTACGAACCATTCTAAATAAGAGGCGATTCGGCCCGACGCAGTTCTTATCACCATGTGTTGCGTGTTAGGTTATTGGTTCTGTAAGTTAGTGTTGTGTTGTAAAAATTCTTAATAACATGAGAGCAAAATGGGCAAATGTACTATACAGTTGTTTTCAAATAAATCACTCTTGTATAAATTAATTTTGGTTGCTCATTTTATTTATGAAGTGGCACATGGTGAAGGTCAAGTGTGTTAGTGTGAAATTCTAACAGAAATCGCTTAAATTAGGGTGAGAACCAGCTGAAGTTTAATGGAAACTAATAGAGGTTAGATACGTACCCTAAGAATGGAGATTTTACATACAGCGTACACTGGCTATAACGGCCAACAATTATAAACTTGGACAGTTGTTTGACAGAGAGCCATTAATTATACTACATGTTGTAAATGCATATAGATATACCAAAGTCAGAGCTGCGGAGAGAAACAATACGATCGTAGTGAAAATCCACTAAACGACGAAGGAACAAAGAGAAACGCCGATCTGGAAGAGATGAAAAATAGTACCAAATTTTTCAGCAAAGCAGAAAACAACATCTACAAAAAATAAGATCTGCAAAAGGAACATCACACAACCCCACATTCAAAGTAGTGTGACGCCTGGACCCACAAGAACAAAACCAAGAAAATTGGAAGATTCAAGAGAAAAGGAGGAAATGAATTTAGTCTTGAATGCAATAGAAGAATGCGAAAGAAGGTGAATCAAAACTTCATTAACTGCAGAGAAGAAATTAAGAAAAATAATGAAGTGATCGAATAGCTACAAAATGGAAAGACGAGAGAAATCAGCTGAAGAGCAGTAGATGATGTAGGAAAGTGGATAGGAAACCAAGAAAAGCAGTAAAAGCAAAAACATATAATAATCAAAGGGTTAGGAGCAAGTATAGGAGAAACACCTGAAAAAGTTGAGTGTGAAGAAGGAAACAAAAATTACTCACTACATTTTTCAGGAAAGAGGAGGAATGGTACAGCATTCGTAATTAACAAAAAATACGGAAAAACTATACAATTCACAGCAATAAGTGCAAAACTAGCATAATGTAAGGTTAGAGCATAAATAAGCTAACATAACATTAATAAACGTTTATGCACCTACCGAAGAAACAGAGGATGGAATAAGTTCTACGAGGAACTAGAAGCTGTCTATGAGAAACTTTAATGTTTAAATTGGAAAGGAGATACCTAACATAAATGTAGCAGGAAGAGAAGCGGTGCAGTACTCCAATAACGACAATGATGAAAGGGTGTGCAATGTGCAAACTAGCAATAACAACGAACACATTTATAGTAAGTATAAGGTTTAAACGTAAGGAAGAACACAAAATAACATGGATGACACCAGGAAGCACCGAAGGTAACCAAATTAACCATTGAGTTTATTAAAAAGGGCAGAAAATAGTGCAGGAGGCAGAGTCGTACCATTTTCTGGAATTAACTAAAGTGAAAATGAATATAATCAAAACAAAGTCAGAAACAATGGCATATCAAAATCCACAGAAAGTAGTTGAAAATACAACTGTAGTGAGTGACAAACTAACAATAGACAAAGAATATAGAGGGAGAATGGAAGACTCTTAAAACATGGAATTTTGTATGCAACAGTATTAGGATAAAAACAGCAAGTAACACGAAAGGATAGTTCAACGAAGAATGCTAATATAGGGCAAAGACTAAGAATACATCTAGAAAGAAGTGGTTAACGTCCTGGAACATTCAAGTCTTGGAATAATACAAAGGAAAAGTGAAGATCAACCACAAATGCAATGCACGTAATGAACCACAGAATCGAGAAATGCTACGAACACAACGTTGACTTACAACAAGTACTCTTTAGTATAACAAACATAAATTAATAGAAGAAACGAAAAAATGAAGATACCCCCAAAATTAGACTAACATGGATGACGATTAAACAATCTAGGACAGTTCGCCGTCGCCGATTCGTCGTCACAGATTCGCTGTCACCGATTCGCCGTAGGTACAATTCGCCGTCAGCTCTCAATTCAGTGTAAATAAAATTCAACAAAATTGAAAACATGTTTCACATGCCACCACTAATGCACTTAGGGTTGGTCCTCTTACAATGGTCCTACTTCGAATAACAATTGCATGGTTTAGTAACATTTAAAAATTAAATCTACACAAAGATATGCTATTGTTATTAAAATTCATGAGATATAGACTTATACATGATTTCTTTTTTTATTTATGTTAAAAATACTACAACATTTTGTGACGGCGAATCGGCGAATTTGACCTTCGGCGAATCAGCTATACGGCCAATCGGCGACGGAGAATTGTTCCATCCTTCGTTGTTAACATCACTTTTTAACGTTGCACTGAAAGGAGCAATCAAGCCGCAGGAATGAACAAGACCATTATACAAAATATGACAATATTGCACTAATGGCTAGATACAGAAGAAGCCTAGTACGAGTAGTATCACAACTAGAAAAGGAAGCCAAGGTGGCTTGGATATTACATAGAAGAACAGCAGCAGATATACTGAGAGGAAGACCCAAGACAAGATGAGAAGACCAAGTACTTCAAGACAGTAAATATATAGGAATTATTGAATTAGTTATGGGAGAAATAAAATTAAAAATTGCAAGGAATGGACTAACACATTGAATGAGGAAAAAAATCAACCATTTATAACATGGCAGAGAAAGGAAGAGTAGCGAAAAACGGAGGGATTCGCCACATAAATGAATAACATGAACGAAATGTATAGCCAATGATGATGATAATGATTTCGCCGTCCCATGCGCGACCACCTGCGCCCACGGGATTTGTTTCAATTTATTTTCGTTTCGTCCAACCTAGTTTTATTCAGAAACTGTATATGTTTTGTTTATAACAACTTTTTTCAAACGCAAAACCATTAACCAATCCATTCTGCAACCGCCGATAGCACGCGGGAATCTTCCGATCCAAATATAAAAGTCGTAGTCTAAACTAGCTAAACTACAATGCATTTTCTTTCCAGAAAAGCGACCCGCCAAGTGGTAGATTCATGGCTAGTGTCGCATGCAACGCCGACGTCGTCCAGCGTAGAGTTATCCTCCCCGACGCACAATCAGTCCAGGGCGGGCTCAGGGGCCACCACCCCCGTCCGCAAGATCTCAGCCCATGAGTTTGAGCGAGGGGGGCTCCTTAAGCCCATGATCAGCACCATCGATGGGACCCCCACGTTCCTGACCAGCTCCGCCGAGGACCAGACGCAGGCCTCCGGCCACAGTCCCACCCCCGTCCGGAGGCAGAGGCGGTCGAGGCACGAGCTCCGGCAACTGGACGAGAAGGAGCTCATTTTTGAATTGGTAAGCCTTAGATCATGTAGTTATCACACCATCAATATCGCTTTTTTTGGTATTCTTTTAATTTTTGTCTATCAACGATTCTGTTCATCGTTAATAATAATAATTGTACCAACCGGGGGTGGCCGCCCCCCGGCCCCTTTGTGCTTCTGGTAACGACGTACAGTAGTCGGCTCTCCATCAGTCAGCATCAGCCTCTTAGCTCCTCTCATCTACCTTCACTGGTTGGGTTAGTGCTCGATGTCTTTATCTAGTAGTTCCCTGAGTCTAGATGAACTATTTGACTGGTCTTTGACAGTACAGCACTTACGGTAAATCCGCTCGGCTGAGCTCTTAAACGCATTCGAGAACCACCACTGCAATATAGCATGCATTCTGTGGGATCCCCCCTCAATTCGTCATTTGACATCTGCTGTAATTGCCAAAAAGCTACCAGCCATTATTCAACTGCTGTATATTTTATAGTAGCTCCAATCTAACTCGCTAACTATGCATGGTAGCGCTCGCATTCACATTCACAGATTCACATTATAATTAATTAATGGTTCGCAAACCAGCCTATTTTTACATGCATACGTCGCGCCACTCTTAAGAGCCCTGAACGTTGTCTGCGATTTGGAATTCTATCCCCTAAATGTTGTCTAATTACTAGTAATATGAGCATTCTAAGTAATTTGATAACTTTTATCGTCTGGAATGATCCCTTTCAAAATCTTGGGTTTGTTCAAGTGTCAAATTGGTCTTCATACCCCTGGCGGTTGGGTACATAAGTGGGCATCAAGATAATGGACTTGATCAGCTCAGCTCATGATAAGCGTCGATTTAACGAATCCAATAGGGGCATCAGCAAACAATCTTCCGCAAGGGGCTAAAATCAATGTGTAGCTAAGATGCGATCGCACGTGCTTCAAACGACGTCCGCCGCGAGCGCATTTAAGCGACATCCGCGACCTAATGGCACTTGAAATATAGCCGGCTTCGATTTTCAGGGCCCGCTGAGTCTCTTCCGCTAAGTGCGCGTCTTCGCCTTGTATTTCAGTTGAATGTATCCGCGATTTTCAGCTGATCTTGACCTTGCGAGGGTCAGGATTAATGGACCGCCGGAGCAAATAGCTCAAAAGCTGCTTTTACGCCGAAAGGTCGCCGTTCCGACCGACTTAGTATTCCCGAAATTTATGACGCGGACGTCGCGGCGCTGGAAAAGGCTGAGCTTATTTTTGCAAATAGGCTCAAGACTAGCTTTCGTGACTATTGGGGAGGCTCGCTTCGTTTCATAGCCATACACTGCCTTTATTGTCCTGTTTGCATTCTTGTTTTTGTATTGCCGTCTAATCTGCATACTTGAGGGAGAGGGTCACGGCCAATTGCTGTACGTCTAATTTTGTAAACTGCAGTGGTCGTATTTTTTTAGGGAGGATCAGCCGATGCCATATTTAAATCCCTCGTTAGGGATCAAGTCTATTATTAGCATCGTTACCATTAACGCTTCTATCATTTTGTTTATCTGTTTTATCAGGCTTTGAAAGTTTTCCATTTAAGCTGTTACACTGCTGTTGACAAAGATTTTTAACAACCTGCGCTGCAACTCATCTACAATTTAGCCTCTTATTCCATTGCTATAATAGATATCAATCCCATTATAGTATTATAAAGGGCAAAGTAAAACACAAAAGAGTGCTGGAAGAATTTTAAATTTCAGTCCTGGACGCCATTTCGTTGTCAAATTATGGGGCTATCATTTGATTGTTTTTTCTTCGTTCTAATTCTTAATATACATATGTATAAAGCGAACGTGGGCTACATCCTTTATGTGTCGTGCTGGCGTGCCAACAGTGATTCCCATACGTCTTGGTAGCCAGTCCAGCGGAGAAAAACGATATTGTTTATATTTTGCTGCTGCCTCATTGCATAAGCTGAAGGATTTATGACCCCCGGCTCGTCTACCGGATGGTTTGAAATGCGGCATTCTTCGGATGCGCCAACGAGCCATTATGTATTCGAGGGTGGATTATCATTTGCCAACTGCGTTAACGGCTCCTTTGTGTCCACTCTTATGTTGTCGACATTGTTACGACCTCAAGCCCATATTTCAAGGCAATATCCGGCTCGTAGGATTTCCTGCAGCTGGGACTGGACGTGTTGATTGCCAGTGGCCGTGTTAACTGATCGAGTTCGGATGTTGCGTCGTCAGTGCTAGTCGTATTTTGTGACCCTTGTCGACTGCAAGCGAACCTCCTACTGACATATGACGGTCACGTTTTGGCCGGATGGTGCTCACGCGTGGGGGGGGGGGGTACGCGATTCTTCCTCTAGTCTCTATGCCTATAGCCACTAAATACTGGATTTTTTCTATGTTTCCTTGTAATCCTCATTTCTCATAGCTCTTTTTTAGTTTTCGGAGTACATACTGGATAGCATGCTCATCCTCCGCAGATATTGCTTAGTCATCTGTATAGTTGGACTCTCTCTTCTCCACATTTTCAGTGCTACATGTAATGTATTTTAAATAGGTACTGTTAGCACCAACCTTGTGTCATGACTCTCATCACTGTGGGGAGATGCTTTTCCTTCTATTTTTACTGTGTGTCTTACTGTAAACGTTTTATTTCATCTAATGTAACGTTTGATTCCAGGTAAAAGACATCTGCAACGAGCTGGAGGTGCGGTCGCTGTGCCACAAGATCCTCCAGAACGTGTCGATGCTGCTGCACGCGGATCGAGGCTCCCTGTTCCTGGTCCAGGGCGAAAAAGGGGGCGGCTGCACGCCGCTGCCCCCAGGTCAGGCCCCGCGGGGCAGGTGTCTAGTCTCAAAACTGTTCGATGTTTGTTCCAAGAGTACCTTAGTCGAGATGGAGAAAAAGGAGGAAATTAGGATCCCGTGGGGAACGGGGATCGTCGGATACGTTGCTGAAAGCGGGGAACCCGTTAATATTCCCGACGCGTACCAGGTAGGTCTGAAGTAACGCTTGCTTTTAATTCCGTTTCAATTTGGAAACGGTTACGGCGGATTTATGGATTGGGTAAATGGGGGCAATAGAGTGGTTGGAGCTGTAGGCCACGTTGGCGATTTTGACCTAATTTATGCACTTAGTTACGTTGTATAGTTTAAGCCAGACGATAAAAATCGTAAAATTAAACTAATGACATGCATGCTCGCAAAGCCACTACCTTATTCCCCCACAAATACAGCGTTTAGCAGGCGGACGATGATAAATGATTGTTCTTAACTCGGAAATTCATTAAAGTAGATGTTGTGATAATGGGTTAATGTGCGATGAAAGACGAGACGAGCTCGAGGCTGCGCAATTCGGAATTTCTAAGTGGCCGGAAAAATTCTCGATATGCATGAAAGGCCGCTGCGAATTTCAGAAAATTGCCCCTCGCTAGGGTCAGCTGGCTCGCCTTTGTGCTTGAATGTTATGAATAGGCGTCTCAAGTAACTGTTATTATCCATTTGAACGTGTTCATCAGTGACACCTTGGAAGATTCCAGGCGGAGGCGCAGAAAGATGGAGTGATGGGCAGACACACTTTATACAGCTTGATTGATGATGATGATTTACTAAATAGTGAGCGATTATTGCCCGGAGCAGAGCCCTCCTTATCGGGCGCAGTAAATAACTACATTATGCAAGTGTGCTTTGCAACCAAATTAATGGCCAGGTTTTTACTGCGTCTGAATAAAGTAAGTGGGTAGACAATGCCAAGGTTTTTAAAAAATAGGGACTTCATAATTTTTTAGTTTGATTGTCGTTATGACCCCAAGGTTACGACGTTATTTCATAAAAGTAGGTGTTGTCATAACATGGATACAACATTAATAAATGCACCAGTCTTCAGTACTAGCCCAGTAGGTTCGTGCCTGTTTCCCATCAGTCAAAAGGGGATGAAGCTGCGTCCGTGCCGCTGCCCATCTCTTCCACATCAGTATTTATCGAGCATGCAAAAACTAGGTCGCTGGATAAATCTTTGAAGTAAGCTGGAAATTTATCACTCGAGTTTATCTTGGTTTACGGCGGATTTGCAGACGTCGAAAACGGTAGTTCAAATTTTGTTCCGCGCATCAGCTCGTCCCGCATGAAAATCATGTCGGATTTGGTCCGGATTGCGGCATCTTATTCTTAGCTTCGTGATAAATTGAGGCTTTTTGTGCAGTTACGTCCCTGCCATGGGAACCGTTCACCTTGGATTACTCAGATTATTGGCGACCTCGCGCAGATTTGTTTTAGAATTGCCTGCGAGAGAGATGTTCTAATTTGACAAGTCAGGCGAACAATTCGCCGAAAAGTGGTTTGTGATTTAAGATATTAGTTGAATGGAGTTTATTATGCTTGAAGGGTATTTAGCTGTTTATCTGGTTGAGTATTTAAGGGGGTGTTTCTGTATGCCTCGTTCAAACTCGATATCCGAATATTCTTCCAGTTTATTCCGACTCACTATTGGAATTTGATCATGAGATGTGTAGATTTTCTCAGTTTATGTTATACATTGGAGTCATCTTTTGATGAAGGAGTAGAAGAAGCGATGAGAGCGTAAGATGAGCAATGAGAGATGAGAGAACCGTGAGGAATGGAGAACCATAGCCTACTCCTAACGTAAACTCAAAGTCACGACGTTTGGAAGCGGACAACGACCAAGAAGATGAAGATGAATGTTCCTAATATATTAACATGGACATGCTTTTGCGTCCAGATAATGTGATTGAACAAGTATGAGATAAGAGCTAGTTGGATGCAAATGAGCGCCTAATAATAAATTTCCTTCGATAAACACGAAAAACGCAAAATGTAGATGTCGGGGGTGTGGGTAATGGGGTAAAACGTGTTACAGCTCAGACTGTCTGAAAGGAGTTGGCAAGCCCCATATTTTCCGATTTGCTCCAGATTCGCGTCAACATTTACATAGATTCCCCGCATCCGAAATCCGAGCCATTTGCGCGAATCCTACTCACTTTCCGCAACACATCGGCGTTTATGAGCCATAAAACATTCATAGGGACCTTGTCTTCGTTGCATAACCGCGTTATGGAGCCAACTGCCGGCCACTCTGAATTCGGCAAGCCGTAGGAGCAGGAAGCGCTAACTCGCAATCACGAGCTGGCGTTGTGTAACGGAAGCTGCAGTTTCGTAGCTCGCATTCGTGCAGGCGAAGACGTGAAATCGCAGATCTGGATAGAGCTGGAAAGGCGCCAAGGAATCCGCTGCAGCGGAGTTCGCAATTTATAAGCTCGAGAATAGCGTGCTCGGGCGTATACAAGAAGTTTTTGCGCTAGCAAATAAAATCGACTAGAAAAACAGGGGTAATACAGTTATGGAGTAATCTGGGAAGTTTGCGAATTCAGATCGCCAAAATGGGTGGTTTTACGTAGTAGTCGAGTTTTACTACTGCAGGGCCGCACCTTTCGTTAGGAAAACAAAATATGCCATTAAAATATGATTTATATGATGTTTTTAATATACGTAGAATGGAAAACGTAAACAATGAAAATCCCAAAACACTGATGTGTTATTGTGACGAAGGAAGTATTGTGTACATATTTAAACTGGCGCCTATAAACATTATATAATATAGTCGCTATAACCAATTATTTTTTAAAACATGTATCCTTGGACTATCATAAAGCGCGAACTGGAACCTTGTCATGGTGGAATCATACACCTATTGACTTCTATTGAATATTTTGTTATTGATTCCATCTAAAAACTAACCTAACACCTAATAAATCCACTGTAATGGACAGAAAAAATCGTGGAAATTTCCATGACCAACAAATGTGGCGAATAAATCGTAAAATTGAGGTCATTGTAACAATAAAAGTTCGATTAAATTTAAGCCAAAGCGAAAACATAGATAACAAAAGGTCAGAACAACAGCAGTTTTAACGGATTTGTGGTATCTGCAACCTAATTAAAAGCGAAAGGTGGAGTATTCAAACTCAATATTAATTAATTCTGCAAAATTGTGAATGGCGCTTCTTACATGTGAGTATATTTTTGTAAACCATAAATGATGCAGATGCTTTCCAGTTACGTTACAGATTTATTCTTTATTTATGATTCATTGTGTGATAAATAGCAACGAAGTTATCTTGCAGTTATACAAATAGTCAACATTTTAATAATCCATTATAACGAGTCTGTAGAACAAAGAACGTGAATCCAGAAGCCCAAGTCCAAATGTAATGCAAACTTAATTTTTCCAAGTTTAATTATGTCACGAGTTTATCGTCACTCCAGAGCTTGCGTCTTTCTTCCTTAGTAAATCAGAAGTGGGATGAGCCCCCAGGTGCACATCCACCTACTCCTTCCAGGGGGTCGTGAATGCTAATCTTCCTAATTTTCAGAGACGTTTCTCTGGAATCATCGTGGAAATCTAAATTCCGGACGGATCCACCCGGAAATAAATATATTTTGGCAAATCTTCGCATCACCAGTCGTATTCGCCGGCTTCTTGTGCTTTGCTGCTCTGCCTGCTTTGCATACTCGCCGAATCCGTTTAATGTCAGCATATGAATGTCATTACTTACCCGGATGACAAATGCGAGGGCGGCTCGACTTACAATACTTGCCCTTGTAGGTATTTCGTATTTGTTGCGAAATGCGTGGAATCTACGAACCCCAGCCATTTATATCGGGGGTTCAACAGTGAATTTGGAAAAGTCGAGCTTCGAGCATTATTTCGTGGAAATTCCTCAGAGCTTTTGCCCCCAGTGGTGGGTATCTCAATTTACAGAAAATGTTAACTTCAGCTATTGTTGCTCATAAATTACTACTTTTGTTTCTTAAGAGACTCAACTTTTGGGGAGTAATGGGGATTGTGTTTCGGACATATTTCACAGCAAATTTATTCTTGCTGAAAATCGCAAGGCGATGAAAGCTCAATGTAACACAAGCTCGGCAATTATTTAAATTTTAATTGGCCTCCTCTGCGATTTTGCAGTACGGAGCGGATCCATAATGCGAATTATGCTGGCTCTGCCTTCCAGCACCTTCGATTGGTGGAGGATCTCGAAGATCGGGATTGAGAGTTACGACCGGCGCACGACATTAATGCCATAATTACGACACCACCGGGAATACAGGCACATTTAGAATATTAATCTGTACTCATTAGCAGCTGCTCAAGCACTCCTAAGCAATGACATCGCGATGCCCAATACGGCGTTATTGTTACCACACGCGCGATGGGTGGTCCATCTTGGGTTGTGATCGGAATTTTAGTGCCTGCTGATTGTTATTGCTGTTGCAGAAGTGAAATGCTCCTTCGGTGAATCACCCATGACACCAAAATAAAAAACCTGAGTAACGGTAGATGACCATACTACGACCTGGATTTTTGCTAGTTTTGCCAATGTTAGTCATCGCCACTTACGGAACGTCTTTTGAAGTAAAACTGATTCTACGGCTCTTACAGATGTTCTCTTTGGTATTCCTCTACTTACTTTCTTCGTAAGGTCTTCCGTTGGTTCTTTCTCTAAATGGTGATGCTTTAATTTCGTTGTTTTTATGTGTTCATCCTGCAGTTTGCGTTTACTATTCTTCATTTTTTATTCTTGTATTTATGATCAAAACGAAGCAGAGGAAGTTTACAGAAACCATGGTAATATGCAATAAGAATGAGAGGAGTTGGTGTTTATCAGAGAAATATCTGTTAAGGAGCGAATGAGGTTGAGGAAGAGAAGAGGAAGAAAGATTAAACCTTCTGGTTCTGGTTTCATAAAACCCTGTACTGGACACCAAGGGTGTTGAAACTAAGCAGAGGAAGATCACAGAAAGTATGCTAATAGACAATAATAAAGAGAGGAATTGTTGCCTATGAGGAGAAAACTGGGCATTGAACACCAGTGATAAAGAAATAAAGAAGAGGAAGACTACAGAAACTATTGTAGCATGCAATAAGACAGATGAGTTGGTGTTTACGAAGGAAACACATGATAAAAAGCGAATCAGGTGGTGGAAGAGGATGAGGAGGAAGAAGGAATCAAGAATGATGCCACGGAGCAGAGGAAGATCACAGAAGGTATGCAAGTACGCAATAATAAAGAGAGGAATTGTTGCCTATGAGGATAACACTTGTTAAGAAGTAAATGGGGTTGAAGAAGAAGAAAAATTAAACCTTGGTCTCTTAAAACCTTGTACTGGACGCCATTGCTGATGACACGAAGCAGAGGAAGACTACGGAAACTATAGTAGTGTGTAATAAGAAAGAAAGGAGTTCATGTATACGAAGAAAACGTATATTAAGAAGTGAATGCGGTTGATGAGGAATTATACCTTCTGGTGCTGTTCTCATAAAACTGTGTGCTGGACAACAGCGATAACGAAACGAAGCATAGGAAGACTACAGAAACTATTGTAGCATGATATAACACAGATGAGTTGGTGTCTATAAAGGAAACACGTGTTAAGAAGCAAATCAGGTTGTAGAAAAAGATGAGGAGGAAGAAGAAATCGAGAATGATGACATGAAGCAGAGAAAAACTACATAAACTATGATTGTATGAAATAAGAAAAGAGGAGTTGTCTACGATAGAAACATATGACGAGCGAATGATCTTGAGAAAGAAGATGAATAGGAAGAAGGATTAAACATTCTGAGTCTGGTCTCATACAACCCTGTGCTGGACACCAAGGATGATGAAACTAAGCAGAAGAAGATCACAGAAAATATGCTAGTATGCAATAATAAAGAAAGGAATTGTTGCATATAAGGGGAACACTTGTTAAGAAGCAAATGAGGCTGAAAAAGGATTAAGCCTTGGGTCTCATAATTCCTTGTACTGGACACTATTGTTGATGACACGAAGCAGAGGAAGACTACGGAAGTTATAGTAGTGTGCAATAAGAAAGAAAGGAGTTCATGTATATGAGATGTGCTGAATGAAGAAGAATTAAACCTTCTGGTGCTGTTCTCATGAAACTGTTTGCTGGACACCAGCGATGATGAAACGAAGCAGGGGAAGACTACAGAAACTACTGTAGCATGCAATAAGACAGAGGAGTTGGTGTCTATGAAGAAAACACATGATAAGAAGGAATCAGGTTGTGGAAGAAGATGAGGAGGAAGAAGGAATCAAGAATGATGACACGAATCAGAGGAAGACCACATACTTTGATTGTATAAAATAAGAAAAGAGGCGTTGTCTACGATGGAAACATATGACAAGCGAATGATCTTGAGAAAGAAGATGAATAGAAAGAAGGATTACACATTCTGAGTCTGGTCTCATACAACCTTGTATTGGACACCAGGGATAACGAAACGAAGCAGAGGAAAATGAGAGCAACTATGGAAGTATGCAATAAGAAAGGGATGACTTGGTGTTTATCAGAGAAGCTTTTGTTAGAAGTGAATAACGCTAAGGAAGAAGATGAAGAGAAGGAAGGGTTCTGGTTCTAGTCTCATGAAATTGTGTACTGGCATCCAATAATGATTAAACGAAGCAGAGGAAGACCACAGAAATTATGGTAGTATGCAATAGCAAAGAGAAGGGTTGGTGTTTGGTGTGTATGAGAGATACCTATCTAAGGAAACGATTGAGGTTGAAGAATAAGCATTAAACCTTCTGGCTCTGGTCACATAATATCTTTTACTGAACACCAAGCACGATGAGATGAAGCAGGGGACGACCACCGAAACCATGGTAGTATGCAATTAGAAAGAGGATAGTTGGGGAAGCACATTTTAGAAAGCAAATGAGGTTGAGGAAAAGGAAATGGAAGAAGAATTCGAATTCTCAAAAATTTACATGGTGGTGAGCACACCTCTCATAGTTCTATCACTCGTATTTTTCTTATTCGTTGTTCCACTTCTCAGTATCGTGGAAGATTTTGAAAAAAATCACACATGAGTTACCTTAGATCTATAAAAGGGTGTATATGTCAAATAAGGACAGCAGAGAATGCAAATGCATAACTTCAACTATGGAAACGACATATGAACAGGACGAAAGACACGTAACTTCCGAGACAAGCAAAGGAATACAAGCTAAAAGGAAGAATGGAAGTCGGACGACCACAACCGAGGTGGAACGTATAATCTATGAGTGATGATAATATGAACAACATTAATATCTCTGAAAGTAAGTGAATATTTTGTTCAATTTTGAATAGGAAATGATGAGAGTGATGTAGAAGCCATCTTCGTCTCTGGCGAAATAACTAAAATGCTGATGGAATAGTGACTAATGCTTTTAAGTTTGGTTATTCATATCGTAAACGCATTCCCCCAACAGTCACTATCCATCTATACCTTGTACCCAAGTTTCATTTTTACACTAAGCCATCTTTTGTGACTATTTTACTAGCATGGACCATATCTCACCGCCCACATAACGTCGGTGACGTAATTTCTTGTCGACGTTTTGCCATAGAACTATAGTTTTAATATAGCAGCGAGTATACCGAACAGACAAGAAGCCTTTGGCAATGATCCAACAGCGTTCGGACCTATACACAACTACCTACAAAACTTAATGTAAAGTACGAACTGTTTATCTACCGATTGACCTGGTTGTAGCGATTTTATGGCGCTTTCAGCGCGGTAGTAACGCCCGCGTGCATCTCTTTGATGCACTGCGAGTGGACAGCGCGAACTATTAAAGGACGAGAGCGTGGGCCATAAATTTTAGTGGTTGTTATCAGTAATGAAAACGTTATTAAAGTCCGCCAATAACAATATGTAGCTCGGCTATAGCCCATAAAAGTCGGTTAGGATGTCTGTGACGCCAGCTCGCATACCCAATCGATGGATCCGTCATCGACTTGATAAGCCCAATCTTACACCGCTTTTTTTTAAGGATGACAGGTTCAACCACGACATCGATGTCCTGACGGGCTACAAAACGCGGTCGTTACTATGCATGCCGATCAAGGATATCAACGGTGACGTTATTGGCGTAGCTCAGGTAAATATTTGTTACGTGATCTTAATTGGATTGTCCAAACTGTCGCTATAAATTTTAATCAATTATGTGTGCCCAAAGGGGAATTGATGGCGACCTTATCGCATTCTTGCCGCGAGCATGCGGTGCTTTCAGAAACGCATCCCACGTTTTGTTAGCTTCGTAGCGAACCCTTTGCTCTCTCTATGAGGGCGCTTTTCTAATATCAGCTAATATTCGCGCCCATATTTGCACATAAATTTGAACCCGAAAGGCGTTGCAGTTGCTACAGGCGGGAGCAAGATGCTAGCCTTTGTGGCCTTTCGGCGATGTTTACTGTCATCCCCGATGTATAAAGTTCGCGGCGTCAATGAAAGCAGATCCCGTGCTGGATCAAAGCTATCTGGGCGTATTTTTTACACTCTATGAGATTCCTAAGAAACGCGACGCTGTTAGCACCGACTTTAACTTACTTTATTTCAAAGCTTCCCTTAAATTTTCTTAAGAAAACGCGTTGACTTGAATATATATCCAAGGCGTTTGATATGTCAAATCAGCTATTTCAAAATAAGTTTTTTACGAGTTTTCTAGTAGAAAACCCCTTTTGCAGCGCAATTTCCATCATGCAATGAAACATAGGGAGGTTTCATGAGAATGCCCCATGTAGATAAATAGTGACCCAATAAATCTTGCCTTGGTTCCATTGCTAACGTTGGCGATCTTCTCCAGGTTATAAATAAAATAGGAGACAGCCCGTTCACGCCGCAGGACGAGCAGATCTTCTCCAGCTACCTCCAGTTCTGCGGCATCGGCTTGCGGAATGCCCACCTCTACGAGACGTCACAGCTCGAGGTCAAAAGGAACCAGGTGTTGTTGGACCTGGCGAGGATGATCTTCGAGGAGCAGAGCACGATAGAACACGTCGTCTATAGGATACTCACGCACACGCAGAGCCTGATCCAGTGCCAGAGGGTGCAGGTGAGATTTATTTAGTTCTGTTGTGGTTTTACTAACGGGGATAAAGTTTAAGACGAATTGAAATCATTAATGTTAGGGCAGTTATTTTGGTTCGAGGGGTTATTTGATTTTTTCGCGGAACAGGAATTATATCTCGCGGAATGTCTACCATTCCCAGGTACATGGTACACTATATAGCGGTACCAATTGGGCAACAACCCAGGAATAATAATGGATAACGACTCAACAACAAAGCTCTCTACAAATCAGTACAGTAATATCAACAATGAAACAGTGTCCAATTCAGTTGCATAATTGAACCACCATACAACTAGCTGACAAAGCTTCTTGTTAAATGACTTAAACTCAGTAAATCTCAAAATCGCTTTTATATATTATTTAGAGAAAATGATGCCGGTTCTATTGGTATAAAAAATGACAAGTGAGGAGTGTCGATTGATTTACCATCAGCTATTTAAAAGAATTCTTGCTTCCCAGTGGAATAACTGTCTTTCAACGAAGCTAAGCGATTATTAATTTCAATGCCACAAACGCTACATGGTTCTTTTTCGCCCCATTTTTTGCATTTTCACTTGATCACAAAGGGAAATGCTCGTTGCCGAACTGAAAATTAAACAGGAAATTCGTTTTTAATGAACATCCTCATCGCCATGGTATTATTATCCGGATTTCCGAAGTTAATTGATGTAATGTGTGCAACTTTTAATGTATGTAGGGAATGCCGTGGCCGTGTAACCTCATTTTGTTAAATGTGTTGACATTTTTCATATTTATTCAGTAGGAGAGTTGTCCTCTTCTTCCCGTATGATTTGCTCCCTTTGTAATTTTTTCTCATAGATTTCTCTTCCAAATTGTTTTCTTCAAGTTCCACGTGTCTACTATAGCATTATCAAAGTACTCATCCATCTTATCATGTTTTGTCACTTGGTCAGTTCTGCTATACATAGCTTTCTGCAATTTTCCAGTTTGAGCTTTGTTGTGGTGGGTTATCTTTTGGAGCTGTATATAAATAACCCTGATATACATATTTAGTTCTACTTTTTACTACAAAAACATCGTAACTAGTTTAACTGTAGAGCCATTTCAATAACATCTCTGGAAAGCTATCACTATGAAAAAATAAAAAGGGGATCGGTTTTCAATCAAGGCGATGAAAGGGGTTGAAAATAAACCTGAAAACTAGTGCAGGCCCTAAGTTCATTATTATTGCATTTAGTCCACTTGATTATCATAACATTTGTAAGTACATAAATGAACGTCCAACAACAACTTTTGTCTTACATAAGCGGACCCAAGACCGCCGCGTTGCAAAATCCATAAAAAGGGTATAATGAGCCAAATGGAGTGGTAGGCCATAAATTAGTAATTAAGAGCCTTTGTTGATCAGCATAATTAATTTACGTGCCGGAAGTGCTTAAAAATACGGCTATAACTCATAATTACCTCCCGGTTTTGTTACGGCCGATCTGCAATTAACGGTTATGCAACGTCGCGTTTACAGAGCCTCCCCGACGTTTTGGAACTTGCTGCCGCCAAGAACGATTGTAAAACATAAAAAATGGCGACGTCTTGACCCCCGACCCGGCAGCGGGTCAAAGGCGGAAACGCCGTGGCCTTCACCTTCGCAGCTCTTCGCAGTTACTCATTGAACTTCAATTTGCAGCCGAAAGTTTGCCAAAGTTGGCTCAGCTATAGGCAGCGAAACAAGCGCCGATTTTGGCCTTGACAGTTTCAGTTTTTATGGCTTGTAGGGCAGTTTTGCATAGCTGGTAAACACATAAAACTAGCGGTTATTGATCTGCATACAGCCTTCGAAAGCATTTTGTTCTCCGATTAACTTTATGGGGCTTTTACGATTTATTTTGCTTTTGTCATGCTTTATATCTCGTGGTTCTTGTTTATTCATTTTCTGATGCTGTTTAGAGACTCCAGACTTGTACTTTGAAAATATTCAGTTTATTTGGAAACTGTAGCTGATAATCGTGTTGTATTTTTCATTTATAATAATAGTAGCTTTGGTTTCAACCCCCTTTTTATCAAAATTGCTGAACTTATGACGGTTAAAAAGAAATGGAATTGGGGGATGATGACAACACTATCTCTATTGTCTTTAATCTAAAAGTTATTTTTTGCGAGTCTTGCATTGTCCACTCCTTTCTTGTGTAGCCAATTCGTGTAAAGTTGGGGTAACAATCCTTTTAGTCAAAATATACTTGTACACGAAGACTAAAGCTACTATTGCGAGATTAATAAGACACTTACGTACAAATACTTGCATTTATTTTCTGCTGTTTACAGAACAACTTAAGTTTAACACCGTTACTTATTAACTAACTAAATTCTAAGTCCAGTTTGACCAAGAAGACTCGGTAGGCGTTCTCAAAATTTCTAATAAGCCTATCAGAGCAGCTCTTAATTTTGGACTTGTGTCACGTACATGAACGTGACAATTCATAATAGTTCTATGTATTCTACAAACTTGTAGGTTTCACACGCTAAAATTTGGCAAGTGGTTGACACCTCGCAAAGGATCCCTAATCAATTTTTACAATTCTAAAGGAATTTGCTTCAGCCGGCACGTAATTTTTATGACCGAGTTGGAACAGTTGCACTTCTGACCACGTACTAATAATTTAGTTTCGCCCAATTTTTCAGCTAAACCCTGCATAAATTTACCTTTACCCATTCCGTGAGATTTGAATATTTCCATCTTCCTAGAGAAAGGCACGTTCAAAATATCGGCCTGTTGTAACCTTAATATCACCATTTCACCTACGAAATTCTACCTTAAAATATTGCCTATGGCTAACTGAAGTACAGTCTATTCATACAACCGCGTATAATTCATTTTCACTCAAGAACGCAAATCGTAACACTCGATTTTGTTCCATTTACTTCTGTTGTGTTTTTGTGAACAGTTTCCGCTATTATCTTTACATCATGTAGCTTTGTCTTTTTAACTCGGCGTGCCCAAAAATAAGTGCTTAATGGATTGGCATACCAAGAACACAGCAAAAATCCGAAAGTTCTGTTTGTAGAGGATATCCCCAATGTTGTTCAGTTTGAAAATGGAGTTCGTCAAAGAGGTACCATTTCATCTAAGGTATCACACCTAGCGAGATCTCTTTAAAGAACTCGTCTGAAAATGTGGACACAAACATAGATTGATCTTTTCTATCATTTGAAACGGGATCTCCTCAAGCAACTCGACTGAAAATATGGGCACAAACATAGATGGATCATTTTTCATCGTTTGCAATTTGCAGATGTTAGCGCTAAGGTGCTGGATGAATATCTCCAAATGGATAAACTCTTCCACATTTAGGACTTGATTGCACTCACTAAAATTATTGTCATAATCGAGGAAGCGAAATTATCATTATTAAGAATTTTAGAAGAAGAACGAGCAAAACATTTTCTTAACATACTTAGACATTCACAATTTGGAAGATGTCCTCAAACAACCGAAAATGTGGATCATTATTCTGTCTTTTGAAATTTTGGGATGACATCGATATTGAAAGATAGAACCGGAGGATGCCGAGGGGCTGGAAGATAAACAACAGTCGTAGCTGAAGAATATCTTGGAATGGTCAACTCTTTCATACGTAGGACAGGATCGATTGCATTCGCTAAAATCATTATCATCATGATCGAGGAACCCTCACAAGGCACTCTAGAAGAAGAAGAAGAAGAAGAAGAAAAAGAACGAAACATCCCCTTCACCAGCAGTAACACCACTTTTCAATTGTTTGAAATTTGCAGATGACATGGATATTAAAAGGTAGAATCGAGGGATGCTGAGGAGCTGGAAGAAAACAGCAGTTGTAGCTGAAGAATGTCTTGGAACGGATCGATTGCACTCGTTGAAGAGATTACTATTATCATCAAGGTATCCAAATTATTACCATCATAAAGTAAGCAGTGACATAGTTAGACGTTCACGGCTTTGAAGATCTCTTCGAATAACTTATCTGAAAATGTGCGCACGAACACAGATGGATCGTGTTTCAGTCGTTTAAAATTCGCAGATGATATCGATATTCAGAGGAAGGATCACCCCGAAGGCTGGAAGAATATCTCTGAACGAATGAACTCTTTCACCTATTGTACAGGATCTATAGCACTCACTAAATGATTGCCATCATTAAAGGAACATCACGAGGAACTTTCGAAGAAGAAGGCCGAAACATCTTAACCAGCAGCAACATATGCCGTGTAGCATAGGATCGATGGCACTCGCTGATAATAACATCCATCATCAAGAAAGACAAATTATCGCCAGCATCGAAAGGCTTCACGAGGCACTTTAGAAGAAGAAAAAGAAGAACCTTAATCAGTAATAACAGATGACACGCATACAGACGAATTACGACCCATATTCGAACAAATAAAACAAAGATTGGGGCACATCGTTTACAATGGGAAAGGAAAATCAAACCGTGGTAGAAGAGTGCTGGAGGGGTTTGCAAAAAACCAGTAACTATGTATGAGTCAAAGCTAGTTGATGTAGAATTTTCCATGCCCATGGCTCCATGGGAGTTGTTTATAGTTTTTTAGTCGTGGTCATTTTCGTTTTCCTGTATAGTAACGGTATGTGATTGCTATGTGGTAGTCCTAGTCCTTGATTTTTGCATTCATTACATAACTAAATATTTTTGTAGAGGCTAACCGGTGGATAATTGGGCCCCGCGATCATGCAACTTCTTGATGGCATGCATTAGCTGCAGGGGAAGACTACAAATGTACATATTTTAGAGGACATACAAAGCGGAGTCTCAAATTGTCATATTTTCAAGTTCCATTATGTCATCCGGCAGTGTTTTGGGCGTTTTTGCGCTGGTAGGAGCGGACGAGCATAAAATGCGGAAGTGGCGGAGCGGTGACGCACTCGATGGTGCTTCTGCCTCTACTTGAATACTTGAGATTTCGTTTGGGCACTGAATGTGTGCAGTGAGCAAAGTGACCGCTCAAAACCGAATTTACTCAAGGTTGCGTGGGCCGCCAAGGCGTACGGCCGGATTTTACTATCAACTGCCGGAGCGTCTACGCTGCATCCTGTCGGGCGATTTGGCACGTGCCTTTCGAAATTCGCCTCCCGATCCGATTAGCCCGCTAAGCCGCTTTGGCTAATGAGCACAAGCCACTTAATTGCCGCGTTGGATTATCATAATGGGACAAGCCGCAGCTCGGCGGCCCAATTAAGCCTTCAAGACCTTCCGCCTCCATGCGACGGAGGCACGAGTTCGACCTATTTCCACTTTTCACCGGACGATGGGGAGACGTCGATACAAATAGTCATGGGGTAGTCGGACGGGGTCCGGGCTCCTTTTAGCAAGATGAAATTCGGGTGGAAACGGCGGCTTTAACTAAATTAGGTAGGCAATTTGGGACACATAAATTGTGCCCCAGGACACGCCAGTCGCTTTGATCAGTAATTAAATGTATGGGGAGTACTGTGAATAATTAATATTGACCCATCAGGAGTTGGGTCGGGAAGATGGCATTTGCATCCTCGAATGAGTGCTAATGTGCTTATATCGTTATGTTGCTACTTTTAGCAACTATGTACCTTTCTCCTTGCCACCTGGGACACTAATTAGACCTGTTAGGACGCTGCTGCTAAATTTCGGAATTATCGAGATGTCCCTTCCCATGAGTTCGGCCAATGTATTCTGCAAAATTTTGAGTTCGATGTAGTTCCGCATATGATTAAGAGTCGGCCTCTCATGAGAATGAAGCTCTTTAATTATGCAGTTACAGAATTGGGGAATAAGGAGACGAGTCGTTGCCACTTAGTTATCTTTTCACAGTTGTAATAAATACTACCCTGTAATGGTGGTACATTGTATCGATTAAGGAAACTGGGCGCAAAAATTAAACAATTTCCGCAAGCGAGGAAAGAGTTCAACTGAAGGTCATTTCGGGATGTTTGCAACTGTTCTTGGTGGGTTCGAACTTCGTACGAAATAGCTTCTTATCTAGTGTGTTTCTAATGCTAATGAAACACGTAGAGGCCGAGTTCAGTTATTTATTCACGGCTGTTTTTATCATTGTTATTTACTGCCTGTACGTAATGGAAAGTTAATGAAACCTAGAGCGATGGTTATGGTTAAAATAACACAATAACAGGGCGATCTCATAGTCAGCTACGCAACGTGTTTAACAAGCGCCTTAAAAGCTGTTTACAAACAATCACAAAGTAGAACCTCCTTCATTGTTTTCTGACCTTCCCCAAGAAGATCTTAAGATCCCTTTTAGGAAAATTGCAGATGAAGCAATTGCAGTGTGTGTAGGGTGACCACCTCTTAGGGTTTCAACACCAAATCTCCGGACTCCGGGTTTTGTAATAATTTCTCTGGGTTACGCTAATTTTGTAATAATGTCTAATATTAACATCAATGTCAGTCGGTTATATTAATAAAAATAAAATCGCCACAAAAAATTTCGCGCGGGGCCCGAGCGTATAATCTTTGATTTTATTGTAATCAAAGGTCTAATATTGTAATGTTTTACTACTACTATATTAACTCTATACATTAATATTATTTGTAATACCATAAATAAATAAAATTGATCCACTACATAAAGCTTAGTTTGAATTTTATTGCCTTTAGCTAATTAAAAATATGATTATTTAATTATGCTTCACTGTAATAAAGGTATATGTTGCTCTTGCTATATTCTATCCATTTGCAACTTATTAAAACTTTTTCGCCGGCTAGCAATTTGAAACTCCTATCTGCAGGGTTGGATTCTTACACTGTTTATGAATTTAACTATTGTATGGCAAATGCTCGATTCTGACGAATGACATAAAATATTTAACCGCAAACAAAGCTGTTCGAAACACAGAAAATTCAGCCTATGTTGACAACAAGTTAACCAACAATCAATCACTTCACCTCAGGTAAATTACAACAATGCTTTTATAATAATCAAGTAGTTTGGCTAACCTAGAATTGGTTTTTCAATGCAAAAGGACTCGCATTTGTTTTTTCTTCAAAGAACGCCGATCTCGTTTCCGGTTTCCGCAAAGGACGAACAGCTTGTATTTGTTTCCTGGAAAGCTCTCTGCTTATAGACCACGAATAAGGCCCCCTCTAGGTGTTGCGTGTTGCCCTTTGCTCTCTGCTTCCCGCAGCTCCCAATCTTGAAGAATCTCGGCTCCAAAGGACGAACTCGCACAGGCTGGAAAGGACGCCAAGCTCGTATCTACTTCCTGGCAATATTTCAGCTGCTGCTACCTGCTTCTGGATCACGAATAAAACCTCTTCTAGGTGCTGCACTTCACTTTCTGCTCCCGCAGCTCCGAAAACGATATCGCACAAGCTACGCTCCTGCCAATTTAACCACAGCTGGCCTCCGCACACAGGCAAATAAATAAAACGCACAACTGGGCATGAAATATGAACTCTTATCAACAAAATTTATCAAAATCGGGAAGCGAAACAACACACAAGCTTTTGGCTTGGCTTCCCCAACATAAAAAAAATACAAGCGACTCCTTAGGTTACCATAGCAACATGATTTACAATTGTTTATCTGTAAGTGTACATTCTCTGATCTTAATTTGTAATTGTTTTTGTAATGTCATTTAGGAAACTATAACCTCACAATTGGTCGTACTTTTCACTTTTGGTTAATAAATACTAATTAACACGCCACCAGCTACTTCTTGTAATCTTCAACTTCTTATATGCTCTTTGCCTAATCTGTGCCTTGCACTGTTTTATAATCTTTTTAGCTGCGTCATCGATTGTTGGCACTTTAGTATGAATGGAAACCGGCTGTGTTTATGTTTTGTTTGAAATACATAGTAGAAACAATGCGCGTTTAGTTCGACGTACGATATGGACGAGTATTTCAGTTACACCTTGCATTATATTTGCTAACCATTAATAGAAATTAATAAAAACATGGTTTTTATTTGCTTGCTTTTTTTTACTTACGAAGGATCTCAGGGTTTGTATAAATTTAAAAGTGGTCACCCTAAGTGTGTGATATTATTAAATCACTCATAAAGATAAGAATACACCCAACTAATTAAATAACAAAGAAGAAGAAAACGTTGATAGATTGTCATCAGAAAGATCAGAGAAGATGCGCAAGTAAACGATGCCATATAATGGTGAAAACAACTTGAGAACAGATAACATCATTAACCTTATCGTCAGAAAACGTCAAAGAGCTGTGTTGTTCATAGATTAAGTCAAAACCTAAAATCGTATGTACATACTTTTAATTAATTAATAAAGATATCGCCACGCCTGCTATTAATCGTCTTTAACCTTCAGCCGTATCAGCAGATAAAAACATTTAACAAATATAATAAGTGTCCGTTTCACTATGACTTTTAAGGATTTTGGAAATACATAGTGACGATCGATACCTTTAGGACTGGCCTCTTGGTGACAAGCCCGTTGCACATATTAATGACGTAACCTTAGTATAGTAACTAAACCCAATCTTCCACCTGCCTTATGGAAAGTTTAGAAAACTCATTGATCTTCCCGATTTTTGATAAATCGAGTGACCTAAGACGACCATGGGCGATAAAATTGCAATTCTGCGTAACTATTTTCCGGACAATCTACCACAGCTATTTCAGCGATAAAACGTACTTGGACAATTCATGGGCGCCCAATTGGGTTCGGCAAACGCTATTACATCACTCGACACGAGCTGACCTCTAACCTGAGGGAGATAAGGCAAAATCTTGTAGGACGTTGACCTTTAGCACATGAAAGTAGACTCGTCTTGGCAAGATGTGATCCAGATGGGCCACCAAGGCCCAGACCCAGGCATAAATCCTAATTGTGCCCACAGTTTCAGGGCATCCAGCTGAAAGGGAAAAGTCGGCGAAAGTGGCGTGTTATCTGGTCATCTTGAAGGTCGCCAGGAAAGGTCACCAGTCGATGATTCATGGGCCGGTTGTCTTCCTGGCCCAAACTACAACTTGCTCAGAACCACGTGAACGATCAAACTCGCAATTCCAGACGCGCTTTACATACACTATCCGCGGATGCGTATGATGTTAATTAATGCCAGTTCGGCGTTCTCCAGGTAACCGTTAAGCGCGAATTAATCATTGTCAGCGTCGAGCATTCCAAGATTGATGGGGGATTACATTAGAATGCCCCGAAGAGCAGCTGTAAAAGGGCGATTAGTCTTGTCCTCGGCGGCCACCCTCTTAAAATCGCTTCTTTGTCTCGGCTTCCACCAAAATCCCACTCGTCGGACTTGAACGGGCGCCCTTGACCTTCGCTATGCAAATTCTTGCAGGAATTGGATGGAATTTGCGCCGCCCGTTTAATAAATCCATCGACATGGCAACAGAGGACAAGGGCATTACCGAGGGGCGGTTAGACGAAACCAGAGGAATTCGAGAGTCGCGTAATAAGTTTTGAAAGCTAGGAATTTCGATATGAGCAACGCGAGGGTGACTAACCTGCACAGAGCCCTGGAGAGGTCGTGCCCTTCAAAAGTTGCGGCTTCCTGGTTACAATTAAACCCTAATACAAACGGGGGTTGGGGATGTTCAAATATTTCACATGGTTTTTCAAAGAAAATGATCACGTCTTAGTTTTTGACAATTTTATATCAAAACAAGTGTAACTCCCTTTCATGAGATGAGAGATCAATCTTAATGGAAGAACATGAAAAATACTTATCACAAGTTTCGTTTCAGATAAGTATATTGACACTAATCCCTATACGCAAGCACCTATGAGTCTGAATCCGAGTATTAATTAAAATAATCCTCTGGGCCATCAGATATGCAAGTCAGCGAATTTAAGGCGAAGTTGGGGAGCTCGTTGCAACATACGCACTTGTTTACAAACAGTTAAGGTCGTTTCAGTGTTGATTTTTACAGTCAATAAACTGATAAATCGAGTTAGAATCTGCACTGGCGACGCTGGAAAACGGATTATGACATTTTTAACGACTTCGGACTGGCAATTTTGAAGGTTTCCAAGATCGGAGGCTCCCTTCCCTGCCTGTAGCATAACAAAGTTAGTCTTGCATGGAGAATAAGCTTTGCATTCTATTACAATAAAGCAATGAGGCAGGAGTTTCATTCCGAAGCAAACTTGGGAACAGGGAACAGATCAGATCAAGCGGTTTGTTTGGAAATCGAACGAATTCATTTGGCTTCAGCCGGAAGGGGACCTGCGTAATTGAGATTCGGAATGCCTTCAGTGTAGGCCCAAAAGGAACTTTAGAACTTTTCCAGTGCTATTAATTATAGAAAATTTGCATTGCCCTTAATCGACTCCGAAGTCGTTTCGAAATTGAAATTGTGACAATCTTTAATCAACTAAATCAATAGTTGTTTAGGGTACTAGATCTAGACCAGTTAACTCCCAAGGCGGGTAACGTTAGTAGAGGCGACCTTTATTATTATATAATTAATTTCCCAGCCAATTCACGTTATAAGAACGGCTGTATCCGCAAGTCGTCATCTGGAGGTGTTAATTATTGGCCTTCGTTAGCTGCAGGTGTGTAGCACGTGTCCGTGCCTTATGATACGAATATTTATTTAATTATTGCGGTCATTAATAACGATTAACATACTCGATACATATTCATGAAGCAAGAGTGAGCGGCCTGACATCTGATTTTTTGCAGGTGCTGCTCGTCCACGAAGTCTCCAAAGGCAGTTTTTCGCGCGTGTTCGACTTTGAAGCCAATGATCTCACCGGGGAAGAGGGCGAGCCGAGGACGAGGTAAGTTCCGACCCAGCTCCCGTACGCAGACCTTCAATCCTGCTTTCTGTTCCAGCCCGTTCGAGAGCCGTTTTCCAATTAATATCGGCATAACTGGCTATGTCGCCACAACGGGTGAGGTGAGTAATTTATCAGCTCCCAATATGGAAGCTAATGCAACCGCCAGGCCTGGCCTAATTCTCGCCTCTTTCAGACCGTGAACATGCAGAACGCTTACGAGGACCCCCGGTTCGACCCCAGCGTGGACGAGGGCTCCTGCTTCCAGCACAAGGGCGTCCTCTGCATGCCCATCAAGAACTCGTCGGCCCAGATAGTGGGCGTCATCCAGCTCATTAACAAATTCAACGATCTGCCTTTCACCAAAAATGATGAGAACTTCGTGGAGGCTTTTGCCATTTTCTGTGGGATGGGCATCCACAACACGCACATGTATGAGAGGGCTGTAGTTGCCATTGCCAAGCAGAGTGTCACGCTGGAGGTTTTGTCGTACCATGCCACTGCTACTCTGGAGGATGCACAACGAATCGGGGTAGGTGTCTCTTACCCTTCATTTTTTAAATAGGTATCAACTTGTGTCCGGATTGCATATGCCGTACCAAAAAGTAATTGAAAGTTAAGCTGTAGTCCAAAACTGGACCATTTTACTCGCCATAATTATTTTTGATCACTTAGTTGGCCAGTTAGTAACTGAATATAACTACAAATAATAACTAGTTCGGACTTACAGGGCGATTGTAATGCTATCTAATGATAAACATTAGTTGCACAGACCCAAACTTACTTATGCGATTGGGGCACTAATCACAACTGACTGTGACACAAAAATATGGTTTACCGTAGCTGATGTGACGAGTATTTGGGGATGTTAGTAGCTGTAAAGCTTTTTAACTGTTGTGATTTAACTTTCAACTTTCCTATTTACTTATTCTATGGTTTGTCTGAACCCCTTTAGGGTTATCGGCTACCCAATTGAAGATTGTTACAAGAGCAAGTTCATCAAACATGCATTTGATCCAGTGACTGCCTCACTCGCTCCGATTTTACTCCACTCATTCCTGTTTTTTGCTAATGCTTTCCATTTCCTCACGTGTGATGCACTATGCTTTACAACCATATTTATTCAATGCATCTCTGACTGTCCCTTAGACCCAGTTCCATTGAGATCTTTCCTGAAAATTCTTTTTGTACCTCTTGTGTTGTCCATTCTGTGCAAATGTCCCAACCATCCCACCCTCTTGTGGTGTTGATTGAATATGAACACTTTTAAAGCAAACAGTTTGAAGGAACCCAGTTTTTTAAGCAGTTGGGGAATTTTAGTTTTGGAAAAAATAATACAAGCAAACAATATGTTTACACCATCAATATTTGCATACGGTTTTTTCCTAAGCTGTTATGATTGGAGTTACATATTCTAGAACTTTAGTCTCGTGACAAACAAATGGTTCTTTCCAGAAGTAAACTGAAAAATTCAAAAAAACAACAAGACCTCATCAGATTGTAATATACAACCATTTGTTTAGTAAATCATTTTTCTACCGGCCAAACCAAAAAAAAAAAGACACCAGAATTAGAGCAGTTGCTCAGATTATTAAAATTGGCAATTCTGCGACTCATATTTGTCAAATTTAAATGTTGGACTGATGTTTTGAAAATACCTTCAATATAAGAAACGATTTTAATAATTATGTTTAAACAAAATTATCAGTATTAGGTAGTTACTCAGTTCTATTGACAAATCTTTTTACATCGAACACAACTGAGCATGACCTTTTTAAATGTTAGATACGCAGTAGAAGTATTTCAGTAACAAACGACTTCCGGGATTGGACCGTGTCATTATTGAGGTCGAAGAACTCAACGTTTCGCCCACTTTCACAAGGGGCTTCATCAGGAGGAAAAGCAAAAGAGCACGGTAACTCGACTCTTTTGCAAGGGAAGGGATAGAAGAGCACGGTAACTCAACGTGTAAACCACGCCAGAGGTCAAACTCTTCTGGAGGGTTCAGAACAGTTTCGCTCACTATCGTAAGGGGCTTTATCAGGAGAAAAAGCAAAAGAGGACGGTAACTCGACGTGTAAACCACGCCAGAGGCGAAACTCTTTTGCAAGGGAAGGGATAAAAGAGCACGGTAACTCAACGTGTAAACTACGTCAGAGGTCAAACTCTTCTGGAGGGTTCAGAACAGTTTCGCTCACTATCGTAAGGGGCTTTATCAGGAGAAAAAGCAAAAGAGGACGGTAACTCGACGTGTAAACCACGCCAGAGGCGAAACTCTTGCAAGGGAAGGGATAGGAGAGCACGGTAACTCAACGTGTAAACCACGTCAGAGGTCAAACTCTTCTGGAGGGTTCAGAACAGTTTCGCTCACTATCGTAAGGGGCTTTATCAGGAGAAAAAGCAAAAGAGGACGGTAACTTAACCTGTAAACCACGCCAGAGGCGAAACTCTTTTGCAAGGGAAGGGATAAAAGAGCACGGTAATTCAATGTGTAAACCACGTCAGAGGTCAAACTCTTCTGGAGGGTTCAGAACAGTTTTGCACACTTTCGTAAGGGGCTTTATCATGAGGAAAAGCAAAAGGAGCACGGTAACTCTGGAGAGTTCAGAAGAGTTTTGCCTCTGGCATGGTTTACACGTTGGGTTACCGTGCTCTTCTATCCCTTCCCTTGCAAAAGAGTTTCGCCTCTGGCGTGGTTTACACGTCGAGTTAGCGTCCTCTTTTGCTTTTTCTCCTGATAAAGCCCCTTGCGATAGTGAGCGAAACTGTTCTGAAACTTCCAGAAGAGTTTGACATCTGGCGTGGTTTACACGTTGAGTTTACCGTCCTCTTTTGCTTTTTCTCCTGATAAAGCCCTTTGTGATAGTGAGCGAAACTGTTCTGAACCCTCCAGAAGAGTTTGACCTCTGACGTGGTTTACACGTTGAGTTACTGTGCTGTTCTATCACTTCCCTTGCAAAAGAGTTTCGCCTCTGGCGTGGTTTACACGTCGAGTTACCGTCCTCTTTTGCTTTTTCTCCTGATAAAGCCCCTTGCGATAGTGAGCGAAACTGTTCTGAAACCTCCAGAAGAGTTTGACCTCTGGCGTGGTTTACACGTTGAGTTACCGTGCTCTTTTATCCCTTCCCTTGCAAAAGATTTTCGCCTCTGGCGTGGTTTACACATGGAGTTACCGTCCTCTTTTGCTTTTTCTCCTGATAAAGCCCCTTACGATAGTGAGCGAAACTGTTCTGAACCCTCCAGAAGAGTTTGACCTCTGGCGTGGTTTACACGTTGAGTTACCGTGCTCTTTTATCCCTTCCCTCGTAAAAGAGTTTCGCCTCTGGCGTGGTTTACACGTTAAGTTACCGTGCTATTTTCCTTTTCTTCCTGATGAAGCCCCTTACGAAAGTGGGCGAAGCTCTTCTAAACTCTCCATAGAGTTTCGCCTCTGGCGTGGTTTACACTTACTCCTGATAAAGCACTTTTAAGACCTCAATAATGACACGGTCCAATCTCAGAAGTCGTTTGTTACTTAATGACAATGGCCGTGAAAGCCTCCGAAATCAGTAGAAGTATTAATTTGTTGACCTTTAATAGTTGTGTCTTCGCTACTGGCTAGGTAGTGGCCTGCTCAAATTTCTTTTTTTTTTTTCAAAATTTTGCGGTATTGGCTTTATACGTATTGTTTTATGGGTTCTGTTTGGATTAATTAATTATTAGCAGGTAAATCTTCAAGCTCACAACACTTTTTCTGCTTCTTATTGTTAATAAATAAACTATTCATTGTTTTGCACACTATTTCAACAATCTTTTTCACCGTTTCTCGTCTTTTGTTTTCATTACAAATCATCCTTGCATCACTGCACTCCATTAATGTTCTCCTTCTCCATGTTTCCAGTGGTCTTTTTCGTTTCCTTTTACGTCAATTCTAGTGCTGATGTCATATGTGATTTGTTTTCACTGTTTTGTATTCTCCTCTGTAAGTCTTTACTTGATATGGGGTTTGGTCAATATATCATATTTGAAGAAGAAGTCTTCGAAAATGTTTATGAACAATTATCGCAACATTCGTTGTTTCTGCGTAGTTCTGTTTACGTAATTTGTTTTTTTCACTGTATGAAAATTATAGTTTGTTTTTTTACATATTTGTTTCCATTTCACTTTGTTTCTTTTTCGGAAAACAGTTTTTTTATGAGATCTAAATGTACCCAAATTTGAACAGGTGAATTAAAATTTCATTTTTTTTTGTTTTCAACTTTTGCACCACAATTGTTCTAGTTTGGATTTTTCTGTTTGAAGAATTCAATACTCAAGTTAGTGACGTGTTTTTATCGCATTAAATTGTGATGTGTGTTCAAAATGCTTTGTTTTGCAAGGTGACATTTTATTATGTCTAGGAGTATAGAATTTTTTGCTGCCTTGCTTGATAGGGTTTGTTTGTTTATTTATGTGCAGATATAAGACATTCTTTAACAGAAAGTTCCCAGTCGAGCTTCTTGTTTTGTTAAAGAAATTGTTGTTTGTGCGCATAGTTCTGCAGAATTAGTAGGCAAATGCAAGGTTGCAGTTCTATCTTTTTTTGACATAGTAATTTTCCTATGGTAGGTAGTTATTCAGAAACAGCAGAAAACGTAATTTAAATTAGGTTGATTTGTAAACTTCGCACAATTTTTTAAAATAATTTATTTCTGCATGGATTTGTGATTTTTAGCAATTTTGCGTATTCATCCTAATTCAATATTATTTTTTTACAATTATAACTCGCCGTTTTAAATCATGAAGTCGCTATTGCGACATTAGAAGTACAGAAATAACCAAAAAAGTTTCTTGTATATATTTAAACCAACATTAATTTTTAGAATCGTTTAAATTATTTTTTTTTTTATTGAAAACGGGGGCATGTTCAATTGGTTGTTATGCAAATGTATCTTCGAGGTATTTGGGTATAATTGTTTTTTTAATAGAAAAACAAGTTGATGTGTGCCAATCTTACTTAGAAATTCTAAAACGTACAAACAAGTTTACTCAGCTTGTTTTCTAATATAACTATACATTTATAGAACTGTGTTATGAATATATTGCAATTAGTTCAAAATACACATATAGTAGATACATATAAAGTAAAATGGTAATTTTTAATCTTACTGAATACACAGATTACAAACTGCTTAGTTGTATGACATAGTGGTCTTTGAATGCTAAACAAATTGTGATCAACGTTTATAAAGGGCTCAAGCAAAACGAAAAGTAAGGAGTGTTAAGAAAAGGCGCGATTGCGTGTTCAGAGAAAACTGTATGTATGATTGAATTCTCCGAAAAATTCATGAAATTACAAGAGAACAGTAGCAGTAACAGAATCATTATGTGAAAAAATCATTATGTGAAAAACTCATTAATGACGACACTGGATTAAATGTTTCTAACCATCAACAAACGTTAAGCAATTATTGAATCGGAGACGCTATAGATCGGGAGACGCAAATATCTGGCGGAGATAAAAAAAACAGAGCATGTAGGAGATTATATATGTTACCTGTTACACGTTATGTCTCCCAGAAATTGTCAGTAAAAGTTGGGTAAACGATTCCTGTCAATGCAAAATGAATATACCCGCTATAAGAGGGAGTCTGGTCAAGGGTGGGATCACTTTGCCTCGAATAATGGCAAAAAATATTAAATATGCATCTCTAGACTGACTATCATGAAGATATGGCAGCGGAATGGTTCGAGTTGTGCTTCAAACACTGTTTATTGCCAAATTTTCCCAGTATTTCAGTTGTAGTGTTAGACAGTGCCAGTGTAGACTTGCAGCACCAATAAATAACACCCGCGAAGAGAAACAAATGTGGTGACCACCTTAGGTCAGCAGGTGTATATAGTGACGCGAGTGATTGACAACATTCGCATACTCAGTGTCAGTAAACGCAATTATCAACGCAAGTAGGACGCCTTGCAGACCAGCAGGAGCGGCAAAAAAACACGGCAGGGTTGAGGTAGTAAAATAACAGCCGTCCTTGAATAGGACCAGGAAACTGGAAATCCTGGGCAGATTAGCGAAGGTGTCATAAATCCTCTGGCTGACGCAAAACCCTGGGGCAATGGTAGTTAGCACTCTCACTTGCAAGGAGTTCCAACTCAGCTACAAATTTTCATTTTAAAATGTAATTGTAATCGAATGTGATGCTCTATTTTATAACTTGAACATTTATATTAACCAATATATTCAGTATAAACTTTTTTTTCCAGAACTTGAGGGTTCCCTCAGCGGCATATTTTCAGTTACACGATTTTGGTTTTGATGATCTGCGCCTGGACGATGATCAAACCATCACTGTAAGCTCAAATTGTTCTGATCCACCAAAGCTCCCGTCTAATCACACTCTCATTCCAGGCCTGTGTAAGAATGTTCCTTGATCTAGATCTAGTCGAAAGATTTCACATGGACTACGAAGTCCTGTGCCGGTGGCTGCTGTCAGTGAAAAAGAACTACAGGAACGTCACCTACCACAACTGGAGGCACGCATTTAACGTTGCACAAATGATGTTTGCCATTCTGACGGTAAGTCTTTGTTTTTGAGTTTACTAAAAGAATGCAATAACTATTTTCTCTGCAGTCGACGCAGTGGTGGAGCATCTTCGGCGAAATCGAGTGCCTCGCTCTAATAATCGCATGCCTTTGCCACGATTTGGACCACCGAGGCACGAACAACTCCTTCCAAATCAAGTGAGTGTAGTACTGAATTTGCCTCGGGAGCCGTTTATACATTTACTAATCATGTGCTCATTTCAGGGCCTCGTCACCCCTCGCACAATTGTATTCCACATCGACCATGGAGCACCATCACTTTGACCAATGTATTATGATATTAAACTCACCAGGGAACCAATTGTTGTCTAACGTTTCGTCAGACGAGTATACACGGGTAATAAAAGTTTTAGAAGAAGCCATATTGTCGACTGATTTGGCCGTTTACTTTAGGTAAGTTTGTTGAAACCCTTCGAGGCATTTATGTATGATAATCTCGTCCAATTGCAGAAAACGGGGAGCATTTTTCAATATTGTACAAGAAGGACCACATTGGGGTGTGGAGGAGCACCGCGACCTCCTGAGGGCGATGCTGATGACCGTCTGCGACTTGGCGGCCATCACCAAGCCGTGGGAGGTGGAGAAGCGGGTGGCAGAGCTGGTGTCGTCCGAGTTTTTCGAGCAGGGCGACATTGAGCGGCAGGAGCTCAACATTACCCCGATTGTGAGTTTGTTTAAAGTGAGCTTCGGGAATGCAATCTAATTTTGCCTATTAACAGGACATAATGAACAGGGAAAAGGAGGACCAACTACCGTTAATGCAAGTGGGTTTCATAGATTCAATTTGTTTGCCGATATATGAGGTGAGTGAAAGTGTTTCGAGTCTTTTCGAAGGAGATTTGGTAGAGTTGCTGATATCGTGAGATTTTGTTAATATGTCAAATTTGTGTTTTTAGAATTGTATACTACATCCAGCATGGTATACAGCAGGCAATACGTCGAGTATCGAGAATTTTCGATTTTTGAGCTGTAGACTATACCATGAGTATTTTATATGTTACATTTAACAACGTGTTTTATCCTCATTTCATATAAGTAATTGTTATGTGTTCATATATATTTCAATAGCCTGAATGTTGCGCCGCCTAATTATGCACTGAGTGACTACACTGCAGTATGAGTTGGATATTTAATTATTTTACATTACGACAATTATTTGATATTTTTTATATGTCACATTTGACTGTACAAATTCTATTTTTGTTTTAGATAAATTCTCAATTAAAATAAATTCAAGTACTTCTTATGTTCTCTAATATGAATCGTTAATATTAAGTTATTAAATATTTTTAGCTCAGTAGAACATGATTACTCTCACAAACAAGTCGGTTCACTCAATATCAAGACTGTTTATTATTTCTGAAAAATCATTTGTTTAATGAAAACTTATATCAAATATGTTTTTTTTTGTAAATCTTGTTGTCTTTGTATTTTACTCTTCATGTATTGAGCTTTTATGTATCTTCATTCTGCTTCTGTATTGCCCATCATCCTCTCTCTTTGCATCAAGTATCATTATTAATATTTTTCTTTCAAATACTAAATCTGCCGTGTTTACTTCTGCTGAGTATTTGCCTGCTGGTCTAATTAGGGTTGTGCATATATTTTGGCTTATAATGTTGGAACCCATATAATTGACTTTTTTTAATTTAATTGAGAATTACGTGGGTGGGCTTAAACTCACGTAGCATTGCATTAAAAATAGTCAAAATATGCACCAAATATGCGTCATCATTTTTTAAAATACACAGTGTTTCCTCGAATTGTGTATTTGAAATAACAGTTTTCAGTAAGGACTTAGTTTATTTTTAGAAATATACACAAAATACAAATACAAACTAATTAATTTTATCTAATACTAAAAATTTGTAAGTTCCACAACATCATAGTAAATAAACTAATCTTAACTTATTCTTAATTATTTATTTGAACTTGGAAGGCAGTTTTCTAATTTTAATCTTTATTTAAAATATTTTTATTTTAATGCACAATATATGGTCTTGCAGTTTCCATAAGGATTTGAGTGTTATTCAATTAGTTCCTAAGGATACGCCACACCCACACAATGTGTAAATGCGTTTATTTTAAAATGCAATGTATCAACCGTAATTTTAGCGAAAAATAAGCATTACAAATACAACAGGGAATGTAACATGTAGTAACTCACATACCGGGTGTCCACTTTCAGACTGGAACATAGAGATTTAGCATTGTATTTGACAGTTTCATGAATTCCTGCTCGCCAATTTAACCTACAGAAAATGTTTTGGTATCAACGGAAAGAGAAAATTATTGTGCATCTAATGGTATTAAAAATTAATTTTTGTCAATTTTCATTGAATAATATCAATCAAAAGTTTTCATGTTTTTTAAATATGAGTTGCCTCGACTTGAAAACAGTTGACACCTATAATCAAATTAATTTGTTATTTGATGACATTCTGAGTTAGTTCAATAGTTTTTACTTTATACAATGAACGATTACTCTAACGACGAAAGAGTTTCTATCGTAAAACATAAGTATTACAGTAGAGTGAGTGATTAGTTTTTTGTAGGTAAATACATTTCTACTTGCTTCGTGTGGTTCAAATATTTTCTGATGACATTGCGGTTTGTATGGATGATATCTGTGCTTCTTTAATGTCTTAGATACCGCTGACATATTTAATTCACGACCAATTTGTACTATGCTGTATTTTGGGTCAATAATGATCAATTTCAAAACACCTTCCAATTCCCTGCGATTACCTTTACTAAAATTTCATTATTGAAAGTTTGGTTAAAGCTAAAATTAAATAATAAACACTAACCACCTCTAGCTTCTGATTCTACTTAAACATTAGCAGTTTCTACAAATTTCCGGACATATGTGTGTATTGTAGATGCACGACGATATTGGATTATCAAATTTTACGGAAAACAAATCACTCAGTACGCAAACTAACCTCACTGTAATATGTTTTTACGATAAAAACTCTCTCTTCGTTCGAGTAATAGTTCATTGTAAGGTACTATATTTATACGAGCAAGCTCGTCCGCCATTTTGAGTTACTGAAAGTGGCGGCAAATTCAAATTCTAGTTACTTTCCAAATAGCATACGGTAAGTCGGAAAACAACGATCATGTCATTTAATTTTATCCGTCTTAAAAAACATTGGTTTTTAAACAAATAAAAAGAAAGCAGAAAAAATTGAAACGAAAACACTGTTAACTAACACGCACGTGGTTCAGATTAGAGAACTTTAATAGTACCTTAGTTCAAACAACAGTGACGAGTGACAGAACTCGATAGAACTGACAGATACAGTTGACAGCACAGAACAACACCTACACACTGTATATAGATTTAAATAACCGCACTTGGATGAAGACTGTAATTATAATTAGCATCGTAATGGAATGCACCAAGATTTAAATCAGCATGCATTGTTCGTCTGGATCGAGCAGTACGTACTCCAACGGTTTCTAGTCTTGCTTGGTTGACAGACGACAGAATGCACGGTTACCGGTCAGCGCAGCCAACGGCTTGGCGCTAAAATCCCTGTGACACAAAATCTAGTGGGATAAGCTTGCCTGGTTAATAAAGCACTCTAGTTCAAGTAAAAACTACTGAACTAACTCTGAATGTCATCAAATAACAAATTAATTTGAGTATAGCTGTCAACTGTTTTCAAGTCAAGGCAACTCATATTTAAAAAACATGAAAACTTTTGATTGATATTATTCAATGAAAATTGAGACAAATAATTCAATTTTTAATATTATTAGATGCACAATAATTTTCCCGTTCCATTGATACCAAAACATTTTCTGTAGGTTGAATTGGCGAGCAGGAATTCATGAAACTGTTAAATACAATGCTAAATTCCTATGGTTCAGTTTGAAAGTGAACACCCGGTATAGTGCAAGGCTGACAACCTTGCGCTAACTTTATGTCACTGAAACGTTCAACGGATGCCCTATGATCCTTTGAGGACCGAATAGGAACGAAGAAGAAGTAACTCAGATACTTTCTGTAAATTGAAGTCTTTACACCATTTAGATCAAATGAATACATAATTTTTTCATACTCAACGTTCTTATATTGCATTTTAAAATAAACTCATTTACACATGGTATGGGCATGGCGTATCCATAGAAACCACATTGCGCCTTATAATAAATTCACAGTATAGGTACAGAAAAATTTCTACGTTAACTGATGTAATTGGAGCATTTTTTCGATTGCTCCGAACCGAAAGAAATTAAATTGTCAAATTTACCTTTTAAAATTTCACTGATTTGAGTAAGAGTCTTAAATCCTTCGTTTTAATTTAAGACTTCATGTAATTTTTGTGATACTTTTGTGCCAAAATCACCCTTAACCTCTCTAATTAAACTTCGGAATTGTTTTGATTTATTCTATTAAAGGAACTTCTGCTGATTGTAACTGTATAGGAGTGGTACTAACAAAAGCATAATTAGCTTTAATAAATGTCAAGTCAATGTGGAAGTAACAAAAGCTTTGATTCTTTGATTGCGCTGGAGCTGTCATCAAAATGCAAAGTTAATTTCTTGATATTATTAAAATTATTTGCATAATACAGCGCAGCATCCAACTACGTACCCCATCTCGTAATGACTGGTTTTGGGGGTTAAGGAATAGGTATCTGGCAACTTTTCTTTAAACAGTTGGTGCCTTAATTAAAGTATTAAATAAAGGAAATTCGTCTCTATTTTTTTCGGCAACTTTGTTTACCCCTTGTGCCAGACAAGTAGTACTATCCATTCAGAAAACTCGTGAACTGTCAAAACGCTGTCAAGTTGGTAAAATACGTTTATTTGAAATCGGCAGTGAAGTACGCCGAAATCATCATTAAAATACAAGAAATCGGCAGTGAAGTAATCCATTGTTTTACGACTTTGTTGTAGGTGGGGAGGCGACAGATAAACGTCAATCGACCGAACATAACCTACAAAAGTTGGAAAAATGTTGTAATTTCACGATTTCTCGATTTCAAATAAAACATAGTGCACACCTCGGCACTGAAGTTTTTTTTTATCCCTCATGTGGTTTATTTGCCTTGGCCCTACGGGCCTCGGCAACTAAATCCACATTCGTGATAAAAAGTTAAACTTCAGTGCCTTGGTATACAAACTACTATTTTTTTCTATAATAACTGTCAAAGTGTTACAATGGTGGTAGATATGTGATTAAAACGCTAGGAAATTTTTATACCTCCTGTTGGTAGAACTTTTTCAAAATTATCGTTCTGTGTCAGTTTTTAATGTCAAAGTTTCTTAATTTGAACTCTTGACAAATTTCTTTTTTTAACATGGAATTATCATGATCATCAATAAAATCGGATAAAAAAAGAAAACCAAGAAATATTTTAAATGCAAAAATGAAGCAAGCGATATTAAATTATGACATATCTGTAACTAAAAATCTATGTACCAACATTATTAAAACTAGGGACCCTGCAGGAATGCAACTTATCCCCTAGAAAGTTGACCTTGAAAATTATTATAGAAAAAAAATGTACTTTACCTTGTTTAAATTCTGTTTTGGAACTTCTGCTTACTGATTTTGGCAGCACTGAAATCTTTTAAATTTAAATTCTAAGTAGGACTTTGACCATATGACCCAAAGCAGTCGGTGTCTAAGGTACCTGGTACTCTGCATGCCTAGACCTTGTCCATTAACAAACAAACAAACAAAAACTCGACTAATGTCACACTCCCAAATTCTTTCATTTTTGTGCATACGCTTCATTGCTATGGAACCAGTGTTGCCAACTCTTGATTTTTTTCCGTAATAGAAATTTAAAAAGATAGTAATAGATTTTGCAGTTTGGGTAATAGACTAATAATAATTAAAATTCTACTCAAATCGTTCAAAATCATCAGTTTTTTATGTTAGCGTTAACTTTTGAACTCGGTCTTTAACCTCTGTAGACTAACTAAGGAAAGTTATATAGCCCATTTTTTTATATGGAAATGCAAATAGGGAAATTCTAAGGTAACAATTGGCAACAAGCATTATCACTAGACTGATTTGTGTAGGTACATTATTTTTGCAGTGAGGTTAGGTTTCATGTTGAGTGGTTAATATTTAATTATTTTAAATTTTAGTTGTGCCTATTATAATCTTGAATCTGATTTTATAAATTAAGACTGAGGACAAATTTAGTTTATAACAAACAGTACTACAATTTAAAATAATTAAGATGTCAACCTGACTGCAAAACTAATAACCAGAAACGTATGTACCACCACAATTCTATCAAGTGGCAATGCGTTCCCTGCATTTCATATGAATAGTAGATTATGTAATGAGGGAGAGAAATGCCTTATTTTGCTGAGGTGCAATTTCTCGAGGCCGAAGCCCGAGAGTCACAAATTGCACTGAAGCAAAATAGCGGTCTCTCCGAATTGCATATACTATTTATGTTGCAGGAAGATTTAAAACTATAGGCCATTCAATAAACACAAAAGCATTTTAATTTTTTCGAAGTTGGCATATTCATACAATTTTTTGTACTAGGGATTCTGTATTTTGTTTTCCAAACGTTTCCACACCTGCATAAAGCCGAGTATGACAATCAATGACAATTAATACCTCTCATTATTTCAGTGTCAAAGTAGATATTTTTCTGGAAATTCTCGCTTGAACTTCTATAAAATGTAATACAAATACCTATTAATAAACGCTACGTCAATAGTATCTAACACAGTATTTGTATAATATCTTTAAAAGTAGTTATTCATAACATTATGACAGGTGCTAAGTAAATGTCACACCCTTAACCTATTTGTTTTAGTAATTTTTTGTAAGTATATTCCTCGACAAAGATGAATTTTGAAAGTACACTCGTGAAATTCTGGAAATCAAAGGCCACTTTGTGGTTTTATGTTTACTAAACAGACTATACAAACTTGTTTTTTTAAACTTAATTTATTGACATTTTAGTTACAATCATTTTAAAATTAATAGCCTATAGTAAATTTTAAATTTGGTGGCACTGTAAGTCTATGTCAAATTCGAGTTTAGCAGGTTAGGTTTTGCGTCAGTTTGTGTCAAAACTGACGCAAAACCTAACCTGCTAAACTCGAATTGACATAATTGTGAGCTCTTGTTGCTCAGTCATAATGAAAACTCCTTAGGTAAATTTCTCTCCTTTAGGGAATAATTAATTTTTTTGTCATGATTTCGGTATCATAGAAACTGTGTTTTGCTCCCAGACGTGAAAAAAAATTACCATGTAATAGCGATGACTGTTTACTTTACATAAGGGCCGAACATTTTTCAAAATTTGACTAGCCTGCGATTGCCCCATGCAGAGCAAAGTTCAAAAATTTTACAAGTACAAGATATTAGTGTTAAATTGGCCCTTCATTATAAGAAACAACATAAATTCATATAATCTGTTAATGTTTAACTAAAAGCTATTACCTACAATTTTGTTCCAACATAAAAAAAGAAATTTAATAGAATAGTAAAAGAAATTGCAAAACGTAATAAATCTTGCTTTAAAAGTAATAGCGTAATAGACGCGAGTAAAAAGTAATAAATCTGTTACTATAGTAATAGGGTTGGCAACACTGTATGGAACAGAAACGAAAGAGGGTTTTACTATTAGAAAGGGAAAAAAGGCTATAGTTGATTATACAAGGAAAAACTAAAAGAAAATAGTTGTGACTTTTGACACGTGTAACATAACCTTAACTTTAAATATTACTAGAAATCGCCAGATCTGAAGTACATTCCCAAAAAAACTGTAATTTCCAGGTACACTCAGCAAATATTTAAGAAATTTGACATTGACAGTTCATGAGTTTTGTGAATAGATAATATGTAGTAAATTTGGTTAGCATATTTTCAAGTTTCGCCCTGCCTTTAACATATGTGGAGCTGCATTAGAAAGCATTAAAATGATTTTTTGTGTGGGAACCGTTACGGGTAGAAAAAAGTTGATAAACACTGTTAGTCTTTTCGAGTTCTTTTGAATTAATTAAATAGGGTTTACAAGGTTTTTCGCAATTTAAAACTCCAATAATTAAATTCACAGCTATTGATAGTCTTATCAACAGAAAAATATATGTAATTACTTCCAATTATATCCCGAATCGAAGTGATGGTTTTGACGTAAATTTCATCAAATTTTTTTTCTTAAAGTACTTTGATCAGACATGTTTATTGGTGTTTTTGTCTAAGAATAATTTAAGCTTTGGATTTAATAACTTTGTAAGAGGTATGTTGTGCCAATTAATGCATCACCTTACTGTTCTAGAACGGTAAGTAAAAATTCGAGGTTAGCAGGTTAGGTTTTGCGACAATCTATGTCAAAAGTGATGGAAAATCTAACCTGCTAACCTCGAAATTGACATAGACTTACAGTGCCACCAACATAAGTATTCTGTGGTATAATGTCACATTTTACTGATTTTTGAAGAAAAATACATTTCTATCGTGCAAAAAATGTCATAAGCATCACGAACGTTAAGGAGTTACCGATCTCAGACAATAATTGCAGTCGTCGCTTCGCTCCTCCTCCAAACAATTGTCTTCGATCGGTTTTCCTTCTAATCCTTAATTACTTTTGTTTTTAGCTATAGTTTGGAATTTTCTGTTCTTTGATCTTTATTGATTTTTTTCTATTTCTCTATTACACTTTTTTCACTTACAAGTTGCGTTTGTTGCTCTGTGTTTTCTGTGTGTGTTTTTATATCCTCTCTTTAATTTGTTTTCGTCCATTGTGCACCTGTGTCCTACCTTTGTGTGCTTGTCTTGGTGCATTCCTTACTATACTAGTGTTTTTTATTTTACTGCATTTCCTACTATTATTCATGCTTATTTGCCGACAATATTTTAAGGGTTACCGTAGAATGGGGTTACTTGAGACAATTTTTTGGGTATTTCTTCAATATCTTTTTTAATTATTAATAAAACGTTTTGAAATTTTGCATGATGATTTATATGTTTATAAAGAATTACGCTTTTACTTCATTTTCGAAAAACATTATAGTAAACAACCTTTTTTTTTTAATTTGAAAAGTGCTCAAGTTACCCTCAAAGTGGGGCTATCTCGAGACATGTACATTTTAGCTCTGAAAAATGTACAAAAAATGCACGTGTCTTAAGAAATACTATTCTAAAGGTTACTTGAGACACCTACACTTAAAAAACATATATGTAGGTAAGTAATTTCATTATAAATAACAGGATAAATCGAAAAATAAATTAAAAACTGCAATTTATTTTCTTTATCAAATGAGAAACAAATAACACTACAAATTGGTTTTATTAACTACAAGAAAAACAAAACTTATTCTTAAAGATAATGCTAGGGACTTATTTATTAATTTATTTATACGTTAACATCCCTTTCGGATGTGTGTGTGCTTTCCCCTACAAATAACTGGTTCTGTCAAAACACATTTTATTTGATTAATATCGATATTGGAAATGTCTTTTACATTAGGAAAGACAAAACAATTGCCCGATTCTCTATAACGACGTAAACAATTTACAGTGATTTTATCTCCATCAATTTTGAGAACCTTTGCAACAAATCTTTTAAACATTTCTTTTTTTGTTCCTTCATTATAACAAAACACTGCTATTACAAATCTATTTACATTTAAATATGTGGAAACTGCAGAGCATTTTCCAAGTCCTCAGGCTTGAAAACATTGTAACTCCGTGTACCCAACTGTCTTCGATATACGCGCGGCATGTCTCAAGTTACCCTACAAAATGTGAACCAGTCTTTCATTTTTTTAAACGCGGGAAAATGATCATAAATGTGTAGGTTCGAATTGGGATTTTCAATTTTTTCTTAGTGCTGATATATCACCAGCTACGAATGAGACTTTCAGATGTTTTCAAATTTATTAAAATTTTCAATTTTGCTTCCTATTTTTACTTCCTTTTACAATAAAGGAAGTATTGGATTCACCCCAAAAATTCGAAATTGAGTTTTCAACAGATCTTCACGTTTTAGAGTCCCCTGATCCCAAAAAACATATTTTTTTTCATTGGTCTGTGTGTCTGTCTGTCTGTCTGTGTGTCTGTCTGTCTGTGTGTCTGTCTGTCTGTCTGTGAACAGAATATCTCAAAAACGAAAAGCGGTATGGCGTTGCAACTTCATATATAAGTTTTGGTTACTATGTATATGAGACAGCAAGCTTTTGAAAAAAATCGCATAACCGGAAGTAGGTGTTTACTCTTGTGATTTTTCAGTTTTTTTCGATTTTTTCAAAAACGGCTCTAACGATTTTTTTAAAACTTTACATTTTTATTACATTTTGAATGTGTATTGATGTGAGATAGGTGATTTTCCAGTTGAATACTTCTAAAATGGGTTTCTTTTGTTTTTTTGTCTATTTTTTTTATTAACTCTTATTTTAAATAGAACACCCGGTATATTATTACATTTTTGAATTCAGCTTAAAATTCTAGAGAAAATTTGTCTCTTCAACTAACGCTCTATTTTGAACCGTTTTTGCAGAATTTGTAATTTTTGAAAATTTTTGACAAATGCTTAAAACATTTTAAATAAAATTTTTGGCTAATTATAAGATCACTGTAAAAGGAAGTTGTGTGCGTGTATCACACCAGATTTTTTTTTGTATACATTCGTATCTATTTCAACCACAAATATTTTTTGCTTGTTATTAAAACAGTTACTCATTTAACACAATTTTTTAAAGTTCTTAAATTGGCCTGCAGATTGCGCTAGAACCACCTATTCAAAAAAATGTGGAAGTGTCTCAAGTTACACCTCCTGTCTCAAGTAACCCCATTCTACGTACGCAAATTTTATTTATATATTGTAATTCGACAGAGTTGAGGCAGTAACCCCAACACTCCTTTTTCTCAAATAGTTCATGTAACTGAGACTCGACACTGCTACTAATATGATTATTACTACATTACAAGTTTAGCAGGAATGATTATATAAAAGATACTAATGAAAAAAACAAATCTTTATTTATTTGACATTGACATTAGCAATTAGATCTTTACATTTTTGGCATTGTTGTATCTATTGAACTAGTGAGCTTCAATACAAAGGAAACTTGCAAAAATATGATCTAAACAATGTGGAATGCCTGTATTTAATCACATATAGCAACTAATTGAGATTGTCTTTGTTCTTCAGCACTGTTGAACTTTTCATTTAAAAATATTGAAATTTCATAGTCCGAAAATCTTGAAAATTGAAGTAATTTTTGGTAAAACAGAAAGTTCTAGTTTTTTATGTAGGTACTTAAACATTTGGAATTCAATTTCTGGAATTACAAAAGTTGATAACAAACACGGGATGTAAAGTACATTTTTTTTCTATAATAATATTCAAGGTCAACTTTCTAGGGGATAAGTTGCATTCCTGCAGGGTCCCTAGTTTTAATAATGTTGGTACATAGATTTTTAGTTCTTTTTTTCCACTAAAAAAATGATTGTCATTTTGACAGATATGCCATAATTTAATATCGCTTGCTTCATTTTTGCATTTAAAATATTTCTTGGTTTTCTTTTTTTATTCGATTTTATTGATGATGATGATGATTCCATGTTAAAAAAAGAAATTTGTCAAGAGTTCAAATTAAGAAACTTTGGCATTCAAAATTGACACATAACCATAATTTTGAAAAAGTTCTACCAACACGAGGTATAAAAATTTTCTAGCGTTTTAATCACATATCTACCAACATTGTAACACTTTGACAGTTATTATAGAAAAAAAAACGTACTTTATGTTTTACTCTCTGTTGATATCATGACTTCGTTGGGTTCAAATAAAACTTGAAATTGTTCTAGTCTTTATTTAGTTCAGTCTAATCTGATTTGGAATGTAATTTTAATTCCAGATGGGTTTAGACTTTAACTTTGGTATTGTAATTACACTCTCAATTTCTTGGCCACTTTTATTTCATACAGATTTGACAAAATAAAATAATGAACGTAGATATAAAAACTTATAAGTTGTCAAAATGTATCTGATATTCTTTACGAATACAAGTTAAGTAAGTAGCTTGTTACTTGAGCTTCTCTTTTTATCGTGAGGGGAACTTTTCCTTATAAGTAATTACTGACTACCAGTAATTACATATAAGGAAAAGTTGCAGTTGCAGTTTGAAGTGAATATCCAGTGGATGGATGACACTTGTTCTTTCTAAAAAGTGCTTGATTAAGGTTGAGATATTAAAAAAAAAATCAGTAAGAGTACATGCAGCACTATAAGCTTTTAGTAATAATGTTGAGTTATATCTGTAAAGTGACTATATTGATAAATTGCGATATTATTTTCATATCAATGTCGAATATCGAAATATCGAATAATAATATATCAAATATTGATATATGGATTTATTGCTTCGATGCTCATTGATATCTCTATATTTTTAGGATATTTATTGATATATCAACAAGTATTGATATAATTTTGAGATTGAATATTAATATGTCAATTTTAATATCGCCCTTCCCTAAAAATGATAGGTTATGATTAAAGAAATTGTGACCGTAGGTCTTTCTTTTAACACTTTTTAATGTGAAATCTGTAAATATTGGAAACCATTTGAAACTTGATTTATTGCTGCATTAATCACATTAAATGACGATGGTATTATTTTCTTACCTTCATAGTGCTGCATGTACTCTTCATGATTTGACCTCGGCAGAATATAGTTTTCACTTTCCAGCCTCTTCAACTTGTTCTTATTGCAGCTCTAGCTGCTCTTCTTAACTTTTCCTCTTTCCTATTTGTTTCTTTTGCATTTTTTTTTAAGTATGGCTCTTGAGTTGAGAACTATGACAAGATAGGTATGTAGATACTTGAATGCAGTGGCGTAGCTAGAAGTCGCGGGGACCAGCGGCACAATACCCCCCCCCCCAACGTCACTCGAAAAATTAAATGTGTAGGAAGAAAAAAAAATTTTTCATATTAAATATTTAAGAAAACAAAAAAAACAGTTTAAACCTACTAGCTACTTAAACAAATACTTGCTAGTTACAATAATTGCAAACATAAACTTAATATTCTGTAACACAATACTGCAGAAGTGAAGTGTATTGTCAAGTCTATGTCAAATTCAAGATTTGCAGGTTAAGTTTTACGTCAGTCTGTGTCAAACAACAAACAAAACCTAACCTACTAATCTCGAATTTGACATAGACTGACAATACACTTCAGTACTGCCAAACGTTTAACACATATCACAGACTACCCTAATTGGTTTTTTATTGATCTCTTGTTACAATTTCAGAGAGTTAATCAAAATGCCGTTTTAATTTAGTTGGTGTTTTTGTATGAAATCTGTTGATACTCTACTTATTGGCCAGTTCCTTGGCCTCAACTTTTAGTTCTTCATAACATGCCGTAAGGTTGCTACTCTCTTTTGAACTTCCTCCAAAAATTTTACAGATTCATTTAAATCCATTTTTTTTCTTTTGCAAAATTTTTGAGGGCATATTAACTTGTGTTAGGATTTTATATAAAATTATTGTAATAAATACAAATTCAAACAAAATCATTTGTTTCTTAACAGCAGACGCTTCATCTCTTTCATCGTTTTTCTGAGATTGCAATTCTAACTCCGTTAAAGACGTAATAATATCCACAAAACGAAGCTTAACTGCAGTGATAGATGCACACCATTCTGACCAATTAGTTGGATTTAAATTTTTGATAGTTAATTCCGACTTGGTGGTTAAATAATCCACTTCTTATTGAATAAATTTTATAGTTTGTTGTTCGTTTATTGAGTATTTTAATTTTAGTTCTGGCTTATGGCCCAGTTCTACACCCGGCCTTTGGCCGGGGCCCCTAGTTAATCCGGGGCCCCGGGGCACTGCCCTGGTTTGCCCTGTTATTGCTATGCCACTGCTTGAATGTGATATCCTTAAAAGGATCCCTTCCCTCAGTGTGTTTATTACTATTGTGATCTAGAACTTGATTGGCACAATTACACAAGCATTGTTGAGGCGATTTGCTTCATTATTGATTTCAGAGCAACCATTTGAAGCTTGGTGTTCTGCTGCACTATTCACATCAAATGCATGAAACGCATTATTTTCTTACTTTCCTGATTTGATCTTGGCAGAATATAGTTTGCACTTTCCATCTTCTTCAACTTGTTCTTATTGCAGCACTAACTGCTCTTCTTAACTTTATCTTTTTTAGTTTGGTTCTTTTGCATTTTTATTTTCTTTTTAACCTTCAACAGACGGGCCTCACAAAATTACGAAACAGACGAACCGGGGTCCAGTTGGACACCATGATAAAATGTCATGGAACGGTTTCATATACTTGACCTAGCAGTTTTAAGGACAATAAATAACAAATTATTCAATTTTTACCCAAACTACTACTCTAAAGACTTGAAAAAAAAACCTTAAATCTTACTTAGTTTAAATTTTTGCCCTGATTACAACTACAGGCAGACCTCGCCGTTCGCGGCTTTGCGGTTTGCTGATTTGATTTTACGCGGGGCACCTTTGTGCTCCCTTTTCTTTGCCTTTCGCGGATGAAATTGCCAACTGTTTCAACTTTCACTTACTGCCGGTCTTATAAAGGCCACTAATCTGGCGTTAACTTTAATTCGCTGTTAAAATAAACAAAAGCGTATAAAAATTTGTTTACTAATGAATAATATGTCGTAAGCTATTATTTCGGATACAATAGCATTGTCTAGTCGACCTTTCGCTCTATTGTGACAGGCGAGTTTGGGATGACTTTCAATAATAAAACGAGTCTGGTCATTGCGTGTGCTCCTTACATATTCCAGAATTTACGACTGTATTGTGACCAGGGTTAGTCATTGCTATCTGCCTGGATATTTGGGTCACCAGGATTTTTACATAACCCTTCCTTTTGTCCTGGGGTGCCTTTACGCTTGTGACATCCGTCCTGCTGTTTTTCGAATTTATACTCTGACGTTTTTGACGAGTTAGTCCGCATTGTTTGCGTGACGACACAAATCACACTTCCTAGACTGCACCTCGCGAACACTTTGTTCGCATATGTCGCACTGACGTTTATAGGCCATTCGTCACTCACGTTTTAGATAGCACTGACGTTTACAGATTTAGAACTGCACTTAGTGTCAAGTTTGAGTAGATTTCGAACTGCACTTAGTGTCAAGTTTGAGTTTATGACCATCTCTTGCACGATAGGTGTTTTTAGGTTTACACCTTTATGATTTGATTTCACTATAATATAGTTCTCACTTTCTGTCGGTTTTAAATTGTTATTATTGCAGCTCTAGCTGCTGTTCGTAACTTTACCTCTTTTTGATTGGTTTGTTTGCATTTTTATTTTCTTTTAAAGTATGCTTCCCTCTTCGTTTAAAACTGTAAATAACTCTGGGTTATATGCCAACAAGCTGACGAAATTCTTAAGATTTAACAAAAGTGTCATATTAAAATTGCTTAGTTAATACTTATTAATTACATATATTCACATTCATATTTGTTACGTGTATGTGTTCTGAGAACAAAATATTGGTAGATTACCTAAAATTTAAATTATAACAAAAAAAAACTAATTTGGTGAGTAGTCAAATATTTTTCATTTGTAACTGTACTTAAGATATTACAACACTTGCACACGCAAGTACTATGTACTTAAGTGCAAACTATCCCATTTTTAATTTATTATTATTTTGTTGTTATCAATAAAGATTACTTACTTACTATTGTTCTCCAGCCGATAACTGAGATTCTGATATCCTGAAAAGGATCACTCTTATTAGCGTGTTCATTACCACTGTGATCTTCAAAGTGATTGACACAGTTAACACAAGCATTGTTGAGAAGATTTGCTTCATTATTGATTTCATAGCAACAATTTGAAGCTTGGTGTTCTGCTGCACTTTTCACATCAAATGACGTTGGTATTCTCTTCTTATCTTCACAACTTGACTCCCAACAGAGTCTAGTTCTCATTTTCATCTGCTTTAACTTGTTCTTATTGCAGCTCTAGCTGCTGTTCTTAACTTTACATAATTTCTATTGGTTTGTTTGCATTTTATATTCTTTTTAAGTATTATTCTCCAGCCGAGAACTATGACAAGATATAGAGGTATTCCAATGTGATATCTTGAAAGGGATCACTTTCATCAGTGTGTTTATTACCACGCTGATCTTGAACTTAATGGACACAAGCATGGTTAAGACGAATTACTTCATTATTGGCTTCAAAGCAAGCATTTCAAACTTGGTGCCCTGCTGTTCTTCAGTTAACCCGGGAGTGGTTGCGCTATGGCCGATTTAACCGCACATTATAAAAAATTGCTGTAGCTTTGTAATGCAGCTACTTTGCGACTTGCGCTTTTAAAAATTCTCCTAAAATTCATATTTGCTATTTTTAGTGATATTTCAGCACTGTTTTTTTGCTAATGCGGTGGATTTAACTGGGGCGCGACCTCTAACATAACTCAATTATTTTTTCATTTATCTGGTATTATGAATTAATGCTACTCTGTAAAATCGTTTATTATGCTTTCCTAATAAAGTGCAAGCAAAATGCTATAGTTATTAACGACATAAGGCCGTTAGTAAGCATCGAACAAACGAGCATAAATTTGTGACAGAGGCCGTGAGGCCGATGCTAATGAGCTTATCCGAACCATGGCCATGGTTGTTATGGGGAACTTTTTAGTTAAGTTGACAGTTCTATTATTAACAAATAACAAGTAGGTGTTATGAAGAAGGTTTTTTTAATTTACAAACATTCTGTTAAAAAAACTAACTGCAATTGAACCAACCGTGGCGCAACTACACCCGGGTTAATGAAGAGGTACCTAACATTAATTATGGATATTAGTATCGATCATCTTCTATCATTATTTATCATACTTCTTGTTTTAATTTTTGTATTAAAATTAAATTATTTCAATATCAAATCATTCAACTGACTTTTTTATTGAGATGGTCTTAATAGTATGATTTATGTTATCAGTTTTTGCAATTTAATTCAGAAGAAATTGGCTTACAATGTTTTCCATTTTAACCATTGATTGATAATTTAATTATTGTTACTATGGCGTCGGTTCTGTCTCTTCTTGAGTGGTCTCCATGCTATTTAGTATTGCAGTTTTTTTCTTATTTTCAGTTATTTTTATCTGTTCCCATGCAGCTTGTTGGTTTTTCTTTCTTTCAGACTTTTTGGATTTCTTATCTCTATGCTTCTGCAGTTTGTTGCTGTTTTCCTTATGGATCTTTTGATTTATTTAATCTCCGTAGGTACCTATATTGAACTTTTTTTTTGTTCGTTCTCTAGTTCTTCCTCCTGCTTATGTTGTTACTTAGGCAATTCTTAATTCTGTTTTTCTAGTACTCAAATTACACATTATACATACTTAATATGTTTGCTTTATCAACATAATTACTTTACCTTTCTCTTTGTTCAGTATAGTTCTTCATAATAACTACAAGTAACAAATAAGTTTAGTGGCATTCGTGTTTCTATATTTATCGTCCTTGAAATTATGAGGTTAATTGTATAATATAATCTGTGTAATAATAAAATGTTGCTGTTTTTTTTAGGAGGCAGAATTACATTTTTCATGGTAATTAAAATTGTTATAAAGAACAAATATACGTGAACGCAACTCTATTAAATCTCATTGATAAAAACTTGCAATTTGTTGGTATAGTTACCTTTAATAACCTTTCTAACGATTTGTCTCTTTCAGTCATTTGCAGCCCTATCAGACAAGTTAGAGGTATTAGTGGAGGGTGTGAGGCAAAACAAGGATCACTGGTTGCAGATAGCCGAGGAGCACAAGCTGCTGCCTGCCAGCAACGAGAAGGACTCGAACGACAACGTGACCATGTCAAAGCCGAACACACCGGACTCCAACAACATAGAAAACTCGTCGGTGCAAAATTGTCGGACGCCTAGTCCTATAGCAGATTAAACAAATTAGCTAAATGAAGTGTATAGGTATTTAAAGTTATTTATTGTTAATTTTAAACGAAAGACTTAAATCTGATGTAGCATTTGTAGCACAAATTTGTAGTCAAAGTTCGCCAGTACATAAATTTATTTATTGATAGTAGTAGATAGTATACACACACTATTTGCAACTTCTAGCCTAAGTGATTGACCAAATTTCAATAATCTTTACAACGTATTAGAGAATTTAACGGGAGGCGCCCCCTCGCACCTTCGGTTAAGCCGCCCTCCAGCCTTACGATTTTGTGTACATTCATTCGATGGCAATTTAAAGAAATCTCAGACCCATTGCAGCCAATATTTTCCAGTAGAGTTTTAAAGTATTTATGAATGCATATTTGCTCTCTTGTTTTCTTTTATTTTGTGATATTTTAGTTGCTCAAGTAAGGCGTGCTTGGAAACATCTTCGCAGCGTTGCTGTGGGGGTGTTTTGCGGCGGCCTTCGAGTACTGTATTCTAGCGCGGTATTAGAAGCAAACTACTGTAACCAAAGTATATATGTGAAGCATTCGCTGCAAGTATCTTGCAGCGTCTGGTATTAGTTATTAAACTACTTTAGAGAAACGTGTGATGTCTAATTTTAGTAATTATTTGAACATTTTTATTAATTGAAAGAGAAATATTTTGTAATTGTTGTACAGTTATGTAAAAATGACCACAGTAATATATTCTTGAAACACTTGTAGTCTCTTTTATTTTTAATTTATTATATTATTTTAATGTAATTCATATTTTCTGCTTCGTCTCGTTTATATCGGCATTTGATTTCATATTCAGTGCAGTGTACGTTTTTAAGACTTGCTTTTCACTCGTAAAAGCTATAAAACTACAAACGTACAGAAGAGGAGACCCATTAAAATAAAATATTCTAAACTCCAATTAAACATTCACAGAGGAAAATCTCCCAGCCAGAATACTGAAAGTTAGGGAACATTAAATTTCATCTATACAGGAATTATGACACAATGAGTGGAATGAGAGTTGAAATGAAGCCCTGGAAATTACACAAAATGAAACTACAGAAATACAAAGTTTGCTAAAACCAATTACCTTAGGTTACCAAGATAAGAAAATCAGGACAATCTAGGCAGTAAAAATACTGATCTGAGAATAAAATAAAACCTCCCGTAGGTGACACGTAGCAAATTTCAAGTTAACAAAGCCGCTGGTCAAGATAAAATAGATAAAAATGAAATGTAGCAATAACGAGCAAACCTAGTTGTACTGTCAGTATATAAAAGAAAATGAAGGACATATTATGTAGTATAAAGAACAATTATGAAGTGGAGATACGCAAATTGTTAACTTAGAATATAGACAGATAGGTAATACACATTTTGGCTAATAAGAAAGCAATTGTGCAAAAGAAGATTGGGATAGTTATCAAAGTAAGATGCATGATACACTGGTAACAGTAAGTAAAAACGGTTTAAAAAACGTTGCAACTAATTGGTAGGTCACAGAATAGTTCAGGAATAGAAATTTATTAGGCAAGAGCAGTAAGATAAAGTTCCAATATCGAAAACAAATCGGTCCGATACACGGGAAGCTGCGTTGCTAGGTAGGCAACACACTTAACGCGCGAGTATAATAAGTTGCGGCACTAGTAGGTGCACGTGTTCACTACTTTGCATAGAACAGCGCTGCTCAATCAAGTAACTGGTATATAATATTCTTCCCTTGTAAATACGTGCCATGTCGAGTTAATTAATGGTCTACTAATACAAATATTCGTGTCACTTGTCTATTTCCCATTTTCTGTCTGTAAATGTCAAGTCATAGACGACGAATATTTGCATAATTGACGAGCCCAGACTTATACATGTACGTAATCATTGTAACTGTACTATTCAAGAGAAGAGTTTTGATCATAAACAAGAATGACTGAGAAGTGTTAAGATCAATACCGAGGAATAACAAAAATTTCTAGAATAATGTACGAAGCTATTTAAAGGAGAAACAATTGAAATAAAACAGCAATTAAAATGGAGCATTGAAGAAAACAGATTAGTAAAAGAAGAAATAGAATGCTGGAAGCATAGCTGGATCGAATATGGAAAAAAGGTTTCACACAACAAATATTAAATACCTGAAAAAAATATTGTCCGAACAGTGAATATTTGAGAAACAATAATCGGAATAAAGTATTTAGATTAAAGTATTGGTAGAACTATAAATTCGTTTTTTTAATACTTTTATTGATAAATAAAAGCTTGATATGAAATTCTGTAATTTTTATTACAATGGACCCAAATAAAGGAAACGTCAACATTTTTTTATAATTTTTATTATTTATAAAATACAAATAGTTATTTATATAACAAGAAATAAAAACACAGGGAAATTTTCTCTCCCTGGATAAAATGTATCATATAGAACTATTATCTATTACATTAACTAACCGTTAGTTATAAGAACTTTCAAGCATGCCACTTTCATATATAATGCAATTATACTCGGGCCGCCGAACAGATAGAGTGGAGCAGGCAACCCAAATAACATATTACAAAGGTCACTTGATAATATTTTAATTATAATTACTCAAAAGAATCGGAGATGCCGACCCTTATAATTAGAACTAATTTCAATAATTGTCATTAAATAACTTTTTGAGGTTATGATGCAAATAGAAATGTCGACCAATTTAAAAGTCAAGCCTGGTATTTGCGCACTTGTAATTGAAAATGTTTAAGCCTGTGGCCTGGCTCTTCCTAAATCTCATTATTGGCTGCGGCGTCGAAACCAAAACACGTTGCCCGTGATATGGTTAAGTTTGTAGCGTTTTTTCTTTGGAGTTCCTTTATTCAACCATTTACAAGGACTAAATTGTGCATCTCTACTGCTGTTTTCACAGTTACATACAAGTATTAAATATTGACTTGTAAAGTAGTCTCTTAAGGAACTTTTAATTATTCATAGAGCTGCCTGCATTATGGGTAACCGTAAGAAACTAATTCGTAGCCAAGAACGTGAAAGAATCTATAGCGACTATCGCAATTTTACTCAGTCGTTTTGCAAGAATGGGTGACTAAAGCAACCGATGTTGGCTTAAATACAGTTAAGCGAATTGTTAAAGGAGCCTAACAAAGTGGCGGAAGAAAATTTACTTCTCCAAGAAAACAAATTACTAAACTTACCCCAGGTCATCTGTCGATCAATATAAAGAAGAAGTAATCCCAAGTGTGAGCTATAACTTTGCCATAAAAAGAGACCTACAATGAAAGCTGTATTCGCAGTCGAATAAAATGAAGGGGGGTGTTAATTTCACTGAGAAATTACATTCCTTTAGGCGATTGGTACATAAAATGGGTTTTCAATAAAGAAAATGTCAGGACAACAGGCACACGTTCTAAGAGAGAAGAGAGAAATTCCAGCAAATTGTGTTGAATTCTTAAGATAAAATATAAAGCCGAATGCTGAAATATTGTGTACACTGATGAAACGTACTTGCATAGCTTCCATACTGTTCTCAATGTTGTGATGATGGTACCAACAATTGTTTTAAATCCCCCGTCAGTAAAGCGCAAGAATTGATTATGCTTCATGCCGGAGGTAGAAAAGATTTCGTACCAAATTCATTCCTGATGTTTAAATCAGGACTTAAGAGACATATAATTGCCATGATGAAATAAACCATTAAAATTATGTAAATTGCCTGAAAGAAAAATTATTGGCAAATCTTCAAAAAAGTCGGTTTTGGTCATCGATAATGCATCGTATCACAATGTCTGTACTGAGCCGAATCCAACATTTGTTTGGAAAAAGCAGACATGCAAAAGTGGTTATCAGTAAGAAACATTTATATTAAGTTGAATGAAACAAAACCAGTTGTATGGTACAAGAAAATTACATAAACCTACACATAAAAGTTATATGATTGAGAAATTATTAGCGGAACATGGTCATACGTAGTCCTACGATTACCAAGGGGGGATTACCATCCAGAATTAAACCAGATTGGGAAAATATGGGTGTCAGTAAAGAACTATGTTGCTACAAATAAAACAACATTCAAATCAGACGATATTAACACTTCTGCAGAAAATAATTTTGGAAGTGTGAGTGTGCAAGAATGGAAGAATATATGTGCAGTGTCGACAAACATAAGTGGGAATACATTATGGATAACAGAGAAGAAATAATTATTACAGTAGACCACATCGGTGAATCCGGTTCTAATCTATCATCTGAACAAGATGATTTCGTTGAAGACAATTTAGGTTGTTAACCATTAGAGGAATCTATATTGTATTATTTTACTATTTATTTGATTAATTGCCTGTTATTTTTTTTGTATTGCATTTTATGTATTTTTCTTTGCTTCACATTTAAAAATAATTTCAGAAACTAGAAAGTCACCAGATTTTTAAGTTATTTAGAAGTTATTTAAATTTTTATATTTGTAAATCTAAATAAAATATCTTCATTTTCAAACACTATAAAAGTGAAAACTTGTGACTTGATTCGCAAAGTGAAGGCGTTAATTATAATTATAACCAAAGGTAAAGGTAATGCATTAACTGATTAGGCATATAAATTTGCCACTGTTGCTACTTTATCTGCCTACTCATATAAAATAACAAAATCAAACATTTCAGCAATATTATTTAATTATTACTTGTGATTTTCATCCATCATAACCATGGAAGAATTATTTCCAACGTATCACAATTATACCCCAATCTTGAGTTTTTACATTTCTACTAAATTATTGTTTTCTAATGTTCTTACTTTTATTGCAGTATAAGTATTCGTTTGAAAATAAAGTTTTATAGGTTATTCGCAATAAAAATGGCTTTATTTGCTTTGACTGCTACCAGCCTCAACACATAAAGCTTCTATAAAAATATAATTAATATTTTTATTTATTCTCCTTAGCATAGAATTTCGGCTTAGACCGCGTAGTATTTGTATATGAACACCCAGCATTTACTGGCTTAATGTGCCTTGCACCTTGTGAAGTCGAGCAAAAACCCGCGCGATGGCCATGCTCTTTGGTGGCTCGTGTTGTTTGAGTATCTTGAGAACGAGGATACTTAGGCAGATTTGGCCGTTTTGCTGTTTGTGCATCCATATTCACTAACGTTTCGCAAGACCTTGCAGCTTGCATCATCAGAGTGAAAGTCGCACTAAGAACCGAAGGTCGGTGTAGAGCTATTTATAGTCCTCTGTGCCAGGCGCGCGGAGTGGCGTAACGCTGGCGCTGGTTGGTCGTCCGAGTGCAACGTAATCCGTGGGGCGTGGCCGTATGACGCAGAGTGGTTGTAACGCTTTAGGTCGTGTATCACAGGGGTCCACGTTTTACTAAGCTTAAAGCCATCTTCCCTGTTGATATTATTTGGATGTTTTTCTATTTCTATGGCTTCACGTATCACTCGCGGGAAGTAATGAGGTATTCTGGCAAGTACTCTGGCATGCTCAAATTCTAAAGTGTGCCCATTTGTAAACGTATGCTCAGCTACGGCTGATTTTGTGATGCGTTTGTGTTTGCAATCGCCTTTATGTTCTTGGAGTCTTAGATCAACGGAACGACCAGTCTGTCCAATGTAACTCGAGCCGCACGAACAAGGAATGCGATATACGCCAGCGGTTTTTAAACTTGGAATCTTGTCTTTTACCGATCTGAAGCCGTTACCCAAAGTTTCCTTGCTCGTGAACACAGTTTTGACGTTGCATCGTTGCAGGACACGTCCTATCTTATCAGTTGAGCCTTTAACGTAAGGTAGAAATGCTACGCCTTCCAGAGGTGGAGATTCTTCTTTAGCCTTTTTTGTCATAGTCTTGTCTAGTGCTTTTCGTATGGCGGTAGTTGTGTATCCGTTCCTTTGTAAAGAGTCAAACAGATGTAGCTTTTCTCTCTCTAGATTTTCCTCGTCTGAGATGCGAACGGCTCTTGTCGCCAGAGTCTGGAGAACTGTTGCTTTTTGCATTGGATGATGGTGTGAGTCAGCATTTAGATATCTGTCCGTGTGTGTTTTCTTTCTATAGACTGCATGTCCTAAACTGCCATCTGATTTACGTTTCACCAGGACGTCTAGAAACGGAATACTGCAATTTTCCTCTACTTCCATTGTGAATTGTATGTTGGGATGTACAGAATTCAGGTGTTTTAGAAACAGATTCAATGTCTGGCGTCCATGTGACCAGATGACAAAGGTATCATCTACATATCTCAACCAGCAAGTCGGTTTTAGCTGCGCTTGTTCGAGAGCCTTGGTTTCAAAAGCTTCCATGTAGATATTAGCGATAACAGGTGATAGCGGTGAACCCATGGCCGCTCCTTCGACTTGTTCGTATATTTTATTGTTCCAACTGAAGTAAGTGTTTTTCAGGCAAATTTCAACAAGTTCAACTTGGTCTTTAGGAAAGAGATCTTTGAGCATTACTAGCACCTCATCAACCGGAACTTTCGTGAAGAGTGATACTACGTCGAAACTGACTAAGAGATCATCTTTGTTTAACTTTATGTTCTTTAGTTTCTGGACAAACTCTGCTGAATCCTTGACAAAGGAGTCTGTTTTACCAGTTAGAGGCTGTAGTATACTGGTTAAATGTCTTGCTAAAGCATGTGTAGGAGAATTGATCGCGCTGACAATTGGTCTCACTCGGACGACCAACCAGCGCCAGCGTTACGCCACTCCGCGCGCCTGGCACAGAGGACTATAAATAGCTCTACACCGACCTTCGGTTCTTAGTGCGACTTTCACTCTGATGATGCAAGCTGCAAGGTCTTGCGAAACGTTAGTGAATATGGATGCACAAACAGCAAAACGGCCAAATCTGCCTAAGTATCCTCGTTCTCAAGATACTCAAACAACACGAGCCACCAAAGAGCATGGCCATCGCGCGGGTTTTTGCTCGACTTCACAAGGTGCAAGGCACATTAAGCCAGTAAATGCTGGGTGTTCATATACAAATACTACGCGGTCTAAACCGAAATTCTATGCTAAGGAGAATAATTCGAGTAACCGCGAAAGCCTCAAACAATACATATTTTTATTTATTTATTTATTTCTTTTAATATTATAACTTTTGAAGGGGAATATAATTTTTAGTTGTTTTATGCTTTACAACAATAATTGTGATATAATTTGATCAAGTATTTCAGTAGCACCCCTCTATAATGGGTAAATTATTATTTAAACATTATTTTGAGCAATAAAACTTTGATAGCGATTTATTTACGTCCCAGTGTGTACATAATAAATAAATTAACAGTCCGTTAGCTGACATGCAGCCGCAAATCATAATTTCTTTGGAAACTTAGCAGTTCCTTTAATGCAGTCTTTATGAAAAGCTTCTGATTTACTCCTTCTAATTCATCTAATATGGTCTCCAATGAAGTCAAAAAGTTAGAACTGATAAAATACAACTAAACACCATATAAAGGGTAATTCCAATGTATGGTCATTAAATTAAATAAGTGTATAATAATCTCAGTAATAGCTTAACTAAAATTAATCGCATATAGAAAAAATTGCATTCGTGTCTAGACCAAACTTTTGAAAAACAGAACCTTCACTAGTTAAATCAGATAAGAGTACATTTATATTCTCTTAAAAAATCAACACGTTTTGCCGGAATTTCTCTCTTTTCTATTAGAACGTGCCTATTGTCTTGACATTTTCTCTATTGAAAACCCATTTTATGTACCAATCGCCTAAAGGAATGTAATTTCTCAGTGAAATTAACACCCCTTTTCATTTTATTCGACTGCGAATACAGCTTTCATTGTAGGTCTCTTTTTATGGCAAAGTTATAGATCATACTTGGGATTACTTCTTCTTTATATTGATCGACAGATGACCTGGGGTAAGTTTAGTAGTTTGTTTTCTTGGAGAAGTAAATTTTCTTCCGCCACTTTGTTAGGCTCCTTTAACAATTCGCTTAACTGTATTTAAGCCAACATCGGTTGCTTTAGTCACCCATTCTTGCAAAACGACTGAGTAAAATTGCAATAGTCGCTATAGATTCTTTCACGTTCTTGACTACGAATTAGTTTCTTACGGTTACCCATAATGCAGGCGGCTCTATGAATAATTAAAAGTTCCTTAAGAGACTACTTTACAAGTCAATATTTAATACTTGTATGTAACTGTGAAAACAGCAGTAGAGATGCACAATTTAGTCCTTGTAAATGGTTGAATAAAGGAACTCCAAAGAAAAAACGCTACAAACTTAACCATATCACGGGCAACGTGTTTTGGTTTCGACGCCGCAGCCAATAATGAGATTTAGGAAGAGCCAGGCCACAGGCTTAAACATTTTCAATTACAAGTGCGCAAATGTCAGGCTTGACTTTTAAATTGGTCGACATTTCTATTTGCATCATAACCTCAAAAAGTTATTTAATGACAATTATTGAAATTAGTTCTAATTATAAGGGTCGGCATCTCCGATCCTTTTGAGTAATTATAATTAAAATATTATCAAGTGACCTTTGTAATATGTTATTTGGGTTGCCTGCTCCACTCTATCTGTTCGGCGGCCCGAGTATAGTGGGTTCTTGATTATCAAATAATCATTTCTGTTTACACGAGATATATATGATGAGCGTGATTGTCTAAAGCAATATCAAGTGGAAACAGAAATGATTTAATAATCAAGAAGACACGAATTGCATTTGGCTAGATTATATCACGTGTCAATAAACAATGTTTGAACAGTTTATTTATAAATATTAAAAGTACAGTTAGTGTGGTTGCTATGACGATTGCACTTTCAGCAGATAACGCAATGTTTGTGAAGGTATTTGACTATCAGTTATTAGTCAAGACTGTATATGATTATCACCGTTGCTATGTACATTATCAAAAGTTAGTACATGTGTAACTATGCATTTTGCCGTTTTTCATTGGTTGATGTTAGAGGGAGTGGTATAATCACTTTAATCCCTAGGGAGTGACTTTATTTCTTAGGAATTGGAGAGTTACTTTAGCAATGAGAAACTAGGGCTTAAATCATACAATAAGTGTGTGTAATAATAGATACAATATCGTGTGTTCCAAAAAAAACTCATTTAAGACAGGCTTTGGAAAGAAAGATAAAAAATCTAGTCATGTCTTAACTTAAGTCTGTAGTTGAATGCCCGATTGCATTTTATTTATGAAAACATCTGTTACTGTGACAGGCAAAAGTTTACATTGCATTAAGTTTATCTACTTGTATCAAGCAAAAAGGAAAATAAGATGGCATTTACACTACAACGAGTGTATTAATAATAACAGGCAATAAAAATTGTTTTTATTAAGTGTTTTGTATATTTTTAGGGAAATAGTTCAAGATCAAGATGTAATTTAGTTCTCTTTGACGTATGGTAGTTTATTTGCTTCAGTAGGTATATATCAAGTTATGGCAAACTTCAATTTGATGATGGCATGCTGCGAATGAGTTTTTTTTAAAATACACGATACAAGCTGGATGAGAGCATTATTAGCATACACATGTGAAATTTGCAAAACGAGAGGATAGCCTAGTTGTCTAATCACACAAGTATGTCAATAACGCATTCAGAGCTGGGCAGTAATTAATTACTTTGTAATTAAATTACTAATTAAATTTCTTTCTGTTTATTTGCCTTGGAATTGAATAATTACTTTTCAAAATGCGGTAATTGTAATTGGGAATTGCCATTTTTGTTAAAAAGTAGTTGACAATTATTTTTTGTGTAATAAAATTACTCTAAAGTAGTTAAATTACTTTACAAGTATTTGAATTACCTGTGGTAATTGAAATTACTCGCGGTATTTGTATTACTTTATGGTAATTCAATTACTGAATTACTGACCTCGATTGGGCGCAAAATCTCTAGAACGCAAAAAATACGGCAAGGTCTTATTAAGTTACATATTAAGCAAATCGAAATAGGCTCTTCCTGGAACAATATAAGCGTAATTTATGATTTTTCCTGATTTTTCGAACAGCAACTTTTGTGCAACATTCGCATTTTGTACGACGCGTGCACAAGCAAACAGTGCATTGATGCGTGTATGTAGATGTGATAAGTAGGTTGTAAATTCACTGTTAAAGTTAATATTTATTGTGTAAGACGCAAAAACTATATTTGCGGTAAGTACATTACAGCTTACAATACCTACGGTAAAAATATAATTTAAAATAGCTTCAATAGACGATATTGTTTCATAATAATTATTTATTGATTTCAATTTGCATGTTCTACACGATGTACTAGCATAGGCTTATACTGCCATATATCTAACAAGCGTTAAGTCCAGAAAATTACGTTTTTGAGTGAGGAATTGAAATAAATGGCCAAAAGCCGATAACAACATTTGAACAGCGTAAAAAACATAAATGAAATGTATCTAACTGCAACATTCCATGCCTGGTTGACTCAAAATTGCAGGATGGGGTATGGTATGTACTAACACAATTTAAAAAAGCCGCATAAGTTTACCGCATTCTTACATTGAACATTTTGTAAATTATCCATTCTTTGTCGCTTTCTTGCCTTGTAATGCTTATATGCTGCTTTGTATACTGGTAACTAGTGATAATTTTGTGGCTACGAAAAATTGTTTACAGACTGCTGCAGCATGTTAACTTCGACTGTGACTTATAAAAATCGTGACTATCTTATAATTTCGCTCATCTCATACAACATTACTTCTTTACGTTATACAGGGTGCTGCTTTGACGGACGAAACATACAAAACTCTCATGCTAATTAAGAGGCATTCAAATATTGGCTTCTTAATAATTTTACACAAAATTCCATTCAGTTTTTTTAAAAGAACAGTGCATAGTGACCCAGTTTATGTAGTTTCATCATTTCAGATATTTTATTGGGCTAAACTTAAAATCAATAGGTATTATTAAATATTCTGATAGAATCAATAGGTATTATTAAAGATGTTGAGAAGATTTTGAAATTTGAAGTAAAAATATGAAAGCAACTGAGCAGTTTATTTGTCGAGCGTTGACAGTAATTTTATGAAATACGCATTTTCCCCCGTTTCTTATACGGTATGTTCAAAAAGAAATAACACAAGGGTTGGCCATGGGATATAAAAGCTTTAGAATTTATTAACTTGCATCACTGTTGTTATTATTGTAAGTTTATATTATACGCTGATATCGTGATTGAAAATTCTCAAGATCGCTGTCTCTTAAGCTTGCTGTCGACATTAGTTTTAGTTTCCATGGCCAACCTTTATGTTATTTCTTTTTGAACACATGGTATAAAAATTTTTTGAATGTAAAAATGACTTCATTGTTACGTGCTTGAACAAATGTTTTTTTGTTTTTGTAAATGATGTACGAATTCTTATTTCAATCAGCAGTTTTCAACTAGGTTTATCCGTCACCTGTAAACTTTCAATAGTCCCTGATCAACACCTATTTGATATATATTTTTTTAATTTCAAAAGTTATCTAACACATTTTTTATCGCTATTTGTATTACTAGGGAGGAAAATGTATCATTCCCTCCCACGGATGTAGTTTAATTATTCAGCGTTAGCGAGAACAATACCTAATAAATTGTAATCAAGCAAGGGAGGAAATGACATTTTAGTCCAGAGTTATATATATATATATATATATATATATATATATATATATATATACATATGACACTTTTACATTTTATGACATTATCTCTTGTATTTAGCTGCATTAAAAAATATTTAAATAGGAAAATCAGGAGGCTAGTTGATTTATTAAACACATTGTCTTCAGTCTCTAATGGCAGCGGGAGTCAATGTATTATATCCCCTCCCACTGCCATTGGAAACTGACCAGAGAACCAAAACGTATGTTTTCGGAAAACCCCTAACAGGCGACAGAAAATGTCACTTTCGCATAAAGGGACAAAACATATTTTTTTGAAATCGGCTCTGAAGAACGTCGAAATCGTCATTAAAATACGAGAAATCGCCAGTGAAGTAATCCATTGTTTTACGACTTTTTGTCGGCGGCTGGGCGATAGGCAAATGTCAACCGACGTCAACATAACCTACAAAAGTTGGTTAAAATGTTGTAATTTCGGGATTCCCCGGTTTAAAAAAACAATGTATCCCTCGGCACTGGACGTTCCTTTTTATCCCTCTTGTGGTTTATTTGCTTTGGCCCTACGGGTATCTGCAATTAAAGCCACATTCGTGAAAAAGCTGAACTTCAGTGATAACCGATGTGGAAATTAATATAAAAAAAAATTGAACGTCCAAGTCCCTATACCTTCTTACTGAAGGGACTTTGTACTAAGGTATATTAGGTTTAATCGGTTTATTGTAACTTAAGGAATCTATGATCAATCCGTGTCTCATTCTTTTTGGGACACCCTGTATAATGATTATCCTTGACTTTATTTATTTACTTACATCGTACAAAACAAAGTAAAAACTTTTGGTTTTGGTGAACGGTGCATGCAGCTACAATATTTAATTATCAAAAATTCTTCAAAAGTGATAAAGTATGTAGTATGTACTATAGTTAAAAAACATAAAAGCTAAGCATTTTTAGATTACGATTACGAATTGACACGACACTAATGATAGTTGCAATTGCAACTTGCAAGAAAGTTCTACTAAATACAACTATATGACAATAATTTATATTGAAAGAAATTGAAAAAGTAATTGATGTTGTAAATTACAATTACTGAGTAATTGGTAATTGAATTACTATTTCATGTGAGTAATTGAAATATTTGGAAATTCAATTACTTCATTGGGTGGTAATTGGTAATTAGTAATTAATTAACTTTTTTAAAGTAATTTGCCCAGCTCTGCGCATTATCAAATATGTATTGTACAATATTTTATGTGTGCCTGCTCAAAATAAAAAAGTTTAAAAATAATTTGACTTCAGTTTTTTTGGACAATTTGAAAGATTGTGTTATTATTATTGTTACAAGACAAAAAGTTACTAAAACAAAACACAAGGCTCCCACAGGTGAGAACCAGTTTGCTGCCTGAAAAAGCGGCAATTAAAGCACTCTGTAAAAATAATTGTTTTGGCTAGCTTAACAATCGAGACAAGGGCGGTTGGAGGTACCTGAAATGTGTGTTACTTCAAAATAAGGGTACGTCAAGAATGTTAATTAGTTCAGGCCCCACAAGATTGTCTAATTAAACTCCAGGTCTTCGAGACTCTCCAAACTTGAACAAACATCCATATAGTCACATGAAAATGATCAAATGGACAAATGTTCACTTGCTTGGGGCGGAGGGTCGGAACAATCTCAATTCAAAGCTGCGGTGGAGGAAAATTCCAATGAATATGCAAACGTTGGCTACTTAAGCAAGCATCGACCGGCAATAAGCTAACATTGCACGCATGATTTCGTGAAAACAACCGGACAGGGGACGGCTTTGCTCGAAAAGGCTTAAAACAAATTGGGAAAATTGGCGTTGGAAATTAAAATTAACCTAACAATATTTTTTATCTCTTGGCATACATACGTCGTTGTCTGAAATATATTATATTTTAGTTAAAGGTCACTGCGGTTTTATATAGGTTCAAGGTAGAGTTTAGTTTCGAGTTTCAAAGAAATAAAGATCATGTATGCATGTATGTAGTTTCAATAACTTTTTCCTGAAATCGTCAAGAAAGCGGGCCATGTCAAGCCCCAGTTTGATCATGAAAGTGTCACTTTGCAAGACTAGTCACTTTAAGATTTTTGCAAGACTAGGCATTTTTACTTTGCGTTACCTAGGTGGACCGGTCACCTTCATCAATGCAACTTGATGCAATAGGATTTTATTTTTAAATATGTCAGAGAAAAACTAAACTTCTCCAGCTTCTTCCGGGACTGTTTATTTGCATAAGGTTCGGTGGTAAAGCCTAGGCACATACAATATTAAATATCTCAGAGAGTGTTGATTTTTGTTAGGCCGCTGCCACTGTAAGTATTCCGAGTCGTTTGCGCACGAGGCTTTAAGCGAGTGCCGTTGTAACATGACTTGCGAGCGGTACGCTTGGCGCCCTCTCTTGGCGACGACTGGAACCGTGGAGCGGTGTAAATCCGTGCTGTCAAAACCTGCGCGCGCTAGGTGTTACAAAGAGGGATTTCAGAAAAAAATGTAATACGTTACACAGCATGAAAGTGTCTATGCTTGACTCGGAGGCTTTGAAGAAGTACTCGGACGCTTCGCGTCCTCGTATTCTTCAACAAGCCTCCTCATCTGCAAAGTATCACTTTCATGCCTTGTAATGTAATATACTATTAATATATAGCATTGGTGGCGGCTAGTGCGAGTATAAGGACATGTAAGAGTTGCAAGACAATTGCCCTCTTGCACTATAACACACCTTGATTTTTCTAATTGTATAGTTACAAAACGTAAGTAATTTATGTAGTTGATTGCAGAAAAGACTAGAGTAAATGAGTAACGAAAGCAATGCAAATTACAAGTCTTGAAGCAAATTAACAGTAAAAGTAATATAAATATTGTAATAATGTGATAGCTACTTGACAGTACAGTACATCAACGTGTTTGTCTTGAAAACTTAATTGTCATGCCCGCCCCGATGTTCGCACAAGCCAGCATCAATCTGTAGAGTATATATTCACTTATAAAATGCTAAATCGTGTAGATCTAGCTTTGTTGTAAATTTATTTTTTTAATAAAATGATTCAATGTTCTGAAAATATTTAATTAAGTTAACAAGCGTTAATGTATATAAAGCACATTAAAATTCCAATAATAGTATCAGAAAAAAATTAAAATTTGAATAGAAACATATGGATATTTTGTTGCTGATCGACCGGACTTAACACATAGCAGTCAGAGCCAGTTTCAACTGGCGACAATGGATTCAGCTGAGAACCATGACCTTAAAACAGATAACATTTGACCTCAACTGGTCAGCCAGGTCCATAATAGAGAGCACCATGTTAACGCTTACGAAACAGCCACCTTAATACGGCCTCCTATTGTGCAAAAAGCAGTAAACATAGTATATATTAGATTTGCTGCCATTATTTAATTTGAGAAAATAGTAGTAGTAGTAAAAATAGTGGTTTAATGAAGCTCTTCAACTCACTCAAAATGAGTGAGATAAGTGACATCTATTTCATGGGCTTAGATGAATAAATAAATTATTGTACATGACACTGAATAAACTGAGCTTTATTCGCTCAAGAGATCTTCTCCTTCGCAAATAAAGCTCTTCTTTAACCCTTGTTATATAAATAACAATCATGAAAGAACAAACAAGAAATAGTGCATTATATAACAAAAAATTAGCGTGCTCCGTTTAATCCCCAGGGTCTTTAAGTCGCAAGACGTCTCAATATTTGTTTACTTGCCCTTTTTGTTTACCTTGCTAGCTCAGTGTATACATGAAACCCTCTTAATATCCCAGTCGTGGCTACAAAAGATAACTATCTGCGAAAACAGAAATCTGGTTTCCCATGGCAGTGTTGTCGGGCTGAAACTAACTTCAAACAATGCACAAGCAACAGCAATTTGTTTATATTACTTTATTGACCTCAAAATACATATAAAAACACATAAAAACAGAAATATACGCAAAAGAAAATATAATTCAATGCGAATACAACTTACGTGAGAGATAGCTATGGCTATTCGCATGTAAGTACACAATGTATTTATTTTACCTGGATTTGTGGCTGCTGTGTATTCTTGAATTGAGCACGTCTTAGTGGGGCATTGACCCCGGACGGTACAACTCGTAAAAATCGCAACAAATGCTGAGGAACTCCCGATTGCTGACTTGGTTGCCGTTCGTCTGATTGACGTCACGAAGTCGTCGGAACGCTTAAAAACACCGTTTGGATTTTACATAATTTGCATGTTCACCTCGTATACGGTGAAGATGCGTTGACATTGTCAGGTCATTTTGTATTTTAATTAGCCACCTAGGCTTTAGGGCAGCGTGCCCGTATGTTAAACCCTTTTAGTTACTTATTTGGCTTCATCGCCTAATTCCATAATAATGATTTTGCACATATTTGGCCTCAAGCGCAGTATTTCTTGTCATCCGGGGCACCCCTTTGTTGGTACTTTGACAATCGGGTGTTAACGCTCGCAGGATTTCCGAACCTTTTAGAATTTACGCTGTTGGTGTGACTGCGAGGCCTCGCGCTGTCTTTGTCACCGGCACTTATTTGTTTTATTGGGCGCTTCGCCATTGGCTGTCGAGGGTCACGTGGTAACGCCGTTTTGGCTCACGCCACTTCAAGCGTCGTAACGCTCCTTGCGGGGCATTCAGCCGAGAGCCGTCGATCTAATAAGAGGTCGGATAGTGTGTGTGTTCGTGCGGCGCTCCCGCCCTTGGCGGGGGCGTTAGCCTTTTCCCGTCTCGTGCTGCTTCAGCAAGTATTTGATAAACTGTTTCGCCTTAAGTGGCAGTTCTACTCAGGCGATTGAACAAGGGAGGTGTGTGTGTGTCGTTAGCGGCGATCTTATTACGCCAAGGCGTAGGTGTGATGGAATTCCATACCCGGTTCTACGTCGTCACGTAAGGGAGTGTTCCCTTTAGCTCGTTATGCGAGGGTTCCGTTGAGGTAGGACATCACTTGGGCTAGTTTGGCTGTCGTAGCGGCGTTTGTTGAAGCGCCAGCCTTTGTCGCCATTTTGGGCGCATCCAGACCATTCACACGTCGGCCGTTTTAGCGGCTAATGAATTGCCACAGGCAACCTGTTTCCCGCAAGCTGGACCGCATGCTGATCTCTTGGATCGTCACCAATAAAATTAAGGTATTTGTAACCATTGAATTATACTAACTTCTCGTGCGCGAGCTGTGCGCTTAATCATGTGAATAACTGTGAAATCTTGTGCACCGTTAAAAACGTACCCTTCGTATCTTAAATCGTTGTCGCGAAGTGGCGTCGCTCGCTCATTTTTGATCTAATCACTTCCCTCACTTGGGCTTTGCTGTGTTTTCCCAAATTATCATGTGAGCATTTTTATGAACAAACGTTCCCTTTGTGGGACTCATATGTCAAACTGCTTTTGATTTTGTACAGTTATGGGTGTTGTTTAGTAACCGTAGTGCGCCCATCAGCTGATGCTTATTTATAAGAATTAACGCAATGTTTGCGGCACGCTTTGCTGCCCCAATGTAAGACTGGACCAATAGACGCTTATCTAATTAAGAGACGCTTTATTCTTGGTCGCTTTGTGCATGTTCTGTTTCAGTGTGCGGCCATCATTGAGGAGATGAATGTACGGTGGAGCCAGTGAGATCAGAGCGTGCAGGTAGGCTTGGTGGTGACATTGCCGTGGCTGAAAAAGCCCCCCTCATGATCTAAGTATTTTTGCCATCACGAAATCGTTGTGTGAGTTTATAATTCACGAGTACCCCTATCGACGGAGTGTCTTGGATACTTCGCCCCCGTCTAACCGCGCAGGCCCGGTTGTCCGGGTTAAGACAGGCTTGGTGGCGCCCTCATAATTTTGACGTACCCTATATATATGCCTCAACACGCTTGCCCAGAACGTATCGTGTGACTCACGCCCGACTCCCTGAGCGTTCCAGCCGTGGCCTTTAGCCTGTTTTTAGCAAATCTCAGGGCAAGTGTGCCAGTTTTCCAGGAGTGATTCCGTGGTGCGATGCTCACCTTGGGTGGGTGTCGTAAAGTTGTTTTAATACCGTAACAACATCATTTGTAACGCTTGTTTGCTGCGCTTTAAAACCGTGGCGGCAATTTTGCCAGGCCAATCTAGGACTATTCTATTTAACTTAGTTTAGACTTAACCCAGATCGACCATGGAAGAGATGGAGAAAGGCTCTAAGGTAGAACAAGATTTATATTACTAAAAATTAACGTTTGCTATCGAGACAACGATAAAGATGTCGATAAAAACAGATGGCAACGGTGATTCCATGCTGCTTCACTTTGTTGTTCGTAGAACTTAATGCATTAGTATTGATTGTATAAGTGGTTAAGGATCAGTGAGAGTTCTCCATGCAGCCATATACCAAAGATGTCACCAACGTATCGGAACCAGATTTTTTCGCAAAATCGTATTTCTTCTTCTTTCTTCAAGTCTCTATCAAGATCTCGACAACAACAGAAGACAACTGAGATCGTACGCCATTAAACTTTTTTCTGTTTAGAATTTGCTGTATTAGTATTGATTGTTCAAGAGGTTCAGGATCTTCATTTGGCCATATAAAAAGGGTGTCATCGACGTATTTGAACGAGGTTTCTGTGCATTGTACTGTATTGCTTTTTCGTCTTTCGTCCCTATATAGATGATGGCAACAAGAGATGACAGCGGCCATCCAATGCTGTTCCATTTACTTATTCGTAGAACTTGATTGTTTAAATAGGCTAGGATCATTGAGCCATGTGAACAACTATGTCAACTACGTATCGGAAGTAGGTTTTTGTTGGTTAAAATGGATTGAACCTCATATAAAAACGTGGGTAATGATAAATGATTGTATTGTTCGCAACACTTGATGCATTATTATTATTATTTGTTTTAGTGGTCCAGGATCAGTGAGACTTCTGCATGCAGCATTGTAGCTATATAAAAAAGGTATCATCAACGTATTAGAACTAGGTCCATGTTCACGAAATAGTATTGCTTCTTCTTCTAAAGTTCATATAAAGACGATGGCAAGCACAGATGACACCACTAATCCTAAGCGGTTTCACTTTTTTCTGTAGGATTGGATGTATTAGTATTGATTGTTTAAGTTGCCCAGAATCAGTCAAACGTCTCCATATAGCCATATATCAAAGATATCACCAACGTATCGGAACTACGTAAGCTTCTATTCGTTAAATAGTATTGCTTCTTCTTCTTATGTGTTTGTTATAGCACGAAATGCTCTTGAAAACGAAAACGCCAGTTTGTTACCACATAAAAACTACATTACGACGAGGCGTCAAATTGGTACATACAAAATCGGGAAAATTACACAGATCCGTTGCCCCAATCCCGTTACGATGGGCTGTAACAAAAGTTTCCGGCTAAGCTGCAGTGGAGAAGAGGGATTCTTTACGGCCTGAAATTAGGGCTAAGGTCCCGTAAACGAGATACAGATGTTAATTATTAAGCGCTACCACTTTTTGTCTAAATAGAGAAAAACGCAATTGGGCTCATCGGGAAAGTGGAAGCAACCAACCCAAAATACAAACGCCAAATACAGTTACTTCACTTCGGTGCCCATGGGAAAGTTTTACCTACCTTTGGTGACCTCCTCGCGATTGATTGGGCCCTGTACAATAAAATTACACAACACAAGAACAATGGTTCATATGAATGTAAATAAACACAAACAAAAATTACATAAAGTAGATTAAATGAATATGCTCTATTAGCTTCGAATATTTATACATATATTGGCATGTATTCTAATAATAATGCAAATACGACGTTAAGTCAATGTCACTTGGACGTTTCACTTTTGGTCAAAAATCACCATAAATAGTAAGAGAGTTTTACAGTACCTGACATAAGAGCTCAGCAATGCAATAATGAATTAGGCGTAGGTGGAATGTCTCACCGTGGGGTTGATTCCTCTACAAGACAGGAATGACAAGGGGACGAAGGGTGTGGGCTTCAACCTCCTAAGGGCTGATGTACAATCCTTGCTATGCAAGTCTTGGGAAATTGGTCACTTCGATCGTTTAACAGACCCACCCTGTATATTTGTTTTGATACCACTGTCACGACAAATCCGCCAGAACGGCGTACTATTTGGGGCACTTAACAATTTAATAAGAAATGATATTATTAAATGTTTAATTCGTCTGGTTCGTTAGTCTACAACGCAATTGCTAGAATGCTACTTTAGTTTTATATACTTCTTAAAATCAGAAAGCAAGCCACTGTAATGTAAAAATGTCTAAATAGCAAAGGTAACTGGGTTATTTATTTTTAATCATGTTTCTGAATCCGTGTGTTGGCATGCCAGTAAGGAAAGAAGAGTCTTTTGTCGGTTGTTATTACATATTATTTCAATTTGGTAGCACACGAATTAATCCGTGCAAATATTTTGTGTACACAAACCAACAAATTGAGAGAAACATTCAGGTTTTTCTGTTCCAACGCTACTCTCTGTTCAAAATATCTTACTGAAGCTGGAAATAAAGCGTCCACCTTAGAAATATTTTCGTTCTAATGTTCACTCGTGTTTCCTATTTTGCTCTGACGTTTATCTCTCCGAATGAAAACACGTAACCAATGACAACTTTTGTTATGAGAGAAGGAAATATATACTAATGCGAAATAGTCTGTAGGAACAGTAATTAGAAAATTGAGTTGTTTCGTATTTTTAATCTTCACCATTTCTAATATATCCATTACTGAAAGTAACAGTAAATTTACAATGGAAAGATAGCCTTGTTTCTTATGATTGTCTATTTCAACAATTAGCATGTGCAGCCAATATTTTTGTTATTTAAATACACTTTCTTTGAATTGATAGTATAGTAGTATTGTCAAAGTGATAATAATTACTATACTATGTGTAACCACAGATTTAGTAGAAGCCCCTCCCACAAATGAGCGCTAAATTTGATTACAATTTTGCTATTTCCAAGCCGGTTGTACACAGCGCAATTTAGTTGAAATTAAACAATTTTTGAATTCTCCCGAGTTTTGAAATCTCGGCTCCTCCCAGTAATTTAAATTTTGCATTTGTGTGATAAACGGAATATAGATAGAACAATTACATTGCATTAACTACAGGTAACACGTTTAGTGGGTCTTCAATTCATACACCTATTTATAAAACATCATTATCGTTACAAACGATGTAATATGAAAACTGTGTTCACGACCAAGGACATTGGGTAAGGGTTTCAGATCAGTAAAAGACAAAAATCCTAGTTTAAAAACCTTTAGCTCTTGCGGCTCGAGTTACATTGGACAGACTGGTCGTTCCATTGATCAAGAACATAAAGGCAATTGCAAACACAAACGCATCACAAACTCAGCCGTACCTGAGCATACATTTACAAATGAGCACACCTTAGAATTTGTGCACGCCAGAGTACTTGTCAGAATACTTCCCTCGAGTGATACGTGAAGCCATAGAAAAACATCCGAATAATGTGTCTTTTGGCAAGCTAGATTGTTAGCCAGTTGTACAATGAAGTTCTAAATAATAACTAAGATTAGTAAAATGTGGACTCCTGTGATACACGATCTAAAGCATTACAACCACTGTGCGTCAGACGGCCACATCTCACGTTTTCAAACCGCTCTGAACTTGAACGACCAATCAGCGTTACGTCGCTCCGAGCGGCTGGCACATAGGACTACAAATAGCTTTACACCGACTTTTAGTTTTCAGACTTTTACTCTGATAATGCAAACTGCAATGTTTTGCGAAACGTTAGTCAATATGGGTGCACAAATAGCAACAAGGCCAAATCTGCCTACCTCAAGGTAAATACAACACGAGTCACCAAAGAGCATAGGCATCGCGTGGATCCTTGCTGAAGTTCATAACGTTGCAAGGCACATTAAGCCAGAAAATGCAGAAAACGCGGTCTAAGCCGAAATTTCTTTTTAACAAGAATAATTCGAGTAACCTCGAAAGCCTCAAACAATATAAAAAATACAGCAGTTATAAAAGTTTATCAGTTGCTTACTAATTTAACTTTATTGTAATTTTGCAATTGGTGGACAACCGCATGTTGTTTATCTGATGGCATTTGTGTGTTTTCTGATTTTATACCGCCTATTTATTTGTAAAAAATAGTAAATGGGTAATCTCACTCGTGCATGTGCACCACCCGATGATAATGCGAAGAATTTGCTTGTTTTTTGAGGCGATAATTTGGTATCTCATCTATATCAGCTTTTGTTCGAGAGGCCTCATCATGACGCGCAATATTGAAACCGTCTTAAGCTCACAATTTAGCTCTGTTTGCAGTGCGAAATATTTAACCAAGTCAATAAAGCACATAGTTAAAATATTTTATGTAGCTGCAATTTAAACAGTAATAATAATATTAAATGCATTGGTAATGAGATGCAAAAAGCAGTAAATATACGGATAAAGGCACGCATAAGCAAAGCATATTTCAGAGGATTTGAAGTTTCAGTCAAGTAATATAACTAAAATGATAGGTTTGTGCATATTTAAAGCTAGGATAAACGAAATTAATTGACACGAAAGGTTTGTAATGTGCATACTGAATGAACGTAGCTATTAATAAAAGCACAGACCAGTGAAAAGGCAAGCAATCTGAAAGGTAGATGAAAGCAAGGTAAGGATAGAAATTGCAAAGAGCAGTCCAGAATTAGGCAACGGAAGAGAAGAAAAGCAAGTGACGTGTATTAACAACAACAAAGTGCAAAAGCAGAGCAGTGATTTTAAAACATGTGTGTGTGACGAGAAAGAACAATTTTAGCTATAAGCAATAAAGGCAATTTTTAGATTTAAGAAAATGTTAATATTAAGGATCATGTAATCAAACTTTACACCGTTTATGTGTATTTGTTATCAAAATTAATTTCCATTTAACATTAGAAGATGCTTTTTTGTTAATAAAGAGAGAACAATTGAGATAAATTAGAAGCTTATTGCCCCAAAATTGTGCTCCATAAAAAGTATTTTTACCAAATAAAAAGTATACAGTTTTACTGTCCAAGTGACGATGCACCTGTGGGAGCGTTTGTAGCCAGTTCCACGAGATAAATTTACAAATTTTTCCAATCGCCTCATAGAAAACAACGGCAGCGGACACCTGGAGTTTCCGAAGATCGATTCCGGTCTATTCAAGCAGCGGAACCCAGAGGTTTGCTCTCCGTTACATCGAGGGGGTCTGCAAGAGCATCAGGAACAACATTTGCGGTCAAGGGAAGCGTCTCCAACAGCACAAATCCAACGGCGTCACCTGTGGTCAGCTTTGCCCCAATTTCATAGAGAAGTTGCAAGGTATGATCTAGCTCTAATTGGCTGTTGAGAGCTCTGGAAAGTTGTTGAACTCCGAGAATAAAGTCTGAAGAAGAAGCATATCGCATTTCCAACAGTCCAGCTACGCCGTAATCTTCATAAATTGGATGGCATCAGTAAATTTTGTGGTTTTGGGCAGAATCAAGCTATTTTACAGGAAGTAAAACAAAAGCATTTGGGGTCGTATCTACGTCACGGCTAAAACAAAATTGTTCAGTTATTGCCAAGCGGGAATATTTGAATTAAATTACCCGACGGTTCCTTGTCAATTTCATTTATTAAATATAAAAATACACGCTGCACGCACCAACAATTTTCTGTGTTCATCTGACAGATTGTAAATATTATCTACTAGAAGCGCGCATATGAGCTACTTTGGGACAAATAGTCTAAAATTGAGAATACATTTTGAATATAGTCAAATTTTGAACCTAACCTGAGATTAAGCAGTTTTGTGTTTTGCTGAGTGCTAGTCTAGATATTATTGCAGTTCAATAAAATATAAAGAGGGCAATTAACCATTTTATTTTAACATTAATTGATGCATTTCATTTTTAATTAGCCTAAATTACTAACAGGCAAAGTTAGCACAATATAAAATAACCACAGAATTGTGTGGTAATTTGACCTAATAATTAATTTTCTAATTTAAAATAACCTTTACAAATCAAGGCATTCATTAGAATATATGATTATGCCATTTGAATATTTATTTTGGAGTTCACCTCATTTAGGGTTTTTACTACTTCGCTCAATCAATTCCGTTCGTGCTTATCGAATCAGATGTTTTTATTTGCACGGTACCTGTATAGTATCCGTGCATCGAATCAGTTGTGTAACGCAACGAGGTAGTTTGTTCTTACTTTTCTCTGTTACATGCTATGTCCCTGGATAGCTCAAGCCAAGGTCTATGAACTACACCTAAAGAAAGCAGGCAAAATACAAGCATTTATTGATTCTAAGTTAATTTAAAATACTTCTTAAAATACATTGTAGCTGTACAGTATGAAATTAGTATTCCCAAATTTGTAAGCGCATTTTCTTGGCGCGCTATTTGTCAGTAAGTGACGTTGCCCGAGTTATCCTCGTCGGCAATGCATCCAAGATGACCTTTTTTTATGCTGAAATCAAAACAGAAAAAAATGTGCCTAAACTTGGTATAATGCTAGTTTATAGAGGCGGTAATTAGCATAGTTGTCGGGCTAATGAGGACTTAATTACACAGGTTTGTATGCCTTGTTTGCATTCGGGCTCCGCTAATTTTACCGAGGGCTGCTGCGTTCGATTTCTAGGTGGATAATTTATATACGAGGCCCTTCAGGAAATCCGGCGACGTATTTTGGTCAAGTTCTAAAGTCGAATTTGAAGTTCTTACTAGCGATGATTGCATACGGGGGCTTTCAGGAAGATAAATATCTACTGCAACGAGACGGCGCCTATCGTGGGGCTCGAAGCGGTTGGGGAAATGTAGCTAGGGCACCGAGACGGCGTCACCTAGATACTACGTGCTGCCATAGGGTTTTAGAAGCGCAGGTTTCGTATTGGAATATTGGTAAAGTATAGTTAGTGCACCGAGACGGCGCCTAACGTAGGGCACGAAGCGGTCGGGGAGATGTAGCTAGTGCACGGCAAAGGCGTCACCTAGACAATACGAGAAGGTTCGGGCGGTGATTAGGCACGTCACTGGGCCTGCGCCGGTGTATAATCAGGACAAGTTTGTCTAGTTAAAGAACATATTTGGACTAGGTGAGGCGGGATTTGGAAGTTCCCATGCTGGAACTCGATTTTTTCCAGGTGATCGAGTACGGCTTCAGGACTTCGCTGGAGGGCGCTCTCAAGTCTTTTCTGGTTAGAGCTTGCGGAGCTTTCGGCCTCGCTCGGGGCTGAGGTTTCTTCAGCTGGAGGCAGGCGGTCACAAACTTTACTTTTCTTGTCGGATTTTCGTGCTTTTATATGGTTTTGGCCCTCCATCTATAGAGAAACCTTGCTGGTGGAAGCGCAGTGGGAGAAATCATGACTACGTCATGAATGAGAGCTGCATTACGCCGCGTATCGTGATTCCCACCTGAATCATACGACGTATAAAGGATTGAGGCTTGAATAAAATGTAACAAGTTGGTGATATGCAAATGAAAAATAATTCAAAGTATTTGCCGGAACATTTGCATAGAAGCAAACGTTACAGTTGTAAATTATATGTTATTAGTTTGAACGTTGGGTTTATTATCCATTAAAAAACCTGGTGTTATTAATGTTTTCAGTGTATTATAGTCGTTGTTTCGAATAAATGCATCGTTTATATTTATTGGATAGTACACACAATTTTTAGAGAATTAAAGGGAAAAACTAACGTCAGTATAGTGTAAAGAAGTTTAACGAGAGTGGATTGAATTTAATATTTGATGGTCGTACAAGCCACTGCAAGTACTGCTTCTCCGCTGTAATTGTGCTAGTCCCAAAAGCATTGAGGAAGCTACCGGTAAACCTTATCAAACTTGCCCTCCGAGAAAATATGTTCATATATAAATCGAAAGAAATAGTCGTTAGCTTAGGTCGTAGAGCGAGAACAATCCTACGCAAAAGTGTTACTACAGATGGAAACTTCTTATAATCTTATATCCTACGAAGTTATTAGTACTGATGCCGAAATTATGATGAAAGCACTTGCTAAAGCTTGAAAACTGAATTGCAAGTGAATATTAGAGATATAAAAACATTGAGACGACTGACAAGGTGTTTATTTGCAAAACTAGAATTAGGTAAGTCCATCAAGCAGCCGGTATCACAAAAAGAATTCGGTTACGCTGAATAGCATTTAGAGTTTTAGACGACTGAGAACAGTCATCTGTGTGTAAGGAGGAGAATATTTGAATGGTATATTCTGATAGTTAAAGAAAAGTTATAAAAATGCGAATGGTCCAATTATTATTATCTGAAAAGCAGGTTCAATAATATAAACAAAATGGTAGAAGCGAAACGACACAGCATTATTAGACAGGGTAACACGGAAAATAGGAAGAAATGTCTATGTTCAGCAAGAGGGCAATTACATGTTGAACAGGTTGCTTTACCGCCAGTTAAGTTGGTACTCCGACGTGATTGACATAAATCTCGTGTGTTAAGACAGAGATTGATGCACGGCCATGTAAATAATGCCGAGTAGAGAAGGTCTGGTTTTCTCTCTCGGTCAGTTTATATTTTCTCTGTCCGATTGCGTCAGTAGATGAAACCTCTGATTCTCTTATTCGGCTAGGTTGGAAATTCCCTGTCATTGTAAGTGCTAACTGCAACTGTGCCTTTGAGAGTTATGCGTCACTGAAGGAATTTATGGCCATCCGACTTGTCTACCTAGGTGTGCAGGCCTTCATTCTTCTGATTGCGCCAATGGAGGCATTATGTCTTCGAAGATTTTATGGTTTTGACCCTATCTAGGCAAACATTCGCCTGCGTGATGCAAATTCCTGAAGCGCATCTTCGACACGCCTGTGGTCTCAGAATGCTTCACGGCATTTGTTGTACATGCGTTGATAATCGCGCGTACTGACACTGTGTCAACGGAGGCTGCCAATCATTTGCGCGTCTTGCCGATTTCTAAGCGGACCTCGTGCTGGTATAAGACGGTTATTTACTTATTCTGCTCTAAGTATGATTTATAGTACAAAGAGAGCAGCTCTTTGCAATTTGTTCCAACACCAAATGTGTACGACGATGCAAATCGAAGAGGGTACGTTGCATATTTTGCTCTTGTGACTGCAATTCCAACTTTTTCTTTGCTTGTAGTGTTTGTCTGACTTCAAACCCATCCTTCTTTTGCTTTGGTAATCAACTTTACAGCTATCGACGACCATAGGGCCTCAAAATCAGCTGGCAGTGGTTCGAAGAACCCAACATCAAATGTTCCCTCAAATCACAAAAAAAACAACAGCTATCGAGGACCTTATACCACGAGTGCTTTTATGCAGAGTATTCTATTGTTTTTCAAATATATTACAATGGTTCCCATTCGGAGGTTTGTTCAGAGCATCATGCTTCTGAAGGAAGAGGGGGTATGAATCAAATAGCCTCCAAACGGGCTGTTACAGCTGTTGCAGGTGGATAATGCTGGCAAACGTTACCAGCAAAGCACACAGGCTCTAGGCTCCCAGAAAAAGAGGAGCCTTCCTAAGTAGGTGAGATTGCTTAAGCGTTTAAAACTTTTTGGTGACGCTTGGAGTGAATGTGCCTTCTCAAATAAGCGGAATTGCTGAAGTTTTGCAACTCTCGGGTGGCGCTAAAGATGTCTGACGAAATTCAGCTAATTGCACTACGTTGCACTGTAATTTCAGGCAATGGCCAGAACGGCCAGCAATCTTGTAATAAATGAACCGTCTCATAGACGCGGATGTATTTGTCCCACATACGTGTCGAAGCCCGGTATCTGCACTGAGCGAAGCTCCCACGAAGTCCTCTTCAAAATACACGATGCTAAGGGTGAATATTGGAGTACAAAGTATCATAGGAAAAGCTGTCGGCTGGCGCAACTTTTTGCAAGAGAAAAACAACCAACAACAAAACGCCTTGAAATAACAGCTAAAGCATGCCGGTAATGTAGATCACCATATAACCGAGAGCGGAAAATAAAGCAGCGTTCGCACCACGACCGCGAATTATGCACAAATTAAATTCTAATGCTAATTACGCTTTTTGCACGTAACACTGGCGTATCATAAGCGGTTTAACATTAACTTTAAAAAGAAGATAGCTATAAATCCATGAAAGAAGAAGACTAGAAGAATTGGTAGAAATTGATAAAACTTAAACTTAGAAAAACTAGAAAAATACACTTCAATTATGGTGGAGAGAGCTATTAATAGTAACACTAACTTAAAGAAAAGAAAGATACATCTATCTCAAATAATAAAAAATTAAATGAACAAATTAAAGAAAGGCAGTAAGATAATGATGAAAGGAGAAGAAAAGTTTAAAGATTCTGTAAAGCATCTTATACAACGAGAACTAGCTGTACCATGGAGGAAGGAATAAAAAGAAAATACTGAAGGCTAACTCTGAAAATGTGTTAAACATGCCTTAGAGCAGATGAAAAATAATTAAACCTCAAGAGACGACACTGTAACAACAGAGATGGTAAAGCTATTATGGAAAGAAATAAAACAACAAATAGTAAAAACGCTAAACGAATGCTTAAACATTGGCAATATACTACGAAACTATTGTTGAAGAAGGTGATAGATAATAACTATTGAACTGGAATGACTGACCAAACTGAGAACCTATTAATGGCTAACTATTCTTGTACAGGGAATATAAAATTTATCAGTTATGCTGCTCTTTCATAATTCATTAACCACAATACTTAATTATTTTGCTCCGACTAGCCATTAGGATCGCAAAATTCTCATGTCCCTGGGTTGAGTCGCTACACAGTCGACAATTATACGATAACTGCTCTAGTATGGCGAATGCTGCGTAATAAATTTAACGGCAAATAATTGGTCACGAAACGACACAGAAAATTTGCGTTCAATCTTATTCTAATCAAAGCAAACTGTTGATAATTATGTCACAGGTAAATAACAATGAAATATATGCAACTCTGTAACTAAGCAAACCTGTATAGCGGTAACCAGAGACGCCGTTCCGATCCAACGCTGTCTCGATCCGATTTTCAAAAGGACGCCAACCTGCTCTAATGCCTTCTTGGGCCCCTAGATGCTGGAAACTGTTCAAAATAGCCCATTTCTTCCATTCTGCGTTGTGGCCTGCTTGCTGGAACCGCTTTGCTCAAAGTGCCGGAAGCTCCGTCGATCCTTGCTGCTTGCCTGCCTTCACTAATGCCGTCGTGCCTGCTTTCAGGCTTCCTTTGGTGCTCTAACTCGTAGCTGCGCTTCTCCGACTCGTTACTGGCTTCTTCAAATCGTGTCTGTGTGTCGAAGTCCGGAGTTTTGCTGCTTCAATTTAACTATTTAACTGATTACCGGAAACACTGCACTATACACAAATAGACCACGTCTGGATAACAATAATACGACCACTTGGAACTCAAAATGGCTTTAATTACACGAAAATTTGCAACATTATTACTTGGAAGCCAGCACACAAGCATCTTCTTTTGGCTTGGCTTGGCCGAGCTTCTTTTTTCTGTTTTTCTTAGTGTTGCTAAGTAACGTACTGCATTCTATTATTTGTGAGTATACCTACTATGATCGTATAAGTTAATTGTTTGTTTTGTTGAATTGTTAAATATTGTTGCGGTAACCTCACATTTGTTTTAATTCACAACTTTCACTTTTCTGGTATTAAGCACTGTCGCTCTGAAATGCCAACGCTACAGGTTGCTTTATGCGGTTGGGCATGCTGCATAATTTTTATCACTGTATCATTACACGTAACATCATTGACCAACAGCCTAGCATGTTGCACTGAACACAAACTAACTGCACTTTGACTCGCTTCAGTGTCAGTGTCAGTTTGACAGAATAATCCGCCCGCTGCGCGGTCGGACTCTTTAACGTGTCATGTGGAATGATGTTGCTTTAGTATTAAGTTTGTTTTAATTATGTATGTAGTTTGTTTTTAAATACCATTACCAGAATATTTTTTTGGGTAGGAGAAGCTAGCCTATGCAGGTAAACGAGAAGATTATTAGAGTGAGACCAAGAACAATCAGGCGAAGTGTAGTAAGGCCCGTATGAGATAAAAGGACGACTTAGTAAAAGTGGGGAGAAACCTTGAATGAGGGAAGCAACCGATGGAGACAAGTGGAAACAATATGGGGATGCCTATATTCAAATGCTGGTTGAGAAAGGCTGAAGAAGAAGAAAAAGTGTAACCAAACCAATGTCAATTGAGGTGATGTGGGCACGTGGGCACTTTAGTTAATTGGAGAGAGCTAAAAAAATGGCACGCGAGATGAAAATATAGGAGAAGAGAGTGAAAGGTAGACCAATGATAGTATGGATGCGATCGTTGAACGCTATAATACGCAATAACACTGAAATAAACTAAAGATAATCTTGTAATACTTCAACATACTCGTAAGCGGGATAGCGAGTAGTGAATAGTCAAAACAGTCCCATAACCAATGCAGTTTAACGGGTCAGCTGACCTACTATGGGGGAGGAAGTGGATTAACACTAAAATCATAAAAACTAAATACGGGCGCCACCAACTTAATTGTTTATCAACTCGCGAATCTAAGTTGGAAAATTCCCTGATGATATGGTAATCGCAACTTACATTGAAGGAATATATCTAAAAATTCTCTTTGATAAGCTATAAACTGTTACAGCAAGGAACAATACATACATACGACACAATTTAAGTGATATTTATTTTCAATGCATACGCCCAGACAATTAATGTAAGAGGGCAGTTCCTCGTATCGAAATAAAATACTGTATCCAGGGTTTTTAAAGACAATGTACGTACGTAAGTGTACCTTCACACTGAGTTCATAAAGTATGTAATTTATTTATTTATTTATTAATAAGTAACAAAACGGGTAAAAAACCCAATTACAATGTTACAGAAACTACGACAAACAAAACAACATTAACTAAAGTTAGGTCAAAAATAATATTATTACCTCTAAGCAACCAATCTGTCAGGATTAATATTCGTATTATTCAAAAAGCATGATTTGGTTTCTGAGAATGAATGTCGATGGGCCAAACATGTCTATGTCGCACGTAGAAACAATTTTATTAGCAATACATAACATTTTAACTAATGATGAGTTTATGCTCATGTCCGATCTAGAAAAGGGTATATAGAACACGTGACGACGGGGCCTGTAAAATATATCAGGTACATACAAATTAATTAAAGCCAGCAAAATGGAGCAGTCTATAACGCCATTCACTAGTTTGTGTAAGATTAAAAGAGTAGCAATTTTCCTTCTTTTGGCTAGCTTGGTAATTCCAAATTCTAAGCGCAAGTCGCTGCATTCGTGAAAAAGCGGATATCGATGGTGTTTTAAAGCAAATATATTTAATGAATTTATTCTGGACGGTCTTTATTTTATTTTTATTTAACAATATTCCTGGATCCCAGACGATACAAGCAAATTCTAACTTGGATCTTACGTAAGAGTTATACAGTATTAACTATACATGGTTTTATATTTGATAAATTCAGAAGTGGCTCTCATCAGGAATCCTAGATTCCTTAGTGTATAACTTCTAAGTTATCCACATAACCATCCCTAGTTACCGTAGAATTGAATGTTACGCCCAGCTTCCGAGTAATATGTGCCCTACTTAAGAATTGATCTTGCATTGAATAACTAAAGTTGATTTTATTAATTTTTAGTGCAAATGTCATAATCTTCCATTTATCAACGTTAAATAGGAGCTCATTATAGATACTTCACTTGGCAATCGACGTAAGGTCGAGTTTTAACAAATCATAATCATCATAGAATCGAATCTCTCTAAAGATTATAAGATCGTCAGCAAAAAGAAGGGAAATTGAGTACCTTACATGTAGTGGCAAATTATTTATAAAAACAGAAAACAACGAAGGTCCCAAGTTGCTGCCTTGTGGTACCCCTGAGGGAGTTTTAAAATGATCAGAAGTTAAACCGATACATTTTGCTGCAGAAATACTTAGAGTATAAGCTCGTAGCTTATCTGTCAAATCCAGTGTCCATCAAAGAAAATAAAGTGGCTTCAACCTCGCCTAGCTTCTTGATATAACGGTACCAACGTAGACAAATCATGCAGACTATGAAAGCAAAGTCAAAGCTGAGCCGTAGCCGCCACCAGTTTCATAAATAGGAAAATCCAGTTACATAAGTTTATAATGAGATCCAAAATTGATCCAAAAAGGAAAGAAAATCCTTCATTATGAAAATTTGAAAATCTAGAAAATTCTAGAACACCTAGAACAATTAAAAACAAGAAAAACTGAAACAAACTAGACAAACTGGAAAAACTACTTCCTTCAGGTGCATACCGGCTAAAGGGTCACACGCGAGTTCTTGGCGATTTCGATGATCTGTTTGTAACAGTTCGGTCAGAAGTTATTCAATACGAAAGGAAAACAAACAAAATACAACCAATAACTTGAAACTGGGGAGGACGTTTTGCGAATTTACCATCACAGTGGGCCTAAATGACACAGAACCCCTGATCGTCGACGGATGTTACCAGATGGCTGTGCCATCTACCTTATATCCGTTTATCCAACTATCCTGATTTATCCAATTAATACCCTTTGTTTTCTATGGCGGAATAGTGCGCATATAATAAAGTCCAACGTCCGAGGAAACAAAGGCATATTCCTGCAGGAAAGATAGATCTTTCTAGTTTTGAACAACAATTTATTTAAGGGAAAATACCCCAAATTGAAAGTTATTGGTTCTCCAGGTTGTGGGTTAGCATAGGCCAACACCCTATCGTCCGTAAAAATGCTAAAAAACCTACGAATAGTCTCGGAGCATCGGATAAATTACATGGAAAACGTCAACAGATACATAAAAGGTTAATGAGTTTCGTAACCTGGAATGTTCAAGGTAGAAATGTCACTCGAATTGGAAAGACTTCAAGTGGATGTTGTGACACTAACAGAAACGAACGAGAAAGGCACAGATACGGAAGTAATTTAGAAACTATTTAAATATAGGGACATGAAGGTCAATAAAACAGCCAAATATATTTTTCTTCAGCTGATTATAATCAGCATTAGTAACGTTTCGTTATATAAATAACTTCTTCAGACAAATTAATTGAAATAATATATGTAGTAATAAAACATTATCTTTGAAATCAAATAATTCATATTTCAAATATATCAAATATAAAATATTGTAATAGGTGGTACATTATGAAAAATTAACAATCAATAAGTAAAAATTAATATGTGGGGAGGAATTAACACTCCCCCGCATTGTTGTTAAATAGTTAGGCATAGGATGGAAAGCGAAAACTATTTTCGCTTTCCATCCTATGCCTAACTATTTAACAACAATGCGGGGGAGTGTTAATTCCTCCCCACATATTAATTTTTACTTATTGATTGTTAATTTTTCATAATGTACCACCTATTACAATATTTTATATTTGATATATTTGAAATATGAATTATTTGATTTCAAAGATAATGTTTTATTACTACATATATTATTTCAATTAATTTGTCTGAAGAAGTTATTTATATAACGAAACGTTACTAATGCTGATTATAATCAGCTGAAGAAAAATATATTTGGCTGTTTTATTGACCTTCATGTCCCTATATTTAAACAATCTGCAGTCAGCCGTTATCGTATAAACTATATTAATATTTAGAAACTATATACTATATAAAATATATACTAAATAAAATCGGGCACAACATTTTTCACCATGCATACACACAATTAATCAATGTTTGAATGGGCAAGAAATCCCTGAAAACATCAGTAAATAAGAAAGGAAATAAACAAGATTGCAACAACTATCGAGAGATAGCAGTGACAAGCGTTATGAGTAGATTATACTGAAGTATATTCAGGAAATTATTAGAAAAACATTACCATAGTGAAGAAGAACATAATGAGTTTAGGACCGGTATATACAATAAAACAGATAGTAGCAAAATGATAGCCATTCAGTCAAAAGTACATCTACTTTGTATAGATCTGACGAAAGCGTACTACAGCAGCCAATTATGGAGATTATGGCAAATATTACCAGAATCAAATGTAAACAGGAAATTAATTAAAATACTGCATATTCTGGATCAACTTCAAGAATAAAAATTGAAAATAGAATGTAATCACCAATTTATATTAACAAAGGAATTCAACAAGGCTGTTGCGTGTCGTCCACACTTTCCGAGATATACATAAAGAGAGTACTTAGGCAATGGAAATGAAAATGTTTTGGTATAATCTACACACTACAGTTTGCCGATGATGAAGCAACTGATAAAGAAGAGCTAGAATACATGGCGTACAAACTAAAAGAAACTAATGGAAAATTGGATCTATTAAACAAATTTGCAGATAACAAAATACTTATGTGTTGGAGCGGATTGAAATAATTTAATATTAAAGGGATTGGAAGAACCTGAAGTATGCAGTAAATAAGTACCTAGTCGTAATTGGCAAAAGCTGGAGGGACGCGAAAGAAATAAAATCTACGATTGTACAAGCACGAGAAACCATAAGAGCTTTAAATGTTATACTCTGGTAAAAAGTTACAAAATGATCGGCATGTGCATCACGTAGGGACAGAAGAACTAACGAAAGAAATATATAGAAAGGCAACAGTTAGCCTGGTATGGCCACATCCAATGAATGGCAAATGGAAGATGTCTTAAAGAGGTGACGGAGTGGGTACTATAAAGAAGAACTAGGGGAGGCCGAAAAGAACGTAGAAAGAAGGGAGCTAACGTAACGTAAACGAAGGGGAGTGGGAGAATAGAAGAGCATAAAAATGTGCGTCGAACAATCTGAATTTATACGCCTGACCTTCTAAACGTCAAAACGGACACTTAATTCATCAGGTACATATCGAGCTTCCAGGTCTAATTAATCAACATAACTCCTTCAGCGAGGACCTAACAAAATTAGGAGACATCGCATTACGCGTGAAGAGGAGGATGGGAGAAATCTTGAACCAAACAGGCGACTGTAATAACTACCGACACCACGAATTAATGAAACTGCAGTAATTTAAATAAAAGCGTCTACTTAGCAACGATACTAAAAGCACGTCGGGCTCAATCAAGCTTTAATTTGTGAAATCGCTAGTCGATTCCTTTTAAAACATGCAAAGCCAATTAATACGAGTTATGTGACAACATACTCGTATTTCTAGGAATAACAAACCATATAACTTATTACCCTTTCATTATGGAACTTCTTCTTCCTGTTTAGGCCGACTAAGGACCACGTGGCTGGTCTAACTCTTCGGATGGCCTTCTTTTTTCTCTGGGCCCAGTATTTCTTCATCCTTTCACTTTGTTTTAGCTTTCCTTCATCTGAGAATTTTGGTCTATTAGCCCCATTGGATGACATTCCTGAACCTTTCTCTGTCATGTATTGTATCTTGAGGGATTCCCAATTAGTCCAGGTCCTTGCGGAATGTAGTCGTCCACTTAGCCCTTGTTGCTTTCCCTCTACTTGTTGTACTGAAGTTCTTGTTAGTGAGCCTTTGTTGATTCATCGTTGCTAAGTGCCCGTAAAAAGTTAATTGTCTCTCTCATGGCGGTTGTCATGTCATCTATTTGCAGGTACAGCCTAATCCTATAATTTCCGTCTTCTTCTCGAATTGAGCCCAGTATTCTCCACATAATCTTTCAGTCTTTTAGCTCTAGCTTTCTGTGCTGTCTTACTACAGAGCTGCAGTGTTCGAGCTTGAGGTTCTGGGAGAGGGACCGTATATACTCCGACACGAGTGGTAAGCTCTTTAAAACTGGGTACAGCAGTTTTCTAAAGCCAGGTACTTGTTGCCATTCGGGGTAAGATCCACTCCTAGGTACCTGACAGCTTTGACTTTGTGTATTTTAGCGCTGCCCAAGAGGGATCGAAGTGGGTGCGTCACGGATTTTGGTGATGTACTCGGTGTTCTGGGCTTTGAAGTTGGTATGTGACTCCGCTATGCTGTTGGACAGGATGGCGAGATCGTCTACGAAGACTAGACAATGGATGTTGAGATTGTTTCTCTTGCAGCCTATCTTTAGTCCCGATTTGGGGGGTAAGATTTCAGTCCATTCTCTGATGACCTTCTCTAGAATGCAATTGAAGAGGATGCATAAGGGTCCGTCTCCGTACATTATGTCATCTAGAAGCTCTTAGAGAATTCACCTCGAAGCTTGACTTTGGAGATGGTATTCGTCTTGTGGTGATGAGGTATCTTGTCCAACGGTTCTTCCAGGATGCTCCAGTAATTTCTTTTTGGTCTCATTAGTGGGGGCGTGAAAGTTGTCTATAGAGTATGCCCTGTTGCGTATTCTGTAGGATAGCAGAAAGGTTTGTTACGGTATAAAACTGTTTTTATGACACCTCGGGGTACGATAGTGCCACCTAATTTATCACGTCCGAGAAACGTCACCACTCGCCCTGGAATTCTCGAAAACAGACTAACAGCGACGGCTGAATACGCTCAGGGATATGGGCGTGGTCCTATAAACGGGACGCCGCGCCTTAGGGACAAGTGTGACGACATATACATGATGTTACAGAATAATAGGGCGCCACGGGATTCGGTTTTTGAACCCGCGTCTGACTGAACCCCGAAAGCCAAACGGGGGAGAGTATGGGTGCAACTTTGAAACTCCTTGAAGCTGGCAGTCGGAGCACTTGAACCTACCTTGACGCTCACCGGATCGTCCAGGGTCCGCTTTACATGAATTTTACACTAGCCACCAATCGGGCGACGACACTACAGATGGCTTACACTGAAAATCAACATGCAACACAAAGAAAATAACAGCGGGGACGTTTGACAAATGAATCTATTGTCTTTCAAACAGACATACGGTACACAAATGGAGTACATAAATAAAGTACACAAATAGGTTACTTAAAGACGGTGCACCAATAATGGTTAGTACGCACGGCGTGACAGAAATGGGAGATGATCACACAACAACTATTAATTTAGCGCCAGCTCATGCTTATCGATAATAAATCTAGCGCAAAGAAAATGGGTTGTCAGAAGGCCCTGTATATAGCAATGGTGCTCTCACTGTTTAATGTGTAGCGTACCGAGGTAATTGACTTAAAAACGCCTGTCGTGCAAGGGATGGTCATAAATCTACCCAAACTTGACACTAAGTGCAATTCTAAATCAACTGAAACTTGACATTAAGCGCAGTTCCAAATTTGTAAACGTCTGTGCTATCTAAAACGTGAGTGACGAATGATCTGTAAAAGTCAGTGCGACATATGCGAACAAAAAGTGTTAGAACCCAAAGGTGATTTGTGTCTCCATCAAACAATGCGGACTAACTCGTCAAAAACGTCAAAGTATAAATTCGGAAAATAACAGGAAGGATGTCACAAGCGTAGGAGCACCCAATAACAAAAGGAAGGGTTACATAAATATCCTTGTGAGCCAAATTCCAGGCAGACAGCAATGAAGAACCCTAGGTCATAATACGGTCATAAATTAAGGAGTATGAAGGAGCACACGCAATCACCAGAATGGTTTTATTATCGGAAGTAGCATCCCAAACTTGTCTGTCACAATAGAGCAAAGGGCGCTATTGTATCCGGAAGAATGGACGGGGCTCCTTCCATTCAAACAGTGGTTATATAAACTGGAGTAGCCTAGTTTTGGACATCAGTCGTCCCAGATCAGCGCGATCACCTCACGTATTTGTATTTTGTATTTGCATTTGTGTAATATTAACGAATGTGTACGTGTGTATATTTGTTTATTTTTTTAAAAGTTAAAATAAAGGAAGGTTATTGTTTTCCATAAACGTGTGTATTTTACTGAACTAAATTCTACAGTAAAAATTGCTACGCATCAAATAAATTGGAAAATAGTAACTAAAAAATGTTAATTTAGCGCACACTCATGCTTAGCCTGGGCGGCTTACGACTAATATAATATCTCATCACTAAAGACCGGATTCTAAGCACTTTTGCTTACGTTCAATTTTAAAAGCAGCAACAAACTGTTTTGAAATTTTCACAAATCTCATAAAAAGAAGCAATTTGAGTGATATTTGTTCCTGCTTTTTTTGCTTATTTGCTGTTACCAATGCTTATTTTTCAATTTAGTGTTTATTTCGGACTTATTTTTGGGTCACTTGAATTTTCTAAACAAACTATTTGGAAATAGGTAGTTTTTCATGAAATAACGCGTTAATTACCTAATGCCGTAAAATTAATATGCTACTCCACTACATGACTGCTGCATTTTGCAATTTTGCATTAATGCATTGTCTTTAGACTGTATCGTATCGCGGAGGCGATAAGGATGCAGTTTCCATTAGTTAATAAATTAATAAGTAAACGTAAAAAAATATTTATCAAATCTCCCTTGTGAGTGAAGATGTTTAAAGAGAAATTGCCAAATGTTTCGCTGCCTCCAGGACCTATTTTGACTAGATGGGGAACTTGGCTAGACGCCGCCATCAATTACGCTAATAATTTAGAAAACTTTAAACAATTAGTTTGTGAGTATCCAGAAAACACAAGTAAATCAATACAAGACTGCTAAAATGTTCTTAAACAACATGAACTACAAAATCATTTGGCAAAAATTAAAAGCAATTTTAATTTTTTAAGCGAAACCATGAAATCGCTGGGGAAGCAATCAATTCCGTTGTTTGAATCAATTAAAATTATTGACAATTTTAAGAATGCCATTAATGATGTTCCAGAACCCATTGGAGAGTTAATTAAAACAAAAATGGAACAGATTTTTTCAAAGAATACGGGATACCAAGAACTAAAAAAAAATTCTTCTATTTTGAGTGGTGAATATGTTCCTAATTTGAACATGGATCCCGCTAATATAGCTGCATTTAAATACGCACCTATTACTACTGTGGACGTAGAGAGAAGTTTTTCGACATACAAGCACATTTTAAACGATCTAAGACACAATTTAAGAATGGAACATTTGGAACAATATTCAATTGTCAATTCTTTTCGGCCTGAATAGAGCTGTTTAATATTTTGATTCTTTTATTTTAAATATCACATTTATTATGTTTTTATATCTGAACATAAATTAAGTGCGATTTGTATTTTTATTATAAAATAATACGGGTTATCGTATAAAGATTGCCTGTTTATTTCTTGGGATTTTTTTCATGTTGATTTTAAGTTGTATTTTTACTGTAATTATATAAAGTTGCATAAAAATTGCTGTCTATTTTTTAAATTACTGCTTTTTTGGATTTTTTTGGCATAAATTGAGCTTTTTTTTCTTAAAATAATGTGCTTTTTAAGCACCTTTTTTACTTAAAGGGTGCTTATTTATGCGGTCTTTACTCATCACATAGCTCGGCCTGCGGTTTATCCAAGCGACGTCCAGCCGACGCCGACGGCTCGTATCGCAAAGTCGGGGAATGAAACGGGTGGCTCCAACAAGCTCGAAGCGGGGCGAAAGATGGTGTTGTCCGTCAAGGCTCTCAAACAGGGGTCAATGATACGACCAAATGCACGTAAAATTGGCCCAGGGGTAGTCGCTCTCAGAATAATCCCACCTTTAAACCAGGGGTTGATGGCTCGACGGCCCATAACAACAGAAGCCATAGGCATAACATCGAAGAATCATCACTATCCACCCGACTCCCGTCGAGCTCCAACACACCCACACAGAACCGCTTGCAGTCCCCAACGAGGCTTGTGATCAACTGTCAACTCACGCCACGCTGCAGCCGAGAAACAAAACTGGGAAGGGGCGATGCAGCTGTGAGCCGGCCAGACGGAAACCGAGCTAGACCATTCATTCTCTCTCTCTCGCACTCATGGGCGTTTTTCGTTAAATACAATTCGTGGAATATTCTAGAACGCGTCTCCAGACAAAATCGATATTCAAAACCCGCTCGCAGCGGCCGGGCACGGAGTCCTAATCTAGAAAAATACTCTAATAGCCGTACATTCCTACAGTTTGAAAATGTCCTGACAGGTTCTTCCGTTAGGGGAAGAGAAATCTGGAATGGAGTTGATCATCTTATTGTGTACTGCAAAGCCTGTGCCCAGGTGAGGTACATTCTTCTCTCATTCCTGGCCTTTCCGTGTATTTCCTGGATCCATGGGATTCCATAGCATCTTCGTCTCTTCGTTATGGAACCAGTATACTTAAAATAAATTATGGGCCGGCGATTAAGGCGTGAGGTCCCACATTTGGACGACTCCGACGGATCTGATGTCGGAATCTAACAACTACATTCCAATGTTAACGGTGGTAGATTAAATCACCTATATCCTTTTAAATTCGCATAGCCATTAATGAGCTTCCAGGGAAAACTAAGGTTAGTTAGATAGCTAGGGCTAAGGTTGGTAACTAGAGCCAAAGATGTCAAAATGAACTTAAAATGGTCCACCTATTTATTTTATAGTGATGTTCTCGCTTAAAGCTCCTATTTGGGTTGATTAATTGGTGGTCTTTTACTATCTAGCGCTATATTTTGTTAGCTGAAGGTATAGATTGAAACGCTACGGAACCCGAACAGTATCATGCAGTGTATCACTTGAGTGTGACATAATTTATCTAAATAAAAACACCAACATTTTTACCGGAAGAGTTAGGAGCAGCTGGCCGCATGCGGCCTTGGCCGCCTGAAAAATTCGTAATATGTGCCGAACTCGTCGGATGCACAAATATTTAGCAAACGAGCTGCAGCGTAATTACAACTTCCCGCGGTGCAGCTCGCGATTGCGCGCTTCAGGAGCTTTCAGGTGGCCGCTGAAAGCTCGACAGTGCAGCTGAACTTTCCCGCTGGCGCGCACCTCTCTCACCTCGTGCGTGATTTATCACTCAAGTTCGTCTGTAAATATTCATAAATGCCTCGGCCGTAATTTCGGGACCCTGGATACGCCAATAAGTAATGGAAGCCGCGGACTGTAAATAATCGAAGCTGATGTGAGTGCTGTGCAGGAGGTTTCCACATGTTCAAGCGCAAGAAGGTAAGTTTCAAAACTCGCGTCCGACCGGAAGGAAAACCGCACAAGCCAGTAACGGGCCTGATTTGTGCTGGAAAACCTAAATCGCAAAGTGTTAAAAATTAAGGCAAGAGAAACGCAGCACCCCCTCCAGCCAATGAAGGCGTTGGGCCGCGATAATTACCAGTCCAGAGAAAAGGGTGGATTACGGCGACTGTCGAACGATCCGCGATTAGGGGAGATTATCAGGCAAATTCCAGGATCCAGGGAAGTAGGTCAAAGTTCTTTTCTTCGCTTTGTGAGCGACTTGCCGTTTGGATTTGCACGAATGTAGGTCATCTTGCAGGACCAGGGATTCAAAACAACCGCTAAGCCACTCGCGAGGGCTGTTTTTGCAAAAATTCGGGATGTGGGAACCGGGAATTGTTAAGTGATGTCAACGGGAGCAAGTGGAAAGGTTAGATTGTTTAAACTGGGCCGGATTCGTCACCGGCTGTTGAGCTGGCGTTTTGCATGCACTTGCAGGCGAATTTGATAAGAGACCTGAGTATTAGTTTGAAATTTTTATTGCATTAAATAGTTATTAAATAGTTAAGAAATGTAAGTCAGAACATAAAGCTTTAAAAATTAAACATTTTGTTCCCTTGTCTGGATATTGCAGTAAGGGTTAGTTTTCCAAATATCAAAAATAAATATTTCTAGTTTGATTTCTAAGAAATCAATATTTATTTTGAGTAGATTACTTTGTAATAAACACCCTTATTTAAGCAAATCACATTGAATTAGTGCCATTAGTTAATAGACAATTTCCCTCTTAAGAGAACATCAATTAACATGTCTAATTTGGAAGTTTGCAATTTTTAAAGGTGCATATTTCGATGATTTATCATTAAAAATAAAAAATATAATTGGAAAATTTACATGCAAATCGTCACTTTATTTCCGATCTACTTTTCAAGTTATCAAGAGGATATTACATTTCTAGTATTTATAGATTAGATTAGATTAGCTGCGGTTGAATAAACTACTTTACATTTTATTTAATATTTGCAGCAATCCAACCATTAATATATACCACAAATAAACATAAAAATTGGACAGAGTAAATAAACTTGAAGCACAAAACATCATTATGGAACCTGTTTATTCAGATGTTTAAACATATCAAATAAGTATTCATTGTGTAGAAACAATTATTCAGCAATATTTGTTTAATAATCTTTTTGAATTGCTTCTATATCGATTTTTGACATTTAAATCTTTTATCAACAATGTCATTCCGGGATCTGGTAGCATAATTGTGATTTTCCGGTTGAATTCAAAATGTGTTAGTTTTTATAAATTTCTAAAGACAATAAAAACATATATCTATTTTGGCGCCGCTTCTTCTGAGTATTTCAAGATCATGGAAAGAAAACAACCATTTATTTAATTAAACAAAATTTACTAACGATCACACACATATATACTGTTATGGTCTTTAATATAGGAGTTTAAAATGAGATCAATAAGGTTAAAAGGATACAGTATTAAAAATTACAAAATTGCATTTAAGTATGAAAACGGATATTAAAATTATTAAAATGTACCTATCTGTTAAAGAAAGGAAATAGAATTTAAAACTCAATTGAATGAAGCTACATAAGAAACAGTAGAATTCTAACTTAATTTAATTATTATCTGAGATGAAGTGGGGAATTAATAGCAAATACTTATTCGAGAAATAACATTCAACATAGTGGGTCTTAGATAAATACAAAAACATGTAATCCAATTTGTAAGCGGTTAAAATTATGGAAATAAACCCTTTATAAAAGTTTAAAAGCTAGTTGGTGTATAAAAGGGTTGTAAATTAAAAAAAAAAGTTGGCGTGGTGAAAATAAAAGTAAAATGTTAAAAGATTAAAGGATGTGAAGAAGAAGAGGATTAAAATAAATGGATCTGGTGAGAATGCCTAAGTTATAATCTACAAAACCAAATTTCTGGAAGAGGGTGTTGGACTGAGTTTATTATCAAATTACATTCCATCATATGAATTGGATAACAGGGAATGGTTTTTTCTAGAAGTGGTTTACATCAAGATTGTTAGCATAGTGAGCATTTTATGGGGTGGATAGGAGATTTTCATCTAAAGGAGTTCCAATTCGACACGCTTGTCATTGAAGTAACATCTTATAACTTGCATCTAGTCGAGGTTCGTGATAATAAGTCGTCGGAGACTTGAGGATTTTGGTAGGACGACGTGGATGGTGTTTGCTGCTAACAGCACTACTGGAGAAAGTTGGTAGCTGCCTTGTCGTGTTTGGCCAGGAAGTCTTTGTAGATCCAGGTGTTTTTGGCGGAGTTCGGATTGGGATTTGTTTGGACGTTGAGAGATCTTTGTGATATTTGCTGGATGCGTTTGGCTTGATAAAGCAGAGGAACGAGTCCATGAACGGGTGACAGGTATTTAAATTAAAAAAAAACTGAAAGAAAAAGATAGAAAGAGTGAAGTGAGATAATTTTAAAGAGGGAAGTACTTACTATTTGATATTTGTTGAGCGACAAGTAACGGAAAAGTATTTGTATAATCCATTTACTTGACATCCGCACTGTCAATGCCAAATTAAAAAAAATGTCTTGACTATACTTCCAAAATAGTGTGCTGTTTATTAGACTGTACATTAATTTAATTCTTAAAATGTGAAAAATAGCAGTAGTGACAACATACTGTCAGTTTGGCAGTGCGAATGTCAAGTAAATGGATAATAGTTGATTTTGCACTTGCATAATTCAAAGTGATGTTTAAGTTGTCATGAAATAAGAGAATCAAATTTCAGGAATAGAAGCAGTATAGATTATGAGCGAATCCTACCTGTGTTTCAGTAAGAGTAAAATATTTCTACCGGAGTTAGCGATTTAATCAAATTGATAATCCATAATAAAAAAAGGGCAAATAAGTTACTTACAGAAAATCAATTTTAAAAGAGAATTGATTGAAAATAAACTAAAGTATAGTTAAAGTCAGATGTAATAGCTAAAGTATAATAATTATTGTTATAACATAAAACCATGTAAATACATAAAGATTATTATTACATAGTCAATTATAACTTAAAATAGGCGTTACAAAGTGGAGCCACAACAATACTTACATGTAGCAAGATATACAAATACACACATAGAGTGCCCGATTAAAACAACTTTATGCGCACTGATATTTCGACAGGGCGATGTTAACAAACTGATTGAAAGTGACGCGGGTTCGAAACGAGCCAGACTTGCAGATAGTCGAAATTCGTAAACTGGAACGAGTGGACCGAATAGATCTCTCTCCAGTTGTGTAAGTGGAGGGTTGCTTATGGGCCGATGGATTAGACATTGTATTCTGATTCTGGTGCGGGAGATTTGCAATGGATTTATTACCTTTCTGTTGCAACTAAATGTGTTCTCGGCCAGTCTTCGGTCACGCGAGGGTTTTATAGCTCGACTCTATCTAATTTCATACTTAAGAAAAATTGATGTTTCTCCATGGTGAAAAGTCGACCTACAAAGGGAATAATAGAAATAACAATAGTTTGTTTCCTTTATTTAAAAGCCACTGAGCCACCTATTTGAGTATTCCCAGACTCAAAACAGGATTAGATCTAGAAATGAAACGAATGTTTCTGTTACGATTTAGAAGAAAGCAATGTTAGTATCTCGAAGATAAATTTCTTTCAAAATGAACTGGAAGTGGTGGTGATTGCAAGCAATATAATTTGTTCTAACTTATTCTTTAATAAAAACACACAGCAGGTCTACAAAATAATCTATTTTGTGCAAAACAAAAAGTCAATATTAGTGTTCCGTTGCTAGATTTACTGAAAACTAATTTGAAAAGGTAGTTTGGTTTATTAAATAGTGCCTCGAATATCATTCTTAGTCAAAGTTAAGTAGATTATTTTTGCGGTGGTATCACTACTCATGTCCATTGCGCTTGGGATTAGGACTCGTACTAGCGCACTCGTCGTAATCGTACCAAAGCGCAATGGACATTCGTGACACCACCGCAAAAATAGTCGACATAACTTTGACTACTCATGGTATTATAAGTGATTATTTTTCTTTTCCTTTATAAGAATATGAATTAAAGTTTATAATTTAAAGGTTTGCAATATTTTAAAAGTACTTTTTTCTGTTAATTCTAATAAATTGATATTCTTTAGAACGGAACTGTTTGTTCTTCTTGTAAGTTTGCCTCTTAGGGCTAATTGTATTCCACCTACATGTAGCTCTTGATCATTTATTGGTCTTGGTTTCTCACCCCATTTTGAAACATCTAACTTGCTTTAACAAATTCAGCTCATTTTCTCTTTTCATTTATGGAGAGGTTACATTTCTTCAATATTCAAATCTATGCATTATATTGGGTTGACATTGACATTAGGACCTTTAATTGAAAGGGTTGAATGGTTGACTTCAAGTGTCTCCAATAAGAGTTTGTAATATTTTAGACCATGGTAATACATCTTCATTTTATTAAAAATTAACTAGTAACATAATAAAGCACTGGGCTGTGTCATTATCTTTGAAACAATAAGGCCACAGCTCTCCCTCTTAACGTCAACACAGGAAGTCTGAATTGGCCAATGATTAACTTTATCGAGCCTTTTAGCTATTTCAGGAAATTAAATCATTGGCTAATTTCCCCGTCCAGTGCTGACGTCACGCCAGAGAGCTGTAGCGTTGTTTCGGAAGTAATACAAAACACTTCAGAGCATGCTATTATATATATTATATAATATATATATTTAACAATTAATAGCACCAGACTAAATCATTGACAACCATAACACACTTCAAAGCAAGCCAGATAGGGAATTGTAAATACTCAAAAATTGTCCCGTGATCATTGCTTTCAACAGGGTTTATTAACTCTGACAGAAGGGAGCGGGCTAACGCTAAACGGCATATAACTACATACAAGCGCCGCCAATGTCATTGTCCAGGAATTCGCATAATTTAAATTGAAACATTCTGCGTGTTACGATAAGGAAGTCAAGAGGTCCAAAGTGCAAACTTCCATTCGGCAACCAAATGCAAATCCAGCAGGGCGGGTTTATAAGCAAACACCCAAATACAGACGGCTACTATCCCAACACACAAGAAAGAGGTCAAAAAGACCTAACACCATAAGCAGAGCAACTACAAATAAAAACCACCAATAAAAACCATCAATAAAAAACCCTATAATAAAGGTGGAATTATCTCACAAGTGTGTTTTTTTTTTGAGAAAAAAAGACCTTTAACTTGCTTTCTCCAGTACTAAGCAGAATAATCTGGAGATGTTCATTCAATAAATAGCCAAAGAATAAAATTAAATTGGATCACATGGATATTCGTGGCTTAAGAAACATCGCTGGATTCATTTAGTTCTACCTGAAACTATTCACAAACAAGAAGCGGAAACAATAACGCATGTTGCTATTTATTAAAACTCCCCAATTAATTTAGGTTGGAAACGATGTCCCATAAAATTTTACCGAATTATTTACTGAAGTGGTTTTTGTATTTCTAAGCGACGAAAATAAAAATAGGCAAATACCACCACCATGTGAACGAATGACACTATAATTCCTGATCGCAACTGGCGGTTACTACAAAGCTGAATTAAATTGTACTGCCGCCAAAAGCATAGCTTTAAGAATCAGGAAATAATATTCCGAATCTGAACAGACAACGCCGGATGGGTTAAGACAACTTCAAAATGTTACGCTTAAATTGGCATGCGCAACCAATATTAGGTTATAACGAGCATTAGCTGTCGGTAAGGGTCACTTTTATGAGACGAGAGGCACAGCCGACTCTTTGCACGACAAATACCTAAGCTTCAAATGTCAAAAGTCAACTGATAAGTAATTGTTTTAACTGAACCCGTTAATCGTAATATTTCTTTCAGAGAGCCACAAAACTCGATGAGTAAACGCAGCTAGGAGTCTCGACCATAATTAAAACAGTTATTCCAGGATAACCGTAGCGAAAATTTCAATTTTCGTATAGTAATTAAGTGCGGTTAGGACAACTTCGGTGGGGCATAGCTTTAGGAATATGCTGTAACGATAGGGTAACCTCAAAATATGCGCCAGGTGACCGTAACATTTCATATTATGGCAGTTAATAAATACAGAACCAGAAGAACAGCTATTGTCACAATATCGTCTTTTTAAGTACTAATTCCAGTTTTTTTATATGAACCTGGTATTAAATGAAGCCATTGATCGCCCTGTATAAAGTCTAGTACATAGGTCAGGTTAGTTATTGAAAACAAATGCTTGGGCAGCCTTCCCGAATTATTGTATTTTTTTCAATTGCAAGCATTTTAGTTTTTCTGTTAATTACATAAACAGTTTACTTCATGTGAAAACAGAATTAACATTTCAACAAGAGTAATAAAATTTTAAGTTTTGATCTTTGAACTGAAGGTTTTAATAAAGTATATAAGCACAAACTTAAAAGTTACATCTAACTTACGTTTTATGGTGTATGGTGCCGAGAGTTTTCAAGATATCCAAAACGAATATTTCTAATATTGCCAATAAATTCTTGAACGTTTGTAGTAAATGATTTTTAAAATTAATATTAGCAATGGCAATTTATAGTTTACTACATCTAGCAGTAATTGTGTAGTAAACCAATTTTTATATGTTAAATATTCGAAGCGCTTCGAGCTGTCGTTATTAAAATTTCGTTGCCCTGTGTAACTTTTAGTAGATAGGTTAGGCTAGTTATTGAAAACAAATGCTTGGGAAGTTTACGCGAATTGTTTATACCACTCTATTTTCGTAACTGCCACTTTTGCTGATTGGAGGTAGCGCAAGCATTTTCACTTTGCTGTCAGTTACATAAACAGTTTACTTCATGTGAAAACAGAATTAACATTTCAACGAGTTACAAAATTTAAGAAAGCTACTATCTGGGAACCAGAGGATTTAATGAAGTCTATAAGCACTAACATAAAAGTTACGTCTAATTTTTGTTTTTAAGTTGCTCCCTAATTAGAATGGGTTATGTGTGGACAATATATTGAGGTGTTCTGATTTGAAAGTTTTCATTAAATAAACAATAAATATTTCTAATAGTGCTAATAAATTCTTAATGTAAACCTAATAGATGATTTTTTAAAATAAAACCAGCAGTATTATAATTTATAGTTTACTAAATCTTGTACTAATTGATTAGTATATCAACATAATTTTGAACACAAGAGCTGTTCTGTTAATTGTTAGTAGCAGGCCATGGGTGCCAATAAAAACCAACAACGTTTGCATAAAAATTTAAAGCTTATTTTTCTGACAATTTTCAGTTGCAATATAGAGAGATAAATGTTTGATTTTTAAAAGTTTGTTCTCAATAAAATATTATGGAGTTACCAGTTTCGTAAATTTAAACGTGGATGGTGTACGTTCTAAGATGAACCGAGACCTGCACGACCTCCAGTAGTTGTTTGTGCTGAAAACGTTAATGTTACCGAAAAAGTGCGTAAGGAAAATTGGATTATAACTCATAGGGAGTTTCAACAAGGGCTAGCGATTGGATCGTTTGCAGTAGATAATAGGGATGGGCGCGTGACGTGAAAACAGTTGGGTCACGCTGGGTCGCGGCGGGTTCCGTTGTGAACGTGAGTAATATTTGGAAATCGGGCCATGAACGTTAGTGAAAATTTCCAAGGCGTGATTCACGTTTTACGTTAATTTTACGTTAAATACTTAGTAACGAATAAAAGATTGCAGGGTGCTCCGCTCTAGAACTGGAGCGGGGTGTCATTGTATTTCTGTGTGGCAGCCTGCAGCGACGGAGTTTCGCACCTGTGTTGTGTTGTGAATATTGTGTCTGCAGTCAATCGCGTGTTTGCGTCTATAGGCGACCAAGTAGAACTTACTTTTAGTTCCTCGGACGTAAAACTATTTTTAAATCTAGGGTTTAAAAGTGTTGCCTAGCAACATATACCTTCTAGTACTCGTATTATTAAGGGAAACGTAAATTCCAATGACAGATTTTGGTATTAAAAGTGTCTTTGAAGATGGTTGCAAGCAATCTTTTTGCGAGAAATTAATCCATTGTTATAAGCTATTGTAGTAAATTTTTATTTATTTCTTTTGGTGTCTACTGTTCTGATTGCAACATATCGCGTAAATTATTTCACGTGTTTTATTTTAGAGCTTTTAGTTCTGTTGCGGGTCTTTTATTAGTTTTAAATTTGAACATTTTGTTCTATCTGAATTTAAATTTTCAAATAAAAGCTGCGGGGTCAAGTCGTGAGTGGAGGGTCACACCGTGAACGTGAGCGTAAGGTTGCGTGGACGTGAGTGTTTAAAGCAAGTGTAAAACGTACGTGACGTGAGTGAATACTTACTCACGCGCTCATTTCTAGTAGATAACATTCTTCACCAATATCTACGTTTGAGGAAGCTGACAAGTGGCTGTGGGTTTACAAATATTTTTTGTTAGAAAAGCATAATATTCAAAGCATGTGTTTAATATTGCTACAGGCGATTATTCTATTGATTCCCAAACATTTGGTTTGTGTGGTATTGTTATACTATGAAAAATTCAACTATGAATAGGGTTGTAAAAACAATTTCTTACACGAATCTGGAGTCCAGCTGGTCACTCACCTAGTCCAGTTCTTGCCTTTAGCAAATTTTATTATTTCCAAAGTGTTACAGCCTGAAATCGACTTTATGACAAAAAGCATGACACCACCTTGAGATGCCAGTTTGTTACAGCATAGGCTGCTCTTTAAAACAAAAACGCCAGTTTGTTACCACCCAAAAACTACTTTACCAAAAGGCGTTAGTTGGTTAATTTACAAAATCGGAAGATTCCTGGATCGGTTGCCCTAAACCCGTTACGATGAGCTGTAACAAAGTGTGCCGGCTTAAAACGTTCAGTGAGAAGGGCTGGTTCTTTACGACCTTAAAATTAAGGCTACGATCCGATAAACGAAATACAGATGTTAATGTTAATCGAAAAAACCGCAGGGAAGCTCATTATGAAAGTGGTAGAAAATGGGCCCCCTATCTACGTCTACCTTGTCAATACCTGGGCGGTGAACGCAGCAGTTGAATTGAACTTTATTTTACTTGCATTTGCTTACAGCTGTCTGAATTCCTGTACATCGGAAAAATGCACAAAGCACATATGCAAACATTATCAATCCATCAATGAAAAACACAAATAATTAACAGTGAATTATATTGAAGGAGAAAAATATATAGGTAACGATGAACATTTAAAGAATTACGCGTTACAGTTATAAATACTCAAAAAAGGGTATTGAGGTTAAATTCGCAACGTTTAAACTAAATAAAAGCAACAGAAATGACAGCAAAGGATATGGCTATTTCAAAAGGGGTGACAACTTTAAATTTTCACAGAGGAACTACGTTACAATAATCAAAATTGACAACAAAGACTCAAAATTCATTTCAACGAGGTAATTTCTGTTCAACGTTTTAACCTTCAAATAAAAGATGGCACTGCTTGCCAAGGCGACACTTCGAAATCACTTCACTGTACATTTTTATGCGTTACAAATACTATCAGCTAAACAAAATACATGTTGGAAGGATTCATTAGCTCTGGTGACGTTGTTCATCTCAAGTTGCAGGTCGTGTCTTAGCTATTGCCTCAAAAAGAATGACAGGAAACTGCATAAGAGCGATACTCAAGCAGGTGCGAACGGCTCAAGCAGGTGTGAACGGCTTTATATCCCTGGTACGGGTACGATACGTGCGACAGGCAAAATTACGGTACGAAATTCGTGGCTTTATTTCAATGATTTTTTAGCATACAGACGAGGTTTTCACTTAAGATCCGCTTTTAGAGTGATTGGAGATGCCTTGCTCCACGGTACAGAAAGAAACCCTCGGCGAAACATTCACCAGCACGTCACTTAACATAGGGTCTTGACGATGGCCAAACATACAGGTTTACAACTTTCTACAATTTGGACTTCAACTTAACGCGGCGCTTTCTCGGCGCAGTCGGCGCCGCGAAAAAATAACCACCAATACCTCTTAACGATGCCGAAAGCAAATTAAACCACGCAGGCGCTACTTAAGATTTGCACTCACTCGAACTGCGGGTATACAGAGTGACATCGCGTTGTTCAACAAGCTTTTCGTTTACGAAGGGGAACCACCGGTACGCCAAGCAATCGTTCCCTTAGCGTCAAGATCTCATTAAAAATATGATAATGCATAATGCGTCACTTGGCATACGAGAACAAAGCTTAATTTTAGATTTCTGTGAACGTAAATGAGCTGAGAGACGCTAATACTCGAAACGAATGAAATCAAATTTTGAGTCCCCGCCGAAATTTTAATTTAGGCGTGGCTGAACTGAGAAAACGATTAAAATCAAAGCTACAAAATGGGCGAAAAGGCGGAAAAGGGCGAAAATGCAGCAAATTGTCCCCACAAAAAATTTAAAAAACATACGTGGTAAAAGTCCTCCTGACGCAAATACGGAGGTTGCGGAATTCGAGCGGATATTTGACGACAATAGAAAAATAGGGTTTTCTGCCTGTTGCGAGCAGTGGATTCAAAGAATGCGTTACGGCAAAGGGGTAATATTATCTTAATAGCAGTAAAGCAGTTTTCATTAACAAGTCCAGGTTTGTCTTGTAACTATTATCTAAACAACACTTACAGGCAATTGAGCTTCTATGTAGGAAAGTACACCTATATAAACACGTTAAACAAATTATCAACTTGTTCGAACTGTATTGAAAAATCATTAGTTAAGTTGCTTCTTTAAGACCTTGCGTAAGTTACGTTTTATGTATTTCTCACATCGCATTAAACTGTTTGTGAAGCTAAGTGTTGTACTGAGTAAGATTAGGCATTGAAAGTTGAGGTCCGTTAAACCGAGAAAAAATAAAAGTGGACGTTGTCTGTACGGAATTATCTCCGCAATTGCCACTTTTGCTGATTAAAATTTCCATAAGCATTTCCAGAGGCACATTCGCTTGCTGACATTTACATAAACGTTTCACTTGACGCAACAGGCCTGTGAAATAGAACTGTCGTTTACAAGTGATAAGACAGCAGTATAAACTAACATCTTTGTGTTGTTGGGGAGTTTTTAAATGCTATAAAACTTTTGTTGTGACTATTGTCGAGAATACAACAAAATATTTATAATTTTAAACTCTTATAAATTGCTTCGTGCGAAACGCAGGAATAAATAACGACCTGTGACTTCTCAATGAAATATTTCAGGTATTTGATCTAGCAGATATTTTTCTTTTCACACAACTAAATTATGTTGCGATTTAAAGTAAATCATAACTTAATTTATTTCAAGAAAATATCTATCATCTGGAGCATTTCTTAAGATTATGCTGTCAGTTATCTGTAAATAACTTATCCTGAATATCGATAGCATCGAGTTAAAAAATAATCGTCTTGTCTTGTTTCTAATTTGATTTATAATATAAAATCAGTTTTTATGAAAGAACACAATAAAGTTTAATATAAAATGCATTTTTTCCAAATACACGTGGAAGAGAAAGATTAAATGTGTATAATCACAGTCAATAGGATAGGAATATCACTATAGCAAGCTACAAGTACATTAATTCTAACACAAAATTTCTAGGAATCCCCAGCTTCGTACTGGGGAAAAGTGGTCAGAACGGAATCTTAACTTAAACTGAATTGGGGATTTGGGCGAGTCTGGGTCTAGGACCGCGTGAAATTAATGATGGGTTTATGCTTACGATGTGGCAAACACTGCGCCCTGCGAGTTTAACAGCAAGTTTAACTGGATTTTTGCCGGACTACTTCGGATAGTTCTTGGAGTTGCGAATTATACTTGTTCAATAGTGAGATCTCCAGGCTTATCAACACGATCTTCCGTGCGCATTTAGCTTGAACACCATGTGTTAATTAATAAAGAGGTCTCCCGCTTTATCAACACGATCTTCCAAGCGCATTCAATTTGGAAACTAAATGTCAATTAACAAGGATGTCTCCAGGCTTATCAACACAATATTCCGTGCACATACAGTCTGGACGTGAAGACAGTTCTGGACAAGAGCGTTGCTAAAATCAGTGTGACTAACTCAATCAAAAAGGTTTGGTGTCAGGTCAGATACAGGTTCTCAACCAATTTAACCTCTCGGGAAGAATCTAGGAATAGAACTTGGTTTTGTCTATTAGCCTTTCTTCTATATTAATTGGAGGGTTGCTACTTGGTGAACACAAAATGAGATTATACGTGAACAACTGGTGGTGATTGAGAGTAGGAATTGCGCACAACGTCGCGTCTCTTCACTTGCTGGTTTTCCACCTGTACTTTATCAGGAAATCGGCAAGTTTATGTAACGTCCAGTGTGGCCCAAATGTATTCATGTAGCATCTTGTTAGGACCAGATGACTTCTTGTAAAGCGATAGCGGTTTTCAAACCATTTGCAGGAAAGCTATCGTTACAATTGAAGAAAAACCGTGAATAGGGGAATCTAGGGAACTGCTATAAAACTGTAACAGCGGCGTGTTTCAAACGATCTCTACATAGAAATTATTGAAATCCAAGAAGATAGAAAACTAAGATACATAGAAGACTGAGATGTTGCAATCACGAAACCACATTATTTATAAAATATAGGAAACCTTATCCACAACTTGAAGAAAATACAGGGAAAATAAAATTCACCTAGAACTAATCATTAATGTAAGGTACACGGTGTGATAGCAAACATACCCAAAAAATGTTAATTTGTTTACACAAATATATTGACACACGCAAAACAACCAAAAGAAATAGGATTAAAGTTGAAGATTAATGGCCATTGGCCACACAAATGTCAACTCAGAATGAACAATTTATGTACGTACATTTGAATGACAAAACAGAACGCCTGAATAATTATCTTTAAAAGCGCGAACATTAAAGTGCATGAAAGCACACTGTACGATTTTGTGCATTAAAATTGGGATTTGCAATTCACGCATTTATTTGTGCATGAAGCACATTTGCAACGCACGTGGAGCAAACGCTTATCGTTTAAGCTGTAAACATTTTCGGTATCAATTACCTTGGAATCCTCGAAGCTTGCGAATTGCAACGTCGCGGATCGGGCTCGTCCTGGATTACACTTATCGCAGAATGAGTCGTTGTGTGGAAATTCTCTACGAATACTGTGCCAGAAGGTACTTGACTGTTAATGTCGCTTCTTAGTCGGCTGACGTGACGAAACCCTCGGAACTTATCAAACACACCTTTAGGGTGTCGCAATGTGTACTTACTCTGCACACAATAATAATGGCGTTTACTTGAAGTATCAACGCTAGCTTGTGCCCCCGAGAGACTCAGGTACCCAAACCTATAGGCAGCAAATACTTACTGTGAGGCTTCAGGCGCTTTAGTTAATTCGCCGTAAGCGATCTGACACTGTGAGTAGCTTACGCGCATGCGGCTTTGGCAAACCTCGCTGGTTATATGGTTACTGCTTAAGTTTAAACTTCCCTCAAGCGCCGCTTTACAATTAGGACACCGCAACAGAACCGTATCCCCCCCCCCCCCCCCCAATTGAGCTATGATAGTTACAACGTTCAAGTTAATTAACAATAAAGAAAGCATTAAAACAAACTGGTTATCTATGTAAACAGTAATAAACAATCCAGTCGAGGTAGTCTTATCCCCGTTTCAGCACTTGTGTAAAATGCTGATAAAGAATGGAAAATACGAACAAATTATAAACTATTAGGAGAAGCCAGATTAAAATTTATAAAAAGTCTAGGTTTATAATAGTTAGGCATATAGTAAGGATGAATAGGCGGACGATCCTTAAACGAACAATGGAGTGGAGACGGGTAAAGAAGAGAACAATAAGAAGATTAAGGAAATGGTGGATCGATGTCTGTGAAGAAGATTTGAGAATAATGAAAGTTTGTAGTTGGACGAAAGTAGCGCAGGGCTGATCAAGATGAAGGTTTGTAAGCAAGAAGAAGAATGGAAAGCAGATATTCGAACAGTTTTTTAGTTAAAAATATGTTATGGCGGGAAGACTCACTGTTTTCGATATTATTGAATACTGGTCTGGAAAGCGTCTAAGAACTATTGGTATAAACAGGAGTGGCCTCATGTACCGTATGAGTCATTGGTGCTTAATGTCCCTGAATCATATCACCATGATATCAATGTATCAAGAAATAGGAGCTACCGAGGATAGTGCCAACGCTGTGGAAAGGAGCCAGTCCCAATATATGGGGTGGTATTAAGATATTTAACAAAAGTTCTGAAGAAGTGGAAAACTATTTCTATTTGAAACCAGTGTTTGTAAACAAGGGATTGGATATCAGTAGGCAATGGGATTAAGTTTAACTTAAGTGTCTTTTTAAGGGACAAAGACTTTGCGGAAAGGCTGTATAAGTTTATAATGCAGGCAACAGTGAGACAGAGAAGTAAGCGTCTCAGGAAATTGGGAAATAAAGTCATAAAGAATGGGGTTTTGATGAAAAAAAGGTTAGTGCAATATGGAAAAGAAGCACAAATGAAGAAAAACATATAAGATGACTGTTCATCAAAAACAGTAAAAGTGGCAAAGCACATACGTACAACAAAATGGACGGATAATGTCCTATGGATGAGAGTAGAAAGAAGCTCAGAAGAGTGCTCGATAAGGAGGTATTAAGAAACGACAAGAGGAAGGCATAAAGTGTGATGGAAAATAGAGTCACGAGGGCACTTAACCGAAATGGCCACGAACAGAAAGAAAATGTCTACTAGTTGGTGCACGTGTATAGAGCTAAGAGGAAGGAGTTCGATGGACATTACTTTTTTCTTAGGTTAAAAATGTATCAACACATCTGATACACTACTTTGCAACGTCGGCGTCGGTGGCATCATAACAAGATATTATTTTCCGTGAAAGCAATCCTCGTACAAACAAACTTGAAGGAGGAAGCTAACCCAAAGAAACCAACCGATGCAGGGTTTAACAAACCAATCAAAACACTGCACCCAAACCCGACGTTCGTTATCATAAAGGGCCCTTGGCGTGCAAGTGACAACCGCCGACAGAATTTAGACAATTCGCGTCTGCAGGATGCCGAGTGAAAGGGCGGTTTGCAATCTAAGATCAAAAGCACTGATTGCGGAATGCCGGGAATACCTTCGGCGTCGCGAGCATTTTGAAGCCGTTAGACAACACTCGTGTCGAGGAGTCATAAATTTCCTTAATCAAGCTATTGACGTTAACATTGCGGAGACGTCTCAGCCGGGTTAGCTGCCTTTTATTATTCGTGTCAGTGCTCTGGGGGATGTTTACGCTGCGGCAGTGAATGCTGTGGGGGCAGTGGGATCAGGAGCCGCTGGCGTTGGCGGAAACTCTGCCTAATCTCCTCCCTGTTGCTTGTACTAAGGAAATTTAGGTTTCAAATGAGGACAAAAAGATAGTGTGGCAAAGAACCTTGCTCTTAGCTAACATCTCCATAGTTTACTTACTATGACATTTATCATTTGCGTCATCTTAATTAAGAATAAAAATTTTCGTTAAACATAGCCTAGTGTTAGAGTTATTTAACACATAATCACGTTAAAGTTTTAAAAGGTAGCTCTACTGAAATTCTCCGAATACAAATTTTACTGTGAATAATATTGGATGCTGTTTACATGTGTTACAGGCCTCTGTTATGTAATACAGTAATTGTGGAAAGCATAGACTGACACACGATTTAGCTCGTGATCGGTTACGGTGGTTTTCGCTCCTAACTGGTGCAGATCGACAAGGCCGACGACGACACATGCGACTTTGGCGAGGGGTTACACACCGTGGAACACGTGTTGTACTAGTAACGTTAGAATTTTCCAAGTTTCAGTATACCTTTATGCATTTCTTCCGATAGTAATGATGTGTCACTTATGTCAATTAATGGTAAATTTGGCCATAATATTGTTAGCTATCCGCATTAGTGAAGATTTTAAAATATATATTTAGCATTGTTTTTCATAGTTTTTAATGTGTAGCATATGAATCTAATAATTTCTAGTTGTAACTTCAATGTAGTTCAAATTAACTATTAAACATACATACAATGAAGACTTAAGAATTAGATGTTACAAATCCCGAAACAGTTACAGTTGTATTGGTTTCTACCTTTCTGGTATTGATAGCCTCGATACTGATGATTGAACGAGTTTCAAAGTAACAATACTCATCCCAGACTATCCAAATGTTTATATGTTGTTTCAAGCCATTTAGAATCAAGTGCGCAACCACGGCCATCAAGTGAACTGAACACACAAACCAAGAGATGTTTTCATGAATTATTGATTTATGCCGGCGCAAACAATAGTTGTGGTGTTCTAAACAGAGCATTGTTTGAATGAATTTGCAAATCCTGCTGTGCTGCATATCAGCTTATCGCTTTGAAAAAATAACATTTGTGAAAATTGACGAGAAGCGATTTTATAGATTTACTGGATACAGAGCCATGACAACTTTTCATTAAAACTCGGCGGCTATATAATACGGAACTGATTGAATTCGCATACTTTATTTGGGATAGTTTTTCCAGCGAAAACAAATATTATGAATAAAACTGGCAAATTTATTTTATTATAAACCGAAAACAAAAATCTTTCCTCACTCAAGTCAATACTACGGAAAAGCCATTTCATCTTCTAAGTTGCAGTAGGTAACTTCCTTCCGTCAACAAAATTTATGAAGTTTTCATTTCCTAGATTAGTACAATCCTAAATTTGTAGCTTCACTTTTTCTCTTCTTAAATGAATGCACCTACCCTATTTCTACTGCATTTACTCGGCAAGTAAATAGATCTACAAAACACGTCACCATTGGCTTCAAGTCTCTTTTCAAGCTGTTCTTGGAGCACTTGAAGAAGAATATCCACTGTTATAGTAAAGAAATGGGAGATTTTTTCTGCAGGTGAGATAGAACTATTTGTTAGAAGATCGGTTGCAACGAGGGTACCCGAACTTCTTAAACTGCTGAACGCTCCTATACTCAATAGTAAATTAAAGTAGACTAACTGAAACGAAGGAATCTTACATGTTACTTCAATGTAAATAAAATAGCGAGTATGCTTTTGATGGGGCCCACTAGCTAATCCGCGGAGGCAGGGATGGGTTCTCAATAATCTATATAATAGCTTCAAAAGGCGCCCCCAATTTAATTATTATGTACAGCAATTCGCAAACCTAAATTAGAAGGCTCGGTTATGATCTTCGCTATTGTGAATTACAATGAAGGTTTAAAATCTCCTTTAACGGTTGAAGGCTCTCAAATAAATAGTTGGTTATGGTAATAACAAAACGTGAGTGCGAAGTAATCTAAGTGATATGTATTGAAATCGTTACAAGTGGGTAAATAATTAAATAATCAATAATGTTGTATTTACACTGGCAGCTTTTGCCAAAATGAGGGTAGCACCAATAATTTCTGCTAACTAATAGATCAAGTGCACCATGGAAATTAAACTTGCCAAAACAATTTTTTGTCAATTTCTAGTATGACAGTTCAAATTTAGTTTTGATAATTGCAACAGTTATTATATTAGTTAATTTCACGAGAGAAAATTTTAAAGCCACGATTTACTATGACTTCAAAAGCTTCCTATCTCCGAAAGAAAGCATTGGCCGACTTCGGGATACATGTGGTGACCAAGCGCCTTCGCAGAGGACTGTTCATAGCTAGTTTAATGAATTTAATTTAAACGAGTTTATCTCAGCGACGATTTTTGCGAAGGAAGAACAATTTCAGCAGTTACCGAAACATAGACGCCGTGCGAAGAACGTTTTAGAAGGACAAGCGACTCACATATAGAGTTTTTAGGAGCCTCCGGGGCATTGTCATGACTGCAATAAACAAGATTTTACATAATCATTTGGGTGTAAGAAAGGTCTGTTGTCGGTGCACACCACATAGTTTAACAGAAACGCAAAAACACCAGCGTGTGGAATATTCTAAGAAAACTCTTAAGAAATATTATAAAGGTAGGTCTAAAGCAGTTTACATCATGACTAATGACGAACCGGAATCTAAGTGATAGGTTGTACACTTGGTATTTCTAATCCAGTTAAAGTGAAGCGATCTCGAACTATGGATAAGAAAATGATTGCTTGCTTCTTTTTAAAAACAGGACTTATCACAGCTGTCGTGCTAGAAAATAAACGTACTGTTGCCGCACTTTGGTACACAGCAGTATGTGCCTGTCAGACGTTATTCAAAAAGTTCGTTTTGAGTGCCCAAGAAGTGAGATCGTTCTGCACCATGACAATACCGCACATCAAGCAAAAAAATTGAGGCTTCCGGGTTAAAATGCTAAGTCATCCCCATACAGTTTAGACCTAGCACCTTCCGATTACTTTCTATTTCTTCGAGTAATGGATAAAATGCGTAGTGTGCGATTTGGAACTCCTGAAGATGGTGTCGAACGTTTCAAAAACCTTGTTTCTCAAGAAGACTGAAATTTATGTTTTGAAAATTGGTTTGCTCAACTGCGTAAATGTGTAGAGTTGAAGGGAGAATATTTTGAAAAGCAATACTAAAAATCATTTTTGGCTTGAAAACTTTGTTTCATTAGATTAATTCAGTTATAAAATCGATTCATGACGTGATCGCTCTGTATTGCGTCTTGATTAATTAACAGCTCACTACACATTAGAAATACTAATACATTTGTTCATCATGAATCAATATTATCAGAGTATTTTACTTTTTCAAGGTTAACTTATACACTTTGAATTACGATCAGAAATAAATAGGAGGCGAAATAAATATATCTATATAAATTAAATTCGCTTATATGATGTCTCCAGCATTGATGATGTTCCAAGTTCGCTCTGGTTCAGTAGCGACACGAAAAAATGAATTCTTCAATGATGGCACAACAAAGACTAGTAAACCGCCAAGTAAAAGAATGACAAAAAGTACTGAAAATAAAAGGCAAACAGTCAGGCCAGCAGCACAGACTCTGTAACAATGTTATGTATTAATAAACAACCTTGGAGTGCAATTATTTACCTACTTCAGTTAATTATCCGCTCATTGTTGTATTGTCCCCACGATACAAATGCTATCTCGTCGCACGGCTGATTTCTCGAGGAGTTGTATCTAAGATATGACCATACCAACAAAGAACGTCTAAGATTAACCAATGCAATACGCGAAATCACTAATCGATTCAATAAGAGAAACAGGGAATGAATTATTAGAAGTGAAATATCAATTCATAACGCTCTGACGAATCCACAGCCACTACCAATGCAGGCGTCAACCCAAGAAACCAACAACTCCAAACATTCCCTAATCAGGTTAACCTCTCATATGTATCGACCTACATTATAGCAGTCGTTTGACTGTAACATAGTGTCATCATTAAATTAATTTACAGAGCTTATTACTGTAGCTATGTGCTTATCTTTTCCCTGCAACTCTAACTTTGAAGAACTTTACTGCGATATCTGTGAGACAAGAAACTATCAACTAGAATGAGTTACTTTCTTCACCGTAATTCAGATCTTCTGAGTTCAGAAGTTTTTTTAAATGTCTTTAATCAAGCTGGTCGCCAACCTCTAGTAATTGAGAATGCACCTTAAGGAGAAGGGAAGGGATTATTGTCAGCTCCTTATATTTTTCTTAGGCAACTTTATGACATTTGGTCAAAATCCAATTTATTTAAGGTAGATCGTTATTTTTTTCTTATCCATCACTGACTTATGTTTTGGTGATTGGTTATCTATGCAATGCTGATTGCTAATTATCCTCCCATTTTTGTTACATTTTTCTGGCTGTCCTTTCCTATGCTTTTCATAGAACAGCAGATAATAAGAAAAGATTCGCCTCGATGGGCGCCAACTTTCAGTAATTGAGAAGGCATTTTAAGAAGAATTGAAAGGATTATTGTCAGATTCTTGTGGTTTTTCTTCAGCAACTTTAGGGTCGTTACTTATGCTTTCGTGATTCGTTAGTTTTGCGATGTTGCTTGCTAATTATCCTCACATATTTTGTTAGAATCTTCTGGCTGTTTTCTTTTTTGTCAATTATAGAATAATACATAATAGGGATAGATTTGCCTCTATTGCTACCAACATCCAGTAAATTAGAAACACCAAGAAGACGAAAAATGGATTATTGTTAACTCCTTATGCTTTTTCTTCAGCAACTTCAGTAATCTCAATGAAGATTCTGCTGTCCTAAAGCGAAGTTTTTAATTTTATTCTCCTTATTAATAGTCAGTGACTTACGTTTTAGTTATTTCTGCGATGTTGGTAGTCAATTATACTCCCGTATTCTATTACAGTCGTATGGAGGCTCGTTGCTCTTCTTAGAATAATACATAATAAGAAAATATTCGCATCCATGGTTTCCAAGCTTCAGTAATCGAGAGGGCCTTTTAAGCAGCAGAGAAAAATTATTGTTACCTCCTAATATTTCTTCTTCATCAACTTTATTCCCGCTTTTGAAAATCTTAATTTACTAAAGCTATTTTCTTCTCCTTCCTACTCCCAATCTTTGTCAGTGATTTATGTTTTGGTAGTTGGTTACCTCTGTGATGTTGATTGCCAATTATTATTACATATTTTGTTAGCACCTTTTGGCAATTTTCTCTCCTGCCCTACTTAGAACAACACATAATAGAAAAATATTGGGCCTCCATGGTCTCCACCTGGAGTAATTGAAAATACTTTAAAAAAAGAGAATTTTTTTTTATTAACGTCCTGTTTCTTCTTCAGCAACTTCATGGCCGATGGTCAAAATCTTGCTTTCCTAAAACAGTTCGATATTTTAGTCTTCTTTTTATGACTCAGTGACATGTGTTGGCGATTTGTTACATCTGCGATGTTGATTGTCAATTATACTCCCGTATTCTATTACAATCTTCTGGCAGGCTTTCTGCTCTTCTTAGAATAATACATAATAAGAAAATATTGGCCTCCATGGTTTCCAAGCTTCAGTAATCGGGAGGGCCTTTTAAGCAGCAGAGAAAGGATTATCGTTACCTCCCTATATTTCTTCTTCGGCAACTTTATTTCCGCTTTTGAAAATCTTATTTCACTGAAGCTATTTTATTCTCCTTCTTACTCCTAATCTTTGTCAGTGACTTATGCTTTGGTAGTTGCTTACTTCTGTGATGTTGATTATCAATTATTATCACATATTTGTTAGATTTTTTGGCAGTCTTCTCTCCTGATCTACATAGAGCAACATATTATAAAAAAAGCTGCCCCTCCATGATCGCCAACCTTCAGTAATTGAGAAGGATTTTTAAAAAGAAGGAACTGGTTGTTGTCAGCGTTCTACGTTTTTTCTTTAGTAGCTTTATGGTGGTTTGTGGAATCTTTGCTTTTGTAAAGCTGTTCACTACTTTATTCTTTTTCTTATCAGTCAGTGACTTATGTTTTGCCAATTTGTTATTTCTGCGATGTTGATGGTCAACTAGAATCCCATATTTTGTTAGATTCTGCTATTATTTTTGACCTCTGCACTTCTTAAAACAACATATAAGAAAGAAAGATTCGGCTAGATGTTTGTCACTCTCCAATATTTCAAAAGCCACACAAAAAAGAAAGAATTATTTTCAGCTCCTTATGTTTCTCCTTTATCAACTTGATAGCCGTTTTTGAAAATCCTACTTTAATAAAGCACTTTACGATGCTGATTGTCAGTTATCCTTCTATATTTTGTTAGTACATTCTGGCATTCTTCCCCGTTGCCCTCCTCAGAGAAATACAAAGACTCGCTTTGATTGTTGTCAACCTCCGGTAATTGAAAAAGCACTTTAAGCAGAGGAGGGAAGATTCAGCAACTTTATGGTCGTTGATCGAAATTTTGCTTTCCTGAAACAGCTTGGTATTTCCGTTTTCTTCTTACCAGCCAGTGACTTAAGCTTTGGTGATACGTTACTTCTGCGGTGTTGATTGTCAACTATACTCTTATATTTCTTTTTTGTTATGTTGATTGTCAATTATTTCTTCATATTTTGTTAGAACATTGTGGTAGTCTTCTTCGTTGTCATTCTTAGAACAACACATAAAAGGAAAGTCTCCTCTATAATTGTGAACCTCCAGTCATTAAGAAGACTTAAAAAAAGAAAAAGGGTTATTGTCAGCTATCTACGTTTTTTCTTCAGCAACTTTATGGTCGCTGGTAAAAATCTTGCCTTTCTAATAGAATAGATTCGCCTCCATGGTCGCCAACTTCCAGTAATTGAGAAGGCACTTTAAGTAGAAGAGAAAGTATTACTGTTTATGCATATTCTCCATCAACTTTATAGCAGCTTTTGATCATCTTAATTTAATCAAGCATTTTTCTATTTTCTTCTTCTCCTTATCAGGCAGTGACTTTGCTTTGGTGGTTTGTTACTTCTGCGATGTTGATTGTCAACTATACTTCCATATTTGGTTAGATTCTTCGGATAACTTTCTCCTCTGCTTTCCTTGGAACAACTTATACTAAGAAAATATGTCTAGATGGCACTTTAGGAAGAACGGAAACTCTCCATATTTTGTTAGAACCTTCTGGTAGTCTTCTCTTCTGCCATCCTTAAAACAACTTCTTTTTCATTAACCTTTTTCAATTCATTGTTGGACGTAGGTCTTACATTCTCTTCTCTATTCCGTTCTGTTCTGCGCTTTTCTGTGCCATTGTTTTCCACACACTCTTCTTATATCATTCACTCATCTTAGTGGTGGTTTCCCGACTCCTCTTCTTCCTTGTTTTGTTTCCATTTTGTTATCCTTTTGGTCCAAATTTCATCGTTTGTTCTCATGATCTGTCCAGCCCAAGACCATTTTTGTTTGTGATATGTACATTTAGGTCTGCAACTCCTGCTTGTCTTCTTATTCATTTTACAGTTTTTCTGTCACTTAGTTTTATTCCTAGCATTTGCCTTTCCATGTCAGCTTGGGTTTTCTTAAACGGAGTATGATTTTTTAGGGTATGTTGCTGTTTTTATGACATAACTAAAGCCGTTCACGATCTTTTTGGGTCCGGTGAGGCTATGACCATCTAGTAATTTTGTTGGCAGTACCTCTGTGGCAACTAAACCCCCTAATGGAAGTTACACTTTTTGTGTTAGGTTAGGTTGTTTTCAGTTTAAGGTTATATTTTCTGAATAGGTACATTGTTGCCCGATAGTCTCCACATCGACTCGCGTTCTTTTAAATTTGGTCTGTCCTTTGGAAGTAGCATCGTTTAATGAAAATTTTTTGTTGTAACAAAATTATTTTAGCCATTTTGACTTTTCCTTTGAGGGAAATTAAAATTATTTTTACACATTTGATAAATCATTTATTTTCTTACGAATATTAACATAATAAATCTGGCAATGTGGTGGCAAGAAAATGTCGAACCGACACTGACAGAAAAAAAAATTGCATCCGCTACATCATCGAATCAGTTAGTCCAACATGAAAAGCAAAAATCATAGCCAACTCTGTCCCAAAAAGGTCGTGAACGGCTTATAAATACGGGTGTGACACACACGTCAAACACTTTGTTTTTTGTTATATGTGATAGTCTGCTAGCCAGTCTAGTCTGATTCTTCTTGCTATTTATGCTTCCTAGTTTTCATATTTTAACATTTTATTGTATCCTAGGTAAATGTACACATAATAGGAAAAGAGTCGTCTCCATATTGGCGAACTTCCAGCAATTGAGAAGATTGAGAAGTGATTTTATAAAGAAGGGAAAGGATTATTGTCAGCTACTTACATTTTCCTTCAGCAACTTTGTGTTCGTTGGTTAAAATATTGCTATCCTGTAGCAGGTCGCTATTATATTCTCCTTCTTATCAGACAGTGATTTATGTTTTGGAGATTTGTTACTTCTGCATTGTTGATTGTCAATTATCTCCCCATATTTTGTTAGAGCCTTTTACTAATCTCCTCCTCTGCCCTTCTTAGGACAACACGTAATAGAAAAAGATTCGCCTCCATGGTCGCCAACCTCTAGTAATTGAGAAGGCTTTAAAAAAAAGAGGAAGATCATTGTCAGCGTCCTACCTTTTTTCAGCAGTTTTATGGTGGTAAGTCGAAATCTTGCTTTGCTAAAGCAGTTTGCTATTATATTCTCCTTGTTATCAGTTGGTGACTTATGGTTTGGTAATTTGTTACTTCTACGATGTTGATGATCAACTATACCCTCATTATTTGTTAGATTCTTCTGGTAGATTCCCCATTTGTGTTCCTTCGAACAATACATACTTAATAAGAAAATATTTTCCTTCACGATCGCCAACCTCAGGCAATTGAAAAGCCACTTTAAGTAAAAGAGAAAAGATTATTGTCAGCGTTCTATGTTTCCTCTTCAGCAGCTTTATGGTAGTTGGTTAAAAATCTTGCTTTCTCAAAGCAGTTCGCTATTCTATTCTTCTTCTCATCAGTTCACAGTTTTGATGATTTGTTATTTCTGCGATGTTGATGGTCAATTATACTGTGATATAAGAATCATATTCGAACTATGGTCGCCAACGTCCAGTAATTGAGAAGGCACTTTAGGAAGAAGAGCAGGAATTATTGTCAGCTCCTTGTATTTCTTATTCAACATCTTTTTGGCCGTTTTTCAAAATCTTACATTTTTAAAGCAGTTCGCTATTTTCTCCCCCTTCCCATGGATGCGTCATGATAGGCACACGCAGGTTTTCTGGTTTCTCGTTTTGCTTTCCTATGTCAGGTTTCGGTTTTTAAATATTCTATGCTATACATATCCTGCGAGTGATTTTACTTTATAGGTTTTTCATCTTACTTCTTGTTTAAGGTTTTCTTGGCTGGACATTACAACGCTCGTATACTTCGTTACTTGTTTCCCGGATTGGTTTCCCACTGTCAGTTTACATCTCATAGGTTTCTTAGCGGCCTCTTGTGTAGAGATGCTGCATTATTGAATGTTACAGTGCTCTTTGCAGGTTGTTTTTTGTGTCTGATATTAGAACTGCATCATCAGATCAGAATTTCCTCTCTCCCATCTTATATCCCCAGCCTTTCTTTCGTATCTCTCCGATGATTTTGCTCATCGTCATGTTGAACAGTATTGACACTGTCCCCTTGTTTGATGCCTTTGCTATTTCAATGTCTTCCTTCTTCGCTACTATTGGGTTAGGTCTATCGCGTACGCTTTTATTGTTGTAAGTTCAAATGTTTTTGAGAGGTTTTTACTTTCGTTTCTAAGTTTGTGACAACACAAATATTCCAACAAAATACAGCATTTTCAAAGATTAACAAACTTATTAATACACTTTTACAGCACGTGGTGTTGGTTTCTGCTTTAAAATGTTTATGATGCCTTATTTTATGGGCTGCAATTGATGCTGAATAAGGAGAAGCCCCTACCGACTAGAGCTAAAGATGTTGAACTTATAACTGTTCTTAATAAGTCTTCAAACAACTTTAATTCAAATTATTATATGAAGTACCTTCAAGGCGGCTCCTGTTTACTCAGAGTTTTCTTCAAGTTGAGCAGAAAAACAAGACGTTCATTCACTGTTCCAAAACCTATTTCTGTCGACGTCTGCAGTTCGTTGAAATTGCCCGTAGATTTCTAAGACTTCGGCGTATTGCAAGGAAATTGTACGACTTCGGCATGATGAGATTGCAGTCTGCAGATGAATCTGACATGCAACAGCGTTCCCTTGGGGGATAACTAAATTCGCCAACCTTCTTATTAGAGAAAAATTTAAAGAGCAACTCTTGCTTTAGTAGAAACACGCTTCTGGTTCTGCGACTTCCTACGCAAACCGAAACTACATTTAAATTATTTTCGCAGTATAAATTCAAATCTGTACCCGGCCGCCGCAATGAAACTTTCATGAGCCTGCTTTATCAGAATTCGGTGAAATATTATTTTGCTTCAAAGAACAATAATTCGCTGCCGATTAATATTTTAGGGTACTCTCCGAGGCAAAACTCCCGGTTTCCTTTAGTGCTTACCCCACAAATATCTACGTTTAAAATTAAAGCCTAATTACGAGCCGACCCAGGTTTGATGTGGGGATTTATGGACTTCCCGTGCTTAGAATGGGATCGAATGGAGGGACTTTTCGGGTCGCAAACCGACCGAAACGAAGTGAAATAAATATTTAGGAACAACTCACTGGGCGGCACTGCTGAAAGCGAGTTTACGTAATGGGAAACGCTAATTCTCGCATTGATTTAGCCTGCATGATCTTATTTCAAACTCTAGCTGAGATTTTATGTTTTTAATCTTTCTTTATCTTCATAAACAAAAGATTCTTTGTTCCCAACGATACATGAAATGAATCCTATCTTTAAAACATTTTGTTTTACATGCTACAGTAATCAAATAATTATTAATAAGCAAAAATATTGTTGCAGACAGTTTCTAAGAGATTATCAGTCCAGTTATTTTTATGATTTTTCAATTATAATTAAACATTTCAACAAAAGCAATTTGGTTATACATCAATGAATTACAAATATATAATAATATCGCCTGCTAAAGAAATGAATGCTAAATAATACTAGTTAGCTTTAAATGCTTATCTCTTGAGTCGGTATCTATTTCCACCCCGTATTTTTACCCAAATTAATATTGCGTCACTCAATGACGTGGACGCTTTACCACTAGAATGTCGGCAGGATTTTAGACCCTCTATGAACCTCATCGGCTACTGTTTCAACGCCCTTCCTCGCTTGTACGTGGCACGTACAGTGTTTTAGATACAAAAATTCTATTAATTTGTTATAGAGTTGTGTTACCATTTAATACAATTTTTCTTAACAGTGATACAGTTTTTATATCGCTAGTGAACCATCTTGGAGCTCTTGTTTCACGTAATTACGTCGCCGCTTGTTGTACTTAATAATTTGTAGTTAGACGAGATCCCTTTTAAGGCGTACAAACAACTAGTAATCATTGATATTTTCATACAACGAGATAAATCATACTGTATTGCATACAGAGATGGAACTGAGATGGATTTCAGTTCAACACTTTTAAAATATTTTCTTTTAAATTTGTAGACAGATAACGATAATATGAATTTGTACCGATACTGTTTCAGACATATTGGAAAATGAAGGGAGTTTCGCTTACTTGAGAACGAATGTTATAATTAGAAGGTCAGAATCAGCTTGCAGATTTTATTTCTACCTAAAAACTCAATTAATGTATCGAATTTTTTTGATATTTGTAATTTTTATAAGGTTATATTAGTTAATAAAGTTAAATAAGTATTCAAAATAGAGTAATTAAATACAAGGTACATACTGTTGTGTGTTTATTGAGTTTATTTGAGTGTATGTGATATTGATGTTATTATTATTATTTAAATAAATGACTCTATCATCTCAGAGTGTTGGGTTCCTACATCCTAGCAAATATGATTGAATGCATAATTATAGGCAATACATCTGCTATTAATGTAATTATTGTGGATTTATGTTTTTCAAGTAGTCGCTTTAGCTACCGCTTGTTCATCCACCGCTACAAAATTAGATATTTCAACTGATGGAACACTGTACAAACATGGCGTTCCAACCTCACAGTTTTTCAAAACAACTTGATTTCGTATTACTAATTACATCAGTGATTACGTAAGAGTGCTTTTTCTTAGTAATTTACCAAACGTAAGTAAATAGACGCCACAACAAAACACTCACGATGCGCTTCTTCTGGAAATGTGCAAAAACTGATGCCACTTTAAAAAGTTTATCAAATTCTAGTTTTAGCATAACTTTCTGACCTTGTGTGACTTTCCTGATGCCAAATAGGACACCATGCGTCTCCACAGCAAGTCCCATGACGGAAAGGAGCTTCTTTTTCTCTCCGTTGGGCTGGTGTAACAAGCCCGGTACTTTTGAAAGCCACCTGCAGCTTGCACCATTCCAAAACCTCTTACTACTCCGCCTTTGCTCCAGTTCGCAAGGCTCTGCACTGCTCAGCACGAATGTCGCTGCTTCCCACGCACTGCCAGAGCTATGCTAACCTCGCAATTGCTCCCAATCTTACCACAGGAACACCAGCTAACACTTGACGTACTATTACACACCTTTTTAAACTCTCGTATAGGTGCAACGAATCAAAGCAACTCTCTACAGCCTACCCAGAAGATACTGCACTAGTTATAAAAAACTGAATTGGGAAAAATGGGTATTCATTCGCTTTTGAATGGATTATTTGTGGGGAAGCTAAAATAACACACCTCACAGCTTGGCTTCGCTTCCCCTTCTCTCTTTTGTTTTACATTCATCTTATATTGTTATTCATTATTTTTAAGCCCGCTCTGATCAGATTTTATGTTTCAGTCAAGGCTAACACTATTTTTAATACTGTTTTTACAAATTATTAACTCAAAGTCAATGCTATGCATACAGTTGGCAAAAATGAAACTAGCACATTTATAAAATATTTTGTAACATACTATTTGAAATGTTTGGAATGTTATTAACTGCTATCATAAGTTTAGAGGCTTTAAAAGTGTTCATTGCAATATATTATTACAGATTTGACTTAATTGCAGAAAACAATTTAATAAACATTTGATAGTACCAAAAATTTAGAAAAAAATAATTCATATTTGGATAATCTTCTATGCAGAACCCTTTTATCTTTGTTATGTGGTGGCTACGCAATACAGCAATTTGTGTTTGATAGATATATTTAAACAAAAGAATTATTGATAAATAGCTAATAATTTAATTTAATTCGTATAAAGAAATGACCCAAAGTGTATAATAAATAGCCACCTCATGCTTTCGAGAAAGCTTATGGGTTGATAAATAAATATAATAATAGAGAACATCTTCCTCTAGACTCTTCTTCTCCAACTTTGGATATAGCCCTTCTTTGAATATCATCGATACAGCGCACCTGCGGTCTTCCTTTAACTCTCTTTGTACTATGGTATCTTTACTTGAAACTGGTCATGTGGTCTGTGACGTCCCCGACTCGTACTTTGTTTCTTATATATTTGTTTTTTTGTCCTTGAATACTAGTCCTACCATTACTCGTTCCATAGATCGTTAGTTTTTGCTATTCGACCAACATTATTTCTTGTATGGGTTCCAGTTTGCACTCCAGACTAGGGATGGGCGTATGACGCTAGAACAGTCGGGTCACGGCGGATTCCGTCGTGAACGTGAGTAATATTTGATAATAAACGTGAGTGAATGTGAATGAAAATTTCCATTAGTGATTCACGTTTCACGTTAACTTCACGGTAAATATTTAGTAATGAATAAAAAACTGTTCCCCCTGCCTTCCCACGTGGAAGATCTAGAGCTGGAGTGGGGGGTCATTGTACTTCTGTGTGGCAGTCTGCAGCGACGGAGCTTCGCACTTGCGTTGTGAATGTTGTGTCTACAGTAAATCACGTGTTTGCGTCTATAGGCGACCAAGTAGAATTTACTTTCAGTTCCTCGGACGTAAAAGCATTTTTAAACCTAGGAATTAAAAGTGTTTCCTAGCAACATATGCCTTCTTGTACTCGTATTAGTAAGGGAAACGTCAATTTGGTATTAAAAGTAATGCCTTTGAATACGGTTGCAAAAAAATGTTTTTGCCAGAAATCAATATTTATCCCTTATTGTAAGCTATTATAGTTAATTTTCATTTATTTCGTTTTGTGTCTACTATTCTGCTTGTAACATATCAAGTAAATTGTTTATTTTAGGGCTTTTAGTTTTGTTGCGGGTCTGTTATTGGTTCTAAATTTGAACATTTTGTTTTATCTGAATTTGAATTTTTAAATAAAAGCTGTGGGTCACGTCGTGAGTGGAAGGTCACGCCGTAAATGTGAGTGAACGTGAGCGTGAGCGTGCGTGAACGTGAGTGGTTAAAGCAAGTGTGAAACGTGGGTGACGCCCATCTCTACTCCAGATGTTAAAACGAGCAAGATGCACATGTTGTAACGCATTCATTCTGGCGAGGAAAGCTGACTATGGTCTCTGCCGTTGGTCTTAAACTTGGCTTTTTCGTCACTGATCCTTGGTTACCTTCCAGATGAACATCTTGTCAAACCTTTCTCTCTTTGTATAATATTCTTGAGCAGCTTTGGTAATACTTTTATTTGTATAAGAGCCAATAAATTGTATATGCAAAAGTTGGTAGCTTTGGCCCGCCCTGAGAATTCTTTTTTTCCGGTATCTGTTAGATAATAATAATAAGAATATATTTTATTCCATAAATACGCAAAAATGGAACATTAGGATAAAGTTCAGCACTGCTCTATCCACCACCTGGGTAGGCGCTCAATGGGGGATCTAGTAACCCCACAGGGGCACATCGTGTTTCTGTAAATATATAACTATATGAATGCGGCAACATTTTTAAATGCGCCAAGTAGTCACTAAAGAAAACAAATTTTAAATAACGTAATTTCATGCGTGTCATCACAATTTTAGCTAAATTTCTCAAATTACCGAAAATCAACATTAAATAGTCTAAGAGATGTAGAAACATAAAATATAAAAAGTACAACATGCTGAAAATGATTAGTTGACTCGTTGTAGGTTAGTACGAGTATTAAGCTTGCTGTTCAGGTAAAGATAAAAAATAGGCTGAAATATGTAGCATGTGCAATTCGACAATAATTGTGTAACGTAACAAACGGCTTTCGGGATTGAACCGTGTCATTTTTGAAGTCGAAGAGCACGATCACTCAACGTGTAAACCACGCCAGAGGCGAAACTCTTCTGCAAGGGAAGGAGCACAAGAGCACGGTAACTTAACGTGTATGCCAAGTCTGAGGCGAAACTTTTCTGAAGAGGTTTTTCATGTAAATCTGAGAATCACTAGCAATTGGCTTTTGATGTTATTGAGTGTCAAATGATAATAGCAAAAATATTGCAGATAGTTCAGTGGGATGTCTCAAATTAATGCAACTATTCAGCTTGCTCAATTTTCACTCCATTTTTGATCCAAGTTATACTTAATAATTATATTCCAAGAATTAGTCGTTTCTAGTGTGAGTTGTATGTAAGTTAATGATTTTAATTTATTATATCTTGCTTTAGGTTAAAAGCCAAGGAGCTTTTCGTTATATGTATTTCACATATAACGGTGTGATTACTAATATCGCGATAGTTGCATGATGTATTGAAATGTGATAATATAAATGTCATTGAAGCTTTTCCCAGCTTACCCAGCTTTTCATGAAAAAATAAAGGGATCACCCTCACCCTATCCCTTAATAGCGGACTTATGCGTCACAGATAGGGTTCCACGTTTTGCGTTTCGGTGCACACCTTCAAACAGAATTTTCATAAGAGCCATACATTATTTATGGCTTGCGGGAGGGGAGGGGGCAAACTTCCCTTTTACAGGTATAAGGGCGGGAAAACCATAACTTGCATTAGGCTCCGCTAGACGACAAAGAAGACTCTGACGGGGCAGCCAACAATACCGATTGTTCCTGTTGCTTCATTAACATTAAAGCCTGCCGTGATTGGACTTTGCATTATGCCTCGGCCTACTGCGATCTCAGCGTATGGATTTTGTAAAGCCCGGACGCTCCCGTGGGGCCCGAGCGAAGTTTCAGTTTTGGGGCTTTGCGTGCAGCCGCACTTTGCGAAACCCCGTCTGGGGTGCATTAAAACCAATGCTATGTGGGATTTGCATCTATTGCGGATGCAGGCTCGTTAATAGCCCTAGTTGGCCCTTTGATAGCACTGTGTCTGGGCGCTAATGAGCCTCGAATTTGAATATGAACTGCTGCGGCTCGTCTTAATTGTTGTTGGAGGAACTGGGTCTAATTGCAGGAGCTTTGTTTATGGGCTCCACATTAATTGGGCATGCTGAATAGTTCTGCCATGTTGGGCAATTTGGGGTATCGGTAATGGCAGACCTGGAGCAGTTCGTCAGAAATAGCACATCTCATTGAGTGGTCTGAATGATGGCGATACACAAAAGCAGTAAGACGATAAATAATGAGCCTAACAAGTAGCACTTTGTAGGAATTTCTGGTCTATACCCAGCTATGAATTAAGAAAAGTTGAAAAAGAAGCGCAATCAATCCTAAAAACATTAGCAGTGCCAGTTGACTTTGTAGTGGTGGTAATTGAATGAAGAGAAATACGCAGAAGAGTATAGGACGTGAGAAGAAAGTGAGAGATAGACCAAGGGCGGCATGAGATGGAAATATAGAGAACTTTCTTTCAGATAGATGATTCACGTAGAAAGAAGCAAAAGCCATGGTACAAGATAAGGTGTAGAAAGTCCCCTAATGCGGTGGAGGGATGATTATATAAGCAGACAAACGTTGGACAAGCAAAGTCTATGTCCAGATGCAGATTGGGAAAGGCTGGAGGAGAAGAAAGGAGAAAGAAGTCCTGAGTTTATAAATGCTATCAACTTTCCAGCTTCATGATTAACCATTCTCCTGAAATATATTTGAAAATTAGAGGAACTGTTTAATGCATGTCTACAAAGAGCAGAGTGGAATCTAGGCCACATAAATTTTATAAACAAATTGTTAAAACTAAAGGAAAATTAGTATCACTCCTACGGCGCGGCGGGTAGACTGTACGGACGAATCTTGAAACGCGATTGGACAAGAAATCGAGAAAATCAAAAGAACAAAGTGAATCCACGTTTAATAACATTTTCTGCTTGAAGCAGTTAGTTCGAAAAACCACTGCACATAACAAAGAAGTCATCTGAGCTTAATTGATCTAAAGAAGGCTTTTGACAGTGTGTCAGTAACCAAGTTAGGGGAAACCATTGCACGTCAAGTCGTTAATACTAGTTTATTTATCTACAACGAAAAGTGACATTTTAAAGGACGAGAAAGTTGTTTACGGCCGAGGCGTCAGCCGAGGACGGACTTACTTGCGAGGACCTTTAAAAACACTTTTCGTTCGTGGTGAATGCAACGGTTTATTTCATACTGCAAGTTTAATGAATTTTAAATAAAAAGTTGTAAATAATTTCAAATTTCATGTCAAGAACTGACGTATAATTTTAAAGTAATTGAACTTTAGTATTTTACTTTGAAATACTAAGACTTGAATGTTCCATTTTTGTACCATAAATAAGTTTTAAAGTACTTGAACTTTAATATTTTACTTTAAAGTACTAAGACTTTAATGTTCCATTTTTTGTACCATAAATAATCCGAAAAATGTAATTTGTGACATCAGTATGAAATAAAACTACATACATAAATGCTGTGGTACAGCAAACTCTACAAATAGAAAGTAAAATTAAAGTAGGTTATTTCAGAGTTTTTCGCTAGTAAGAGGGGAATCATCAAGGAAATGGAGGGAATTGTCGCAGACAGAAATACTGATCAAATAAAATATGAGTGATATACAAGATGTATAATACAAAATCAGACGAGAAAATATTGTATTACCGAGTTAGGGCGCGGAAATAAGAAGTAAAAGTCCTCTGATAGCTTAATAAACTGCTCAAGTACAGGTCTAAAGAGTAGCTTTAGCACTGCGAAAACATTAAGTATATGTAGCCCTTGACCATAGCTTTCGATTGATACCCCATATGACCCATGTTGCCATTGAAAAATAAAGTGACCTTTGACATAGGTCGTCAACGGTTGACCTTTCGCCAAAACCAAATAGCGCATGAAGGTGCTCGGGACCTTAGCAACAACTTTTCCCCCTTTTAAAATTTCGATATCTGTAGCCGTTCGAAAGTTACAGGCGATCCAGACAGACAGACGGACGGACGGACAAAACGTTCGCATAAGTACGCTGAAGCTACTAATAAAGGGGATTAACTAGTTTCGTAGCATTGTTTGCCAGTCGTACTTCAAAATAGGGTAGTACTATAATGGTACATTACAAATTCAGACACATTTTTAGGCGCCACCTGCTGTTTAAGTGAGAACATGGTGTGCTCTTTAACACGAAAAAAGTTTTGCAATGAGGCTGTTTTATAGCCACTTCGTTGGGAACCAAAATGTAACACGGCGGTTTGTGGTCCCTACATTTTTGTATATTAATTGTGTCCTCTTTTATTGTCAGCTAGCTCAATATCAATGAAATATTTGTTACTATACTTACCTCAGTTCGTGGCTTATAATGTCAATCGACGCTCAAAAAGCTGTTTCTACTGTGAATTTTTATTAACAATGATTAAATCATCTATTCGCAACTCTTTATATGACGTTTTTATGGTATTAGTCCACTGAGACGCCACACTGCTGAAGCTCACTTTCAATAAAGAGAATAATGGACAAATATAGCCTAAAATTATCACCCGCTGAAAGCTGATAAATTCTTAATTATGTCACAATTTTTCAACACTCGGACGATATCCAAAACTTCAGAATGGCCTGCGTACATAAGCCAAATAACAAAAGCATGTAGTAACTGATCTGAATGCAGGCACGTGCTCGATACAAAGCAGTTCTGTTTTTCAATGGGAAATCGGCACTTTTTTCTTGGCCAGCCCAGAAGCATTCGCTGCTAAGAGTGCGAGAGAGTCGTCCGGAAGTGGCCGCAGGCTAGAGGACTGCAGATCGGTACTCAGAATATGGGATATTTGACGGTGTTTTCGAAAGAAGTCGAAATGTTAAGAAGTTTACTGGTAATTTTAAAGGATCTGCGCATGTGAAATACTCAATGCCCAGAACAAACGCTCTGGTTGCATAACGTTCAACAGGAAACTTCGGATACCGCGTCCAAAGAAATGCGTTCGTAGTACAGGCGAATGAGGAGAATTAACAGAAACAGACTGCTACAATAACATGGAAATGGCACTCAAAAGAGTGAAGAAAAGTGTAAGGCCAAGGAAGGGATCGTGGATTCAACGGAAAAAAGAAATTTATAAAAAATATATCGTTACACAAAGGCATGGTGATCAGCACTTGTACACAGGCTGTTACAGAAATAGTACGATGAAATGAAATTGAAAATCGGAGCGAGCAAAACAATTTTGATCAGAAAGGTTTTGCTAAAGTATGTTAATATCAACGGCCGAGTGAAGCTGTTCAGTGGCGTAAAGCAATTTTACTGAAAAATTTTTCTCAATTTTTTGGACGTTTTTGGAACAAATGGTTCATAAGAAATGCATTCCATTTGGTGGGTTCTATAACTAGTTTAAATTGAAGCACTTATTTCTGTAACATCCTGAATATACAGGGCATTGAAAAAAATGATAGATGAAATCCATGTTACGTTGATGAGGGGCACTTTCTGAGTTAAAAAGTAATATAAAAAAGCATTGATACTAAATTTAAAGCAAAATCAAACCGTCGTCACTACATGAGCACATTGGAGGGCCGGATAGCTAATTGTGAAGACTGTCTGGAGGTCTTTACAAAAGCTTAAGGTTATTCATCAATACAAAGGTTTGTATACAACAAATATACTCAGATAGAAACGAGCACTGATAATATTAAAGCTTAACTAAAGTCTCAATAATTTGAAATAAATATCTTAGCGAGGTCATAACTTAGTTCGCAGTAACGAAAACACACATAATCATAATCAAATGTATAAAATCCAATAATATGGTACCTTAGTACTAACCTTAACTACGCCGCGTTCACTCGATAAATATAAGATCTAAAATATAACAGTCAAATGTGTAAATACAGTAACAATTACATTACAAGGACCAACTTATTAAAGTCTAAAAGTGACTGAAATTACTAAAGGTGCCAACACGGCACAACGTACAAGTACAAAGTCAAATTGTCACACAACACGCATAGGTGAAATTAGAAGAGTCCTGAAGGACATACAGCAGATTGGGTCCTGGAAGCATAAGCACGATACGAGACAAAAATAAAACGGAATCGAAGCTGCTCAACCATTTCGTTACGGGATCAGAGCAGCATCAAAACAGCTCGGTACATAATCATGGCCGGATCAAAACAGCTAGAAATACCCCGAAACGTTGAACCAATCTGGCAAGAATAAGAAAACAGGCTCAAATGACCACGTGCAGCTTACCCTTAAGTTTGAAATTGGACTCACAAGAAGAGACATACATGCACTCATTGATATCGGGATGAACTGGCCAGGATATCGCCAGCGACTAACGAAGATAAAGAAGTCCGCTTGCCATGACAAGATGGACAATATTAGAACGACGGCGCGGATTTTTCCAATTTTATCCCGAAATACGTCGCTTTTTGCTCGAAACAGTATTGGTGTTCTCTTCCTTTATGCTTTCTAAATCTTCGCTATAAAGGCATTCTGAATAGATGTGAAATATCAGTAAAAACAGTATGTAGGGTTGTCTTACGTCTTGTAGGATAGAAGCAGATTGATTCTAATTTAGGTTTACGATGATTCTCAGATTTATCATCCACTTCGATGTTTTTGAACGTTTCTGCCATCTTTTCGAGTTTAATGTACAGGGACGCCTATAATTGGCCTAACGGCTGTTGGCTGAGTACCAAAAAAATAAAAATAAAATAAATAACATTATGTCAAAGGCCTGCTGGTAATCAATAAAACATGCATATAAAAGCATTAAAATAATACCAGGGTGCTGAATAAGACTGCACCTATACCAACTGTATTTCTGAAACTAAAATGTGTAGCTGTAATTTGTTCTCAATGGAGTTTGTATATTTTTAGGGAGATTATACGTATTGAATAATAATTTGTAGGTTGCTTATTAATCACTTCGCGTTTTAGCTTCAGTATTTTCGAGTAAGAAAGCTTCAATAGTTAAATTCAGGCTTTCACGGCTAAGATAAATTCAGATTTAAGCCATTTATGAGGGTTGTTGCTAGGGTTGCACACACGGTTAAACAGTGAAGTCAACCATTTCACACTATCCTCTTCGAGAAGTTTAAGAAATTCTACTTATATGGTGTCATGGCCTGAAGCTTTACCTTCCTTGATTTATTTTGTTGCAGTTTGCACTTCGTTTAGCAGGGTTGCACTGCTTATCTGAGAAGGTTTTGGTCGACTTTCCTATGTGCCCTTGATCTTGTTTCCTGTCCTAGTAATTTCTCTAACTTTTTGATGAACGCTGAAACTACAGTTTGTCCCTGAGTTTTTTCGCTGACGCCATGCGCGTATGGAACAAATGTGCAAATGATCTAGATCTAGAATTGTCTCTTCTACTACAGCATGAAGAAATACATGCGAACACAATTCTAAATTATTTCCTTGATTGTTTCCTAGACACGTGACGCCAGGGAAAATATTTCTGGGACTCCTAATGTATGATTGAAAAACGCTTCTAGTTGATTTCTTGTCCAGGGCTCTTTCAATTTGTGTGGATCCTACTCACTCACTTGCATTTTATTTTCTTACTTTATTTAGTTTTGATGCCAACGCTGGTAGATATCTATGAAAGATCTGCCATTTTTTAAAAGCACGTCTGTCCAAAATAAGTATATGGAAGAACTTGTTGTTTACCTTGGTAAACTAGCTATTTGGAGCCCTAAAACTGTTTACGCCTTTCATACCCTTCCTACCAATTGTATTACAGTTTTTTATTACATTAACGACTATACCAGATAAAAAAATTCTATAACATAATGTCCAAGGTACAATTTCTTCTTCTCTGTATTGTAGGATTTCTTCTGTTTATTCTGCTATAATCAGTTCTATCGTAATTCAGTCCGCTTATCAATCGGTATGTCGAAATATTTCTCTTTTATTAGTTGGTTCACTTGTTGCTAGTCACTGTTGACGCTTAGTCATTTACTTAGGTGTTTTCGAATTTACAGCGCCGAGAGTTTCGTCTCGAACGTTATTTCTCTGCAGACCCTTACATATGCCGCCTGCGACAACTTGTTAATTTTCGTGCTCGTTCGCTTTCCGATTGCTGAAGATACAAGGGAGCTGGGTCGTCATTCAATAGCTGGGTTTTATGTGCCCTGTATAAGTTTGAGTTTTGTTTGAAGACTGTATTATTGGAAATTTCTACGTCAAGACAATGGATTAGTTTAGCCCCGTATCTGGAAAACGAAATATCCCGTATCAACTGTTTTTTAAATTTTAACCGCTGTTATAATGTTCTCCGAAGTTGTAGCTCTTTGTTCTCTCCTACGTCGAGGCTCTCTGCTTGCTGAGATTTGGTAATATAACATCACTTTTCTTAAAACCAAGTACTTTGACTTCATCTGAGGCATTTTTGGCCTGCTGGACGCCTACGAATCTGTTTGCTGCCTCTCTGATGCGGCCTGGCGCCATTCTGCAGCTGTGATTGAAAATTTCGAGAACCGGTTCGATTGTCTTTTGCGAAAGGATCCGTTTCGCAGCTGTTCTGTTTCATCGAACCACTGTGGAGGCTTTGGGACCAAGTTCGATTACTGCTAGTTCCAAACAATATCAAACGGGGGCCTCACTAGGTAAAGGTGCCTTTTTACTAAGCTATATTTCTTTCGACATGGGCTTTTGAAGCCCCCTCGAGTTGTTATTTGCACGTATAAACTCTATTTGCCGTTAGTTATGACTTTTTTCCATTTCATTACGTACTTTTGTTATTTACGTTTACTGTGTTTCCGATCGATTATTGCTGGTTTCTAGTAGTAATTGATCTAGAAGTAATATTTGGGATGCATTCGGGTGGATCCTAGTGTGTTAATAATTGTCTTTTTAATATATTTTACTGTAAATTTTATGTGTTTTAGTTATTGCCGTTAAGTGAGTTTGTTGCAGATTATGTAGCTATCGACTATATTATTGAGTTTTTGAATTCCCCTTACTGTTTTGGGTGTAATTTTAAAGAACCCACACTGTCTTTTACAGTGAACTAGTTGGCCCTTAGATATGCCCATGTAGCCATCATAATTTAAAAGTAACAGAAAACTTGTGTATCACTCTCTTCTTCTGCCTGATATGTTGTAGATAAATATGTTCTGCACTTTGAAATTTCTGGCATGTGGCCACCTGTGGCAATTTGCAATTATGTCATACTTGAAAATTTGTTTGAATTAAATACAAAAGTTCTAATGTTTCGGCGTTAGAACAATATATCACAGTTGACGACACTCTCAAGAGCGATTGGTGACAATTCTTACTGATTTTCCTTCTTACGATGCTACAGCTTTCTCCTCAACAGGTCTAGACCTAAGAAGCTTTATTTTTAAGCACCTTTAGTCGCAGTAGCAGCCGTTGGGCACGTTGGAGGACCTATCTCGTCCATTAAATATTTACGAATTTCACAATTACTTTTATTTATTCAACACAGCAAACCGAAGGGAAGAACGCGGACTCGTCGCATTTGCATTCACCGCCATACTTAATGTAAATTTCTATTATTGCGCAAACTTTTGTTTAGATCTCCGGGGTTCTTGACAACTTCAAGAATTTTAATGCGTGTTGGGAGAGGGTAGCTACATAATTTGCGATTATATTAAAAAGCTCGAGACGGCAGGCAGGAAATGTGAATATTCAACAAAACAGACTTTTAAGCAGAGCACAACCTCGAGAGCTGCCGAAATTTTCTTAACGTTGCAGGATGTGGATTTTTTTTGGTGCTAGTAAAGTAATAGGCTTTGCTTGTAAAGGCAAGAAAATATACATTTTTGTATATTTTACAAAAACAAGAATTTGGACTCATTTTATTAACGAATCTAGTCTGCTGATATTTACATAGATGCCTGACAAATTAATTAATTGCTCATAAAAGCTGCAGGGCAGATAATTAAATGTCATATTTGAAGTTTCATGTTGATTTTAATAAGCTCTGTTCATTTCGAGCCCAAAATTTGATTCAAATTCAATATTGGCATGAATATTACATTCGTGTTAATTCAATATTAATTATTATTGATTAACTAACGAATTTTGCAAAACGAGTCCCAACGGATGGACGTGGCCTGCGTCCGGATTACGCACAAGTCCAATTGTGTGTCCTACAAAGCGACTGTCACCAACACGAGGTTTTCAGAAATGTTAATTGTCTGAGGCAGATGTAACTGACCCGCACGAACCGCAGCCAAAGCATTTGAATCGTACCGGCAGCGAATGAGCGTTTGAACTGGAGGAAATTGCTGGACAAATCCGCTTTTCAAAAGCTGAAACGTTTACGGCGGTTAGTGGACTGAAGCCTTTGTGGAAACTCTTTTAAATGCATCTCTGGGTTAGCTAGTTACTGCTCGACTTTGTATGTGACGGTATTTAAATTTGATGGATGTATGACGCTCTGTGAAGGGGGTGGAATGTGCGAAAGGTGTAACACGACATTGATTTTTGCTTATCTAGATGATATTGTGACAGGCACTGATTTAATGGCCTAACTGAAGCTACCGGATGATGTTTATTATATTGGACGTCGAAAATTTTGCAGTATTGACACCTGGGAACATGTCCACGTCTGCATGAGAGAAAACGGGCTAAATATACCGAGTGGAATCCTTGAGGGGTGAACACTACTAATTTTATCAGTATACCTTTGATTATGACATTTTAGTAAACATCGTCTAAGTGTTATAGGCAAAGGTTGGTATGAACGGCAAATAATGTTTGGATTTAGGTTCTAGACTAAATTAGTATGACCAAACAAACTTTCAGGCTACATGGACGAATCGGAGAACCGACTAGCTTTAGTGAAGACCGCGCGGCGTGCGGTTTTTTCCAAAATTAGCAAAGGCAATTACATGGGGCTAACAAGTCTCTTGGTATTAGGCAGACAAGTTAAATTATAAGTTTACGGTAACGCTATCAACCTAACATAGCAGGAGGTTAACAAATAGCTCTACAGTAGTAGACATTTAGTATGTTCAGTGAATGCACAAGTAAGACTCGGACAAAGATTCGGGGGTAATGCAGATTTAACCGGTAGATGTAGGCTTACGGAAAGAGCAATATACACAAGAAATAAACAGCAATAATCGGCAACATTCAGCTATCACAAACAGCATCAGCTAAAGCTTTCAAAAATTAGATATTAAAATCATAGAGCTCAACGATTATACAGACTTTGGCAATACATTTGAAAACAACAAAAGCTTTCACTTAACAACGGGGCATCAGCAATGGTTTGTAAATTGGTCGCCAAACTAGTAGCACAACCTTTAACGATTCCATGGTCGGCTCCATGAATTTGTAACGCGAGTGCCTAATTACAATATTGAATGAGAGAATGAGCAAACACACACCTTAAGCTCACGACTCACAAACAATGTCGATCTGCACGCCGATAAAAATCTGAAATCAAGTGCGACGGGTAGACAAGACAATCTGCATTAAATTAACCCATAAAAGTCTGCGAGTACTCTAACAAGTCACTATCAAATAGCCCGAAACCAAAGCAAAGGTCATCAAGAAAATATTGCGTGCAATCGGCTCGGAGTACGCTGGGAAAAAAGAACGAGGGCATGCTCGCAATTAACAAAACAACGCGAAACTGTACGTTCCATCAACGGATCTATAATATGGCTCGTACAAGTTAAAGGTATAAAAGGCTAAAAGTAAACAACAACGGCGCTAGAGTGGAGTTAGCCAATATAGCATGTAAAGGACGAAAAAATTAATCTACAAGCTAAGCGTGGTGCTTTTTTACTGTAACAAGGTATACTGGTATTAGTAGTGTTTACCGCCCTAAGTTTCCACTCGGTATAACAATAGAACAATAAGTTTACTGCCACACTCTCTCGTCTTTTTTATTTCAGCACCTTGAGCCTTCCTGCTTTTACCAATTTAAGCATTTATTCTAGACTAAATAATTTTTGCTATATTAAAGTGAATAATTCAAACTAGAACTATGGTAATTCGTAAACAAAATATTGCTAGGTAAGATACGTAGCTATGATAGCAGAAGGCATTTGATTTCTAGTAAGATGCCATAGCAACTTGGCTAGGAACGCTACGTAGTAACTAGGCTTATTCTTATATTACAACGTGAAAGGGACGATAGCGGCCAAAGCAAGTACGATCTATGACTATCCAGCACGACGCACGCAGTTTCACTCGCTTTTATATGTATGATGCAATGCTGCTATAAATTTTCAACTGCACGTATTAATATCTATCATAAACAACCACCGCATTTCAAAAATATAGTTTAATTAAAAAAGCTCTGGTGGTTTTTTAAGCAAACCATTTTAATAAACCCAAAGTGTCAAACTCACAGATGAATTTATTGTACGTGTGTACGAATCTAATTCTGCCTGCGTACCATGTCTTCACACTTAAGTATTTATCTAATATTTTTTATTCTTTTAATTAGAAAAACATAATGTGATACCATCTTAATGCGTTTATAAAAAGTATTTCGCCTGATAGGTTTGCAACCATTGGTATGACGTGTGTACTTGAAATGAATGTTTATCTCCTTTGGTTCTAGAGTGTGTTCTCGTATCTTGATGTATCTATTGTAAGCACCTGGACTTCATCATTTTACATTTTTAGAAGATCAAGGAGCAATTTTGGTGCTGAAAGCTATGTTTAATACAGGTTAAAGATGATAGTTGTGCCAAATTAGTATTGGCGAATGTATAATAGTACCCTTTACACGTTTTCTAAGTCTGTTAAGCTTATTACTTTCAGAGTCTAATGTGCATGCTGGTTTGCAACCCCATCAAGTAACATAACTTCGTTTGAATGTAGGGAGTGTAGAGGTACTTGGATAATTATCCCTCTGTTATAAAGAAATAGTTTGTATTTGGGAAGGTGTAAAGATTTAATCACTCAGTGAATGATATTTATTCCAAATTGCACGCACATAAATATTTGGTTAGCGATGTACTAGAAACGAGGCTTTCATACAGTTTATATGCTAGATATAAGCAACTCCTTGTATGGTCTGTGACTTTTAAGTATTATTCAGGTTTGGTCAGTCATATTTTTTTTAATCTTGTGATTAGTCTTTATACTTTTATTGTCGTCGATTGATTGTGGAATACCAGTAATTACTTCTCCTTCTCTTCTTCCTTGTATGTTGGTCAGTGGTCTGTTTAATTCCACAAAATTGTGGTTCTATGAGCCCTCTTTGCTCGTAAGCCGGGCGTGTCGCTGGCCTTGCCAGTCGAAATCAGAGGAATGCATGTATCGATATTTTTTTATTTTTATTTATTTAATTCGCACTCAGCCAACAGCCGTTAGGCCAATTATAGGCGTCGCTGTGCAGTTATGAGGACTTCCAACCCCACTAACGACTGTCATGATGTTGTATGACCGCCGGGACCAACTTTTTTCCGTGATAGCCGTACCACGAGGCGCCGAGAGATGCAGCCGTGGAACTCCCATCCAAGTTCTGACCAGAGACAGGGTTGCTTAACTCTGCGGATCGAACGTGGACGCTTGTTCAAGCTACACCACTCGGGTATACATACAATGGAATTATTGTGTGCCAGTATCGATAAGGAAGTCTCATTCTGTTTTAGCACTGAAATGTCAAAAAATTAAAATATTTTAGAGATCTTCACAAATCAGACTGTTCTAGCTTAAGATAGTAATGCAGCACTTTTATATTTAAGATTTAGAAGACGTTTAAGAGATATCAATATATTTGTTGGTGTGAAATGCGTAGTAGTCAGTTGGTATATCCTGATAATAACGTTTTCGGTTAATTTTAATGACAACACGTAACATTATTATTAGAATGTGTAATTGCTGCAGCGCACTTTGATATCACGCAGCATTTATTACTCATTATTTATATGTCGTGCTGAAACTGCATCACTCTTTCATAATGTAACTATACGTTAATGTGTGCTCATCGCTCGTAATCAAACCAGACCAGCAGGTCACGCTAAACTAACAAAAAAATGCAAAATCTTACCTTACGCCTAAATATTCAAGTTAAGGTAGTGTATACATACAGATTTTGTACGTTACTAATTTGAATACCATTTTAACATCGGCTGTGTTACATTCAATGTGAGTTAACACAGACTATAATTGTTGAGATCTGGCCGTTTGCTCACACAAGTTATTCCAATCCTTACCACCTTAAATATCCCACTTCCAACTCTTCAGTATCTACAAACATATTAACCTGGTCCTCTTAGTCCACAAACTACGTTCCCTGAATCACTTCCTAAAATGCAATATTGGAAGACTTCAGACACATTGATTAAAAAAGACCAGCAATGGTAAAACTGTTCAGATTCTTTTGTTCTTCACGTTTATACAAAATGAAGCTGATTATTATCTACACTATGCCCTTGTAGCTGGTGTATCGAGGTAATTAGGCACCAATTTTGGCAGCTAATTGTCAGTATTGGTGTATTCCTTTGCTTGCTTGTTTTCTACGCAAACAATGTGGTTTATTCTTACTTGTCCTCGTTATGTTTTATGTCCCTCAATAGATTAAGCCAAGGTTCGAGAATTACCTAAAAAATACATTTATTGATTCTAAGTTTACAACTTAAAATAATTCTTAAAAATAGTTGTTAAAATACAATATATCTGTACATATCTCGCACCTAGTATGGCTGCAGCCCACCTGACTGGGAAAGGTTCCGTTATCTGTCAGCAGGTGGTGTTGTCCAACTGAACTTCGTTTTCGCTGGACCAAGATGGCCTCTTTTATGCTGAAATCAAAACAATTAAATGTGCCCAAAATTTTAAGTTGTACGTGTTTATTTTTGAGTTTTTAGAGGTGGTTAATTGGTTAATTAGTTCGAGAACCACGGGAGGACTGAATTACCCAGATTTGTACGCCTTTTTGAAATTGTAGCAAGTCATACGGGCTTTGCACTCGAGCTCCCCTAATTTCGCCGGCGGTTGTTGAGTTTGTTTTCCCACATGGATAATTTTATATATTGGGCCTAACGTGGGGCACGGAGCGGTCGTGGAAACGTAACTAGTGCACCAAAACGGCGACACATAAATACTATGAGAAGGTGGTAGGTGGTCTTTCATGATTGAATTATCGTGCTTTTATACGGTTCAGGGTCTTCCTGTATCGAGAAAACTTGTGCTTGATGCCCAATTGAATCATGCACTGCACAAAGGACTGCTACCTGAATAAAATGTAACAAGGTGGCGATACGTAAATTATAAATAGTTTAAATAATTTGCATAGCAGCAAACGTTACAGTTTAGATTATGTTGTTTTTGTATATTGATAACAATTATTTTGTTAATAAGAAATATGTCAGTACTAGTTTTCTATCTAGCGATTTTCTTTGATTTATAATTTAAATGTCTTCAGATAATTGATTTAAACAGATTATTGGATTCAGCTGTCACAGGCACCGTGTAAATGTTTATATTTTGATGAGAAAGTAACAGCAAGTAATAAATAAAATGCAAATTGGTGGTTAGCAGATTTTTAAATGTACCCATTACCGCATGTAAGTAAGAATTTGCTAACAATCACAAACTTGTTACTAGGAAGAAGCCCTCTTAAAAATTACTGTCTCGAGTGGCAAAAATTGTTTATTACTTAACGCCATAAGATAGTTTGCAGAGGCTAAGCTGAAGTTTGGTTTTAAAAGTTTCCACCTCAAACATTACGAGTACAAGTACAAGGTAGTGAAATATTAAACATGAAATGTTATGTTTACCGAGCGTAGCGAATTATAGTGATGTTCGCTCCAATTTCTTTGGGAGTGTCTTTTGTGCTGAACACGCTGTATTAGAGCGTACATCTCTCAGCCCAAAAATATCAATCGATTCCCAATATCTAAACAAACGACCCAATCCTGAAGCGGGCTCGCAGCAAAAATGCGGGATAAGCAGCTTTGCCGCACGTATGTTGTCTCAAAATAAGGCAAAACGCGTTTGGCCAGATATGTGAAATTGCCCGGAGGGTTCGAGGCGGCTGAGCCGAATCGGGACCGCACCGTTTGAATTTGTAAAACTGGAAATCGCTGTTCGGCAAAAGCGGAAACAGAATTGCCTCCCTAAAATACCCCTAATTGCTGCACGCGTCCACGTGCGCTACATAAATGTCGTCAATCTGGCCTTTCATTGATGTAAATAATTAAAGTTCTGGTGTTTACGACGCCCACCGGAGACTCAAGTGGAAATGGCCCGACTAATCGTAAGTGTAAACAAGAGGATTACTTTCGTCAAAGATGGGCGATGCCTAACAAGGGGCGCGATATTAAGGCAACGTCAGATTTCAAATTAAGGAATATTTTTTGTATTTGAATTAGCTAATGAATAGGGTAGGGTATAACTGAAAGGGCTTGTTCTTATTGAAGTACAAAGTTGGCAGGTTGAAATATTATCAATAGTCGATACCTCCACAAGTTGTTTCCACTCTTCACGGTTCGAAGTTTTATATTTACTGGACACAGGCGAGTATTTGTGTGTCATTCTTTTATAGTGTATTAGGGTCTACCTCGATATCCTTTGTCCGTGTTAGATTTAAATGTTGTCACTGTTCTTTTCCATTAATATCTTATGAGACGTATTTTCCACTGTTACTCGAGTCGTGTTATGCTCTTATTTTGTTCCTTTTCTACTTGTTCGGTTTTGATCTTACAATACTTTAAGGTTTTGGTAAGAATGATTACAAATGGAATGGTTTCTAAACAAATAAATCGGTAGTAGACCATATTTTCACTGAGACAAATACAAGCAAAATTTTATGAATATGGCACGAAACTGCTTATAAATGTTAGAAAAGCATGACGGTATAAAAACAATCTATAAGGCAATGTTATAACTAGGTATACTAGCAAAAATGGTGGACTTGGTAACTCTGAGTATAAGAGTAGAAAGAAGTTTATCTGGTCATTTTGGAGTAAAGAACGGTCCAATGCAAGGACACCCCCTACCTGCTATTGTAACGTCCGGGGTAGCTTACATTTATTTTTCGCCTCGATGCTTTTAGACCTTCTGGTAGTTCATGCCAGAGGTTCAGTGAGGACTGCAGCCAAAGAAAGAAGTCACAATGACATAACCTATTAACCACTAATTTTACAGATACGCTCTTAAAATAATATAACTTAAATGTGTGTCACAATTTATAATAATACAATAATATCGGATAACGTAGCTGCTTACGCTGTCATCGTCGTTAACAAAGATAGTTATATATAGGGGAATCTCGCAAACATTAGTCGATTTCGCTCGACCGGCGATACAGCGGCACCAGGGGCTATCTGCAGATGTTAAAGATTATTCTTTTATATATGGGGCTCTCGAGAACGTTAGTCGCATTTGTTCGACCGGCAATACAGTGACACCAGGGGCTATCTGCAGGTTGTGTTAAGGATGATTTTTATATACAGGGGCTCTCGGGAAAGTCAACGTGCGTTGGTCAGCGCTACAGCGTATTTGAAGCGGATTTCTTCTTGGACTGGATTCTTTCGGACTAGAAGGTTTCGGCTAGGCGAAACGGGATTTGCAGGTTACCGGACTGCTTTTAGGAGGATCGAGCGGGCGCTCAAGGCCTTCTATAGCGTGGCTTGCGGAGCCTCAGCCACCTCTAGGGCCGAGCCTTCTTCAGGTAGAGGAAGCGGGACTTAAAACCTTGCGTTCGCTCAACTCATCAGAATCACGCAACGCACAAATGACCAATAAAATATGACAAGATGGCGATGTGGACATTACAAATATTTAAAAGAATTTCTTACGTTGTTACATTTATTATTAGAAAAAAACAATTAGTGAGGGGAGATGTAATAATGCTTTGCTTATAATGACGCTGCCATGATAGTTACTAAAAGGAAGCGAAAATTGCAAGTAGCTGCACGAAAATTTAGATTAACCGTAAATGTACAAAAAATAAATACACGGTGCTTGAAAGAACAGGTCATAAACAAGACCAATGAATATTGAAGGACCAACTCAAAGTTTTGACTGTGCGTCTAAGTCGTCGAAGTAATTGGTGATAAAAAAATATTATAAGCCACATGCTTGAATTGCTACTGATGTGAGTTTTGTTTACCATATGAACGAACAAGGTAGAGAAGCATAAAAAAGTTTCAATTGCTGCTTTCATCTTCTATGCTGCCACAAGCATCTAATGTTGAAGTGTAGCATTCCATAGCGATTAGCGACACGATTGATTTGGTGCTTTCTCGTATTAGCTAACTGCTATTAAACTAAGAGAAATTATTCTATATTTGCCCCTGATTTACATGCAACTCCTTCATCCTCAAAGTCATAGGTAGGCAATCTCTTGAACATTTTCAAGGTAGGTATAAGTTCCACTTTTGGTAATTTGCTGGTAAAGTAAATTTCTTGCCGACTTGATACAGATTAGAAAATTTCTAGAATTATGAAAGAACCTCCTGGAATTCTGAATTACTATCTTGCCTTGTCTTGGCGAAAGGTTATTTTCGTTTGAGGTTCTGATAATTTTCAAGAATTCTACATTCATCCTGGAATGAATAAGGTGATATACTACAATTTTATGTTTTAAATAAACTACAATATTGAATATACATATTGAAAAACACCTATTATTTGTGGTTGGTGTAAAATGAATTGTTTGAAAAGCAGGCACTTAAGAATTTTCTTAATTAATTTAGTTCTTACTTTGTCGCTTTCTATTCGGTATACCGCAAATAGTCATAATCGGAAGGAAGTTTGTTAACTACGGAGAGAACGTGCCGTTCCACCAAAATAATCTATGGTTGAGTATCGCCAACTTGCATATATATTGGTCATGGATGGCGTCATCAACTGTATAACTGCTATGTGAATTCCGTCACACAGAAAGCGGAGCGTCGACTACCGCCGTTCGTCCGGATGATATCACGAGTACTCAAATGTTGCAAAAATACAGTCTTTGAGTGTTGTAATTCGCTTACCTGTTTTGTAGACTCCGAAGAAGGCATTTTCTCCTGCCTTGTTAAGCCCGCAAGAACTGATATGCAGCAAATTACTTACTGCTAGGGTATCAAAGCCGCTTGTATTTAATACTGGTTGTAAGACGAAATTCACTTTGCCATCATCCACGCACCGCTTACTTCTTCGGGAAATCTGTATGAGTTGAAAACTCCCCTCATCCCGCTGCGGATTTAAATGTTGCATTTATCGCGGAAATCATAAAAATGTAACTTCTGTAACTTATATTAAATACAATGTTTCAATATAATTTACAGAAAATACATATAGAAAACTAATTGGCTAAATATGAAAACAAGCACTGGAGGCGAGAGATATCAATGCCCGTTACAAAGCAGGCTGGTGAAAAGCAGCATTAACTAAACAATACCTTAATAAGAAACGATAGATCAAACAGCAACAACAGACAAGCAATATGCAAAGTACTTGCTCTCATCGGCATTTAAGTACTTACGTTATGTAAAATAGACTCTAGACTCTATACATGTGCATTATTAGCATTTTGCGTTGTAAAAACTGGAAAACGTTGAAACTTCTGGTAGGACTGGAGTTTTTCAGGTACTTTTAATGATTTTGGAAAATGCGGCTTTAGAAGAGTTATTGATTGATGTGCCGCAGTCCTGCGGGATGTCGTTCTGCAAGCGATACATATTCTGTCGCGACCTACGCTGATGTATTAGCTGGATAAAAATTGCCTCGTCTCGTGCTTAAAAATTGTGAGCTGGTAAACGTAATCAATTACGGAAAATTAAATGGCGGGCAGCTGACACCGGCCGCGAGAAAATTACATTAATTACGAACCATCTTAAAAAATTCTCTCACGCCTGCAAAACTAACGCCAGCTAATTCGAGGCATGGCGCGAAGCACTAATGCTTTTAATTCTATTACTTAGATCAATCTTGTTTTGCTGTTTACCGCCTGCCCTATTTAGTCCTTCTGGCGACCGGAAAATGTTCGTTGATTTAGCGATTAACTTAGCAGTAATAGCAACTACCGTGAAGAAAATCTCTGCAATAATTTTACCTATACCAACCTTTCGGGGTGAGTTGTAGCTATTCCCAAGGAGCTAATTTTTGTAAATTTATTCGCCCGTGTTACTGCTGTGGGCGTTAAGCGACAAATTGGGCAGACAAAGCGCTGCCCTTTGAACCAAGGGACGGCTGAAATCCTTGTAAAAGCCCCCAAATCGAAAACAATTAACAGACAATTGATTGTTCTGCAGCAGCCCACGTTGATCTAAGAGCCATATAATAGGCCTTTAGCTAAATTAACCCTCAGATCGTTAAACTAATTCAGGGCGGAATGCATAAGAGACAGGAAAGCCGCCGATAACTACTGAACCTTTCAATAGTTACATCTGTATACGTTTATGATGAACTTAGTGTAAAAGTTTTGCTCAAGTTAGAAGTTTCGATTTTTTTTTGTATATGAAAATTGTTCAGAACTACGAAGTGACTTAGAGAAGTCACATTGATCCACAGTATGTAAGCAAGTGTAATATATTCGTATAATTACATTTTCTAAAACGTTTATATTGCTATTTAGTTACAATTCAATCGTGAGTTGGTTTGTAGTTAGATATATAACAAGGGTTAAAGGTTAACAAAGAGTTTAGTATTAGCATTTCGCTAACTATTGCTTTCAATGCGTCCATATACTAGTCGGCTGAAACTTGCTGGAACTATTTTTGAACTTAGAATAGATTTACCACTGGAACCTGACCTATAGATTCTGCAAGCGATTAATAAAATCCCATTCAACAATATATGTATTGGTTATAAATACAAACATAAAATAGTAATTCAATTACGATTAACTTCTAGAATAAATGGCTACCTCTAACATATTGGTTTAAAATATAAATAGATTATTAACGTGCAATAGCTTGTTATTACCCGCATTTACAAATCAAATCCTGACAGAATGACTGTATTTAAAATACATCTACTTTAAAACAACATTAAAAAGACACCAGTATAACTGCATTTAATAAAGAAATTCTTTGCTGCATAATAGTTCGGCTTCGCTCAAAGTGTAACATGAATGCAATCTGCTGCTGGAAATTTTAAAGCGTGTATAACACCAATCTGTATATTGGCACTTTCAGGGTTTCCGGAGGAGTCGACCACACTCTCGTAGTAGTGAGCTTCAATGATCTGCTGCACTTGGTAGGCGACGCTTTTCAGCTTGTATTGAAACTAATTACTATTCAGGGCCCTCAGAATTACGACAAGACCTGGCTAGATTAATTTCTTGAAGTGCCCCGCATGAAATTAACTTTGTTTGGCATTGGCAAAATTTAGCAGCTCAATAGAGCGAACTACCGACTTTAAGTGTGGAACATTCGCTTCCGGCAATTTTCGAGAAACCTGCACACTAAGATAGCGCGGGTCACTCGAGTCAGGGTATAGTTCACATTCGTTTGAGTGAGAAATTATTTGTCGATTGGGAGCATTTTGTGGCTCTAGTGACGTGCCAGATATTATGGAGCCTAAATACACGAATTTATCGACCACTTCGACCGAAAATGATGGTTGTTGGCCTTATCAACGATCGTTATTTTAGCTCTTCGAGAATTGACGTCCAGATGATATTCTCCTGTGTGCCTTTTCCAGGTTCGTACATTCTGTTCTTCTTATATCTGGCGCAACAGGAAATTCTAAACCGCTCATGGTTTACTTACTCGAATGTTTTTCGAATTTGTTAAGTGATGTGTTAACTGGGTATAATTATCTCGATTTATACTATTTATCAGGACAGTTTCCAGTGTTCCAAATTGTATTGTATAAGTCTAGTAATATATTAATAAGTCTCAATGTCATCCATTGCCTTAAGGGTCTTTGCCGGATTCATTTTAAGTGTTCTCTAATTTCGACTTTAGAATCTTTACTACTGAGTTTCTAGACGGAAAGATACAAAAATTAAGGGAAATCACAAACCCTGAGTGTTGTGCAAAATCTTGGCTGGCGATGATTCGGTCACCGCCAAAAGTTGAGCGATGAAGGCGAGCTTGCAAATGGGACTGATGGTCCATAAATGGCAAGAAAGTGAAGAGCTCCAAGGCAGATTTTCTGGGGCTTTGTCGGCGACTATGTAACGATACGTTTGTGACATTAAATTTAAGTTTTGTAGCCTTTAAGTTTCTAATACTCATTTGCCCTTGTTCTCCACCTAGCTAGCTCAGTATACATTAAACTTTTAAATATCACAATCGTGGTCACTATTTTTTAATAACAGGAAACTCGTCAACACTTGTAGAGTTCTCGAGCTGAAATTGACTTAAAACATATACACCAGGGGCGGCGTAGTTTTAAATAGTATCGGACCTATTGGGTCTGCCATCTAAACAACATTAAAAATGTGCTCAAATAACTATCTTTACAAGCGCGAACATTAAAGTGTATCATAAGCATTGAGCAATTTACGTAAGTAAGCGCATTCCGTTTAGCTCGATTATCATAGTGCATTTTCGGCATTAAGTTACGTGGGAATTTTTAGGACCTGCAAACCCCTATGTCGCGTAATGGATTCGCCCTCGGTTGCTTCACGAAACCTTGAAAGGTATAATGCACCGAAATTTAACACTCACAAAGCGGAGGAAATTCGTAGCTGGTACACTGGTGGCGTGATGACGGTTAACGTCACGGCATCAATAATGGACGCGACGAAATTAAGTGGGTGCTTCGCAATTTATGTACTGTCGTCTGTTTGACAAGCAAATGGTGCTTGCTGCGCTTAAAACTTATGCATCAAACTTTAAAATACTGCAAAGCTTTTCAAGCCGCTTCTGTTCATTTCGCTGCAAGCACAATTCACTGTAAGCTGCTTAAAGACAGGCAGCTCTGGTTATAGCCTGCAAGCTACTGATTCTCTCTCTCGGAAACGTCGAAGGATTCATATCGAACGCTACACAAAATTGATCAATGCAATCACCATTTGCCCGTATCTACGCACATTAGACTCTTTTAGGCTACAATGTTTAAGCCTAATTAACAATAAAAAAGTATGCAACTTTAAACTGGCTGTATATGTTTCAGTTTGCGTTGCTTTACAGAAAACGGTAGATAGCAGAACGATACAAGGGTGTTCATTTAAATATATCCAAGCGAAGGTGGATATGTAATTCCTTGAAACTTGAAAAAACGAGACAGAATTCGAAAGTTTAGATTAGAAGCCGGGCAACTGGATATATCCGAAAATTGTCGGAAAATTTCCAAGTCGTTACGACAAAAGGCTTTTCAAACGGGTATAATTCCGGAACAGATAACACACCAGACTCATTCTCGTTATGCTCAATTATATCTAGCCGACTACTGATCTGTCGCATCTAAATTTAGTGTGAGACGGATCACCAACCATCTCTTCTGCTTTGCTTGAAAAGTGTTTTCCTTCTCATTGGTAAATGGCAATAATGTCTATTTTCTTTTATTTCTCGCTCCGACTCCGTATTAGCCCACAAAGTTCCTTATGTGATGGTTACTTCGGGTGTCACCGAGCTAAGTGTTAAAGTGCTCAGTCATGAACATTGGTTCTTTCTGCGGAATTTTCCTCATATTATTTTCCAGGGTTCCATGTATGGCTTGGATATTCTCGTCTAAAGCCTGTTTCGGGTATGAACAGTCGTTGATTGTCTCATACTTACGTACATACGTTGATATCCGTTTTTTGTTAGCATGCAAACCTATTTCTACCGGTTCTCTCTTCTTTCGTGATGTATATGGGGTGCTTTCAATTTTGAAATGACCATGATCTTTCCAGTGCGTTTATTTCCCGCCACATACGTATATCCATTTTTTGTTCATGCATAGGCTTTCTCTCAAATGTATGTAGCTTCCCTGTCTGAAGGAGGATTATGGCGTTTTATGTTTGGATGTTTGTCGTGTCTGAAGTTTGTAGCTTTTTTTGTCCAGTAGCCAATTTTCTACGAGTGGTCTGGTTGGTCGCACACTCAGTACTCAGAGCAGAGCCGGTTGCTACCCGGCTTGCATGGCAAATCTCATATCTACGCTATTTTATTGTACTTTTGGGAGTAGTTTCTCTTTGCCTTCTTGACGCAGTATCATAACTGCTGAAACCATTATGTGGTTTTCGCATATGATAATAATCAGTGATGGATTATTTGCTGTTGCCTTCCAGCAGTTGTGCCTCTTTCACCAGCTTCATCTTGCTGAATCCCATGTACTTCGTCTTTGCTGGCGCTGAGGTCTTCACCTGCGACAATAAGCAAAGGACCCTGTTCAATTAGGAAGTTCTCCGAGTGCATGGCGGACATGGTCGACTCATTTACCCTGAATAGGACTAGCTGCGTTCTTACCTGCTACCTTACTGCCATTTGTTAGGATTTTATATTTGGAAGTGGTAGAATTGCTTTTGTACCAACTATTGCAACCTACCCGACTAGCTCAATTCTCGGATTGCGATACGGGTATGATAAATGTGGGATTTTTGTTTACTTCACTTTCACATAAAGGTTTTAGGTTCACTAAGAAAGAAGTATTATTTATATATACATTCAATTATATAATTTATGAGTTATGTTAATAGTTAATTATGAGTTTAATATAATAAAGGTTTATTTTCTATGGCAGTTCATATATGATACTTTATACTGAAGTATCGAATTAGAGTTCATATCAGTTTGATTTAAATTGATTAATAAATCATGAGTTTTATAGAAAGGTTTTCTTTCTTTTTCTGAAATTTGGCCCATTTAGGTAAGATAAATTTAAAGAGCTCTTTATACCCTCTTAACCTATTTCTATTCGCAATGAAGGCTAACTCAATTCACATTTCTAAAGTATAAGAAATGTCCATTATTTGACAGATACCGGCTGTATAACATTAAAGCCTAACTGACATTTACAAATATAACCTCGTGGCTATCTATTTGGTTTCTTTTAGCCTTGTTACTGTAAAGGTAATTAAATCTTCTTATTACATTATTATGAAGTTATTGACGGTAGATTGAATTTCATATGTACATTTTAAACTTGTAACTTGACATATTTTGGGTTTTGACTAACCTAACTAAAAAGGGGGCGATCCTATGCTGCCAGGAACAGTTGTCTTGCCCATCGAGTCGAACTCTACTTAACAGGAAACCTCATCGCCAGACTAATGAAGCGGCTTTTTGGGTGAGGAGCTTTTAACGAGAATTAATGATGGTCTAACATTGTCTTCTATTTCCGCTAGGCCCTCCAAAAAGGTTTCATCGAGACTCCGTGTGACTATCCAACTGAATCATGCCGTTTCGTGCTCAAAGAATAACAGGGGAAGCAAAAAGCTAAACCGAAGACATTTCTATTAGGATATATACAGATCGTTAATTCGTAACTGGTTTTTGTATTAAGAACCTGCCCAATGAATTAATTCTATTTGCCTGAAAAACCATTACTTCCTAATATAATGTAGAATTAGATTAATTACAACCTTACAGATAAAAAGTTCCAATTTTTTATCCTTTTAAGCTGGGAATCAGCTCCTAATTTATTTGTTGCTGGACGTTATTAATCCCCAATCTGTTTTTTATTCAAAACAGAAAGTGGTTTCCTCTTTTATTTTTAATTTGAAAATTCTCAAATTAGCCTTCTATTTGAAATACAAAAAACTAGATAAAGATTATGCGCCCTGTATTACCCCCAACTCCTTTAAGTTGTCTAATTTTCAAGTTTTGTAATAATTCACATTTATTATATTTTAGTAGCTCGACTGTGGAATGCTACACTTTATCTAGATATACTCGTTTTTCCGACGTAAGGAAATAATATATCTCATAAAATAAAGTGTTTTTATGTAAGATCCATCAATAATATGCGGTTTCTAGACCCCATTTTTAGGCATAAACCAAGTCTTTTTCGCCCTCGGCGAATAATAGCGATTTTACTTCAGAGTTATACATATGACTTTTTGATATTTTTACATTTTATGATAAAACTATCTCTGTATTCAGTTGAATTTAAATGTGTTTAAATATAAAAATCAGGATGCTAGTTGGTTTATTATTAATCACATTTCCTCCCGTCTTTAATAAAAACGGGAGCCAATGTATTATACTCCCTCCCGCTGCCATTAGAAACCAAAAAGGGAGCCAAACATCTATTTTGACTAGCAGAAAATCTCCTAATAAGCGAGAGTAAGTATCATTTGCAGACTAAGGTGTTAAACACATTCTTTTTTTGTTCGCTAAATGACGTCAGTGGGCGTAAAAGAATTTTATGTACGGTCAATCAATAATATGCGTTTTTAGACGGGTGTAAAGCAAGTCTTCTCCTCCTACGGGCCATAAAATCCTTTTTTGGCCCCAAAAATAACCTCACCGGGGGAAAAAAGTTTTACTTTCCGCTGATTTATTATTTGTTGTGTATATCTTTAGGGCGATATGAGCGAACGTAATGATAACGCCCGCTCATTACGCCTTCTCGTACCCTCTCTAGAGGGCATAATAAGCGGGCGTTATCATTACGTCCGCTCATAACGCCCTAGGAAATTATTAACTGCTCTGTAAGCTTTTCAAGTATTCAAAGTGGATAATAAAACGTATGCACCACGGGTATTACTTGATCTTCATAGCCATCGAGTGGCCAGAGGCCATCAGGCTCGTAAACTTGTCGCCCTCGGAAGGGCATAGGCATCTTTATAATGCCCTTGGTACATAAATAACTATTATGGACCGCTGACATCGGTTTAGTTATTATTTATAAACACGTAAGTATAAATGAAAACCGTAGTTACAAAGGTACTTAAAATAACTGCAAAAATTGCCCTGTTTTCATTGGCAACGGTTTAGATAATCTGTATCACCCTCTTTATAATTTCAATCGTACGTAAAATTTTGTATACACCTCTAGCGCAATCAGGCTCGTTGGCTCTTGTCGTGTTACAGCCCTCGGTGCCCCGCATTAACGCCGCGGGCAAGCATGCTTGTCTTAAACCCTTGATACATAAATAACTATTATCGCCCGCTGACGTTATTTTTGCGGGCGAAAAAGGATTTTACATAGAGTTTTAAATGCACCTCAGGCGTAACAAGCGTCTTTTCTTTATACCCTTACAAAAACACATGAAGACTACGCATGAAGACTGAATAACACGCCTCGTAAACAACGTTACCTGATCTTTTCGATTTCAAATGTTGTGAAGATTGAACTACTACTTTTACGTACTTTTAATTAAATTTGGTTTTAAATGTACCTCATATGCACGGAAAAGTCCAAGTAGTCTGACTGGTTAAGATTTGTTAATAATTTTTTGACAATTCTATGTAAGTTATATGCGACATTCGAAGTTTTTGAAATGCAAGAGCTTTGCTTGAACTTATAATTATATGGAAACTAGGAATCTACAGGCTATAATTTGATGGCCTCATATGGTTGCGTACTGTTTCTAATTTCGGAAGTTAATGTAATCAATAGGGTAGGCGTTGACTTGATATTGAGCAAACAGCGTTTGTATTAAATTAAGTAACAGTATACTGGCGGTCGACAAAATGTTTATACATATGCAAAAGTAATATAGAGCATTTGATAACAAGTGTAACGAGGCAACGCAATTATAATTTTAGTACAGAACGGTTACTCAGATGATTTCAAAAATTTGCTTTCTCGACTGTATATTTTTAACGAATTGTTTCTACCTAACTGGACTGGCGTGATGAACAACGGTTTGGTCTCCTGAAGAATGCGTAATGCGAAGCGTTGAAAGCTTCGTTTTGGACGGTACTATGAAACTCGTGGCCAGGAGGCTTGATTGCCTAGAATGCTGCAGGTGTGTAGGGTGTGGTGAACGAGAGGTTCGTCTTTGACTGGGCATTTGCTAATACGAAGAACCTGGTAAAGAAATAGCTTCGGACAACTACAGAGGTAGGACTGCAGAAGATGCTAGAATACTCGGGTGCACTATAGTTGAGCCGCAGAGATTGAACGTCAAAGCCTTAGGCGAACAGGAATGGTTCGGCCGTAAAGCTTGATTATCGTCCGTTGAACTTCGTTGACTTTTGCTGCAGATCTTGGATCTTGGAGCGAGAAGCGGACGGATTAATAAACTTATATCAAGTGTTTTGGCCATTTGCAGCGGGCTTTTTGGTAAAGTATGCTGGGTTAGCTCTCGCTTTATGTAGCGGATTAATGCTATTCTGCTGACTTTGGAGATAAAGTTCCCTCACGTCAGTTTTGACTGATTCTGGTTAGGGTTGGAATTTATTTGGCACGTGGCCCAGGTTTATAGTAAGTCCATCAAAGCTTCTATCGTACCGCTTGTTGTATTCTATCTTGGGCATTCCTTATGGCTTCTAGTAGAAGCCTCGAAATAACCCTCGGCTGGTAGTGGGAAGTACGCACAGTTCTACGTGCACTTGGCACTTGGCGTCTTTGATCCAATTGGATCGCGATCCCGCAGTTGCCGGCCTTAATGCAGCATGCTAGGATGAGCCCTTTTAGTTGCTTTGGCTTGGTCTTCGTCCTCCTACCGGGCTGTACGTGTGTCGTTTTAGTAGAGCTTAGAAGCTAAACGAAAAAGATGAAGTAACGTGTATTGCTTTCATGTTTAATACTATTTGAATGCTGTGTACAGTGATCCTGTGTCTCTAGTACTTTCTTGACTGCCTTGATACACAGGTTGACGAGCAAGTCCTGCCTGGATTCCATCAGAATCCCGTAGGTTTTACATTTCTATCGAGCTTTTGTTGTGAATCGCAGTTACTTTAATGATCTCTATAGGTATTCTTCTGAGCCTATTTTAACGGTTAAACTAATACAATTAATTATTTTCATACTCAGAGCCTAGTTTAGTCTTCACTACACTTGTAGTTTGTTGTTGGTTGTACTTAACGTAGTCTATATTTGTACATTTTAGAATAGTATGAATGTTAACTTACTTACAATACTAGGTATATTAGTTTATGTGTTTGAAGTGAATCTGATATTTGGGTATATCTATAGAATAATTACCTGTACATTGTGCTGGCGCTGTGTGCTATTTAATATGTGATTATTATACATTGATATTAGTACATCGTCTTGTTTACGTTACTGCTACCTGGCTTTGTGTGCTTTCTTTCAGTTTACAAATTTTCTGTGATACCGTGATACACTGATCGTTATTTAAAGATTCGTTGATGCCCGTCTTTGCTATTTAATTAACTTTAGTACTTATAATGAACTGCACACCGTCTCCACAGAGGTTGTCTGACAGGCAATTGTATTCACTTAGTCACTTGATTTTGAGAGAATGGGCCAACGAATAAAAATCTGGTATCAGGCATTGTTCCATTTGGAAAGGCTTACACATTAGTTAAGATACGTGTTGAACAGTTTAGCAATCTATTTCCAACTATCTTTAATGCTCTTATGATATTATCAGCGTATATGTCGCGACTGTCTTCAAATGCTTATTTCTGAAATTAGGTTGGGGAAATCCTTTATCATATTTTTCTATGTGATACAATCCTAGATGAAAATTGCGTATGGAAGAGAGGACAAATAGGAAATCTGGGAAATTTCCAAATTATTGTTTTTCTGTACAAAACCTGTTAGTTATTAACATCAATCGAATCGAACAGTTCATTAACGGACAAATGTTATGACAGAAGAGCAATGAATATTATGAGCCGTTACATTAGCGGGGTCCCCACAAAGCTTATTAAGTAGATTCTGTTTATTACAAGCAATCAATATCAATTATCATATAACTGCCCAATATTGATTAATATAAAATGAACACTTCAGAATTACAACCCCAATGCCTGCGAATGAACATTAGACAAAGCAACATAAACTCGTTCGATGAACTTTTTCCTCAACTTGGCTCTTAGACGCACTCTATCGACAAAGAGCGACGGCAGAAGTTGAAAATCTATTTAGTTCTGCCACAAAATAAAGATAAATACCCCGAAAAGTGGGAGAGCTAATAATTTCAAGGCTTTTTTCCTGCGCTCAGCTTTATTCCATTAGAGCCCTCGCTACGTGCATCGCGCTCGCAAGTCGTCATGTCGCAGCCCCCTTTGACTGCCGAATCCGCGACTAGGTTAACTAGCTTGATTAAGAGCAAATTAAATTATCAAATCTCGAACCCAAACTTGCTGCGAAGTATAATTAACGAGGCCCGCATTCGTCACCTTTCCTCTCGGCTGATGCACTGAGAAGAAGCTTCACAGTGCTAATGAGGGCGTATCACTGGCCCTTCGCCACGGATACGCAACGTGTAATTTCCTCGGGAATTTATTGCTTTCTACTTGCTCCATTTTTCATTGTTGCCTAATGGATTTCTAATTTGACGCCCAAATTTGGTGCCGATATTAAAAGCCCGGGCCGTTTCCAGCTGAAACTGATAGGCGCTTGATGGTGTTCGCGCTTCAGGTTTTATTACCGACATTAAGGTATAGAGAAATAGACGGCGTAAAAAGTGGGTTCTGAGTCATTTATTATGTCCAATTTCGAGTATCTTGTGTTTATCGTATTATTCTCTACATGATGTTGTGACCGCTGAACGCTTTAATACGCAATAGTAGCGGATTAAACTAGTCATAGTTTTGCAGCACTTCACTATAACCAGGATAGCAAGCTGTGAATATTCAAAACAGTTCCGTAACCAATAGCCTTCAACGGTCTGGGTGAATTTTAAAAAGATTGAAATCAAATACGGGCGCCATCAATTTGATTGCTCAACAACTCGCGAAGCTAAGTTGGAAAATTCTCCAGTGATATGGTAATTTCAACTTACTGTGAAGGAAGATATGTCAAAATTACATTTATCAGACGCAGGATCTTTAATAAGCTATAACCTGTTATAGAAAAGAAAAGATATACATTCGGCACAATTAAAATGATATTTATTTCCAATAGATGCAGGCAAATGATGTGAGAGGGCAATTCCTCTTACCGAAATAAATTATTGAATGTGTGATATTTAAAGACCAGGTACGTAAGTAATTGAGGAGGCGAACTCAATATCAAACTCGAAACGTGTAGACAAGGCGTTCACATAATAACGTATGAAATTTTTAATTTGAAATGTAAGTTTAACACAAATAAATAAAGTGCAAGCCAAGTAGGAAATACTTATGGAAACGGCTAATGCATTAATACATCAATAAATGTTAAACCAAACATATATAGGAACATTTTTAAATATTGTCAGTTCATGAAAAGGAACTTATTCACGCCAATATATTTTTAATTGCGGCAAAAATATAGTATGATCAAACATTATTTTCATCTAGTATGGTTATGGAATAGTTGCTAATTTATGAATGCAACTATAACTCGCTTAAAAGTCAAATATTAGGTTTGACATTTAAGTATAAACATTCATAAATTAGGAACTATTCCATAGACATACTAAATGAAGATAATTTTTGATCATACTTTATTTAGTACAAGTTTCAAAATTATCCGTTGAATTCAGCAGAATTCTCGCACAGGCGCTAAATAGGATTGCATCAACGATTTGCAACCAAGTCCATAAGTGAAAAATCTAGATACTCAACTCCATAAATACGAAGATACTAATATCTAAAAAGAAAAACCTTTAGGTATAAATACGGAAATGCAAAAAGCCCTGTAACAAAACGCGAAGCGCCTTTGGGGAAACTCACTTTTGGTGTAAAACGGCTTAGTGCTCTAATCTCTAGAGGACTGATGGTTTATCTAAAATCTGTAAAGATAAATTCTAGGCGCGACTTACTAAAATTGTTGTCGCCATATAAATCTACCAACATGGGGATATTTCTCAAATTTTACAACTAAGAACTGGAAAAAGTAAAGAAGCGCCGCTACAACAAAATCTACAAATGTTCTTGTAACGTGAACACGCGATTCTCTGAAGATTTCAGATGGATTGTTTTTACGAATTCTGCCGGAGGTTGTTTAAATGAAAGAAAATAGAAAAACTGTTTTACCATTCGAATGGAACAAAATGTTATTAGAAAATCTGACAGTAGAAGGAAGTTCTTAAGTGATCGTTCTAGAAGTCGTGAAGACAATACGAAATTCGCGAAATAGTGTAGACGATATGCCAGAATGTAATAGAAACGCGCAGATACGAACAGATAAGCTAAATAATGTAATAATGGAAATGACGTTGCAACTAAATTTATACAAGTGGGATAAGAGGCGCCGGCCCTATACAGGGTGCAGAAATGCTTTACGCACCATAGGGATTTCAATGGTAATTTCTTCATATGAAAATATTTGCTTCCCTAATTATTTTAGATCAAACTTGTATTGAAGTTTTTTGTAGAGAAAAAAATTCTGTATCCATTTATGCCAGCATTTGTCATTTTACATTTCAGAAAACCGAAAATTTAAAGAAAAAAATTACCATTTTTAGACAAATCAGTGGTGCCTTGAAATTACTAAATCATCTCAAAGCATCAACAAATTAGTTTGCTGTTTATTTGTTTGCATCTGTCAAATGACCACAGTCCCACCCAGGAACCTCTTGATGTCGGCGGCTGTAAATGCGAGCCAACACAACATTGCCGAGTGCACTTTGGTGCTTTTATTAGCTCTTGGCGTCTCTTGGATTTTAGGAAGACACACGCCGGTCGCTTACTTAGGCGCCACTGACTTACCGGTCATTCGCCCACGCTGGCTTTGTTCTAATTTTAACTACACTACTTGCATTCAGCTGTCTTAACACATTCCCACGCCTCCGCGGCACTTACATTGCGTATCAACTTAATACATATGAGGAATACGGTTCAGTTTTATTACTAGCAGGATATGGTAAAAAGATACGAAATGTATATATAGGGTGACACGAATTGACCCATTACAAACTTACAATATAATGATATTTCAAGGGCACCTATCTTTTTCTCAGATGATTTGGCCAATGTCCATTCTTCGACTCCATAGTATACATAGCAGTCTCCAATACTGGTTTTCATAGCGAGCGTCAGATTTCTGCTGTTTATAAAATGTAGCATACTTATAAAAGGTGGATCTTGCCGTCTCTATTCGGGTTCTTATGTGTACGGTATGGTTCCGTTGTATGACATCATCAGTATAGCGATGCCGATGTCTAGGTCTGCCAATGCTTCACCGAATAGTTTTCTTCAATTTTACTTATGTCACTGTAGTCATACGCTGGTTATGATATAACAGGGTCAAGATTAGACTTTACCTTTAAATTGCAAAGTATTGGCATATCATCCAAGTCACTCAGTTTCCGAGATAAATTTTACAAAGTCCTTTCAACCCATACCTTAATATTAATTTGACACGATTAGAACAGTTACAGCTGTGTTGTTGCTGACATGATATTCACGACAGATACATCCAATTCAGGTATTTTTTAGATGACACTTTTCTAGAAAATACTAATTCTGCTTGAGAGTAGTGCTACACTATTGATCTATCATATCATAAGACAAATATCAAATGGAAATATTAATAATTTCTATAAGGTTGGAGCAAGCCGCCGGTTCGCATCTTGGTGAATTTGTTCAATTATAGCTTAATTGCCATATTAAGCACCCATTAATGGAGCGTGTTGCCTATATTAATTTATATTCCTTTTTGGAAATTTTACAATTGTCAATTTGATACCTCGTTCTTTATGGCGCAGCATTTCTTCTGGCCTTTTTGGAAAGCGGTTTGCTTGGGTATGAGTTTACTTCTGCTGTATAATTTTATTCGACCTATCTAGGTATTATATATTCATATTATATATTTGTTTTTGTTTCGTAGCTATAAGATTACGACTTTTCCTATTTAAATATTTCTACTTCCATATCCAAGCCACGACAGAATCTTTCCAACAAAGATTGTGCTTTTGTAAGAATAGGACAGTGACAGCATTAAAATTGATGGAGGAAGATGAGAAAGCTTGTAGGCACTAAAGCTGGAATAAGTAGGCTTTCCATGGAAGGAGATATATCACGCAAGCCATCCGGTTTCCGTGAAAAACAAAACATTTGATATTGAAATATTATTACTTTCATATACAAGCCAGGAGAAAATTCTCAGCTGAAAAAATTTGTACTTACACCAAAGTGCAAATAAACTAATGAAACACATTGCCACAAACGGCAAACAATTTAGACTCAAGCCCTAGACAAATCAGATTCTAATACTAAGACAAGCTTCAAATCGTACTAAACAAACGTTCAGGCTGTATGTACGAATCAGAGGGCCGACCAGCTACAGTCGAGACAATATGCGGTTTTTTCTAAATTGGCAAAAGGTGTTCAATTTACCAGGGGGCCCCAAAGAGTTTTTCAATAAAACCAATATGCTTAATAGCTTACGAGAACCCTTAATCTAGTTAAAATTTACGTAGCCGAAATCACTATAATCTGAAACAGAATATTTATCACCTAAATTACTTGAATTAGCAGTACATCAAACCAATGCTACTTAATATATACAATTATATTAGCAACAGTAATTTCGAACAAAAGTTGATTGCAAAAACTTACATAATTCACAATTATTAGACCCAATGCTACAGGGTAAAACGATAAGTAGACCCAGTTAAATTTCTACAAGTTAATTACATGAGCTTCATAGCCTAATTTACAAGAATTTTCCTAAGAAGTAAGCCAGCACAAAAGTTACACAAACGGTTAAATTAGCGCAGAACATAAATGCAGTTAAACATTTAGGTTGCAAAGAAGTATTTTGGTAAGTGGGTACTAGGTGAATTAGGGAATAATTCTGAGTTTAAGGTGACGCCGCAAAGCCCAGCATAAAGAGCGTTAATAAAATACCACCACAATATGTAGACATTTAGTTCAATAAATACACAGTTAAACTTGAGCTAAGATCCAGTTTTAGTCGTGAATTCAAGCATTGCATTAAACAATACTCACACGTTCGTGTTTACCTCGCATGATGTGCGTAGATACTTCTAAGATTATGGAATGCTGCACCGGGAAACGGTAAACATTTATGTACCAAAAAGAAGCTCACAGATATACAACAGGCCCCCGGCAAAGGCTTTTGAAAGTCAGCTACAAAAACTAGTAGCTCGATTTTTACGACACCGGGGGGTCATTTCATAAGCTCACTTTTTACAGGTCGATATGCTTCGCGACGTAAAAATCAGTATCAAGTACTATAAGTAGAAAAATAAAATACTATTCTTTGAATTATTCGAATTTAAAGATCCGCGATTACGCGAGTGGACTACATGGCACTGTTACGCTCACCCAAACACTATAAAACAATCCCAAACTAGGAAAAAAGGCACTACGAAATTCTACGTACGATCGGTGTGAGAGACGCTAGCAAAGAGGAGGCACTTTAGCACAAAAGCAACGCCCAATCAAGTTGAGGGACCTCAAAATGTAAACAAGAGAAGTGCTAGAACGGGGCCAATCAGAATAGCGCTCGATGAACAGCGAAAATAATATGGAATTGAAGTGTGGCAGAAATGAACCTACATACATATGATATAAATGTTTAAGGTTAGAAAATACTGACAAATCAATATTAGTATGGACGAATAATATTTAAAATATATCGAACAATGCAAAAAATAGCTAAATCCCTAGGGTACCCTTGTATTGCAATGACGTGAATGCTTACTAATAATTTCAAAAACAGAAACGAATGATAATAATTACTAAATCGTCGTCCAAATATCCGAATTTCTCCTTTGCAAGGTACTCGTATACACCAGAAACCCTAATCTTAAATCTTGATAATGCAAATTTGTTTCAAACAAACGTCACTAACAACCTTATTTTTTTGTCTAACTCAAAAACGATTAGACCAGGACTCGGATTGCATGTATCGCCCTTAACCAGTTGTCACGTTATTTAACGATTTAAGTTTTAAGTACAATCACCATTTTTAATTTAAAATCATGCAAATTTACGTCACATTATAAGATATAAGTTTCTCTTTTATTCCTTGTTAGAGGAGGATATATTCATAAACTGAGTTTGTGTAGCGTTTACCAATGTGATGGTAGCTGTAATTAAGAGGTACATAGTTAACTGTATTGCGTTAAGGGCAGATTTTAGACTGGATGCCGGTAAACTGCCTCAATACCTTTCATTTTCTACAGTTTTCTGAAGTACAATTTCAGAACAGTCCTTATTTTTACATATTCCATAAAGAGATCACGCGGAAGAATGCACAGGATCACCCCTAAGTCGTGGGGTTTCAGTGTGGAGCTTTGTTAGCGCTGAGACGAGCTACTATCGATTTATGACACATTCTTATATTAACGCATTTACTTTGGGTAAACCTTCTTGATTGTGACCGTGCCATTATTTATTGTTTCTCGAGCAATATTGGGTATGGCATACCGATGGCTGTATATAACTTACTTTCTACTTGATTACGGGCGACTGACCACTTCGTCCTTCAATTTTCGAACATTTTCCATCGTCCTTACAAAGGAACTTCTAAAACGCCAAGAGAGTTTCACGGAAACCCTGTTTCCGTCCCGCCTCTCTAGATTCGAGAGAAATGAGATACAAACCTTGTATATGATTTCCTTTATTCAGAAATCATCTCCTGCCATATCAGCTACACCCCCATGCATAAATCAGACTCTTCAAGCTTTGCACCCTCGGGCTGCTGCTCGAAGAGCCATTTTCGGCAAAACATTTTCCGAGTCGCGTACCGTGTAAACATAACAAGGCATCCGAATGCGAAATGCACGTAATCTGAGGCGAACGAGCTCGACGGCTTCGAAACTTGACAGCGGAAGGCAAGAAATTGCATCTTCCGCGAATTGGCACGTGCAAATACGGATTTGCGCTGCCAGGCGCCTAAGCATGCAAGGAAAGTAGCGCAGCACCCGATAAATAAGTTAGTGAGTACCTGTTGAGTCCACCCCGCCTGTAGCTTAAAAATTCAGGCCGTGGCGCTAAGATGCATAATTAAGTTGGCTGCCTGCAGTCGAAGTTGCGAGCTGGTGAGTGGGAAATAATTTAGGAACTGAACGAGGTGCATTGATGCTTTTAGGTGGTTTACTTTTAGAGTTTTCTGTACGAGAGAGTGTTGATAAATAGTCCGCCTTGGATAAAAGAACTGAAACAAATAAACAAGTTTATAGAGTTTGGATAAAAGGGTAAAGGTAACATTCACTAATATATAGAGAAGACTTTATGGGATAACTGTTAGTCCTATTCTGCTATAGGGACACGGGGTTGTTGCGTTTCATCATCATATACGTTTATTTACTCCATTTCTGGATATATACCCCCTCCCAACTCTTTGTGGTAGATTTTTTTTCCGCCATGGCCTGTCCATCTGCTTCCCACTGTTTTGACAATATCGTCTCGGTCTCGATCTTCGACAATCACATCTTCCAGTTCTTGGCTTCCATTCTGTGACACTTCGGGTTCACCATCCAACATTTCTTCCCTTTGCATGGCAAATGAAACTCAAGTTGAAAACAAGTAGGGTATTAACTAATGATCTGTAATATTATAGTATTAATAAACAATCGAGAACATTTAGGTGGATAAATACTACTCAGTAATACACAAATAACTAATATCATGTATAAATGATATTTATAAGTAGCAATCTTCTAGTACGTGGTTTACACCAAGGGTATAGTCAGCAATTGCTGTAAAACCCGATCAGAGGGGCGTGAAAATTAACACACCAATGCAATAATGCTATTTTTATATACGTGCATTGGATGTTTAAATTTCACATCTTCTGAAAATCAAAGCGATTCCTTTACAAAGAGATAGGGTCCATTTGTCCAGACACCTGTATATTTCTTCTCACACTCAATAAAACTATTGTAATAGGTGGTATAGCAAACTAGGGTGGAAATTACGTTATAAACAGTAACGGGTTCCTGGATTCTTTGGGACACAGTGTAAAAGTTAGTTTTAGCCAATCAACGACTTCATTTTTAATACAATTGCTATCCTTGACCAATTTCGGATTTACACATATGACTTAAGTCCAGGTAGAGACAATACATGTATAGCAAGAATTTAAATTTGAACGGTAATTAATTATGTTTTTTACAAAGTGAGGTAAATCAAACCACATGTTATATTTATCGCCGTTGTACACATGGAATGGACTGTCGAATTCGAGCTTGTTCTACAGCCAAGATTACCTGCGTTGCTCCCGCAAAGAGCAGCGCAACCACCAACCTTAAACCTGGGTACGTTTGAACACAGCCTTGCCCCATATAAAGCCCTGAACGATTGCGTTACCAAGATTCCTCTAACAAAACTGTCCTGGACTTAGAACATAGGGAAAATTCCATCTAAGGATCGCCAAAATTCCTTCAAGGCTATTCGCAAGCATATCCAACAGTAGCTATGCAAGTTAAGACCTCCCAGTTCTCAGTTTTATGACTCCGCAATAAACAAGGCTAACGAATAGTATAATTAGATCAGATTTCTACAAAGGAAATAGTAAACGCTTACCAGAGCTCTGTCTTGTAATAAGATCGAAACTATAGAATTATGGCCCACTCTACACGTGGTTTTATGTGATATGAAAACAAATTGGCCACAACACATTTCTGGTGCAAAACAGACAGGCTCTCCACGTGCAACGACCTCAATTCAACATAGACATCTCACCGTGGTGATCTTCTCAAAGGGCTCTAAAATGTTTCAAACCAACATGCCTTGACGATGCTGTCTGCTAATCTGCCACAAAGCGGTTGCAAACCTAGCAGGCGAAATCTTTCCCAACACGATATTATAATGTTCTCACTACATTTCGACTATCTGTTACAATAAATAAAACTTGGGTTCGTCGCCAAATATAGTGTCTTCTTCCTTCGAAAGAGATCGACCATAAAGATCAGTTAAATAGGTGATGACTTTCAAAAGACGATAAAGATCACCAAATCTCGTGTATTTAGGGCAACTGTCTCACTGGACGAATATGTTGATATTTGGGTGTCGATAGTTGTAAAATACAGCTGTTTGAATATAAGTATCAGTACGAGGCCGGATTGATAGTGTCCCCGATGGTGGCATGTGGTACGGGAATTTGATAGACTTAGGTGTCTCGTTGAAAATGCAAAATTAATTTTACTATGTGACGAATGAACAGACCAAACTCGAGCCCCTGAAAAATCGCCTAATTAGGCAAAAGGAAATTGTTCTTTTTTACCCCGTGAACGATCCATGAGATCTATTGCACTTAAGATCACAGCGTGTTTGGAAATACTCTTGATAGTAAAATTTTACTCCTAGTTGTGTACGACATTTCGAAACTAGTCTCTAGCTTCTATCGTCTTCCATACTTATTTTATGACTCTGGAAATGGTACTTATCAATACATATTTAAATATATAATTAAGTATGAATAGAGAACTTAAATGTACCTAACTATGAATGTACATTTTAATTTGGATTTAATGGAAAATGTAAATGTACCATTTAAAATGTTGTAGTAGAATTAAGGGGTACCATATGCTACAGGAGAAATTCCCTTTACGACAGGTAATAAGTTTAAAGGGGTTTGGTAACTCAGTATGGGTGGTGGGGCTTAGACTGGAATAAAGAGGGACTAGCTCGCGATGATAAAAATAATTGTATCTGGAAAGATATGGGAATAAATTCGTGTTATTTTTAATGGTGATTTTCCTCAACCACGAAAATGTCTTTCGGGTATGGATAGTATGTTTATTCTCAGCTGCAAGATTTGGACCTACCATCTTTCGTGATCTCTGATGGTTTGTCTAACTGTAAGAATACGCGGAACTGCACTTTTCACAAATGTAACTCGTACATTAAATTTGGAACTCTAATAAGGTAACACTAATCAAAAATACATTTATGCGGGCATGAGCGGAAGGTCAGAACCGCAAAAAACAATGGTAAGAGAACAATCCCTAAGAATTTGACTTGTTCGTGACGTCATGTTGGGCTATAAACAAATCTTCATGTGCATTCGCCTGGGAAGCAATTGTACAGAGAAGAAACCGTTTGATAAACTGTTGCAGAAAGCTTAAGGCGTTGCTGCAGTATTTCAAGAATGTAGAAAATCCTTAGCTTAGCATATATTACATATTCTAAATTTACAGCAGGTTACATATGCTGTAAAACAAGTTTAAATTAGCAGAACGCAGAGAAGTAAATGGTAATGACGTGGAGATTCCAAGATCTATGGCCGGCAGCTAGAGCTCGTTACCGGTGGCAAGTTTGCTTGAAATTCGGGTTCGAAAATGGAAGCCGCTTCTGGCAGTCGGCTCGATAAAACAAAAACACAACCAAAATTGAAAGATTGACAGCGAGCAATCGGCGTTGATCTACACGCTGGTAACGAGACTTCCTTCAGGAATGTGAAAAAATGAACAACGGCAGTTTAAAGACTCGCTAAGAACGCTGGCGTCGATTTACAGGAGACGATTCTACAAGGCTACGTCAGAATACAAAACGCACGGAGAGTCGGAGAGGAGTGGGTTCCGATAAATTCAGCTCAGATGAGACGGGAATCGGAATTTGAGATTGGTAGGCTGTGTTTTGAAGACTGAGACAAACGTCGTACTTGGCTAAAATTTGTACGGTCAGACTTTTCCAGACAGAATACACGTAACGATAACGTTCACATCACATACGGACTCCTGACGATCCTTGGGCGAGAAAAGATTGGACTGAACGACTTGCCAACAAATTTACAAATAAGAATATTGTGGTAAATCTTAAGCCCTGCTAAGTCTGTATACACAGCGTTTACCTGGGTCCTGACATCGAGCGATTGAAATATTTTATCAGCACAATAAATTAAGTTGGATTCAACATATGTTCCTGGAAAAAAAACTCATTGTCATGTACATTTTTAAATATGGAACTATAGACAAATTTCGCAGTTCAGGACCAAATCGAGATAGGTCGCTAGTTTTCAATTTTATTGCTGTTCCCTGACTTAAACACAGAAATCATTTGCACCTGGTTCCATATATTAGGACATGTGCCAGTTATTGGAACATGTATACAGTATAGCTAAAGAAGTGCCAAATGAGGAAGGACATCTTTTAAAGAAATATTATTCGGTCCAGCACCATTACTCTTATCAAGAGCACCGAGTGCTCCCCCCACTTGATCGGTGGTTACTCAGGAAACGTTTTTCTCAAGATGAACTTCCAGAAGTTTTAAGATTAACATCAAGCTGAGATTTCCTATATATGACAAAATAGTCGGTTGCAATAATTTGTTTTGATCTGACTCTAAGTAAGTTAAACGCCATATGATTTAATCCATTCAGTATTAGAAAGAAGGAAGAAGATACAACAGAGAAGAACATACTATACTGTATTGCTTGTTGGAATATATATTAGTAGTCTAAGAGGGACCAGAAACTCATTATGGATGACACAATACAAGATGGGCACTGTTACAGGAGGAACTACAGGACCGTAGCTACCATCGGGGCAGCGGGGGCAACGCCCCGGGGCCGCCGAACATAGGGGGCCCCGAAAGCGGAAGAAGTTTTTTTTACGAAATTGTCTTAAACAAGTTTTGAACCAAACTTAGCCTGTTTAAACATTAAATAACTTTAACTAGTATTTGAAGCTTCAGGGATTTGTGGACGTTGGAGAATATCTCAAGGGTTTCGCCAGAGTAGGATTAGGATGGTGAAAAAACACTTTGATGAGTTGTGTGAAGGCGAGAGATTATAAGAAACAGAAGCTAGACACTTTATGCACTCAACTAGATAACCGATTTCAGAGTATAAAAGCTGTTATTGACACTTATCATGCAATCCAGCCTATATGTCTTATCAAAGCTAGTGAAATAGACGTCCACGACAAAGCAGTTGATTTTGTTAGAAGGTTTCCGGATGATGTGTCTTCAACATGTTCAGTTAAGACGTAATTTAAAGACAAACTTGAGAAAATGAGCAGCGTCAAGGAATTTGCAGATCTGTTGATAATTGATCACAGCTCACCTTCGCCAATTTATTCTGATATATTATGTACTTGACAGTTCCTGTGACCGTAGCTAAGGCCGAACGGTCATTTTCAAAACTGAAATTGATCAAGAACTACATGCGAAGCACTATGAGACTGGAAAGGCTAAGCAATACAGGGTGTTAATTAGGTACGTAGACAAACTTTAAAGGGTGATTCCTTGATCAATTCTAAGATAAAAAGTTTATACAAACATGGGGCCTAAGCGGCTTCGTTTTCAAAATACAGGGTGTTGAAGTTTAAACAAAAATATTTTTTTTCAAAAATTTTGAAAACGGCTGAGGTATTCTAGTGAAACTTGGTGTAGGTTAGTATTTCATAAAGTTACCTTATTTTAGAAAAATCTGGTACGCCAAAAGTTTTGTAGCTATTATAAGATTGTTTGTTATCAAATAATATTTTTAAAACTTCTTTAAGCTCTATTTTGAAAACGAAGCCGTTAACATCCCATTAAAGTCCAACGACCGAAATTGCTATTACAGATTTTTCCGTTTTTCTCGAAAAAGGTTTATTCTATCAAAAAAGTAAAAGATACATCTTTTGTATAGTTTCAATGGATGAAGCTAAAAAACTTGTCGTATTGGCTAAAAAACAGTGGCGTACCAGATTTTTCTAAAATAGGTAACTGAGGTGGCTCCGATGCACGCCACTGGTAAAAATAAATGAAATTTATTTTGACCAAACAATGCCACTTTATTAAATACTAACCTACACCAAGTTTCATTAAAATACCTGTAGGTGTTTTCCAGATTTTTGAAAAAAACATTTTTTTGTCTAAACCTCAACACACTGTATCTTGAAAACGAAGTCGTTTAGGTCCCATGTTTGTATAAACTTTTTTATCTTAGAACATCTTTTGATTTGCTTGTTCGATTACGGAATTATGATTTACTAGGTTATAAAATAAAAAAAGAATAATAATCCTTAAAACGTCATAATTCTCGACTGATTTAAGTAAAAATAACTCATTTCCATGGAAATGAATAATTCTGAAATAACTGAACTTGATTTACGAGTAAAATTTATAAATTTTTTAAATTTCGAATTTTACAAACAAGTTACCCCCTACCCCTCAAAATAGAGAAAGGGGGTAATTATATAACATACTTTTAAATATGTCCCCCCATCTCCATATTATCTCACCAAAATTTAATGAAAATATTTGAAACCGTTTTCGAGATATTGCCTTGTAACATTTTAAAAACTCACCTAGTATGCATGCGTGCATGTCGTATAATGGGTGGTACTCCGCCTGGTGCAGAAGTATTTACATCACGTTAGGCGTTTTCTGCGTGATCTAACGACTATCACTAACTTAATAATAATAACCGCGGCCTCTGCAGTATAAGGCTAACGTTTTAGCCAACTGGTTGGCAAGCTTTTACAGTTTTATATTAAACTCAATGTGACAAGCAAATAGCGTTTTGTCTGTTTGAAATGCCCATTCTTCTATCTTAACAGAAAAAAAAACACCAAATAGCAACCCGCAACCCTATTGAAAAAGGCTTACTAAATGAAAGTAGTGTAGAGGTAAAGGGAAAGATAAAGTGGGGGCCCCATAATTATTTGTTACCCCATGGCCCCCATACCTGTAGCTACGGTCCTGGGGAACTACGTTTACGACATGTGACATGCTTATAGGAGTCCAGTATATCAGCGTGAGGGTGGGTTTGAGATTGAAATGGAATGGTGCTCGCTCGCGATAGTTAATGCGGATGTTCCTGGGAACAAATTGGCACTAATTAAGACCCAGCTGGTGTGTAAACCGGTGATGTAATGCAGAGATTCGACTAGAAAACTGTTCTGTCCGGCGATTTGGACTTACCTTGTTTCCGAATGTTCGAAACACCTTCTTTGACTTCAAAATACGTTTTTCAAATAGCAAACAATTTCAGAACTATATTAAAATAACGTTAATAAAATTACAACCTTGTAAAACCAAAACAATTCCTAACAATTCCACCTGCTTTTCATGACGTCGATACACGATACGGGAAACCTTTGGGGGCCCTGCCGTCAACTCCGTCTTCTTCTTTTTTGTGTGCGCTAACAGTGGCGGTAGTAATTTTTAAGCAGATGAAACTAAAAAGAAGGGAATCTTTTCCTGCACGACAATACATGAGCATATCGTATATAAGCAGAATATTGCAGAAATTGAGTACACTAACCACATAATTGTGGAAGTTACATCATATCTCGAACATTCTTAGATTTACTTGATATCCGTATAAGTTCCAGATACCAAAAAAATCAAAAGAAGAAGCAGAAAGTTGATACAATGCTAGAATAAGATACGTGAAGAAAATCTCAATAATACACTTGTGAGGATTCACTGAATTACGAAACCTAGTATAGATTATATAATATGCAACACAGCTATACATCTTACGCAAGTATTGAACGTGAGAGCTATAACATCCACTAATTTCGGCTCCGACCATCGCATGATAGTTTGCATACTAAGATTGGCAGTGCAAAGATTCCTGTTATCAAAGGAAGTACAAAAATGTAAGCTAGCCTTGAATAGTGAAATTATTCAGAAAGTGATATTATTTACATACCTAGACGTACAAGTAGTTAAAGCTGCTGCTATTTGTAAGATTGATACCAAAATTTTGCCAACTATAAACCATTTTCGCTATATGTGCACATTTGAGGGCTGACCAGCTACACTAAAGACGGCATACGTTTGTTACACACACAAAAGCCTAACTTCATAAATCATTACAAAACGAAGGCCAATGAGTCTGTAATACAGCAAATATAACCAGATAGAAACGAGAACTCATAAACCCAAAGTATAGCCACAATTATAATAATCTGCAAAGTAACTCTAGATATGATATGGGGAAACAATTTTTTAGACATTGAGGGCAAAGTGTGATACTTCAAATCATACATACAACCCATAATGACATGTGTAACTAAAACTGGTGCAGATAACTCTGCAACTAGGCAAACTGTGGATTGGAGAACATTACATACTATAACTGGAAAGACAATGAGCGATATTGAGGAGTGAATCCATTTATGAGACACGCCAAATTTAAGGCGTTGTTGAGGTAACGAAGACGGGTGTGGAACTAGGACGTTAATAGAATGGACAACAACCGACTGATCCGCATGGCACGCAATGGAAAAATGGCGTAAAAAATGGAAGAAAAGCTGGAAATTTACATCGCAAAAGAATGTTCGAAGTAAAAGCCAGTAAAAAGAAGCGTTACAGAAAATTGCATGCAACATCTTAGACGATACTGAGGGTATTTCTGACAAAATGAAACGCCAGTCAAATACTGTTTTCTGTTTTCCAATCGAGCGCAACGTGCAAGCTCTAATTAGGTCCGCTTTACACAAAGACGCAATCGCGAACCCCTTGTTTGTCCTCCTGGGAGACATCAAACAGGGCGCCGCCCCCGGTGCATTCCTGCGGTTACGTGACGCTAATAGCGGCCTCGGTAAGTTGATTGCATTAAGGCGCAGTGCATGTCCTCGTGTTTGCTCTACGTGGGCGTCCTAACGCACTGAGATCCTGATCAGAGGGTGAAAACAGCCTGGTTAACCCGAAGGGGCAATTCGAGCGGAATTCAACAGATTGTTCACGCCAACAGCCTGCCAGTAAAATCTCTGTAAATAGCGCGATATGGACGATAATGCGATCGCTCGTGGCATACTCGATTCGAGTCCGCATTTTGAACGCTTTTGGTTGCCACGCGAAATGCGAAAGGCCAGTGGCGTCCACGTTGTTCACTTTTAACTATGATCTCTATGCTATTGTAAGACGAGTCGAATTATGTGATCAATCGAAATAAATAATTGGTAGAGGTTTTTCAACGATTAGGTTTAGATGATGCAAATGTAACTAAATTGTAATACGTAACAGGCAGGCAAATAAGGGTAACAAAGGCTGGGGTCATAGTACAGCTTTGAGGTTAGAAAGAAGCTTACATATTTGGGGGTCACTTTGACAAACATAATATCAGAAGGGGATGGAATAAAAAAACAACTAAGTAAGGGAAGTAGAGTTGCAAGGATGCTC
>OW679200.1:42525280-42621842 GCA_940337035.1 Agriotes lineatus | reverse complement strand
ATACAGTAACAATTACATTACAAGGACCAACTTATTAAAGTCTAAAAGTGACTGAAATTACTAAAGGTGCCAACACGGCACAACGTACAAGTACCAAGTCAAATTGTCACACAACACGCATAGATGAAATTAGAAGAGTTCTGAAGGATAAACAGCAGATTGGACCCTGGAAGCATAAGCACGATACGAGACAAAAATAAAACGGAATCGAAGCTGCTAGAGCATTTCGTTACGGGATCAGATCAGCATCAAACCAGCTCGGTACATAATCATGGCCGAATCAAAACAGCTAGAAATACCCTGAAACGTTGAACCAATCCGCCAAGAATAAGACAACAGGCTCAAATGACCACGTGCAGCTTACCCTTAAGTTTGAAATTGGACTGACAAGAAGAGACATATAGGCACTCATTGATATCGGGATGAACTGGCCAGGATATTGCCAGCGACTAACGAAGATAAAGTTGCACTGCTTATCTGAGAAGGTTTTGGTCGACTTTTCCATGTGCCCTTGATCTTGTTTCCTGTCCTAGTAATTTCTCTAACTTTTTGATGAACGCTGAAACTACACTTTGTCCCTGAGTTTTTTCGCTGACGCCATGCGCGTATGGAACAAATGTGCAAATGATCTAGATCTGGAATTGTCTCTTCTACTACTCGTAGCATGAAGAAATACATGCGAACACAATTCTAAATTATTTCCTTGGTTGTTTCCTAGACACGTGACGCCAGGGAAAATATTTCTGGGACTCCTAATGTATGATTGAAAAACGCTTCTAGTTGATTTCTTGTCCAGGGCTCTTTCAATTTTTGTGGATCATACTCACTCACTTGCGTTTTCTTTTCTTACTTTATTTAGTTTTGACGCCAACGCTGGTAGCTATCTATGAAAGATCTGCCATTTTTTAAAAGCACGTCTGTCCAAAATAAGTATATGGAAGAACTTGTTGTTTACCTTGGTAAACTAGCTATTTGGAACCCTAAAACTGTTTATGCCTTTTCATACCCTTCCTACCAATTGTATTACAGTTTTTTATTACATTATCGACTACACCAGATAAAAAAATCCTATAACATAATGTCTAAGGTACAATCTCTTCTTCTCTGTATTGTAGGATTTCTTCTGTTTATTCTGCTATAATCAGTTCTATCGTAATTCAGTCCGCTTATCAATCGGTATGTCGAAATATTTATCTTTTATTAGTTCACTTGTTGCTAGTCACTGTTGACGCTTAGTCATTTAAGGTCTGTCGGGGTTTCTGGGCCCATGGGGTAACTAGGCCATGGAATATTTCCCGCCACATCGTTTAAATTATTTTATTTTACACAGTTGGCTGCGGTTAAGTAGAATACTAACAACAGAAAACAACATGCATAACCTAAAAATCAGTTAAATTTGGAATTTCATCGTGACAAGTTTTGCTGATAAATATCTTTAAACATCGTGCTGTAACTAGTGTTATTTTTAAACACATTTACCTACAGGTAAGCAATAAAAAATATATTTTATTTTTGGGGTAATATTTTTTTATTGTTTTAAGAAATTACTTTCCTAAATACTTAATAATTTACAAGGATAAAAACGTGGAAGGGGTGGCCCAGTTACCCCATAAAAATATTGCAAACGCGGTATCTGGGCCATACACTTGGGGTATTTGGACCACTGAGTCCAGACACCCCTCTTGCGTGTTCTAAATTGGACGTATTAATGTTTTGCAACAATGGTGCGTAACTATGTAAGAAAGACCCAGAAGGGTGCCGGTACTAAATATACCAGAGAAGACTTAGAAAAAGCGTTATCTGATATTAAGAATGGCAGGGCCGTAACTAGACAAACTTTTATTGTAGGCAAGTCAACATTTTTACGCCCCTCAGTACATTAACGACACATGTGACAAAAATACTAATGTTACTATACGTCTTTTACCTTTATCTCCGGACATTCAAAAATATCTACATTTTTAATTCAAAAGTTTTAAAAATAAACAACTAAATGTTAAAATAATACAATACAACACAAATAAAATAAGAACAGAAAACAAAAAAAAACTTTTCTAATTAAAAAAACTACACAGTATTATGCAGTCAGTAGAACATTTTACAAGTTTGTATATTGTTATGATACATGATGCAGTATAATAAATCATAAGACAGAAATATTAAAAAACTAATAAATTTGGAAGGTTACAATAATTAGATCTTGATGGGTGTACAATTTCGAAAATGAATAGTGAAAGGAATTGATACAATGAAAGGAGCCATTTGATAGTGCGACATTAATTGAATTAAATAATTTAATGGTTGTAGTAAATGCTAATAAAGAACAAACCAAGGTAACGTTAGACAAATGTATTTGTTAATAATAATCAGAATGAATATTATGTAATTGTATTATTTTAAAATATAGGAAGTGTGCACTAAGAATTGTATTTAATAGGGATAGAAATTTGTTTAAGTTAGTTACTGAAACAACTCATGAAAAATGCATACATGTAATTTCGAAAGAACAAATTTCGTTAAATAAAACTGGAAATTATGCCGTAATTTATGTTATTTGTGGTATATACAAGTTAAAAAAGGCTATAAACTATTCTGCGTGGTGTGATAGGTGAAAAAGTAAAATGTAATTTATGGAGACATATAATCGGTGAAGAGATTATACAAATACAGTTAATTGTAAATAAAGCAAACAGAAGGTGACATTATTTGAAGATATTTGGATTTATTTATACATACAATATATTATTGGAGGCTCTTACGAGTAACTGATTTGATTTGGATATTTTGTGAGTATAACAATAGACATCGGACTATCTGCAAAAAGGGAACAAAGTTAGATTTGGAGCATCATAATATAGCAACTTACCAGGAGTTGGTTTGTGTGGCAGTAACATTCAGGGGGAACAAGGACTGGAGTTTGGTAGCTGAGGAGTTGATTTGACGGGACGAATGCAAGTTGAAAGGATTCACAGACCATCATAGGTGGTGCTGGTTGTGAAGTGGGCAGTAGGTATTGCGGTCTATAGACGTCAGGATCCGGTATTTGTTGGAAGTTGCTGTGAAAGTTAAAGCAGTTATCAAGGTTTGTGTAGATAAGTTAAGAGAAAGCATTTTGAATAACTGTCAATAAAAGAAAGTGATAATAAAGTTGATATAGTACTTACATAGGTGAATTGAATAATAAATGTGTTTATGTAAGATACAATTGTCAATTACCTGGTTTGATAAATTTTAAAAGTCAAGTTTGACGTTATGTGTCATTGATAGTCAAATAATTTTAAAAATACAATTTTAAAACATCAATTAGTAGAGAACTAGATTTTGGCGAATCCACTCTGAAAATAAGAGCTCTTGATTTAAAAGCAATTATTGTTTGATATTTAAGACATTGCATTAAGTAAGGCATAGTTCAACTGGTGAGCTATTGCACAAATTTTTGGCTAGTACAACGTGGTGAATTGCATAAATTATTAATGCAGCCCAACTTGGAGCTTATATAGCCATTGCAATATACAGTACGTTAGAGCCGTTTTTGAAATAATAGAAAAAAACTGAAAAATCGCAAGAGTAAACACCATATTTCCGGTTATGCAATTTTCTTCAAAAGCTTGCTGTCGCATCTAGATAGTCCACAAAACTTATGTATGAAGTTTCAACGCCATACCTCTTTTCGTTTTTGAGATATTCTGTTCACAGACAGACAGACAGACAGACAGACACAGACAGACAGATAGACCAATGGACAAAAACATGTTTTCTGGGTTAAAACTCAATTTCGAATGTTTGGGGTGAATCCAATACTTCCTTTATCGTAAAAGGAAGTAAAAAATACTGGAGTGGTGCCGTCTAAAGTGAGACACACTATATGTAGTGTACCTGCGTCTCTGCGTCGCCATTTCATCGGCATCGCATTTCGCCCAAAATCGGAACCCCACTGTACCATTTATAACGCAACGATAAGCATATGCCTTCATCAGTGAACGCTGGTTCGCATCCCACTGGCTGCAATGTTTTTCTTAATTTCCAAATTAATGTGATTCGCATTGCTAAGTGTTTCAGTATTATTAGCAACATTAAGGTATTTTTACCTATTTTGTAGATGATTTTGGAGACTTCAACCATAATTTAATCCAGCAAAAGTTGTTTTTCTTGCAGCGCGCTTTCGGTATTAAAGAAGTTATAAACATTTTCTTTTGTAATTTTTTTATGTACAATTTTTCAAAAATGTAAACATAATTTTGGAGCAAGTTGCAATTGGCCACTGTACCAGTGATGAGCCCAACGCAGTGAATGAATATGTGCTATGTGCAATCAGCGAACCCGCTCCAATAGTTGTTTACAGTTAAGTTAGTCTGTCGCCACTGCTGCATTGCATTCAATTTAAAAAATGCAAAAAGTTTTATAATTCGAATAAGGCCACCTGTGCGATGCAATGAAAACCTAATAATTCTAATGCTTTGATTGATATAGGTGGGAATTACAAAACAAACGCCGTTACAATCTGGCAGACATATAACAGACCCTTTGTAAATTGCACAAGGCAATGTAATATATTCACCAGATTGGGCGCAATTTCCATTATTTTAATTAGGATTATTTAAGCTAAAATCATTAATATTACAAATTTACTTGTTTTTTAATTTGTGCGGAAGAAATTATTTTTTTCAGTGCAATTTTGGCGCCCCTTGCCGCTGGCTCCTGTAGGCGGGGGCCTACTCGGCCTATACCTAGTTACGGCAGTAAAGAATGGCAATAAAACGACTCGTGGAGCAGCTACTTTTTACTTCCTTTTACAATAAAGGAAGTATTGGATTCACCCCAAAAATTCGAAATTGAGTTTTCAACAGTTCTCACATTTTAGAGTCCCCTGAACCCAAAAAACATGTTTTTGTTCATTGGTCTGTCTGTCTGTGTGTGTGTCTGTCTATGTGTCTGTCTGTGAACAAAATATTCTCAAAAATGAAAAGAGGTATGGCGTTGAAACTTCATATATAAGTTTTGTGTACTATGTAGATGCGACAGCAAGCTTTTTAAGAAAATCGAATAACCGGGAAGTAGGTGTTTACTCTTGTAATTTTTCAGTTTTTTTCGATTTTTTTCAAAACGGCTCTATCGATTTTTTTTAAAACTTTGCATTTTTATTAAATTTTTAATGCTTATTGATGTGAGATAGGTGATTTTCCAGTTAAATACCTTTAAAATGAGTTTCTTTTGTTTTCTTTTCTACTTTTTTTATTAACTCCTATTTTAAATAGAACACCCGGTATATTATTACATTTTTGAATTTAGCATAAAATTCTAGAGAAAATTTGTCTCTTCAGCTAACCCTCTATTTTGTACCGTTTTTGTAGAATTTGTAATTTTTGAAATTTTTTGACAAATGCTTAAAAATTTAAAATCAAATTTTTGGCTACTTATAAGATCACTGTAAAAGGAAGTTGTGTGCGTGTATTACACCAGATTTTTATAATATAGCACGATCCACATTAAAACATTACGTATGAGGGACTCGGGGTAAAGGTAATACTTCTACGGATGGCAAAGGGGGAGGAGGAGTATCTTCATAAACATTCATTCTTCGTTTTTTTACCTACTTTTAATACTTAGCATGTTTTTTTCGTTGCTGTAAATGTTTGTTATGAAAGTATGTATTTGTTATTATTTCAATAAATGTTTATAATTTCTTTAACAGAAGTTATTTTATTTCTCGCCCAAGTAACACCTACGTTCATTACATTGCCAGTTAATAACAGAAAACATTATTCTAGCTAATGGTGGATATTTTTTATACACTCAGTATTGGAGCCTAACAAGGCCCAGCTACCCCGGTTTAAAATAAAGCAACAACATACATAAAAATAGTTGCATGGTCCAGTTACCCCTTGTACTTGGGGCAACTAGACCCTTGGCACAATTTTGAAAAAACATTTTTTTTTTAAATAATAAAGAGAGGTTACATCGTCCTTGTATATACTTTTTAAACAGGAAGCAATGTTGGACTTCACTGAAAAAAACCGAAATTACTGAGCGGACGCGTTTCCTGTAATATTTTACTTATAATTCATGGAAATCATAAGACGTTGTAAAACCATGGCCCAGTAACCCCGACAGACCTTAGGTGTTTTCGAATTTACAGCGCCGAGAGTTTCGTCTCGAACGTTATTTCTCTGCAGACGCTTACATATGCCGCCAGCGACAACTTGTTAATTTTCGTGCTGTTTCGCTTTCCGATTGCTGAAGATACAAGGGAGCTGAGTCGTCATTCAATAGCTGGGTTTTATGTGCCCCTTACAAGTTTGAGTTTTGTTTGAAGACTATATTATTGGAAATTTCTAAGTCATGACAATGGATTAGTTTAGCCCTGTATCTGGAAAACGAAATATCCCTTATCAACCGTTTTTTAAATTTTAACCGCTGTTATAATGTTCGCCGAAGTTGTAGCTCTTTGTTCTCTCCTACGTTGAGGCTTTCTGATTCCTGTGATTTGGTAATCTAACATCACTTTTCTTAAAACCAAGTACTTTGACTTCATCTGAGGCATTTTTGGCCTGCTGGACGCCTACGAATCTGTTTGCTGCCTCTCTGATGCGGCCTGGCGCCATTCTGCAGCTATGATTGAAAATTTCGAGAACCGGTTCGATTGGCTTTTGCGAAAGGGCCCGTTTCGCAGCTGTTCTGCTTCATCGAGCCACTGTGGATGCCTTGGGACCAAGTTCGATTACTGCTAGTTCTAAACAATATCAAACGGGGGCCTCACTAGGTAAAGGTGCCTTTTTACTAAGCTATATTTCTCTCGACAGGGGCTTTTGAAGCCCTCTCGAGTTATTTGCACGTATAAACTCTATTTGCCGTTAGTTATGACTTTTTTCCATTTTATTACGTACTTTTGCTATTTACGTTTACTGTGTTTCCGATCGATTATTGCTGGTTTCTAATAGTAATTGATCTAGAAGTAGTGTTTGGGATGCATTTGGGTGGATCCTAGTGTGTTAATAATTGTCTTTTTAATATATTTTACTGTAAATTTTATGTGTTTTAGTTACTGCCGTTAAGTGAGTTTGTTGCAGATTATGTAGCTATCGACTATATTATTGAGTTTTTGAGTTCCCCTTACTGTTTTGGGTGTAATTGTAAAGAACCCACGCTGTCTTTTACAGTGAACTAGTTGGCCCTTAGATATGCGCATGTAGTCACCATAATTTCAAAGTAACAGAAAACTTGTGTATCACTCTCTTCTTCTGCCTGATATGTGGTAGATAAATATGTTCTGCACTTTGAAATTTCTGGTATGTGGCCACCTTCGGCAATTTGCAATTATGTCATACTTGAAAATTTGTTGGAATTAAATACAAAAGTTCTAATGCTTCGGCGTTAGAACAATATATCACAGTTGACGACACTCTCAAGAGCGATTGGTGACAATTCTTACTAATTTTCCTTCTTACGATGCAACAGCTTTCTCCTCAACAGGTCTAGACCTAAGAAGCTTTATTTTTAAGCACCTTCAGTCGCAGTAGCAGCCGTTGGGCACGTTGGAGGACCTATCTCGTCCATTAAATATTTACGAATTTCACAATTACTTTTATTTATTCAACGCAGCAAACCGAAGGGAAGAACGCGGACTCGTCGCATTTGCATTCACCGCCATACTTAATGTAAATTTCTATTATTGCGCAAACTTTTGTTTAGATCTCCGGGGTTCTTGACAACTTCAAGAATTTTAATGCGTGTTGGGAGAGGGTAGCTACATAATTTGCGATTATATTAAAAAGCTCGAGACGGCAGGCAGGAAATGTGAATATTCAACAAAACAGACTTTTAAGCAGAGTACAACCTCGAGAGCTGCCGAAATTTTCTTAACGTTGCAGGATGTGGATTTTTTTTTGGTGCTAGTAAAGTAATAGGCTTTGCTTGTAAAGCCAAGAGAATATACATTTTTGTATATTTTACAAAAACAAGAATTTGGAATCATTTTATTAACGAATCTAGTCTGCTGATATTTACATAGATGCCTGACAAATTAATTAATTGCTCATAAAAGCTGCAGGGCAGATAATTAAATGTCATATTTGAAGTTTCATGTTGATTTTAATAAGCTCTGTTCATTTCGAGCCCAAAATTTGATTCAAATTCAATATTGGCATAAATATTACATTCGTGTTAATTCAATATTAATTATCATGGATTAACTAACGAATTTTGCAAAACGAGTCCCAACCGATGGACGTGGCCTGCGTCCGGATTACGCACAAGTCCAACTGTGTGTCCTACAAAGCGACTGTCACCACCACGAGGTTTTCAGAAATGTTAATTGTCTGAGACAGATGTAACTGACCCGCACGAACCGCAGCCAAAGCATTTGAATCGTACCGGCAGCGAATGAGCGTTTGAACTGGACAAATCCGCTTTTCAAAAGCTGAAACGTTTACGGCGGTTAGTGGACTGAAGCCTTTGTGGAAACTCCTTTAAATGCATCTCTGGGTTAGCTAGTTACTGCTCGACTTTGTATGTGACGGTATTTAAATTTGATGGATGTATGACGCGCTGTGAAGGGGGTGGAATGTGCGAAAGGTGTAACACGACATTGATTTTTGCTTATCTAGATGATATTGTGACAGGCACTGATTTAATGGCCTAACTGAAGCTACCGGATGATGTTTATTATATTGGACGTCGAAAATTTTGCAGTATTGACACCTGGAAACATGTCCACGTCTGCATGAGAGAAAACGGGCTAAATATACCGACTGGAATCCTTGAGGGGTGAACACTACTAATTTTATCAGTATACCTTTGATCATGACATTTTAGTAAACATCGTCTAAGTGTTATAGGCAAAGGTTGGTATGAACGGCAAATAATGTTTGGATTCAGGTCCTAGACTAAATTAGTATGACCAAACAAACTTTCAGGCTACATGGACGAATCGGAGAACCGACTAGCTATAGTGAAGACCGCGCGGCGTGCGGTTTTTTCCAAAATTAGCAAAGGCAATTACACGGGGCTAACAAGTCTCATGGTATTAGCCAGACAAGTTAAATTATAAGTTTACGGTAACGATATCAACCAAACATAGCAGGAGGCTAACAAATAGCTCTACAGTAGTAGACATTTAGTATGTTCAGTGAATGCACAAGTAAGACTTGAACAAAGATTCGGGGGTAATGCAGGTTTAGCCGGTAGATATAGGCTTACGGAAAGAGCAATATACACAGAAAATAAACAGCAATAATCGGCAACATTCAGCTATCACAAACAGCATCAGCTAAAGCTTTCAAAAATTAGATATTAAAATCATAGAGCTCGATTATACATACTTTGGCAATAAATTTGAAAACAACAAAAGCTTTCACTTAACAACGGGGCATCAGCAATGGTTTGCAAATTGGCCGCCAAACTAGTAGCACAACCTTTAACGATTCCATGGTCGGCTTCATGAATTTGTAACGCGAGTGCCTAATTATAATATTGAATAAGAGAATGGGCAAACACTCACCTTAAGCTCGCGACTCATAGACAATGTCGATCTTCACACCGATAAAAATCTGAAATCAAGTGCGACCGGTAGACAAGACCCAATAATCTATCCATAAAAGTCCGCAATAAAGCGAGTACCCTAACAAGTCACTATCAAATAGCCCCAAACCAAAGCAAAGATCAACAAGAAAATATTGCTTGCAATCGACTCGGGGTACGCTGGGAAAAAAACGAGGGCATGCGCGCAATTAACAAAACAACGCGAAACTGGTTAGAACACCTTACGTTCCATCAACGGATCTATAATACGTATAGCTCGTACAAGTTGAGTGTATAAAAGGCTAAAAGTAAATCACAACGGCGCTAGCGTGGAGTTAACCAATATAGCATGTAAAGGACGAAAAATTAATGTGCAAGCGAAGCGTGGTGCTTTTTGACTGTAACAAGGTATACTGGTACTACTAGTGTTAACCCCCCTTAAATTTCCACTCGGTATAACAACCGAACAATAAGTTTACTATCATACTCTCTCGTCTTTTCTCTTTCGGCACCTTTAGCTCTTATGCTTTTACCAATTTAAGCCTTTATTCTAGACTAAATAATTTTTGCTGCATTAAAGTGAATAATTCAAACCAGAACTATGTCAATTCGTAAACAAAATATTACTAGGTAAGATTTGAACCTACGATTGCAGAGAGAATTTGATTTCCAGGAAGATGCCGCAGCCACTTGGTTAGAAACGCTATGTAATAAGTAGGCTTATTCTTATATTATAACGTGGAGGGACGATAGCGACCGAAGCAAGTACGATCTATGACTATCCAGCACGACGACGCAGTTTCACCCGCTTTTATATGTATGATACAATGCTACTATAAATTTTCAACTGCATCTCTTAATATATACCATAAACAACCACCACATTTCAAAAATATAGTTCAATTAAAAAAGCTCTGGTGGTTTTTTAAGCAAACCATTTTAATAAACCCAAAGTGTCAAACTCACAGATGAATTTATTGTACGTGTGTACGAGTTTAATTCTGCCTGCGTACCATGTCTTCACACTTAAGTATTTATCTAATATTTTTTATCCTTTTAATTAGAAAAACATAATGTGAGACCATCTTAATGCGTTTATAAAAAGTATTTCGCCTGATAGGTTTGCAACCATTGGTATGACGTGTGTACTTGAAATGAATGTTCATGTCCTTTGGTTCTAGAGTGTGTTCTCGTATCTTGATGTATCTATTGTAACCACCTGGACTTCACCGTTTTACATTTTTAGGAGATCAAGGAGCAATTTTGGTGCTGAAAGCTACGTTTAATACAGGTTAAAGATGATAGTTGTGCCAAATTAGTATTGGCGAATGGCTAAATAGTACCCCTTACACGTTTTCTAAGTCTGTTAAGCTTATTACTTTCAGAGTCTAATGTGCATGCTGGTTTGCAACCCCATCAAGTAACATAACTTAGTTTGAATGTAGGGAGTATAGAGGTACTTGGATAATTATCCCTCTGTTATAAATAAATAGTTTGTATTTGGGAAGGTGTAAATATTTAATCACTCAGTGAATGATATTTATTCCAAATTGCACGCAGATAAATATTTGGTTAGCGATGTACTAGAAACGAGGCTTTCATACAGTTTATATGCTAGATATAAGCAACTTCTTGTATGGTCTGTGACTTTTAAGTATTATTCAGGTTTGGTCAGTCATATTTTTTTTAATCTTGTGATTAGTCTTTATACTTTTATTGTCGTCGATTGATTGTGGAATACCAGTAATTACTTCTCCTTCTCTTCTTCTTTGTATGTTAGGTCAGTGGTCTGTTTAATTCCACAAAATTGTGGTTCTATGAGCCCTCTTTGCTCGTAAGCCGGGCGTGTCGCTGGTCTTGCCAGTCGAAATCAGAGGAATGCATGTATCGATATATACATACAATGGAATTATTGTGTGCCAGTATCAATAAGGAAGTCTCATTCTGTTTTAGCACTGAAATGTCAAAAAATTTAAATATTTTAGAGATCTTCACAAATCAGACTGTTCTAGCTTAAGATAGTAATGCAGCACTTTTATATTTAAGATTTAGAAGACGTTTAAGAGATATCAATATATTTGTTGGTATATCCTGATAATAACGTTTTCGGTTAATTTTAATGACAATACGTAACATTATTATTAGAATGTGTAATTGCTACAGCGCACTTCGATATTACGCAGCATTTCTTACTCATTATTTATATGTCGTGCTGAAACTGCATGACTCTTTCATAATGTAACTATACTTTAATGTGTGCTCAGCGCTCGTAATCAAACCAGACCAGCAGGTCACGCTAAACTAACAAAACAATGCAAAATCTTACCTTACGCCTAAATATTCAAGTTAAGGTAGTGTATACATACAGATTTTGTACGTTACTAATTTGAATACCATTTTAACATCGGCTGTGTTCCATTCAATGTGAGTTAACACAGGCTATAATTGTTGAGATGTGGCCGTTTGCTCACACAAGTTATTCCAATCCTTACCACCTTAAATATCCCATTTCCAACTCTTCAGTATCTACAAACATATTAACCTGGTCCTCTTAGTCCACAAACTACGTTCCCTGAATCACTTCCTAAAGTGCAATATTGGAAGACTTCAGACACATTGATTAAAAAAGACCAGCAATGGTAAAACTGTTCAGATTCTTTTGTTGTTTACGTTTATACAAAATGAAGCTGATTATTATCTACACTATACCCTTGTAGCTGGTGTATCGAGGTAATTAGGCACCAATTTTGGCAGCTAATTGTCAGTATTGGTGTATTCCTTTGCTTGCTTGTTTTCTACGCAAACAATGTGGTTTATTCTTACTTGTCCTCGTTATGTTTTATGTCCCTCAATAGATTAAGCCAAGGTTCGAGAATTACCTAAAAAAATACATTTATTGATTCTAAGTTTACAACTTAAAATAATTCTTAAAAATAGTTGTTAAAATACAATATATCTGTACATATCTCGCACCTAGTATGGCTGCAGCCCACCTGACTGGGAAAGGTTCCGTTATCTGTCAGCAGGTGGTGTTGTCCAACTGAACTTCGTTTTCGCTGGACCAAGATGGCCTCTTTTATGCTGAAATCAAAACAATTAAATGTGCCCAAAATTTTATGTTGTACGTGTTTATTTTTGAGTTTTTAGAGGTGGTTAATTGGTTAATTAGTTCGAGAACCACGGGAGGACTGAATTACCCAGATTTGTACGCCTTTTTGAAATTGTAGCAAGTCATACGGGCTTTGCACTCGAGCTCCCCTAATTTCGCCGGCGGTTGTTGAGTTTGTTTTCCCACATGGATAATTTTATATATTGGGCCTAACGTGGGGCACGGAGCGGTCGTGGAAACGTAACTAGTGCACCAAAACGGCGACACATAAATACTATGAGAAGGTTGTAGAGGGGGGGGGGGCACAATTTGTAAGTTACCAGGCTGGAGATCGATTCTTCCGTAGAAATCGAGAGCGGCATCGGGTCTTCGCTGGCGGGTGATCCTAAGTTTTCTCTGGATGGAATTTCGGGACCGTCACCTCGCCTGTAGGGGAGGACTGGAGGCAAGTGGACTCAAATTCTCTTTCATGATTGAATTATCGTGCTTTTATACGGTTCACGGTCTTCCTGTATCGAGAAAACTTGTGCGTGATGCCCAATTGAATCATGCAATGCACAAAGGACTGCTACCTGAATAAAATGTAACAAGGTGGCGATACGTAAATTATAAATAGTTTAAATAATTTGCATAGCAGCAAACGTTACAGTTTAGATTATGTTGTTTTTGTATATCGATAACAATTATTTTGTTAATAAGAAATATGTCAGTACTAGTTTTCTATCTAGCGATTTTCTTTGATTTATAATTTAAATGTCTTCAGATAATTGATTTAAACAGATTATTGGATTCAGCTGTCACAGGCACCGTGTAAATGTTTATATTTTGATGAGAAAGTAACAGCAAGTCATAAATAAAATGCAAATTGGTGGTTAGCAGAATTTTAAATGTACCCATTACCGCATGTAAGTAAGAATTTGCTAACAATCACAAACTTGTTACTAGGAAGAAGCCCTCTTAAAAGTTACTGTCTCGAGTGGCAAAAATTGTTTATTACTTAACGCCATAAGATAGTTTGCAGAGGTTAAGCTGAAGTTTGGTTTTAAAAGTTTCCACCTCAAACATTACGAGTACAAGTACAAGGCAGTGAAATGTTATGTTTACCGAGCGTAGCGAATTATAGTGATGTTCGCTCCAATTTCTTTGGGAGTGTCTTTTGTGCTGAACACGCTGTATTAGAGAGTACATCTCTCAGCCCAAAAATATCAATCGATTCCCAATATCTAAACAAACGACCCAATCCTGAAGCGGGCTCGCAGCAAAAATGCGGGATAAGCAGCTTTGCCGCACGTATGTTGTCTCAAAATAAGGCAAAACGCGTTTGGGGCAGATATGTGAAATTGCCCGGAGGGTTCCAGGCGGCTGAGCCGAATCGGGACCGCACCGTTTGAATTTGTAAAACTGGAAATCGCTGTTCGGCGAAAGCGGAAACAGAATTGCCTTCCTAAAATACCCCTAATTGCTGCACGCGTCCACGTGCGCTACATAAATGTCGTCAATTTGGCCTTTCATTGATGTAAATAATTAAAGTTCTGGTGTTTACGACGCCCACCGGAGACTCAAGTGGAAATGGCCCGACTAATCGTAAGTGTAAACAAGAGGATTACTTTCGTCAAAGATGGGCGATGCCTAACAAGGGGCGCGATATTAAGGCAACGTCAGATTTCAAATTAAGGAATATTTTTTGTATTTGAATTAGCTAATGAATAGGGTAGGGTATAACTGAAAGGGCTTGTTCTTATTGAAGTACAAAGTTGGCAGGTTGAAATATTATCAATAGTCGATACCTCCACAAGTTGTTTCCACTCTTCACGGTTCGAAGCTTTATATTTACTGGACACAGGCGAGTATTTGTATGTCATTCTTTTATAGTGTATTAGGGTCTACCTCGATATCCTTTGTCCGTGTTAGATTTAAATGTTGTCACTTTTCTTTTCCAGCAACATCTTATAAGACGTATTTTCCACTGTTACTCAAGTCGTGTTATTCTCTTATTTTGTTCCTTTTCTACTTGTTCGGTTTTGATCTTACAAGACTTTAAGGTTTTGGTAAGAATGATTACAAATGGAATGGTTTCTAAACGAATAAATCGGTAGTAGACCATATTTTCACTGAGACAAATACAAGCAAAATTTTATGAATATGACACGAAACTGCTTATAAATGTTAGAAAAGCATGACGGTATAAAGACAATCTATAAGAGAATGTTATAACTAGGTATACCAGCAAAAATGGTGGACTTGGTAACTCTGATTGTAAGAGTAGAAGGAAGTTTATCTGGTAATTTTGGAGTAAACAACGGTCCAATGCAAGGACATCCCCTACCTGCTATTGTAACGTCCGGGGTCCAGCTTACACTTATTTTTCGCCTCGATGCTTTTAGACCTTCTGGTAGTTCATGCCAGAGGTTCGGTGAGGACTGCAGCCAAAGAAAGAAGTCACAATGAAATAACTTATTAACCACTAATTTTACAGATACGCTCTTAAAATAATATAACTTAAATGTGTGTAACAATTTATAATAATAAAATAATATCGGATAACGGAGCTGCTTGAGCTGTCATCATCGTTAACAAAGATTGTTATATATAGGGGAATCTCGCAAACATTAGTCGATTTCGCTCGACCGGCGATACAGCGGCACCAGGGGCTATCTGTAGGTTGTGTTAGGGATGATTTTTACATACAGGGGCTCTCGGGAAAGTCAACGTGCGTTGGTCAGCGCTACAGCGTATTTGAAGCGGATTTCTTCTTGGACTGGATTCTTTCGGACTACAAGAAGGTTTCGGCTAGGTGAAACGGGACTTGAGTTTACAAATATTTGAAAGAATTTGTTACGTTGGTACATTTATTATTAGAAAAAAAAATTTTGTGAGGGCAGATGAATATAACGGCAATCATGTTTAATAATGCTTTGCTTATAATGACGATGATAGTTACTAAAAGGAAGCAAGGTTAGTGAAAGTTTAGACAAATTGCAAGTAGCTGCAAGAAAATTTAGAATAACCGTAAATGTACAAAAAATAAATACACGGTGCTTGAAAGAACAGGCCACAAACAAAACCAATTCATATTAAAGGACCAACTCAAAGTTTTGACTGTGAGTCTAAGTCGTCGAAGTAATTGGCGATAAAAAAATATTATAAGCCACATGCTTGAATTGCTACTGATGTGGGTTTTGTTTACCATATGAACGAACAAGGTAGAGAAGCATAAAAAAGTTTAAATTGCTGCTTTCATCTTTTATTCTGCCACAAGCATTTAATGTTGAAGTGTAGCATTCCATAGCGATTAGCTACACGATTGATTTGGTGCTTTCTCGTATTAGCTAACTGCTATTAAACTAAGAGAAATTATTCTATATTTGCCCCTGATTTACATGCAACTCATTCATCCTCAAAGTCATAGGTAGGCAACCTCTTGAACATTTTCAAGGTAGGTATAAGTTCCAATTTTGGTAATTTGCTGGTAAAGTAAATTTCTTGCCGACTTGATACAGATTAGAAAATTTCTAGAATTTATGAAAGAACCTCCTGAAATTCTGAATTACTATCTTGCCTTGTCTTGGTTATTTTCGTTTGAGGTTATAATAATTTTCAAGAATTCTACATTCATCCTGGAACGAATAAGGTGATTTACTACAATTTTATGTTTTAAATAAAGTACAATATTGAATATACATATTTAAAAACACCTATTATTTGTGGTTGGTGTAAAATGAATTGTTCGAAAAGCAGGCACTTAAGAATTTGCTTAATTAATTTAGTTCTTACTTTGTCGCTTTCTATTCGGTATACCGCAAATAGTCATAATCGGAAGGCGGCTTGTTAGTTACGGAAAGAACGTGCCGTTCCACCAAAATAATCTATGGTTGAGAATCGCCAACTTGCATATATATTGGTCATGGATGGCGTCATCAACTGGATAACTGCTATGTGAATTCCGTCACACAGAAAGCGGAGCGTCGACTACCGCCGTTTGTCCGGATGATATCACAAGTACTCAAATGTTGCAAATGCACACTTTGCCGTCATCTACGCACCAGCAGACGGGTACATATGGACTTACTTCTTCGGGAAATCTGTATGAGTTGAAAACTCCCCTCATCCCGCTGCGGATTTAAACGTTGCATTTATCGCGGAAATCATAAAGATGTAACTTCTGTAACTTATATTAAATACAATGTTTAAATATAATTTACAGAAAATACATGTAGAAAACTAATTGGCTAAATATGAAAACAAGCACTAGAGGCGAGAGATATCAATGCCCGTTACAGAGCAGGCTGGTGAAAAGCAGCATTAACTAAGCAATACCTTAATAAGAAACTTTAGGCAGCGATAGATCAAACAGCAACGACAGACAAGCAATATGTAAAGAACTTGCTCTCATCGGCATTTAAGTACTTACGTTATGTAAAATAGACTGTAGACTCTATACATGTGCATTATTAGCATTTTGCGTTGTTAAAACTTGAAAACGTTGAAACTTCTGGTAGGACTGGAGTTTTTCAGGTACTTTTAATGATTTTGGAAAATGCGGCTTCAGAAGAGTTATTGATTGATGTGCCGCAGTCCTGCGAGATGTCGTTCTGCAAGCGATACATATTCTGTCGCGACCTACGCTGATGTATTAGCTGAATAAAAATTGCCTCGTCTCGTGCTTAAAAATTGTGAGCTGGTAAACGTAATCAATTACGGAAAATTAAATGGCGGGCAGCTGACACCGGCCGCGAGGAAATTACATTAATTACGAACCATCTTAAAAAATTCTCTCACGCCTGCAAAACTAACGCCAGCTAATTCGAGGCATGGCGCGAAGCACTAATGCTTTTAATTCTATTACTTAGATCAATCTTGTTTTGCTGTTTACCGCCTGCCCTATTTAGTCCTTCTGGCGACCGGAAAATGTTCGTTGATTTAGCGATTAACTTAGCAGTAATAGCAACTACCGTGAAGAAAATCTCTGCAATAATTTTACCTATACCAACCTTTCGGGGTGAGTTGTAGCTATTCCCAAGGAGCTAATTTTTGTAAATTTATTCGCCCGTGTTACTGCTGTGGGCGTTAAGCGACAAATTGGGCAGACAAAGCGCTGCCCTTTGAACCAAGGGACGGCTGAAATCCTTGTAAAAGCCCCCAAATCGAAAACAATTAACAGACAATTGATTGTTCTGCAGCAGCCCACGTTGATCTAAGAGCCATATAATAGGCCTTTAGCTAAATTAACCCTCAGATCGTTAAACTAATTCAGGGCGGAATGCAAAAGAGACAGGAAAGCCGCCGATAACTACTGAACCTTTCAATAGTTACATCTGTATACGTTTATGATGAACTTAGTGTAAAAGTTTTGCTCAAGTTAGAAGTTTCGGTTTTTTGTTTGTATATGAAAATTGTTCAGAACTACGAAGTGACTTAGAGAAGTCACATTGATCCACAGTATGTAAGCAAGTGTAATGTATTCGTATAATTACATTTTCTAAAACGTTTATATTGCTATTTAGTTACAATTCAATCGTGAGTTGGTTTATAGTTAGATATATAACAAGGGTTAAAGGTTAACAAAGAGTTTAGTATTAGCATTTCGCTAACTATTGCTTCCAATGCGTCCATATACTAGTCGGCTGAAACTTGATGACAAGCAAGAGTAATGCTAGAACTATTTTTGAACTTAGAATAGATTTACCACTGGAACCTGATCTATAGATTCTGCAAGCGATTAATAAAATCCCATTCAACAATATATGTATTGGTTTTAAATACAAACATAAAATAGTAATTCAATTACGATTAACTTCTAGAATAAATGGCTACCTCTAACATATTGGTTTAAAACATAAATAGATTATTAACGCGCAATAGCTTGTTATTACCCGCATTTACAAATCAAATCCTGACAAAATGACTGTATTTAAAATACATCTACTTTAAAACAACCTTAAAAAGACACCAGTATAACTGTCTTTAATAAAGAAATTCCCTGCTGCATAATAGTTCGGCTTCGCGCAAAGCGTAACATGAATGCAATCTGCTGTTCTTGGAAGTTTTAAAGCGTGTATAACAACAACCTGTATATTGGCACTTTTAGGGTTCCCGGAGCAGTCGACCACATTCTCGTAGTCGTGAGCTTCAATGATCTGCTGCACTTGGTAGGCGACGCTTTTCAGCTTGTATTTAAACTAACTATTATTCAGGGCCCTCAGAATTACGACGAGACCTGGCTAGATTTATCTCTTGAAGTGCCCCGCATGAAATTAACTTTGTTTGGCATTGGCAAAATTTAGCAGCTCAATAGAGCGAACTACCGACCTTAAGTGTGGAACATTCGCTTCCGGCAATTTTCGAGAAACCTGCACACTAAGATAGCGCGGGTCACTCGAGTCAGGGTATAGTTCACATTCGTTTGAGTGAGAAATTATTTGTCGATTGGGAGCATTTTGTGGCTGTAGTGACGTGTCAGATTTTATGGAGCCTAAATACACGAATTTATCGACCACTTCGACCTAAAATGATAGTTGTTGGCCTTATCAACGATCGTTATTTAGCTCTTCGAGAATTGACGTCCAGCTGATATTCTCCTGTGTGCCTATTCCAGGTTCGTACATTCTGTTCTTCTTATATCTGGCGCAACAGGAAATTCTAAACCGCTCATGGTTTACTTACTCGAATGTTTTTTCGAATTTGTTAAGTGATGTGTTAACTGATAGGCAAATGGGTATAATTATCTCTATTTATACCATTCATCAGGACAGTTTCCAGTGTTCCAAATTGTATTGTATAAGTCTAGTAATATATTAATAAGTCTCAATGTCATCCATTGCCTTAAGGGTCTTTGCCGGATTGTGTGTGTTCTCTAATTTCGACCTTAGAATCTTTACTACTGAGTTACTAGACGGCAAGATACAAAAATTAAGGGAAATCACAAACCCCGAGTGTTGCGCAAAATTTTGGCTGGCGATGATTCGGTCACCGCCGAAAGTTGAGCGATGAAGGCGAGCTTGCAAATGGGACTGATGGCCCATAAATGGAAAGAAAGTGAAGAGCTCCAAGGCAGATTTTCTGGGGCTTTGTCGGCGACTATGTAACGATACGTTTGTGACATTAAATTTAAGTTTCGTAGCCTTTAGTTTTTTCATACTCATTTGTCCTGTTTGTCCACCTAGCTAGCTCAGTATACATTAAACTTTTAAATATCACAATCGTGGTTACGAGAGATCACTATTTTTTAAAAACAGGAAACTCGTCAACACTTGTAAAGTTCTCGAGCTGAAATTGACTTAAAACATATACACCAGAAAAACCAAAATTATAAAAAACCAAAAAAATTGGATTAAAACTTACAATAATTGGACATCCTTAACCACAAATATGAAATAAGAATTGACACTCTACGGGCAGCATAGTTTTAAATAGTATCGGACCTATTGCGTCTGCCATGTAAACAACATTAAAAATGTGCTCAAATAACTATCTTTACAAGCGCGAACATTAAAGTGTATCATAAGCATTGAGCAATTTACGTAAGTAACCGCATTTCTTTTAGCTCCATTATCATAGTGAATTTTCGGCATTAAGTTACCTGGGAATTTTTTGGACCTGCAAACTCCTATGTCGCGTAATGGATTCGCCCTCGGTTGCTTCACGAAACCTTGAAAGGTATAATGCACCGAAATTTAACACTCACAATGCGGAGGAAATTCGTAGCTGGTACACTGGTGGCGTGATGACGGATGACGTCACGGCATCAATAATGGACGCGACGAAATTAAGTGGGTGCTTCGCAATTTATGTACTGTCGTCTGTTTGACAAGAAAATGGTGCTTGCTGCGCTTAAAACTTATGCATCAAACTTTAAAATACTGCAAAGTTTTTCAAACCGCTTCTGTTCATTTCGCTGCAAGCACAATTCACTGTAAGCTGCTTAAAGACAGGCATCTCTGGTTATAGCCTGCAAGCTACTGATTCTCTCTCTCGGAAACGTCGAAGGATTCATATCGAACGCTACACAAAATTGATCAATGCAATCACCATTTGCCCGTATCTACGTACATTCGACTCTTTTAGGCTACAATGTTTAAGCCTAATTAACAATAAAAAAGTATGCAACTTTAAACTGGCTGTATATGTTTCAGTCTGCGTTGCGTTACAGAATGGTTGCAAAACGGTAGATCACCATTTGCCCGTATCTACGTACATTCGACTCGTTTAGGCTACAATGTTTAAGCTACAATGTTTAAGCCTAATTAACAATAAAAAAGTATGCAACTTTAAACTGGCTGTATATATTTCAGTCTGCGTTGCGTTACAGAATGGTTGCAAAACGGTAGATAGAAGGACGATACAAAGGTGTTCATTTAAATATATCCAAGCGGAGGTGGATATGTAATTCCTTGAAACTTGAAAAAACGAGACAGAATTCGAAAGTTTAGATTAGAAGCCGGGTAACTGGATATATCCGAAAATTTTCGGAAAATTTCCAAGTCGTTACGACAAAGGACTTTTCAAACGGGTATATTTACGGAACAGATAACACACCAGACGCATTCTCGATCTGTCGCGTCTGAATTTGGTGTGAGACAGATCACCAACCACCCCTTCTGCTTTGCTTGAAAAGTGTTTTCCTTCTCATTGGTAGATGGCAATAATGTCTATTTTCTTTTATTTCTCGCTCCGACTCCGTATTAGCCCACAAAGTTCCGTATGTGATGGTTACTTCGGGTGTCACCGAGCTAAGTGTTAAAGTGCTCAGTCATGAACATTGATTCTTTCTGCGGAATTTTCTTCATTTTATTTTTCAGAGTTCAATGTATGGTTTGGATATTCTCGTCTAAAGCCTGTTGCGGGTATGAACAGTCGTTGATTGTCTCATACTTACGTACATACGTTGGTATCCGTTTTTTGTTAGTATGCAAACCCATTTCTACCGGTTCTCTCTTCTTCTGTGATGTATATGGGGTGCTTTCAATTTTGAAATGACCATGATCTTTCCAGTGCGTTTATTTCCCGCCACATACGTATATCCACTTTTTGTTCATGCATAGGCTTTCTCTCAAATGTATGTAGCTAAAGGAGGATTTTGGCGATTTATGTTTGAATGTTTGCCGTTTCTGAAGTTTGTAGCTTCTTTTGTCCATTAGCCAATTTTCCACGAGTGGTCTGGTTGGTCGCACACTCAGTACTCAGAGCAGAGCCGGTTGCTACCCGGCTTGCATGGCAAATCTGATATCTACTCTAAGTTATTGTACTTTTGGGAGTAGTAATCAAGTGGTTTCTCTTTGCCTTCTTGACGCAGTATCATAACTGCTGAAACCATTATGTGGTTTTCGCATATGATAATCAGTGGTTAAAGCGATATTAAGAGTTTCCTGATGGATTATTCGCTGTTGCTTTCCTGCAGTTGTGCCTCTTTCACCAGCTTCAGCTTGCTGAATCCCATGTACTTCGTCCTTGCTGCCGCTGAGGTCTTCACCTGCGACAATAAGCAAAGGACCCTGTTCAATTAGGAGGTTCTAGGAGTGCATGGCGGACATGGTCGACTCATTTACCCTGAATAGGACTAGCTTCATTCTTACCTGCTACCTTACTGCCATTTGTTAGGATTTTATATTTGGAAGTGGTACAATTGCTTTTGTACCAACTATCGCAACCTACCCGACTAGCTCAATTCTCGTATTGCGATACGGGTATGATAAATGTGGGATTTTTGTTTACTTCACTTTCACATAAAGGTTATAGGTTCACTAAGAAAGAAGTATTGGGCATCAACAACTTTATTTAAATTGTTATTTTTTTCTATATTATTTATATACAGGGTGTAGAAATGCTTTACGCACCATAGGGAGTTCAATGGTAATTTTTCATATGAAAATATTTGCTTCCCTAATTATTTTACACCTAAGTATAAATGAAAACCGTAGTTACAAAGGTACTTAAAATAACTGCAAAAATTGCCCTGTTTTCATTGACAACGGTTTAGATAATCTGGATCACCTTCTTTATAATTTCGATCGTACGTAAAATTTTGTCGTGTTACAGCCCTCGGTGCTCCGCATTAACGCCGCGGGCAAGTATGCTTGTCTTAACCCCTTGATACATAAATAACTATTATCGCCCGCTGACGTTATTTTGCCGGGCGAAAAAGGATTTTACATCATAGAGTTTTAAATGCACCTCAGGCGTAACAAGCGTCTTTGGTCATTGTCGTGTTACATGTCTCGGTGTACGCCGCGGGCCAAAAAAGAATGTTCTACGCGCTTGATACATAACTAACTATTTCGTTCGTAGCTTGTAGTATTCCATAGTAATTAACTACTAGACTGGTTTGGGTTTTTTATAATTAATAACTGTATTGAGCTAAGACTATTATATTGCCTTTGATAGGTATGCAACTCCTTCATCCTTAGAGTTTTCTAGTAGGTATAAATCGGCAAAGTCGGTATAGTATAATTTTGGGCAAACAACTTCTTGGATTGTGTTTTTATCTTATCTTGTTTTAGCTGTTCTGAAAATGTTGACACCAGCATTGTAGAATAAATAAAATAGCAAAATTATTCCCTAAAAAGTTTAAGTAGCAAAATCAGTAAACTAATTTTTACCGGTCATGATGCGTGTTTCCAATTTATTCTTTATACCCTTACAAAAACACATGTGAATTGATTGTGTTACGCATGAAGACTGAATAAAACGCCTCTTAAAGCACGTTATCTGATCTTTTCGATTTCAAATGTTGTGAAGATTAAACTACTACTTTTACGTACTTTTAATAAAATTTGGTTTTAAATGTACCTCATATGCACGGAAAAGTCCAAGTAGTCTGACTGGTTAACATTTATTAATAATTTTTTTGACAATTCTATGTAAGTTATACGCGGCATTCGAAGTTTTTGAAATTCAAGAGCTTTGCTTCAACTTATAATTATATGGAAACTAGGAATCTACAGGCTATAATTTGATGGCCTCATATGGTTGCGTACTGTTTCTAATTTCGGAAGTTAATGTAATCAATAGGGCAGGCGTTGACTTGATATTGAGCAAACAGCGTTTGTATTAAATTAAGTAACAGTATACTGGCGGTCGACAAAATGTTTATACATATGCAAAAGTAATATAGAGCATTTGATAACAAGTGTAACTAAGCAACGCAATTATAATTTTAGTATAGAAAGGTTACTCAAATGATTTAAAAATTTTGCTTTCTCGACTGTATATTTTTAACGAATTGTTTCTACCTAACTGAAGAATGCGTAATGCGAAGCGTTGAAAGCTTCGTTCTGGACGGTACTATGGAACTCGTGGCCAGGAGGCTTGATTGCCGAGAATGCTGCAGGTGTGTAGGGGTTGGTGAACGAGAGGTTCGTCTTGGACTTAAAACAATAAAGAAGCCAACCTGCGATCGATTACTAATAATAATCTATGGCAGTATAATCGCAGATCAACCCCCTTATCATTTATACACCACGGTAGCTCAGAAATGTACTTACTCACCGCAATGGCCTAGCTAGCTTCAAAATCGATGGCCTTAGGTCGCAGATTTCTATCATCAGCTGATCGGCTGCAAGCTCTTTTAATAATAGTCAAAAAACACAGGGCGCCAGAAATCACTGACTTCGAGAAATAAATAAAATAATAACAAACAATTAAGTTTATTTAATAAACAGGTCATAATTGGTTGTAACATCTGTATTACGTCGGTAAATTGTTTATTGCAAGGTTAAGATATTGTAAATAATACGATATAATATTAATGCTAAAAATGCAGCACGCACAAAAAATAAGCGAACCTCTTTTAGGCGCTTGGGTTGGATGTGATTGCAATTCAATGAAGGGATAAGCTTACCACTGTCATATGTATTAACCGTTATCTTGGTAATGATATTAAAATGGCGTGAAGGCACTTTTTACAAGATTTTTAATACGTATTCATTAAACAAAACTTTAAATTTGTGAAATGTAAATTATGGAACAAATAGTACATTATGTTTTAAATTTATAAAACATAGGTTTCTGACTGGTTAATACATTACGTTTTAAATTTATAAATGGTAGTTTTAAATTTGTAAATTATAAGTCAGAACAATTAATACGTTGCGTTTTCAATTTATAAAGTGTAAATTAAATTTGGGACTGGTAAATCAGTTAGCGGTGATGTAGCGTCATTAATATCAATTCCGCCGACAATTCATGGGCGGGCAAGTTATCTTCAAAAGTTGTAATGAGACTAACCTGGTTGTGACAAAAAAGTCGCATGTAGGCGATGAATAAATGGTCCAGGATTTTTAACGTAGCAGCTTTCAGCAGCACAAACCTCGTGGCCAAAGTTGATAAGAAAATGAATGCTCCGTGTCCAGGTCAAGGTGACATTCCCGAAAGAGTTGCTGGTCCCAGTTGTTGATTAGGGTGTTAATTAGGAACCCAAATAAGGAGTCGTCCGAAAAACGGCATCAAAGAATGGCGTTTGAAGGTGACGTTGAAAAATTACGTCAACGAATAACGTCAAAAAAGAAGCTAACAAAAAACGAGAAATTACCAAAATGAATAACAAGCAATTAGCGTAAACATACCTGATTTTAATTATCAGCTCACAAGCGAAGTTAATTATAAATTGGTGCCGTAGCACGTGAGGAAAGCTTTTGTAGAAGCAAGTTACTTCTAACAAATGCCAGAATCAAATGGCCCAAAATAGCAGAATCGCGGTTCGCTGGCTCAAAGCGATAACAATTGAATTTCGGAAAAACCAAAATCAGCGCTTTCGCTCGGACAAGCGTTGCTAACGTTCGAAATACAGCGAAGAATAATTCAAGTGGGAATACACAGGCTGGCCCGGAATAGATGAATAAATGGCGAAACAAATAGCAGGAACTAAAGATTTGTTTCAGACTGGGCATTTGCTAATACGAAGAACCTGGTAAAGAAATAGCTTCGGACAACTACAGAGGTATGACTGCAGAAGATGCTAGAATACTCGGGTGCAGAGATTGAACGTCAAAGCCTTAGGCGAACAGGAATGGTTCGGCCGTAAAGCTTGATTATCGTCCGTTAAACTTGGTTGACTTTTGCTGCGGATCTTGGATCTTGGAGCGAAAAGCGGACGGATTAATAAACTTATATCAAGTGTTTTGGCCATTTGCAGCGGGCTTTTTGCTAAAGTATGCTGGGTTAGCTCTCGCTTTATGTAGCGGATTAATGCTATTCTGCTGACTTTGGAGAGAAAGTTCCCTCACGTCAGTTTTGATTCTGGTTAGCGTTGGAATTTATTTGGCACGTGGCCCAGGTTTATAGTAAGTCCATCAAAGCTTCTATCGTGCCGCGTGTTGTATTCTATCTTGGGCATTCCTTATGGCTGCTAGTAGAAGCCTCGAAATAACCCTCGGCTGGTAGTGGGAAGTACGCACAGTTCTACGTGCACTTGGCGTCTTTGATCCAATTGGATCGCAATCCCGCAGTTGCCGGCCTTAATGCAGCATGCTAGGATGAGCCCTTTTAGTTGCTTTGGCTTGGTCTTCGTCCTCCTACCGGGCTGTACGTGTGTCGTTTCAGTAGAGCTTAGAAGCTAAACGAAAAAGATGAAGTAACGTGTATTCCCTTCATGTTTAATACTATTTGAATGCTGTGTACAGTGATCCTGTGTCTCTAGTACTTTCTTGACTACCTTGATACACACGTTGACGAGCAAGTCCTGCCTGGATTCCATCAGAATCCCGTAGGTTTTACATTTCTATCGAGCTTTTGTTGTGAATCGCAGTTACTTTAATGATCTCTATAGGTATTTTTCTGAGCCTGTTTTAACGGTTAAACTAATACAATTAATTATTTTCATACTCAGAGCCTAGTTTAGTCTTCACTACACTTGTAGTTTGTTGTTGGTTGTACTTAACGTAGTCTGTATTTGTACAGTTTAGAATAGTATGAATGTTAACTTACTTACAATACTATATTAGTTTATGTGTTTGAAGTGAATCTGATATTTGGGTATATATATAGAATAATTACCTGTACATTGTGCTGGCGCTGTGTGCTATTTAATATGTGATTATTATACATTGATATTAGTACATCGTCTTGTTTACGGTACTGCTACCTGGCTTTGTGTGCTTTCTTTCAGTTTACAAATTTTCTGTGATACCGTGATACACTGATCGTTATTTAAAGATTCGTTGACGCCCGTCTTTGCTATTTAATTAACTTTAGTACTTATAATGAACTGCACACCGTCTCCACAGAGGTTGTCTGACAGGCAATTGTATTCTTTTAGTCACCTGATTTTGAGAGAATGGGCCAACGAATAAAAATCTGGTATCAGTCTTTCGTGTCTTATTACGTATGTGGCATTGTTCCATTTGGAAAGGCTTACACATTAGTTAAGATACCTGTTGAACAGTTTAGCAATCTATTTTCAACTATCTTTAATGGTCTTATGATATTATCAGCGTATATGTCGCGACTGTCTTCAAATGCTTATTTCTGAAATTAGGTTGGGGAAAGCCTTTATCATATTTTTCTATGTGATACAATTCTAGATGAAAATTGCGTATGGTAGAGAGAACAAATAGGAAATCTGGAAAATTTCCAAATTATTGTTTTTCTGTACAAAACCTGTTAGTTATTAACATCAATCGAATCGAACAGTTCATTAACGGACAAATGTTATGACAGAAGAGCAATGAATATTATGAGCCGTTACATTAGCGGGGTCCCCACAAAGCTCATTAAGTAGATTCTGTTTATTACAAGCAATCAATATCAATTATCATATAACTGCCCAATATTGATTAATATAAAATGAACACTTCAGAATTACAACCCCAATGCCTGCGAATGAACATTAGACAAAGCAACATAAACTCGTTCGATGAACTTTTTCCTCAACTTGGCTCTTAGACGCACTCTATCGACAAAGAGAGACGGCAGAAGTTGAAAATCTATTTAGTTCTGCCACAAAATAAAGATAAATACCCCGAAAAGTGGGAGAGCTAATAATTTCAAGGCTTTTTTCCTGCGCTCAGCTTTATTCCATTAGAGCCCTCGCTACGTGCATCGCGCTCGCAAGTCGTCATGTCGCAGCCCCCTTTGACTGCCGAATCCGCGACTAGGTTAACTAGCTTGATTAAGAGCAAATTAAATTATCAAATCTCGAACCCAAACTTGCTGCGAAGTATAATTAACGAGGCCCGCATTCGTCACCTTTCCTCTCGGCTGATGCACTGAGAAGAAGCTTCACAGTGCTAATGAGGGCGTATCACTGGCCCTTCGCCACGGATACGCAACGTGTAATTTCCTCGGGAATTTATTGCTTTCTACTTGCTCCATTTTTCATTGTTGCCTAATGGATTTCTAATTTGACGCCCAAATTTGGCGCCGATATTAAAAGCCCGGGCCGTTTCCAGCTGAAACTGATAGGCGCTTGATGGTGTTCGCGCTTCGGGCTTTATTACCGACATTAAGGTATAGAGAAATAGACGGCGTAAAAAGTGGGTTCTGAGTCATTTATTATGTCCAATTTGGAGTCTCTTGTGTTTATCACATTATTCTCTACATGATGTTGTGACCGCCGAACGCTTTAATACGCAATACTAGTGGATTTAACTAGTCATAGTCTTGCAGCACTTCACTATAACCAGGATAGCAAGCTGTAAATATCCAAAACAGTTCCGTAACCAATAGCCTTCAACGGTCTAGCTGAAATCTACGGAGGAAGGGGTGGGTTAATTTTAAAATGATTGAAATCAAATACGGGCGTTATCAATTTGATTGCTCAACAACTCGCGAAGCTAAGTTGGAAAATTCTCCAATGATATGGTAATTGCAGCTTACATGGAAAGAAGATATGTCAAAATTACATTTATCAGACGCAGGATCTTTGATAAGCTATAACCTGTTATAGAAAAGAAAAGATATACATTCGGCACAATTAACATGATATTTATTTCCAATACATGCAGGCAAATGATGTGAGAGGGCAATTCCTCTTACCGAAATAATTTATTGAATGTGTGATATTTAAAGACCAGGTACGTAAGTAATTGAGGAGGCGAACTCAATATCAAACTCGAAACGTGTAGACAAAGCGTTCACATAATAACGTATGCAATTTTTAATTTGAAATGTAAGTTTAACACAAATAAAGTGCAAGCCACGTATGAAATACTTATGGAAATCGCTAATGCATTAATACATCAATAAATGTTAAACCAGATATATATAGGAAAATTTTTAAATACGAGGCTTGTTCAAATAAAGACCGAACTTTTGAAATTGCGTCCGAACCGTGTACAATTTGAATTCGCGCGCCATGCTAAACCTAGCGGCATTCTTTCGAAACAAAACGAGACACTTGCCGCATTGCGGTAGTTTGAAAAGTTGGCGAACAGAGCCGGTCAAGTGAACATGCGCAGTCAGCGCTCTGCTAAGTAGTGAGAAAGTGAAAATGAAGGACTTTGTGGAGCAACGTTGTAACAGTAAATTTTCGGTAAATCTTTTTCTGAAACATGGGTATTGCTTCAGCAAGCCCATAAGGAGGATTGTATGAGCCGTACACAATGTTACGAGTGGTTTACGCGTTTCAAATCGGGCAGATCATCGACCGACGAAAATCCAAGATCAGGACGATCCTCGACGTCAACAAACGATGAAAACATTGATGCTGTTCGATCTGTGATTCGTGGAAATCGCCGTTTAACTGTGCGGGAGGTTGCAGAAGAAGTCAGAATCAGCATTGGGTCGTGTCACGAAATTTTGACAGAAAAATTTGCATCGAGTCTCAGCAAAAATGCATGACAACGCGCCCAGTCACTCGTCTCTGCTTGTTGGTCAATTTTTGGCCAATAATGGAACAGCCGTTCTTCCCCATCCTCCGTACTCTCCAGATATGGCTCCAGCAGACTTTTTCCTATTTCCCAAACTAAAATCCACCTTGATAGGACGTCGTTTTCAAAGTGTAGAAGAAATTCAAGAGAAAACGCAGGCACAGCTACGAGACATCACACCAAACGAGTTCCAGGGAGCATATGAACAATGGAAAAAACGATGGGACCGATGCATAGCAAGCAAGGGGGAGTACTTTGAAGGAGACAAACATGTTTAAAATTTTAAGTATTGTAATAAAGATTTTATGGCGAAAGTTCGGTCTTTATTTGAACAAGCCTCGTATTGTCAATTCACGCCGATATATTTTTAATTGCGGCAAAAATATAGTATGATCGAACATTATCTTCACCTAGTATGGTTATGGAATAGTTCCTAATTTATGAATGCAACTATAACTCACTTAAAAATCAAATATCAGGTTTGACATTTAAGTATAAACATTCATAAATTAGGAACTATTCCATAGACATACTAAATGAAGATAATTTTTGATCATACTTTATTTAGTACAAGTTTCAAAATTATCCGTTCAATTCAGCAGAATTCTCACACAGGCGCTGAATAGGATTGCATCAATGTAGGAAAATTGTATAGGCTACGAAAGTGAAGTGCAAGCGGGGAAATATTTGCAACCAAGTCCATAAGTGAAAAAATCCAGATACTCAACTCCATAAATACGAAGATACTAATATCTAAAAAGGAAAACCTCTAGGTATAAATACGGAAATGCGAAAAGCCCTGTAACAAAACGCGAAGCGCCTTTGGGGAAACTCACTTTAGGTGTAAAACGGCTTAGTGCTTAGGTTGTTTAAATGAAAAAAAATAGAAAAACTGTTTTACCATTCGAATGGGACAAAATGTTATTAGAAAATCTGACAGTAGAAGGAAGTTCTTAAGTGATCGTTCTAGAAGTCATGAAGACAATACGAAATTCGCGAAATAGTGTAGATGATATGCCAAAATGTAATAGAAACGCGCAGATACCAACAGATAAGCTAAATAATGTAATAATGGAAATAACGTTGCAACTAAATTTATACAAGTGGGATATCTCACTATTGGCATACGCTGGGTATGATATAACAGGGACAAGATTAGACTTTACCTTTAAATTGCAAAGTATTGGCATATCATCCAAGTCACTCAGATTCCTAGATAAATTTTACAAAGTCCGTTTAACCCATACCTTAATATTGATTTGACACGATTGGAATAGTTACAGCTGTGTTGTTGCTGACGTGATATTTACGACAGATACATCCAATTCAGGTATTTTTTTAGAGTACACTTTTCAAGAAAAACTGTTTCTGCTTGAGAGTAGTGCTACACTATTGATCTATCATAAGAGAAATATCAAATTATGGAAATATTAATAATTTCTATAAGGTTGGATCAAGCCGCCGGTTCGCATCTTGGTGAATTTGTTCAAATATAGCTTAATTGCCTTATTAAGCACCCATTAATGGAGCATGTTGCCTATATTAATTTATATTCCTTTTTGGAAATATTACAATTGTCAATTTGGTACCTCGTTCTTTATGGCAGCATTTTTTCCGGCCTTTTTGGAAAGCGGTTTGCTTGGGTATGAGTTTACTTCTGCTGTATAATTTTATTCGACCTATCTAGGTATTATATATTCATATTATATATTTGTTTTTGTTTCGTAGCTATAAGATTACGACGTTTCCTATTTAAATATTTCTACTTCCATATCCAAGCCACGACAGAATCTTTCCAACAAAGATTTTGCTTTTGTAAGAATAGGACAGTGACAGTATTAAAATTGATGGAGGAAGATGAGAAAGATTGTAGGCACTAAAGCTGGAATAAGTAGGCTTTCCATGGAAGAAGATATATCACGCAAGCCATCCGGTTTCTCTGAAAAACAAAACATTTGATATTGAAATATTGTTACTTTCATATACAAGCCAGGAGAAAATTCTCAGCTGAAAAAATTTGTACTTACACCAAAGTGTAAATAAACTAATGAAACACATTGCCACAAACGGCAAACAATTTAGACTCAAGCCCTAGACAAATCAGACTCTAATACTAAGACAAGCTTCAAATCGTACTAAACAAACGTTGAGGCTGTATGTACGAATCAGAGGGCCTACCAGCTACAGTGGAGACAATATGCGTTTTTTGTCTAAATTGGCAAAAGGTGTTCAATTTACCAGGGGGCCCCAAAGAGTTTTTCAATAAAACCAATATGCTTAATAGCTTACGAGAACCCTTAATCTCGTTAAAATTTACGTAGCCGAAATCACTATAATCTGAAACAGAATCTTTATCACCTAAATTACTTGCATTAGCAGTACATCAAACCAATGCTACTTAATATATAAAATTATATTACCAACAGTAATTTCGTACAAAATTTGATTGCAAAAACTTACATAATTCACAATTATTAGACCCAATGCTACAGGCTAAAACGATAAGTAGACCCAGTTAAATTTCTACAAGTTAATTACATGAGCTTCATAGCCTAATTTACAAGAATTTTCCTAAGAAGTAAGCCAGCACAAAAGTTACACAATCGGTTACATTAGCGCAGAACATAAATACAGTTAAACATTTAGGTTGCAAAGAAGTATTTTGGTAAGTGGGTGGTAGGTGAATTAGGGAATAATTATGAGTTTAAGGTGACGCCGCAAAGCCCAGCATAAAGGGGGTTAATAAAATACCACCACAATATGTTGACATTTAGTTCAATAAATACACAGTTAAACTTGAGCAAAGATCCAGCTTTAGTCGTGAATTCAAGCATTGCATTAAACAATACTCACACGTTCGTGTTTACCTCGCATGATGTGCGTAGATACTTTTAAGATTATGGAATGCTGCACCGGGAAACAGTAAACATTTATGTACCAAAAAGAAGCTCACAGATATACAACAGGACCCCGGCAAAGGCTTTTGAAAGTCAGCTACAAAACCTAGTAGCTCGATTTTTACGACTCCGGGGGGTCGTTTAATAAGGTCACTTTTTACAGGTCGATATGCTTCGCGACGTAAAAATCAGTATCCAGTACTATAAGTAGAAAAATAAAATACTATTCTTTGAATGATTCGAATTTAAAGATCCGCGATTACGCGAGTGGACTACAAGGCACTGTTACGCTCACCCAAACGCTATAAAACAACCCCAAACTAGGAAAAAGGGCACTACGAAATTCTACGTACGATCGGTGTGAGAGACGCTAGCAAAAAGGAGGCACTTTAGCACAACAGCAACGCCTAAACAAGTTGAGCGACCTCAAAATGTAAACAAGAGAAGTGCTAGAACGGGGTCAATCAGAATAGCGCGCGATGAACAGCGAAAATAATATGGAATTGAAGTGTGGCGTTTTTCGACCGTTACAGCATACGCAGAAATGAGCCTACATACATATGATATAAATGTTTAAGGATAGAAAATACTGACAAAGCAATATTAGTATGGACGAATAATATTTAAAATATATCGAACAATGCAAAAAATAGATAAATCTCTAGGGTACCCTTGCATTGCAATGACATGAATGCTTACTAATAATTTCAAAAACAGAAACGAATGATAATAATTACTAAATCGTCGTCCAAAGATCCGAATTTCTCCGTTGCAAGGTACTCGTATACACCAGAAACCCTGATCTTAAATCTTGATAATGCAAATTTGTTTCAAACAAACGTCACTAACAACTTTATTTTTTGTCTAACTCAAAAACGATTAGACCAGGACTCGGATTGCACGTATCGCCTTTAACCAGTCACATTATAAGATATAAGTTTCTCTTTTATTCCTTGTTAGAGGAGGATATATTCATAAACTGAGTTTGTGTAGCGTTTACCAATGTGATGGTAGCTGTAATTAAGAGGTAGATAGTTAACTGTATTGCGTTAAGGGCAGATTTTAGACTGGATGCCGGTAAACTGCCTCCATACCTTTCATTTTCTACAGTTTTCTGAAGTACAATTTCAGAACAGTCCTTATTTTTACATATTCCATAAAGAGATCACGCGGAAGAATGCACAGGATCACCCCTAAGTCGTGGGGTTTCAGCGTGGAGCTTTGTTAGCGCTGAGACGAGCTACTATCGATTTATGACACATTCTTATATTAACGCATTTACTTTGGGTAAACCTTCTTGATTGTGACCGTGTCATTATTTATTGTTTCTCGAGAAATATTGGGTATGGCATACCGATGGCTGTATATAACTTACTTTCTACTTGATTACGGGCGACTGACCACTTCGTCCTTCAATTTTCGAACATTTTCCATCGTCCTTACAAAGGAACTTCTAAAATGCGAAGAGAGTTTCACGGAAACCCTGTTTCCGTCCCGCCTCTGTAGATTCGAGAGAAATACGATACAAACCTTGTATATGATTTCCTTTATTCAGAAATCATCTCCTGCCATATCAGCTACACCCCCATGCATAAATCAGACTCTTCAAGCTTTGCACCCTCGGGCTGCTGCTCGAAGAGCCATTTTCGGCAAAACATTTTCCGAGTCGCGTACCGTGTAAACATAACAAGGCATCCGAATGCGAAATGCACGTAATCTGAGGCGAACGAGCTCGACGGCTTCGAAACTTGACAGCGGAAGGCAAGAAATTGCATCTTCCGCGAATTGGCACGTGCAAATACGGATTTGCGCTGCCAGGCGCCTAAGCATGCAAGGAAAGTAGCGCAGCACCCGATAAATAAGTTAGTGAGTACCTGTTGAGTCCACCCCGCCTGTAGCTTAAAAATTCAGGCCGTGGCGCTAAGATGCATAATTAAGTTGGCTGCCTGCAGTCGAAGTTGCGAGCTGGTGAGTGGGGAAATAATTTAGGAACTGAACGAGGTGCATTGATGCTTTTAGGTGGTTTACTTTTAGAGTTTTCTGTACGAGAGAGTGTTGATAAATAGTCCGCCTTGGATAAAAGAACTGAAACAAATAAACAGGTTTATAGAGTTTGGATAAAAGGGTAAAGGTAACATTCACTAATATCGAGAGAAGACTTTATGGGATAACTGTTAGTCCTATTCTGCTATAGGGAAACGGGGTTGTTGCGTTTCATCATCATGCACATTTAGTTACTCCATTTCTGGATATATACCCCCTCCCAACACTTTGTGGTAGATTTTTTTTCCGTCATGGCCTGTCCATCTGCTTCCCACTGTTTTGACAATATCGTCTCGGTCTCGATCTTCGACAATCACATCTTCCAGTTCTTGGCTTCCATTCTGTGACACTTCGGGTTCACCATCCAACATTTCTTCCCTTTGCATGGCAAATGAAACTCAAGTTGAAAACAAGTAGGATATTAACTAATGATCTGTAATATTATAGTATTAATAAACAATCGAGAACATTTAGGTGGATAAATACTACTCAGTAATACACAAATAACTAATATCATGTATAAATGATATTTATAAGTAGCAATCTTCTAGTACGTGGTTAACACCAAGGGTATAGTCAGCAATTGCTGTAAAACCCGATCAGAGGGGCGTGAAAATTAACACACCAATGCAATAATGCTATTTTTATATACGTGCATTGAATGTTAAATTTCACATCTTCTGAAAATCAAGCGATCCTTTACAAAGAGATAGGGTCAATTTGTCCAGGCACCTGTATATTTCTTCTCACACTCAATAAAACTATTGTAATAGGTGGTATAACAAACTAGGGTGGAAATTACGTTATAAACAGTAACGGGTTCCTGGCTTCTTTGGGACACAGTGTAAAAGTTAGTTTTAGCCAATCAACGACTTCATTTTTAATACAATTGCTATCATTGACCAATTTCGGATTTACACATTGATGACTTAAGTCCAGGTAGAGACAATACATGTACAGCAAGAATTTAAATTTGAACGGTAATTAATTATGTTTTTTACAATGTGAGGTAAAGCCAACCCCAAAAGCAGGTGCGATACTTTACTACATTTAAATCAAACCACATGTTATATTTATCGCCGTTGTACACATATGGAATGGACTGTCGAATTCGGGCCTGTTCTACAGCCAAGATTACCTGCGTTGCCCCCTCAAAGAGCGGCGTAACCACCAACCTTAAACCTGGGTATGTTTGAACACAGCCTTGCCCCATATAAAGCCCTGAACGATTGCGTTACCAAGATTCCTCTAACAAAACTGTCCTGGACTTAGAACATAGGGCAAATTCCATCTAAGGATCGCCAAAATTCCTTCAAGACTACTCGCAAGCATATCCAACAGTAGCTATGCAAGTTAAGACCTCCCAGTTCTCAGTTTTATGACTCCGCAATAAACAAGGCTAACGAAGAGTATAATTAGACCAGATTTCTACAAAGGAAATAAACGCTTACCAGAGCTCTGTCTTGTAATAAGCTCGAAACTACAGATTTATCGCCCACTCTACCCGTGGTTTTATGTGATATGAAAACAAATTCGCCACAACACATTTCTGGTGCAAAACAGACAGAAAAGGCTCTCCACGTGCAACGACCTCAATTCAACATAGACATCTCACCGTGGTGATCTTCTCAAAGGGCTCTAAAATGTTTCACACCAACATGCCTTGACGATGCTGTCTGCTAATCTGCCACAAAGCGGAAAAAGAAGCCTTCGCCTTGTGAACAAGCTACGTATCATTGGTTGCAAACCTAGCAGGCGAAATCTTTCACAACACGAACATTATAATGTTCTCACTACATTTCGACTATCTGTTACAATAAATAAAACTTGGGTTCGTCACCAAATATAGTGTCTTCTTCCTTCGAAAAAGATCGATCATAAAGATCAGTTAAATAGGTGATGACTTTCAAAAGACGATAAAGATTGTCACTAAATCTCGTGTATTTAGGGCAACTGCCTCGCTGGGCGAATATGTTGATATTTGGGTGTCGATAGTTGTAAAATACAGCTGTTTGAATATAAGTATCAGTACGAGGCCGGATTGATAGTGTCCCCGATGGTGGCATTTCAAAACATGTGGTATGGGAATTTGATAGCCTTAGGTGTCTCGTTGAAAATGAAAAATTAATTTTACTATGTGACGAATGAACAGACCAAACTGGAGCCCCTGAAAATCGCTTAATTAGGCAAAAGGAAATTGTTCTTCTTTACCCCGTGAAGGATCCATGAGATCTATTTCACTTAAGATCACAGCGTGTTTGGAAATCCTCTTGATAGTCAAATTTTATTCTTAGTTGTGTACTACATTTCGAAACTAGTCTAATGATTGCTTCTATCGTCTTCCATACATTTTTATGACTCTGGAAATGGTACTTATCAATCCGTATTTAAATATATAATTAAGTATGAATAGAGAATTTAAATGTAACTATGAATGTACATTTTAATTCGGATTTAATGGAAGATGTAAATGTACCATTTAAAATGTTGTAGTAGAATTAAGGGGTACCATGTTACAGGAGAAACTCCCTTTACGACAGGTCATAAGTTTAAAGGGTTTGGTAACTCAGTATGGGTGGTGGGGCTTAGACTGGAATAAAGAGGGACTAGCTCGCTATGGTAAAAATAATTGTACCTGGAAAGATATGGGAACAAATTCGTGTTATTTTTAATGGTGCTTTTCGTCAACCAGGAAAATGTCCTTCGGGTATGGATAGTATGTTTATTCTCAGCTGCAAAATTTGGACCTACCATCTTTCGTGATCTCTGATAGTTTATCTAACTGTAAGAATACGCGGAACTGCACTTTTCACAAATGTAACTCGTACATTAAATTTGGAACTCTAATAAGGTAACATTAATAAAAAATACAATTATGTGGGCATGAGCGGAAGGTCAAAACCGCAAAAAAACAATGGTAAGAAAACAATCCCTAAGAATTTGACTTGTTCGTGACGTCATGTTGGGCTATAAACAAATCTTCATATGCATTCGCCTGAGAAGCAATTGCACAGAGAAGAAACCTTTTGATAAACTGTTACAGAGAGCTTAAGGCATTGCTGCAGTATTTAAAGAATGCAGAAAATCTTTAGCTTAGCATATATTACATATTCTAAATTTACAGCAGGTTACATATGCTGTAAAACAAGTTTAACTTGGCAGAGCGCAGAGAAGTAAACGGCAATGACGTGGAAATTCGAAGATCTATGGCCGGCAGCTAGAGCTAGTTACCGGTGGCAAGTTTGCTTGAAATTCGGGTTCGAAAATGGAAGCCGCTTCTGGCGGTCTGCTCGATAAAACAAAAAAAACAACCAAAATTGAGAGATTGATAGCGAGCAATCGGCGTTGATCTACACGCTGGTAATGAAAGTTTCTTCAGGAATGTGAAAAAATGAACAACGGCAGTTTAAAGACTCGCTAAGAACGTTGGCGTCGATTTACAGGGTACGATTCTACAAGGCTACGCCAGAATACAAAACGCACGGAGAGTAGGGGAGGAGTGGGGTCCGATAAATTCAGCTCAGATGAGACGGGAATCGGAATTTGAGATTGGGAGGCTGTGTTTTGAAGACTAACCCAAAGGTCGTACTTGGTTAAAATTTTGTACGGTCAGACTTTTCCAGACAGAATACACGTAACGAAAACGTTCACATCACAGAAGGACTCCTGACGATCCTTGAGCGACAAAAGATTGGACTGAACGACTTGCCAACAAATTTACATATAAGAATATTAATCTTAAGCCCTGCTAAGTCTGTATACACAGCGTTTACCTCGGTCCGGACATCGAACGATTGAAATATTTTATCAGCACAATAAATTAAGTTAGACTCAACATATGTTCCTGGGAAAAAACTCATTGTCATGTACATTTTGAAATATGGTACTATAGACAAATTTCGCAGTTCAGGACCAAATCGAGATAGGTCGCTAGTTTTCAATTTTATTGCTGTCCGCTGACTTAAACACAGAAATCATTTGCACCGGTTTCCATATATTAGGACATGTGCCAGTTATAGGAACATGTATACAGTATAGCTAAAGAAGTGCCAAATCTTTTAAAAGAAAAGTGGGGGGGATATTATTCGGTCCAGCACCCTTACTCTTATCAAGAGCACCGAGTGCTCCCCCCACTTGATCGGTGGTTACTCAGGAAACGTTTTTCTCAAGATGAACTTCCAGAAGTTTTAAGATTAACATCAAGCTGAGATTTTCATCTATACATATATAAAGGAAAGTCACAACCCTGACTAATCAACGCAGAGCCGTAACCACTGGTACTACGAAGTTGAAATTTGGGTGGAAGATTCAATTTGTTACGTAAGGTCGTGCTAAGAACGGATTTTTGAAATTCTACCCGTAAGGGGGTGAAAAGGGGTAAAATGTGTTTTTACGAATTCCTCAATATCTCTTACACCATATGAGATATCGACTTGGTGTTTACTTGAAAAGATTTTCAATGCAAATGCCTAGAAACGTATTTCAGGATTTTGCCCTAACTAACCCCTAAAGGTTCAAATATGGAATCGGGGTGAATTAAAGAACCCTTCGTATCGCCTATGTTTCTTCAGTTAAAACATTCTTTTTTCTCATATAGATGTATTTTTAAAATATTTAAAAAGTGATTTCAGGAATTTTGAAAAATTCACGAATTCCTCAATATCTCTTAGACCCGATAAGATATCGACTTGCTGTTTGATTTCATAGGTATCCAAGGCAAATGTCTAAAAACACATTTCAGGATTTTGCCTAATCAACCCTTAAAGGTGCGAATCTGCATTCGGGGTGAATTATAGAACCTCTTGTATGTCTTGTGTTTGTTAGGTTAGAGCATTCTTTTTGTCATATAGATGTGATTTTAAAATCCTTAGAAAAGGGTTTTAGGGTTTTTAAATTTCACCCCTAAAGTGGTAAAAAGGGAAAACTGAAAAGGGGTAGGGGGTTAAAATTATAAATTATTTCCTCTCTGGGTTCATTTCAGAATAAAAGGGGCTGAAAGAATTTTTAGAAATTTTACTCCTAAGGGGTGAAAAAGGGTAAACTGTGTTGGCACGAATTTCTCAATATCTCTTAGAATAAAAGAGGAGAATTTCTGAAATTCCATTCCCTTGTGGTGGAAACAGGTATCCTGCTAACAACATTTACCAAGTACACATATTTTTGATGATATCTCATTGTTATACTAAAACTATAGTTTCATCAATCTATACAAGGATAACGACAATTATATACACATTTCAGGGAAGAATATTGTTTTCTTTTTACTTACAATATTGTTTTGCAGCCTTTTTTAGTTCAGTGTATTGAGTGAGGGGAAGGGGGGAGGGGAGCAGAATTTATTTAATATTTAGAAGAAGAAACAAACATTTGTAGTCCGTACGAAGAACGGGCATCTTGCTAGTTTCCTATATATGACAAAATAGTCGGTTGCAATAATTTGTTTTGATCTGACTCTAAGTAAGTTAAACGCCATATAATTTAATCCATTCATGTATTTCTTGTTACCGAAAAGGAAGAAGATACAATAGAAGAAGAACATACTATACTGTATTGCTTGTTGGAATATATATTAGTAGTCTAAGAGAGACCAGAAACTCATTATGGATGACACAATACAAGATGAACACTGTTTACAGGAGGAACTACAGGACCGTAGCTACCACCGGGGCAGCGGGGGCAACGCCCCGGGGCCGCCGAACATAGGGGGCCCCGAAAGCGGAGGAAGTTTTTGTACGAAATTGTCTGTTTAAACATTAAATAATTTTAACTAGTATTTGAAGCTTCAGAGATTTGTGGACGTTGGAGAATATCTCAAGGGTTTCGCCAGAGTAAGATTAGGATGGTGAAAAAAACACTTTGATGAGTTATGTGAAGACGAGAGATTATAAGAGCCAGAAGCTAGACACTTTATGCACTTAACTAGATAACCGATTTCAGAGTATAAAAGCTGTTATTGACACTTATCATGCAATCCAGCCTAAATGTCTTATCAAAGCTGGTGAAAAAGATGTCCACGACAAAGCAGTTGATTTTGTTAGAAGGTTTCCGGATGATGTGTCTTCAACATGTTCAGTTAAGACGTAATTTAAAGACAAACTTGAGAAAATGAGCAGCGTCAAGGAATTTGCAGATCTGTTGATAATTGCTCACAGCTCACCTTCCCCAACTTATTCTGATATATTATGTACTTGACAGTTCCTGTGACCGTAGCTAAGGCTGAACGGTCATTTTCAAAACTGAAATTGATCAAGAACTACATGCGAAGCACTATGGGACTGGAAAGGCTAAGCAATACAGGGTGTTAATTAAGTACGTAGACAAACTTTAAAGGGTGATTCCTTGATCAATTCTAAGATAAAAGGTTTATACAAACATGGGGCCTAAACGGCTTCGTTTTCAAAATACAGGGTGTTGAAGTTTAAACAAAAAATTTTTTTTTTCAAAAATTTTGAAAACGGCTGAGGTATTCTAGTGAAACTTGGTGTAGGTTAGTATTCATAAAGTGGCATTGTTTGGTCAAAATAATAGTAATTTATTATACAAGACGATAAAGTTAAATTTTATCCACAAGTGAATCGTTTAACGTCGAGACGAAGTCGAGACGTTAATGATTCAAGAGTGGATAGAAATAACTTTATCGTCGTGTATAATACAATATTTTTTTCTATAGCAAGAACTTTAACACTTTCAAAAGAAAATAATGACAGTCAATCACATTTCAAAATGTCAGTAGCTAGATTGGGTTGCTACGATAATACGAAGCTGTCATATTTAATTTAAACAAAAGTTAGAAAATTAAATTACTTTATCTATCCTTGATGTTAAAGTGCTACTTTATCTACCCTTGCTGTTAAAATAAAACTTGACCTTTTGTTTTGAGTTGATAAAAGCACACTTTAACATGTGCTATAGAAAAAATGTAATTTATTTCCACCAGTGGCGTGCATCGGTCACCTCAGTTACCTTATTTTAGGAAAATCTGGTACGCCAAAAGTTTTGTAGCTATTGTAAGATTGTTTGTTATTAAATAATATTTTTAAAACTTCTTTAAGTTGTATTTTGAAAACGAAGCCGTTTAGATCCCATTAAAGTCCAACGAACGAAATTGCTGTTACAGATTTTACCGTTTTTCTCGAAAAAGGTTTATTCTATCAAAAAAATTAAAGATCTTTTGTATAGTTTCAATGGATGAAGCTAAAAAACTGGAAATGAATAATAATTCTGAAATAACTGAACTTGATTTATGCGTAAAATTCATTATTTTTTTAAAAATAGAGAAAGGGGGTAATTATATAACATACGTTTAAATATGTCCCCCCATCTCCATATTACCTCACCAAAATTTAATGAAAATATTTGAAACCGTTTTTGAGATACTGCCTTGTAACATTTAAAAAAAACTCACCTAGTAGGCATGCGTGCATGTCGTATAATCGGTGGTACTCCGCCTGGTGCAGAAGTATTTACATCGCGTTAGGCGTTTTCTGCGTGATCTAACGACTATCACTAACTTAATAATAATAACCTCTGTCGCTGCAGTATAAGGCTAACGCCTTAGCCAACTGGTTGGCAAGCTTTTACTGTTTTATATTAAACTCAATGTGACAAGTAAATATGCGTTTTGTCTGTCTGAAATGCCCATTCTTCTATCTTAACAGAAAAAAAAACACCAAATAGCAACCCGCAACGCTATTGAAAAAGGCTTACTAAATGAAAGTAGTGTAGAGGTAAAGGGAAAGATAAAGTGGGGGCCCCATAATTATTTGTTACCCCATGGCCCCCATACCTGTAGCTACGGTCCTGGGGAACTACGTTTACGACATGTGACATGCTTATAGGAGTCCAGTATATCAGCGTGAGGGTGGGTTTGAGATTGAAATGGAATGGTGCTCGCTCGCGATAGTTAATGCGGATGTTCCTGGGAACAAATTGGCACTAATTAAGACCCAGCTGGTGTGTAAACCGGTGATGTAATGCAGAGATTCGACTAGAAAACTGTTCTGTCCGGCGATTTGGACTTACCTTGTTTCCGAATGTTCGAAACACCTTCTTTGACTTCAAAATACGTTTTTCAAATAGCAAACAATTTCAGAACTATATTAAAATAACGTTAATAAAATTACAACCATGTAGCAACCAAAACAATTCCTAACAATTCCACCTGCTTTTCATAACGTCGATACACGATACGGGAAACCTTTGAGGGCTCCCTCAACTCCGTCTTCTTCTTTTTTGTGTGCGCTAACAGCAGCGGCAGTAATTTTTAAGCAGATGAAACTAAAAAGAAGGGAATCTTTTCCTGCACGACAATACATGAGCATATCGTATATAAGCAGAATATTGCTGAAATTGAGTACACTAACCACATAATTGTGGAAGTTACATCATATCTCGGACATTCTTAGATTTACTTGATATCCGTATACGTTCCAGATACCAAAAAAATCAAAAGAAGAAGCAGAAAGTTGATACAATGCTAGAATAAGATACGTGAAGAAAATCTCAATAATACACTTGTGAGGATTCACGGAAGTACGAGACCTAGTATAGATTATATAATATGCAACACAGTTATAGATCTTACGCAAATATTGAACGTGAGACCTATAACATCCACTAATTTCGGCTCCGACCATCGCATGATAGTTTGCATACTGAAATTGGGAGTACAAATCAGTAATCAGTAACTTACCACAAAAACAATAGAAAACAAGACGCAAGTATATGATATCTGCACAAGAAAAGATTGAATAATACAATTGTCTGATATGCTGACGATGTAGTTATTCTATCCGACGGTGAAGACAATTTGCAAAGATTCCTGTTATCGAAGGAACCACAAAAATGTAAGCTAGCCTTGAATAGTGAAATTATTCAGAAAGTGATATTATTTACACACCTAGACGTACAAGTAGTTAAAGCTGCTGCTATTTGTAAGATTGATACCAAATTTTTGCCTACTATAAACCATTTTCACTATATGTGCACATTTGAGGGCTGACCAGCTACACTAAAGACGGCATACGTTTGTTACACACACAAAAGCCTAACTCCATAAATCATTACAAAACGAAGGCCAATGAGTCTGTAATACAGCAAATATAACCAGATAGAAACGAGAACTCATAAACCCAAAGTATAGCCACAGTTATAATAATCTGCAAAGTAACTCTAGATATGATATGGGGAAACAATTTTTTAGACATTGAGAGTAAAGCGTGAAACTTCAAATCATGCATACAACCCATAATGACATGTGTACCGAAAACTGGTGCAGATAACTCTGCAAATAGGCAAACTGCGGAATGAAAAACATTACATACTATAACTGAAAAGACAATGAGCGATATTGAGACACGCCAAATTTAAGGCGTTGTTGACGTAACAAAGACGAGTGTGGAAGTAGGACGTTATTAGAATGGACAACAACCGACTGATACGCATGGCACTCAATGGAAAAATGGCGTATAAAATGGAAGAAAAGCTGGAAATTTACATTGCAAAAGAATGTTTGAAGTAAAATACAGTAAGACCTAAATTAATATGAAGCAGCAAACCGAGAAGTTTGAGTACTTAAAAGACTAAAAGAGGCTGAATCGATAGTTACTGACAAAGAGGAGGTAGGCTAAAAAGAAGCGTTACAGAAAATTGCATGGAACATCTTAGACGATACTGAGGTTATTTCTGACAAAATGAAACGCCAGTCAAATACTGTTTTCTGTTTTCCAATCGAGCGCAACGTGCGAGCTCTAATTAGGTCCGCTTTACACAAAGACGCAATCGCGAACCCCTTGTTTGTCCTCCTGGGAGACATCAAACAGGGCGCCGCCCCCGGTGCATTCCTGCGGTTACGTGACGCTAATAGCGGCCTCGGTAAGTTGATTGCATTAAGGCGCAGTGCATGTCCTCGTGTTTGCTCTACGTGGGCGTCCTAACGCACTGAGATCCTGATCAGAGGGTTGAAAACAGCCTGGTTAACCGGAAGGGGCGATTCGAGCGGAATTCAACAGATTGTTCACGCCAACAGCCTGCCAGTAAAATCTCTGTAAATAGCGCGATATGGACGATAATGCGATCGCTCGTGGCATACTCGATTCGAGTCCGCATTTTGAACGCTTTTGGTTGTCTTGCGAAATGCGAAAGGCCAGTGGCGTCCACGTTGTTCACTTTTAACTATGATCCCTATGCTATTGTAAGACGACTCGAATTATGTGGTGAATCGAAATAAATAATTGATAGAGGTTTTTCTACGATTAGGTTTAGATGATGCAAATGTAACTAAATGGTAATACGTAACAGGCAGGCAAATAAGGGTAACAAAGGCTGGGGACATAGTACAGCTTTGAGGTTAGAAAGAAGCTTACATATTTGGGGGACACTTTGACAAACATAATATCAAAAGGGGATGGGATAAAAACTACTAAGTAAGGGAAGTAGAGTTGCAAGGATGCTCTCAATGTTCCGACAGACAGTACTTTATTCTAGCGAAACATTGAACATGACAAAGAGTATCGAAAATCATCTGGGTGCATGGGAAAATGTATGAAAGATAAAAACGTGGTGTGTGGAAGCAAAGAACTAGTACAGAAGTGTACGAGATGTTTGGAAAAGATAGTGTAGTGAGTCGTGTAAAAAACGTACGGTTAACATTCCTACTACACCTTCCGAGAATGCCAGATGAACGAGCTAAAATGGTTGGAAGTGGTGGTCAGAGACAAAACACATGAGTACAGAGAACTCGAAATTGGAAGTAAGTACAAGTACCGAATGGAAAGAGGTAGTAAGAGATTTGTATCTACCAAATACTCGTATGTTTAGCTAAACAAGATATATTACAGAAAATGATAAAGCTTATTGGTAAAAGCCACCTTGCGGTTTCATGTGAAGCTCTGTAATGTATGTAGACCTTTCATAGTATCTCGGCACATTATAATGCAATAAATAGAACGGTTTAGAACAATTTGCTATAGCAGTCTGAGCAAAATCAGTAGGGTGAACTGTATTAATGTCAACTTTCATCTTAATCGTAGAAGTTTATTACAATTAGATACGACTCGAATAGGTAAACTATCGTGGAAGTCAACCAAATGAATTCAAAATACGGGTAACATGTAAATGCCTCTGAATTTAGTACATTCAAAACGAACCCGGAACTTAAATTATCTGTTAACTTGAAATTATTATTACACAAATAAAACAAGGTTCGCTATATTGGTATGGTTTTTCCCATCGTGTGCGCGCAACAACAACGGGCTACTCTTTCAATATTCGCAAAATTTGCTGTAGATAACTTGATCAATATTGGGAGTTACTCGGCAAAAATAAATCGAGAAACCGCCAAATATTTTGGGCGACCAACAGGCGATTTTACTTCCAAATAGGGTGAAATCCTGATTTTATGACATAATGCAGCAGTTCACTAGATCATAATACCGGTTCTGCACCTGATTATTGACATTTGGTGATAAATCTGCCTATAAAACTACATCAAAAAGATAAAAAGATAAGTCTTACCGCATCGGAAGTAAAGCTGTGACCCAAAAATTTCCAAAAATCGAAATTGGAAATATCTCTATTTTAAAGTTGTATACGAAAAAATATCAAAACGGAATACCGGTTGCCAATCCAAAAATTAACAAAAGCTATACACGTAACCTGATACGCATGACGTGAAAAGTTGCCGAAAGTACTGTGAAAATGGAGGAAACAATGTTTTAGGACCATTGCAATATAAAAACAAATTTTCAGCGTATTGTTACGATGTTATAGGTAGTAGCAGCTTTTTTAATAAATTTTTGAAAATGGCCGTTACTATTTTTGTTCCTAAAGTATTCATCCTGTTTGATTGCAGTTCGAGTTCCATTTCGATTTAATCGAATTTGGTAATTTTCCTTGAGTAACAGTTTGGATTTTGTTAATGTTAGCCGATGACTTAGTGATACGACATCTCGTAGCGAGAGAGTGTCGATGGCACAAGTCACTTTCGGGAAATTGCACTGCTTGCCTAAAATACGCATAAGCAGGATAAAACCTCGGCTGAAACGCTCAGTGCGATGGGTGGGGTCTTTCTAACATGACGAATCTGTAGGGACAAGCGTGGCAACATATACAAGGTGTTGCCACAAAGGTGGTACGGGGGTTTCAAAGAGGGCACCACGAACTTTGATTGTACAATCTTCTTGTAAAAGTTCGAAGTCCAAAGGGGTTGGTGAATAATTGCTTCGACGCTCTCGTATATCGAGTGCCACAGCACGTAAACTTACCTGTCGGTTGCAGGTCTCGCCAGGATCCGCTGTATAAAATCTATACATAAGCTGCCACTACTGGCAAAGACACACCAAAACAAATCATATACATAAAAACAGCAGTTAAAGGAAACATACAGATAACAGTAAACAAATGAGGTCTATTGATCTCAGAAAAATACAACACAGTTACAAAGTGTTCTAAGAATTTAGAAGTTAATGGGTTAGTTAGTTATGACTAATTAGGTTACATTCCAGCAGCATCGCCATAACAACATGACGCGGTGGCGTTGATATGAGAACATTGGGCTAGCCTGGGACATTCCAGTTAGCAAGCGGCCATACCTGAGGGGTTCCCACATAACATCTTACCAACAGCGTAATACTTCTTTGAATACAAGCAAATGTACGTGCTTAAAGGGCCGCAGTGACAACAGGTTAATAGCACTAACGCTGTCAATCTACACCGGGTTAAACCGGTATAAACGATGTACAAAAAGGTACCTGAAGGGCGTACTGACAAGAGGTAAATAATTCTAACGTCGTCACTGATGTAAACTGGGTTAAACCTGTACAAATGATGCACATAAATGTGGCTGAACGGCGAGTGGGCGCTAACTGACTTAGGAATACAAAGATCACAGTACCTGTGGAGCTGCTCCAAGGGCCGCATTCCCACGTGGCTGGAAGTCGTCAAGAGAGCACCTGAGCGGCGAAACAGGGGGGTCTTGCACGTTTCCAAAGGGGAACCTGAACCTCGGCGATGATAAAAACTCGCTGAATTCTTGCGTAAGCAAGCGAAATTCGTGATGTTTACCAACGGGATGCACGAATTGCAACCTGACCCATATATCTGACCCTCTTCAGGCCAATCCGTCCTAGGACGCTTTTGGGGGCCGCATGGTCACTACGATACCACTCCAGGGATCAGGGGGACGACATGGGGGGTCGGAATCATGGCGCCCACACACACACAAACCAATCACGCTGTGTACTCTGCGATAGTTCGAGACTAAACCCCTTTTAACGACTGAAAATCGAATAGCGGAAGTTATGCTTTAATCATGCAAAGGAAACCGCCGGTTAGCCGCCCCACGACCTTGGCCGTAGGGGCAGCGTAAACACCACACACCAAAACCCACTTGTTGTGTTGTAGTAAGCTCGCGCAGGAATCACGGAATCAAGCCACGTTTCTCCGAAAAAATCGGAAGTGGTGGCCTACTATTTGTCCTTACACGTCATCAGCACATTGGCAGATGTCTGCAAGTTTGTATTTCGGCGGAAGGGTCGGGGTAAATTCGATCGCTCACGTCTAGTCTCACTCGCACAACTTATTCTTTCTATTCTTGAATTTTACGGGATCTCGGGAGTTGCAGACAAAGCACATGTTCCGAGCTGTCGCTGAAAAGAATTAGATGATGACGCGTGATATTTCGACTGTTCCTAACATAAATACTGGTCAAAATAAAATGTTCCTTTTAACAATTCAATATTTTATCAAAGTTCTTGGTATCATAAAACATGATATTTTGTAACAGTCCTAAAATAATGGAATCTACTTTCGCTTTTACAGTAATTTAGAGGATTTAGATAGTCGTTGTGATGTTAGTTTGCCTAGGTAGGTTCTGGCAATGTTTAAATCCGCAATTGGCATACCCTTTTGCAAGAGCTATTTCTGGTTTCAATTTTTGGAAATTTGAGGCTTCACTTTAGTTCCGAGTCTGTTAACCGCATATTTTTGAAGCGTTCAGTAAATTGATTTATCGTCAATAATCTGGTGGAGGTTTAGTATAATGATTCTGTGAACTGCTACACGTTTTATTGAATTTATTTTAGGTACTTTTCCGATATTTTCTACGTTCTACAATCCATTGCAAATTTTCGAAGGAGCCGCCCATAGTGTCTACTGCTTGTTGAGCTGATCATCGCAAGCTCGAGAAAGCCCTACCAACTGGTAGCACGGAACTTTCTATACCAGATGGCGATTAATTATATCTTCCGACGCCCGCGGTCAACGAGTGCAGGTCAGAGGTATTTTAATCAACTGTTAGTGTACTCCGGTCCGCAGACATCCTTGTGTTTCTCTTCTAAACAACCATGCGCATTTATGCTGTATTTTCTATATGTCAAGAATAGTAGACGGGTGGTGTCACTGATATATGCGCATTATCTAACGACTGAGCGAAGTGCTTGTTTTTGAATAGGACTTTCTTTATGATTGCCTGCAAGCGATGGGTCTCGTTGCCTAATATAATCTACGGATAATTCTATTAAATCGTTTTTCTTGAGTACACGGTATTGGTAATTTCAGTTAGGGTTTTATTTACTTCGTCTGATCGATTCCGAGCGCTTTTAGTTAAACCAACTTTTTGTGCTTGTTATGAAAGCAGGATATTGTCTGTGCATAACTTGTGGAATTTTTGTTAGTGTTACGATTTTGGGTGAGCATTGTAGGGTAATTTTTCTCATGTAACGAACATTTATGCACACTACTTTGTGGTTGATTAGATTTTTGTCTTTTCTTCCTTGGTTTTCTTATTTTCAAAATGAGATTTGTCTTTTATCTGTGGATTGGTTTGGATTTGGCTTCTCGTACTGTGAGCTTGCTGTTCTTGTTTCTAGTATTAAGGTTGGATGTGTTGGGCTTGTGTTTAGAGATTGAAGTGAATGATAGTGAAAGGGCTGTTTTTCTTAGAAGTTTTCGCCAGTCTGCCCACCGGCGCGGCGCGGTGCTACTTGTCTATCTAGTTGTAACTATTAGTATTAGTGTCACATTTTGGTAGCCATTTTCTCCGGTCTTTTTCTCCTTCACTTAGGGCTTGGGTCATGGAAATGATCTCAAAGTTTCTGTTTTTGCAAATCTTGATCCTAATTACTTATGTTGAGTTGTCTACGCTCCTACTTAAGTTCCCAGAATTTTGAGAAATCTTTGGGCTGATAATTTTACTTTTTGGAAATTGTCAGTTTATAGGGGCTGGCCTTTACATTTCTCTCTTGGAAATATTAATTCTTGATACTGAGTTGTGGGGTAAGATGCATTTTTGGGGGTTTTTGCACACGCTTGAAGTGTGAATTTCATTATCCAACAGTTTCGGATTCAGAACTTGTGTGTTAGTTTGTGGTTCGCTGTAATCTGACTGGTTAAACCAGGATGTAATGGCAGTTCAGAAGCAACGAAACTGTTTTCGTCTGATTTATGTCAGGCCTTGAATTTTTCTATAATTATAGATTTTTATGATTTTTTCTAATTTGTGCATTCTCAGTTACTTGTTTGAGTGATTGCCAAGCGAATCTGCAAGTCACATGCACGTGAATAAGTAACAATTGAGTGGTTTGGATTCCTACCCAGGTGTTGGAGCTTTGCTTTACACCTTTCACTCCTCCAATTGTACCTCACGCTCGGAGAAAAACCTTCACTGCATTCGTTGAACCGCACCAATCCCGTTGGCTTACAAACGCCTTTCGACGGATTGCACTCCAGCCCCTTGTTGAATGGTACAACGTCAGAGGTATTTATCCTGCTTTCCCCGGGAATGTCCTATCGTGGTGAGTCAAATCCATGCCCCTCACTGAAATTTCAGCGTGTACCTTGCAGGAATTCGATTTTAAAAGAGATTACTTATCGTTCTTGAGCAATTTTCCAGTCTTCTGTACATACATGAAAAATCAAGTTCAATCATTTAACATTTTTCACAACTAATGGGCAGCCATTCCTTAATTAATCAAAATTATATTTTAAGATCAGTAGGTGCAGTAAGCTCAACTCTGCTTTAAATATGGCTAAATAATGAAAAGTGGAGAAAAAATGGTGAAGCACTCGTACTCTTAAACCCCTTTAATCCGCCATTGAAATCCGAAAATAGGGCATTAAGGCTTAGATTGCCAATCCACTAATTCCCAGTAAGGACGAGTGGGTTTAAAGATGCTTTCTGTGGCGTCAGATGGTGTTTTTTAAGAAACCGTGGGTACTAGCAGTACTTAAGCCAGCTGGAGGATCGATAAACGCTCTGCATAAACATCGGTGGGAAGCAATATGCAGCAGCGTGGGCGGCGGCTGTTCGATTCAGATTTCTGTATTTGGATATTGTCGGCGAGAAGTTCGTAGAATACTGCACACAAATGAAGAAAGTTATATTGGGAAGAAATCCACGTGCGAAGAGCAATAGCTTTTGAAATTAAATTCTCTGACACTGCGTTTTCCTTCAAGCATGTTTTAATAAATTGCGCCGGAAAATTTTCCACGACGTTATCTCAGCAAGTGAAAAATCATGGCGTTTGGAAATTGAATTTCCCGCACGGAAGGATTCCAACTGCAGATTTTTGTTTAATAAATGTTTGTTGTTATTGCTGCGAATTCGAGCGTTTAAGCTTGATGGAGCTAGCAGCTTTCATGGACGTCATTTCGCGAGATGCGCCAGTCATAGATAAAAGGTTCACTGAAAGGGACTTCCTGAGAGGTCGGGCTTCCGGGCCTTGAATTTCATGAGCATCGACCAGCACTACCGTACGAAGTTCTCGCAAACTTGGGCCTGCAGCTTCTTTACTGCACGTGGCTGAAGGGTTGGCCAAACAGGGTTTTCGGTTTTACATAGAACTGCAGTTTCTTAAACTGAAGTTGGAAAACAGCAAAAGGTTCGGGAAACGTGGTCCTATGAATAAAACAGTAGATCCCCTAAGGCAGATCTGGGTGTATGTACGTAGTCTCAAATTGAAATAGTTTTCGCAGCTGTAAAAGTTTTCTGAATAAAACATCTTGCGAAATAGTTGAAGTACCACATTGGGATCTTTGAACGAAAGGCCGGTTATGAAGTAACGAATTTATTTGGCATTTTCGTAATTATTGGGAAACCTACGGTTACATACTATCTTGGGCAAGTTTGTTTTGTAAGTATTTTAAACAATCATTTGGAAAAAGGTGTAGCATGCTTTGTAACAATAATTTTAAGTATACATTACAGTTTAAGAGTACACATTTTACTAAGTAAATAGTTACATAACGTGATTCAAGTTCTCGCAATTTTTGATGGTAACAGTCGCACATTAGATAAAATATGTTTTACAGACTTGGGTAGCTTGACAAAGCATACATTAATGTTTATCTTTCCACATTTCATTAAAAAAATACCATTCCAAGTACTCAAATTCCTGATATAATTGAAAAAAATATAAATTACAATTTAAGGTATTGAAAACAATGCAATTGGTAGGATATTCACAAAAGACATTTGGTGTTATATTTTTAATAAGCAGCTTTTGCTGCGGTTTGGTTAATTTTAGCTTGATTACTTTCTCATATTAATTAATTTGCCTTTTTATGGGTAGTTCAGAGCCAGAATCCGATTCATCCTCGGGTGTATATCGTGTATATATTATCTTTTATGTTGCAAGTAAACTTTTCTTAAATTAAAATTAGTTACATAATATATTTAAAATATCAAACCATCATATAATACACATTTGGGTTGGATGGTGGAGAACTGCCCCTGGCTGGCTGGCAACCAGCTTTAGTTTGAGGTGCCAGCGATCAAACAAACACGTTAAGGGTGGGTCTCAGGTTTGCTCTTAGATACCGGGGTTGGTAACCACAAGAGCGAATTGAAGATTGTAATTCAGGGAGGTACTTTACAGTTCTGGACGGTTTATTTGGGCAGGTCTAAGTCTCAGACTAGCGGCGATCTTTCAGAGCAAAACGACGTCCGAATCGCTTGTCCGGGTTCGACAGGAAAGACTTCTCTGGCTGCACGTGGCTTTAGCTGGAACCAGAGCACCTTGGGGCTGGTCCCTATTGCAGTTACAGCTGGCTGGACTGGCTGTGGAACTCAAGTGTCTTTTGCAAACGGGGAACTACAGAACTACATTCTGGGAAAATTTGAGAGGGGTTGCGCTGGGTTTTGTTGTACGCGGGCTCGCGCAACGCCGGGTTTAGGCTTTATGGCGTATTGCTCGTGCTCTGAAGATGCAAGCACCGATTGTGACTTATGAATAGCGTAAAAAAGTGTATATTTTATCGGTAAATTAAATTTTGTGCAGGTAGTGCTAACACCACATCGGTGGCTCAATTTATTGACCATGTATTTTCTATGTACATATTTACAGGTTAGATGAAGTTCTTGAGCAGAAGTTAGTCCTTCACTGAGAAAAATAGCTTGTAAAGTATACATTTATTCGAATGGAATTTTTGTAACCTCAAAAGTGTTTATTTTAAAAACGCAAAATCGCATAGAACAAGGTTAGAATAAGATGATTGCGACAAAGTAATGATTACAGTTACACCATTTACTGAACAGAATTTTTTTAATCTAAATACTGAAATGGGGCTTCCACAAGCTAAAAAAGCATGAAAAATATTAAATTGCATAAAATATGAATAAATGACAAGATTTGAGAAACTATTGAAAGTTCCTCGATAGTGACGATTATTTATGTATTTATTTGCAATTTCGAGTTGCACACAGTAAATATCAGTTAAGCAACTTCAATTAAAAAACAAACAAGAAGAATATTTCAAATACTCACTTGAAACATGGCGTTGCAAACTGCGTAACAATAGTTTTAAGTATAAATAAAAGTTTAAGGTTATACATTTTACTGAGCATTTTTTCAAGTGTTTACCTAACGTGATTGCAATTTTCTCGTAATTTAAACTATGTTTTCAAGTATTTGCAGACTTGGTTAGATCCACATTGCAGAAAGCTGTTAAGCATAAATTAATGTTTGCTTTTCCACTTTTCATGAAATTATATCGTTCTAAGTATTTAAATTCCTGATATCGCTAATAAAAGTATAAATTAAAATTTAGAGTATTAAAAGCAACGTAAGTTGTAGGATATTCAGAAAAATCATTTTAGGTAGCTGTGATAAAAAGGTATCTAGCCAAACGACCCTTAAAATTAAAGTTTGCGCTGGCCCAATCTAGTGAATATGTACTTTACATGTATTTACAGAACTTGATTGGAATTTTCAGCAAGCAACAAAAGTTTACCAGATTTGCACCGTTTACTAAGGGAGATCGTTTTCGAAGTATTTCAAAGCTTGATTTAAAAATTGTTTTACCTCATTGAAAACAATAAAAATATTAGTTGAATCTAAACATTTTCTTTCGAAAATTGTTGAGATTTCCATTCTGTTTTCAATGAGCGAAACAGATGCGTACCAATAATTGTATGAATGAAATGTATCAAAGGCCACCTGGATGGTTGAGTGGGTTAGCAATCTGCCTAGCAACCAGGTGGATCAGGGTTCAAATCTGACCGTAGCCTAGAATTTTCTCTGAGCGAAAATTGATTTGTTCGCATTAATTAAGTTAGCTTAAATTTAGGCTTAGGATGGTTGAGTGTGTGGCATGTTTGGATGCTGGGGAGCGTAGTGTAGGTCGCGAGCTGCTCATTACCTTCGTTGCACTTCCCGCGAGATATGAATGGTTCTCGACATCGAAAGGTAAAAGAGGCTATAGATAATAAATGAATGAATGTATCAATATATCAATTGTCAATTTATTATGTTAAATAAAACAGTTAGTTGTAACAATTATTATACTATAATTAATTAATTAAATAGTTTCTTACGATATGCAAATTAGGAGTTTCAATGTCAATGACTTAAATTTTATAATTATTTATAAACTGCCAAATAAATTATAGTTGACAGTTCTACAATAGTTATTTACTATACAAGTGGGATATGAGCATCATCAATATACCTGTGTGTAAGTTACAAACGAGTGCGTAGCACGAGTTATGTAAGCATACAAGTATATTAATGATGCTCTTATCCCACTTCTATTGTACAAAATTTTGTCTACTGCCTAAAATTGAGAAAAGTGCATTAACCCATGAAGTCCCTGCGTTACCATATGGTAACGTAAACACGATATTAAAAAGTTGGTTCCTGTAAGATACTTATGACAAGAAACTAGTAGGTGGCGTTAGATTCACCTTGTCATTAGCTCATATTAGCAGGATTTTTAGTTTACTAAAGTGTGGTTTATGTTTAGTGGTTTTATACATAAGTAGAAGAGTCATAATCATGTCAGTGCTCGAAAATCCGGACTTTCGACTACAGTAAGTACAACCATTTTGCGACATTTGTTTATAGTTTTATTATTGTAACAAAATCTTTCTTCTAAAAGATGTTTCTAACCTCAGAAATTTACACGTGGCCAAAGCTTTTCATTTTCTTCCGGTTTTATATTGTTAAAAATAGCGTTACCATATGGCAACGCTAGGACTTACCACTACTGTGTTACTTTATATGTTGATTCTATTGTAGACGTGGTTTTACTCTACAAGAAGCGTTAGAAATGGCTTATGCTGACGGCTGCGATGCTGACCAGATATATATTGAGCCCCCAGAAGTCAGTGTGCTTACAGACGAAGAATCTGGGGATGAAGATGACGTTCCAGATATAAACCATCTACCAGGAAGGCAACTAGCAGCTCCTGCGGAAATTGTATTCTCAAATAATGAAAGAATAGGTTTCGAAGATGATATACAAGTTGCGTCGCCTTCTTCATCAGATAATGTTGCTGCAGCGCAGGAAAGGCAGACAACCAGTCAAGTCCCAAAACTTTGTAAAACGTTTAATTGGGCAAAAGGCGATGTTCCAAATTCGCGATTTCCACCACCTGACTTTTCCAGCTTCAAAAATTTGTCTATCATTGAATTCTTTGAATTATTTTGGACTGATGAAGTAATAAACTATTTAGTACACCAGTCTACACTATACGCTCAGTTTAAAAATTATCCAGATCCGAAAATTACGTTTGAAGAGATGAGGTGCGCTATTGCTATACTCATAATGAGTGGCTACAATCATCTACCTGGAAAGAAATTCTACTGGGATTCAGGTATTGATATGAGAAATGGGTTTGTGTGTGACACAATGAGACGCAATAGATTTTTTACCATATTACAATTTCTACATTGTGCCGACAATAACAACGTTGACCAACAAGATAAAGTTTGGAAAGTTCGCTCTCATGAACATGATGAAGAAAGCATTTCTAAGATACTTTCTTCCCGGAGAAGGTCTCGACTATGACGAATCAATGATCAAATATTATGGTCGCCACGGATGCAAACAATTCATCCGTGGAAAACCGATACGATTCGGTTTCAAGATGTGGTGTATCAATAGTAAATCTGGGTATCTAGTCAATTTCGAGATGTATCAAGGAAAAATTCCTAACTTGAACGAAGAATATGGGAAAATATTTGGTAAGGCAACTGCACCGTTTATATCTATGTTGAACGAATTTCCAGACGATAAGAAAAACGTTTCCTATAAGTTTTATTTTGATAATTTGTTTACTAGCGTTTCCCTTTTGAACTACTTACGTGACAATGGGTATGGTGGTACTGGAACTATACGCGATAATCGCACTCCAAGGGGTTGTCCGTTACCTGATAAGAAAACTATGAAGAAAAATAGTAAGAGAGGCGACTATTTTTCTATATTAGATAAAGAAAATGGTATAATATTAGTGCGCTGGATGGACAATAATGTGGTAACTGTAGCGTCGACTTGCCATGGTGTGAATCCAACCGGAAATGTGAAAAGGTGGTCCCAGAGTGAAAAGAAAAATATTGTCTTACAAAGGCCTTCAGCGATTGGACAGTACAATAATAACATGGGAGGCACAGATCTCATGGACGAGAATGTCGGGCGATATCGCGTCGGTATCAGAATGAAAAAATGGTGGTCATGTATATTCACCTGGCTTTTAGACGTGGCAATTGAAAATGCCTGGATCCTGTATAAAAAATCAGTGAACCCAATAACACAGTTGAACTTCAGAAGAGAAATTGTGCAAGTATATATGACACGCTACGGTACGCCTTCTAAAGGAGCTGGGAGACCGGCAACATCATTATCAAGTGTGACTCTCAACAGAATAAGCGATGAGATTAGGTATGATCGCCTCAATCATTTGTTAGTACCAGTTTCTAATAAAAAACGTAAACGTTGTGCTGGAGAGGGTTGTTCTTCCAGTGTCCGCACAATGTGTAAAAAGTGCAATGTCGGGATGTGTATAGAATGCAATTTCATTTTTCACACCAAATGATTTTCTTTTTCGTTTTATATAGATTCATTTAGTATTATATGTAGTCTACTTCAATAAAAATTAATAAATTATGTTAGTGCATTATTATCGTAAAAAACATTTTTAACGTAAAATGTAGTAGTCCTTAAGTCCCAGCGTTACCATATGGTAACACCTCATAATTACTATACTAATTAATTCCGGCCACTTCTACCCACACAAATGAATTGTGTGAATCACCAGTAAGACAAAAATGTGAACATTTCATCAAAATTCCAAAATTAATTAATTCGGGACTTCATGGGTTAAGAGAAATGTCAGATCTGTCATTTTCAAAAATATTAGTAGGCAGATGTCATTATGTTATTCATTTGACACTACTCAGTTAAGTAATGAAGTCATTACACCACTCAGTTAGGTAATGAATCCATTATATAACTAAGTGGTTTAATGACCTTCATTACCTAACGGAAATAGTGTCAAATTAGTTACATAATGAGTTACTTATCCCACTGGACCAGATTGTTTATTTAAAATATTCTTCATATTAATGTAGTATTCGAAAAAAATTGAATCGTCTTCGGTTGGCCAATGAATCTTACATTTTCGAACGTAAAAGTGAAATCCCACTTATTCTATATACAAAAATAACTATAAAAAATACTGAATCCAACACCTTCTACTAATATAGATTTTACTATTGTCATTTTAAACAAGGAAATTGGCAATTTATATTGCTCAAATTAAATAATCACGTTGCTAGTGGCAAAAATCCACCGAAGGTGTTAATTTAAAAGCAATACCATAACAACGCCTAAATTATCAAAGAAGCTCGAATTAAAAACGCCATTTCGAAGTAATTATTATTATTCATTATATTAAAGGGTTTTGATCTTTGGGAATTGGATAAAATTTTATATAGCTGACGTTGGTTATTGGAACTTACCCTCTTAGAAAATTTATCCCAAAATTTTCTTTTTTGCATGGGTAAATTCTATTATGACCAACTTGTACTATAAATAACTATTACATATAACATATATGTGTGTGGCAAACAAACTTTTTGAATCTAAAGTTATTCCTGAGTGTTTAACAGGATCTGATTTTAAAAGTATGTTGAATCCCATAGTAGGTATAAGGAAAGAAACACAATTTATATTTTTATTAGATAATATCTGATAACATCTCGTATAGTTTAAAGTTAATTTCTTAGTAATATGAAATAGTTGTCAAGTCTTTGAATATCTAAATTAAGCTTTTGGTAGTTCAGTTTCATCTTTTTATCTCTAAAAATGTTTTAAATCGTCATAGTACAATAAAAATTTACTGTATTTAAAGGAAATAGTAATAAATTAATGTATTTATGATGTTTGTAGGTATAGCTGGAAATTTGTAGGTTAGGTTGAAAGAAAAAGTACAGTTTTTCCTTTTTTGGTACGACAACTTGTCCAATTCGTTGATAATGTTAACATTTCGCTACTGAAGTAGCTTCTTCAGAACCATTTTAAATTAATTAAAACACATCTGAAATCCAATTTAATTTAAATTGGATTAATCAATGTATATTTTCATGTGCTACTTGCTCAATTCTTGAAATGTGTATTTTTTAAAATAAATTTTTACATCTTATATTATGAATAGTTGCGATCTATTTCTGTGAATTAATTTTAATTCCAAATACTTTTTTTGAGAAATTATTTTTTTATCAATGTCTTCGGAGGTTTTCACGGCCATTCTCATTAAGTAACAAACGACTTCCGGGATTGGACCGTGTTATTATTGAGATCAAAGATCTCAACCTTTCGCCCACTTTCGTAAGGAGCTTCATCAGGAGGAAATGCAAAAGAGCACGGTAACTAAATGTGTAAACCATGCTAGAGGAGACACTCTACTGCTTTTCCTCCTAATGAAACCCCTTATGAAAGTGGGCGAAACGTTCTTCCCTCAATAATGACACGGTCCAATCCCGGAAGTCGTTTCTTACTATATCAATGTCGTTTTGTTTGTTCGACGTCAGCGTTTCCCAAACTGTGGGGCCTGCCCTCCTTGGGAGGGGGGAGGCTCACAAATCCTCAAAGGACGGCGTAGTAGAATAAATAAAAATATATAAAGTAATAGTAATAGTATATTGAAATTAATAATCTAATACAAAACACTTTATCATAACTTAATGTTTAGCTTTAGCATATTATTATTGTTTTTACAAGATATTTCATATAGCATATATAATGTACAGTCACGGAATTAAAAATCCGGGCGAGTCGTATAGAATATTTTTGCAATTTTTGGGTAATGTAAATTGAGCTTTGCGTTTCTAGGTTAGCAAATGACAATTAAACAATGTAAAGTGAAATCAACAAGCTACTTAATTTTGACTTTGATAAGTAGAGTAAAGTAAGGTGTACACTGAATCATTTTAAGTGCCTGGATTTTTAATTCCGCAACTGTACTTACGAGTACAATTTAAAACTACATAAAACTTACTAACAACTAGCAGTTTATTTAAACAAACTAGTGACTTAAATGCCTTGTTTTGAACTGTAGAACTTGTCCAAGTTTGGTTGTAAATGAGTAATCTCTAACCTTAGTTCACGTTTGATGTTGAGCCGGTTTCTGTATTTCGATTTCATAGAAGCTACTCCAGAATAACCAACGTCACACACATAAGATATAGGAAATAGGAATAACGTTGGAAATTCCTTTGCTGAGTTAATCGAAAACTCGACAATGGTTGTCGACCAAAATTGTCTCTCCTTTTTTGTACCTGATGTTAAATCAATAAGTTGTTCGTCTTCTTCCAGTGATAAATTTGTAGGTGTAACTTCAAACGGGTTTGTTATCCACTCATATTTGGTCAGAAGACTATAATTTTCAAAGAAGTAACGTTTAAAACGTTTAGGTAACGTGTTTAAACGATGTTCGATGCATTTAAAAATGATACATACATTTATATGGCCTGGTTTGTTATCGTTAATAAATGTTTTTGAATCAATAAACATTTCTGTGTTTTACTGTTTATCTTGTTTGACCATAAAGGTCCAATTTACGCCAAAAGCTGTTAATTTGATCTGATGGTTGTAGTATATGAATATTATTTTCTTGCAATTGGGTATTTAAAATATTTAATTTGTCAAAGATGTCAGTCAAATAAGCCAATTTCATTATAAACAGTATGCCAACTAAATTCTCGGCATCTGTGTGATGTTATTTTTTCAAAAACATATATTTTTTGCCTAAGCTCGAAGATTCATTGTATAGCTTTTCCGCTTGATAACCACCGAGATTCGCAATAAACCAGTAGTGCTGTATGGTCAGAGTCCATATAATCGTACATTAAAGAAAATCCTCTTGTCCTTAAACTTGTTTTTATATGTATAATTACAACAGAAACTATAATGGATAATACCAAATAAACTCCTGGACTGATTTCATTTGACACGAGTGATTCCCTATGTACCTATCATGTAGTGAGGAAAGGGACGTTTAGGCGCTCACCTTTAGGCGCGCATTATTAGGCGTGAGCTTTTAGGCTCGAAGCTTTTAGACGCGGACGCTATTAGGCCCCTGGACGTTTAGGCGCCGCAACTTTAGGCGCGGGGACAGTTAGGCGCCACATGAAAGAAATTTTTTGTTACTTAATTATTGCAGTCATTAATATTGAAGAAAAATTCAAACCTTCATAAACAATATATATTCAGCTTTTTACGAGCCTTATTCAGTGTGTTCAGTGTTCAGTGTAAAGTTGTACAAATTTACATATTGAATTTACATTTTATCGATTATGAACAATTAGTTATTTACTTTTTGTATATGGATAGTTTAACGTAGTGAAATTATATGGTGTGTATAATTCCACCACGTTAAACTACCCATATACAAAATGTAAATAACTCATTTTTCATAATCGATACAATGTAAATTAAATATGTAAATTTGTAAAACTTTAACACTGAAGAAGGCTCGTAAAAGCGCCAAATACATATTGTTTATGAAGGTTTTAATTTTTCTTCAACATTAATTACTGTAATAATTACCCAACAAAAAATTTTGAAATCAAGAATAATGTGAATTTCTTTCATGTGGCGCCTAACTGTCACCGCGCCTAAAGTGGCGGCGCCTAAACGTCCAAGCGCCTAATAGCGTCCGCGTCTAAAGCACTCGCGCCTAAAAGTGCGCGCCTAAAGATGCGAGCCTAATGAATCGCGCCTAAACGTCCTAGACCGCATGTGGCATTTTGACTCTTTTTGCATATAAGTGTTTGTAGACCTTCATATTTTCCTGCCATCGCCGGTGCCCCATCAGTACAAACACCAACACAATTTTTCCACTCCATGCCAGAGTTTACTATATAATTACTTATGAGCAATCTGAAACAGATCAGCACCCGTCGTTTTTTTTTTAAATTTCTTTACTTATAGATGCATTATCGCAGTAGCGAACGTAGGCTATCAAATTGTGCATCTTTCATAATATCCGTTGCCTCATCTACCTGAATATCAAATAATTTGTTTCGAAGTTTCGAAAGAAACTGCTTCTGCAGATTCACTAACATATCATCAATACGCCTACTAATAGTATTATTTGATACTGGTATTTTCTGATTGTCTTTAGCATAACTGTCTTCAGGCATTGTTGCGACTATATCAACGGCAGCAGAGAGAATAAGATCGTCCGCAATAGTGTGAGGTAGAGATGGAGGCGTGAGTGAGTATTCACTCACGTCACGCACGTTTCACACTTGCTTTAAACACTCACGTTCACGCACTCCCGCGTTCACGTTCACGGCGTGACCCGCCACTCACGACGTGACCCGCAGTTTTTATTTTAAAATTCAAATTCAGATACAATTCAGAATGTACAATTTTAAAACCAATAAAAATCTGTAAAGGATTTTACCCAGAACTTCACTCGTAAGTAGACATTGCAACACTAAATAATTTTAAAAATCAAATTAAGCTAGGGGTAAAAATTTCTTCACGTTCCTAATAAATTACATAGATTTTCAACTAAAAAATATATTACCAGTGTTCGTATTCGAAGGGCAGGCGTATGCGATTCAAACGTTTTGTGGAATATTGCAAGCGAATGCGGTATTCCTACATGCGCTACAGAGCACTACTTGTGTCTGTGCGTCCCGGCTGCCTTAAATATAAACTTAGAATAGAAATAATTATTAATTCCCTGGCAGGACACCATTGACTGTACACAGTACACACAACACTCACACCACAATACAGATGCGCATGCGCAGCTACATTTCTAGATCTTCCACATGGGAGAGCAGCGGGTGGGAGGGGCACCTTGCAATCTTTTATTCATTACTAAATATTTAGGGTGAAATTAACGTGAAACGTAAATCACGCCATGGAAATTTTCACTCACGTTCACTCATGTTCACGTTTTTTGCACTTGGCCACATTTGGTTTTCTTTTTGCTGATTATTAAGTTATTTATTTAAATCCTTTTGTAGCAGGTGAACTGATTAATTGTTTTTATTTCTATTTGTTCTTTAATTTATTGGGTAGATATGTTTAAAATGGAAACCTGTTATGATTTTTATTTTCTTTGGTGTGCTTCTAATATGACAATATGATAGCCCAATCTACTAATTTTGTAGTTACATTTTTAAATATTTTATTGTAGAGCATGAATTGAATTTTAGTTATGACTTGATTACGGTACCAGTTAGTGCTGACGTTTTGATAATTTTCTCTTACCAACGTCATACCTAGGAAGATTTTTGAATGAAAAGCTTTAATTTTGAATTTTGAATATTTGAATATTGCATTAATTGAGCCTTTTCTGGGCTCATTCTTATGTCGTTGACATAACTTTTACAAAATAATATTTTTTGGTTGTTTGTTAAAAGGGATAGTAAGTAGAGAAAGTCAAAGTGTATACCCGTTTATCTGTGCTCTATTATTCTCTGCAAAATTATTAAAGTGGCGTATTTCCTAATCCATGGAATTGTAGCAGCGCGAAATTGTAAAAATATAAATGTTTTTTGAAGCATTTATTTAAATAATAAATAAATAATTAATCTACAACATTATTACCGGAAATTTCAAACATATGCATTGCATGCACATAAACCTCGACTGAAAAATCGCCTGTCCTGCAATGCGGTTTCTGTTTAATGCACAAACAACAACTCGAATCCGTAAAAACAAATTGCCGGATTTAATTGCCCTGAAAGTACGAACAACATGGATAGCAGCTTCACTTCATAATTTTTTTATTCATTTATCTATTTATCCTCATTTGGGATACAATAAGGTCAGAGACCCATGAAAGTATCCACAATTACACTAAATTTGCAATATTAATATATACCTAAGTTATAGCTATTAACATATTTAGGAATGTTATGATTCATAACATGCGTGGTATGTTCAATAGTCTGTCGGTTGCAGTATGGTAATGGTTACCATGTACGGTAAAGGGCTATTACCGTACAGAAATAGTTATGACTTAGTTACCAGCCTACTTTTGTATATTTAAACAAATGCTTATTAATATCCTGAAACCAGTAAAATTGTTAACTTAGCTTAAATATGTTTTTTAAAGCTCTCTTAAAAGAAAACAGAGACACAGTAAAATATCAATATTTGAACAATATTTATTAAACGATGTACTAAACCTAGTATTTGGAGAATTTCTGCCCAGATTAGTACTGTAGCAATTATAAGACAATAATTGTTTATTTCGGGTATTATACTAAGGAACGTGATATGATACTAAAACTACTAGATGAGGTGAGTTGTAGTGTAGTGAAAATTTTGTAAATAAACAGTAAGTCTAGACCAGATTGAATATTTAAACAATCTTTAACTGAAAAACTTTTCTAGAAATTTTCTGCATACAACAAAATATTTGAGTGACGAAAACACTGCTTTAAGTCATTAATAAAAACCAGGAATAATAGTGCGAGCCTTGCGGTACTCCCGAGGTTACCACGAAGGGCTCAGACTTAAATCCATTTATATTGTAGTGATGGCCTCTACCAATAAGAGTTTTAGTAAAATGATATATCTTACCATAGATAATTTCTTTCAACTCTTTGTAAGAGTATCTAATAATATATAATAAATGACTAGGAAAAATCACCACAATTTACAAAATAAATAAAATAACTTTAATCGCGAAATCGGCCAGTTAGAATCTTATGTGCAATGTGTAGAGTAGATCTTCCTGAGTGTATGTCTAGAGTTTTGGAGCAGGAAGGCGTCACCAAGTTTATAATTGCCGTGGCGTCGTTTGATTTTGTGATCCAGCCTTTTTTGTCCAAATTATTTGCTATGAATTCCGTATATTACTCAGTTTGTTTCTATAGCTCTTTTGAAAAAAAAAAACGTATTCTTCAACAATTGAAGATTCTTATGTCTTAAATAAAGTTTCATATACAAGACTTTCAAACTTGCAAAAACAGATAATTTGCTAATTCCTGGGTAGTTGCAAATTACATTCCTATTACCGGAATTTTTGTAAATTGGAACTAATAGAGCTGTTTTCTAAATATCAGAATAATTAGCACACCGCATGGCGTTGTTAAATGGAAAACTCAAAAGATGACACAGGTTATTTGTACAATTTTTAATAAAATAAGAATGATATCCGTCAGCACCTGCACCTTTTTTAATATCTAGAGAGTTTAGTTTCTCAAGTGTTGCTTCTCTGCTAAATGTAATTGTATGTATAAGACTACTATGGTTATATGGGACAAACGGGTTCTTATGTTGAACATACTGTTCATACACGCTAGGAAAATAGGAAGCAAAAATGTTATCATTTTCAGCAGCGATATCTTTATAACTAACCTTGTTAGGGATGCCCGCATCCTTCTTGCAATTGGAAACAGTTCCAAAATATCTTGGAACAAGCCTTAATTTTATTGAATGTCATCGATATAGGATTTATAGTCTTTAAAAAAATGATTACTTTCACGCTTCAAAAATCTAAATTCTTCGTAATAGTGATTGTTTCCCAATTTTTTCCATTTTTTATGGATCCTAATTTTTTGTTTTACACATTTATTAGTATTATTGGAAAATTCTTTTGAATTCAACTCTAACTTTAGGTACATGTAGTCTAGTATATTCTACATCTAGTATATTATAAAATACGCCAATTGCCTGATTTACTGACGTAGATGAAAGAAGCTCTTCGTAGTTTTGATTCACGAAAAATATTGAATTCATTGTAACCAGCTTTTTTAAAATTATGAAAACCAGAAACATTTTTATACCGCGTATTAAATTTATTACAGACTTCAATTTGTTGTTGATAGACAGTATCACTTCTTTTCCAGTTAATAATCTGTGATTTACTACAATATAATAAGTCTAATATTCTATCAACGTTTTTTATAAAATTTAATTGGCCAAATTCACCAATCGAAAATAGATCAATTAAATGTAGCGTAAGAACGAAACCATGAATAACTTTATAAATTGTTGAATTGGTAAATCTGCGAATAAAAAAAAACTTCTAACTGCACCATTTTCGAACTAAACACTCCCAAGGAGTGAAGGTTACCTTAAAAGAAGCTAAATATCCATGAAAACTATTGCTGCGTTAAAAGAAGTGCAAATTGTAATTTAGATTTTTATTATTAATGACCAAGTTAGCATGACCCTATAAAAAAATATTTGGTAGTGGGAAGATGTATGAGGAATATAGTAAAGCAGCTTGTCTTAATATAGAGAACAGGTATAAATTGTACCTACTACAACAAGAAAGTGTAAAAGAATTGTAAAAATAGAGACGGGAGAAGTATTCTATGTTCAATTTGTGTAATGAATATGTAATGAATGAAGATTCAGAAATCTATTAGGGCGTATTACAGCTCAAAACGACTTTTACGACCTTAAAGCACTTTGGGGAGAATCTAAATGGGTCATTAGGACCCGTTAATCATCAAACAGGCCTAGAGCCAGATTCACAGGTCGCTGGATTCAAGTGTCTTTAACAGACCGAGTACCTTCTTCTTATACCCTTTCGGGCTTCTATCATCTTCTATCATGTAGATATTTTCCTGTGGTAAATAAGGTAGGGTTCCGCCGTGGTTAGCTCTCGTTGTTCTTATGAACAAGTTTCTATATTATTTTATTTGTTGATTCTTTTACATAAAACTTTAAAATGATTTCAAATATTGGATTAAGCAAGTACGAGTATATTTATTTGCATAAATTGCTTACACACACTGTAACTTCCAATATCGAGCTGAAAAACGCTTACCTCTTTATGCTGTTTTAGCTGTATAAGTAATGCTTCTTTTGACATTTCGATAACGTAAGACCGCTGGTCAGCTATTCTGGGCAGAATTGTTAGAATTATTGTAATATCTACTGCTGACGATCGAGTAGCTTCTAAGATATGTTCTGTTACGGTAAAAGTTGTCAAATGTTTTGGCAATGCGTTACATCAATGAATTTATAAAAACAAATTTTTTAAAAATCCTTACGTGTCAGCAATTTCTTATATCACCTTATGCATACCGTAACGAGTTTTGTAAACCCAGAAAAAACTTCAAAAGATAGAACTCCCCAAAGATGAATTTCCAAGGGCTTGAATAAATCACGCGATCCCTTCAGGGATTCTTGCAACTTTGGTGGATTAGCTAGTGTAGAGGACAGTCTAAAGCCGTCCCGCGGGAGCCCCTTGCGATTAAAAAGTTGAAGTAAAGGCAGGCAATTTTAGAAGGACCTGCGAAGTTCTGGCAGCTGTTTCAAATATTAAACGGCAATGAATATTCAGACACGGCAGCGACACGACGGCGATTTAACTGAAAATTTACAAATAAGGCGCCGAATGAGTGCAGCACGCCATGAATGCTTTGCGAAACTAAATTTATGAAGTTGAGAGCACTTCTTGACGCTCTCTCCTGGATATGTGATTTATTGCGTCAGTATAGTTTTGAAAGTGTCTTTGTACAATTTTGAGTTTGACGTCACGCACAAGGGCGTTGTAATTTATTCTTCCAATTATACTTTCTTTTATAGATTTTATTATCAAGCCCTAATGCAGTGGATATACTGTTACTAAATACAGTTTTCATCAATATGTTGCTCTAAACTTCTTAGCAATGGAAACAATTTTGAGTTGGTCTATGGTTACTTTCATTAAATGCTTACATTAAATACATTCCACTAATGGTATGTCTTATGCAAGTAACGGTAGACCACCAGAAAACTGAATGATGAAGGGCAAACGCGTAAGAAAGAAATGGAAAGCCTCTATAGCGTTGTAATTCCTTCTAATTATATGTGGCAAAGAACATGTGATCGAACTAAAGAAGATAGGTTTTACGCTTTCTCTTTAAGCAATCTTTTTTTTTAATGACAAATAAGTATAATCTTTATCTAGGACCAGATTAATAAAAAGGTAATTAAGGTGATTTTGTTGACATTTACAAATTGTTAGCTGATTCTAAAGCTGTAAGTCGTTTTACTAGTTACTTGTTGATAACAACGACAACTGTGATTTATGTTTTGGGCGGCATCGCACACACTCCGAGAATGGATGCTTGAAGTTTACAATTAAACTTACAAGCCCGAAAAATAACAGAGGGGTGAGTTAATTTCGTGGCATGGCGTTAAAGTGCTTAACAAGCATTTCCCTACAGCTACATTAGCTTGCGTCATCGGTTGATTTATGTGGTTTCATTTATCGACCTGGATCAACTTTGATCGACGTTTGTGGGCGCTCATCGGTGCAGTCATACGTTTTTGTTTTATTAATAGGTTCTTTGTGAGAGCTTAGTCTGCGACTGGTTTTCGGGGTTTGCACAGGATTCCAGTTGGTCTACATCCAACTTGACGCACTGGGTTTCGAGAAAGACGTCAACTTTGAAGATTATCTGTTTACTGGTCATATAAAGTTATTGCTTAATGCTTTAAATGTGTTAACGATTGCGCTAGCAAAATAACGCCAATAATCGAAAATATTTGACTTTGGTTTAGCAGTTTTAACAGGTTTGTAAAAACGGTATTGCATAATGGTCTGAGAGCAGACTTTTAATAATAATTTCGTTCGAAACGGCTATTTGAGAATTCTCGCATATTGCATAAAATATACGTGATTTTATATTAAACACTCGTATGGTATTTTCAATTTGTCAGATTACTAAGAAACATCAACTACAATGTCTACGCATTTGAATTATTATTTGAAGGAGACATATACATATACTTAAATCATTAAATATAATCGTTATTACTGCTCATATAGTTTTTTGTTGCTAGGTATGTTCTCAAGCAATCGGCATAACTACCCTGAGTGGCTCTATGGAGATAGTTTGTCTCGTGTTTTGAGATTTTGACTCCTCATTCTGCTCATGTTATAGTTCTAACGATTACCATTATATTATTCACTTGCTCTTACCAGCCGCATAAGCTAAGACACATTTCAGCACAAGAAAATCGAGAATATGAGAATTCTTACGGATTCTTTTTTTGTTATGTGTTGGTGAGGCATTAACACCCCATGAAGGAGCTTGGCCTGCAAGGCGGACGGTTAGAGCTTCCGTATCCTCACTCTCACACCCGGTTGTCGCGTGTCAAATTCATGACACGTGGTGATGTGGTGAGCATCACGCATTAGACAACCGCATTATTACCCCTTATTCTTTCGAACGCAGGTCCCCAATTATTTAAAGCGACTGGGTAGGCCGCCCGCCAGGCATCGATCTGGGATTTGAACTCCAGACTTCCGCGCCGTAGTCCAATGCTCTAACCACCGAGCCACGCTGGCGCTACTTTGTTATGTTTTAGTTTCGCCAAATTCTATGTAATTTGTTCTTTGCAGGCCTTACCATTCCTGCTCTTCTCATAATTATCGCTATAAATTATCAATGATTCCAAATATACAAACAATTTTCCCACTTCATAAATGGCTAGTTTATTCACGTTAATTCTATAAATAAAAATATTTATTGTTTTGTCGCGATAAAATGCAACTGTGGCGCTAATACAAAATGAAGAAGAGGATATCTCGAGATAGGGAAGTTATTGGTTCTATTGATTGTGGCACACTAATTACAGAATTTTGAAGGTCATTACTACACATTTTCTCGTTACTGCAACAAAGATCTCTATCTTCATTATTATTTTATTAATTTTGCTGCAATTTAAAAAATGTATTATTTATATATTTACTTGATCCCTTAGTGGAGGTAGCTCAGAGGTAAGAAGCTTTGGTTCTGAGGTAGAATGTTAGTTGGATCGCCAGAAAAAATTGTATCGACTTCACTGTGATTCCCTAGTCCGGGTTTAGCAACCATAAGCTCTTAATCCCTAAGCAACCTGGGGGCAATCGGGGAGGCCGATGTCCCTGTAGTGGGAACAAGGTCGACGACGACGAAAAGGTTGTTCTAGAAAAGACCAAAGTAGAAATGAAGACATACTCAACGAGTTGACCATCTTCCTACTAAATTAAACAATAACAAGTTACAGCCAACAATGGTGCGAGCATCTTGAGAGAATGGATAAAAAACACCTACAACAAAAAGAGCTAGAAAGCAGTGAACGCTGGAACAGGTATACATGTAATCCATGAAAGGATGATTTTACTAGCCAGCTCACACTAAACAGATAAATCATGAAATTGTCTTTTTATCAAACTATTCAACTAATTTCCACTAAATATCCATTGTTTTACTTTTTGTAACAATAGAGGTATTCAACTTTGCAGTTTTCGTTTCAGTGGATTTGATTATGGTAGTTTCTTTCTCCATCATAATCATCCAGCGCAATATTGATTGATTCTGTTCAACATTGCATATTTTGAAAGCTCGTGTCTTTTTTGCTTATTTAGAAACGTGGTATCACTTTTACAAGAACCATTCAGGTAGGGTACCACACAACAACGAACCATATTGAATATGAGCTGCCGTTTATAAACGGCAGTAGGATAGGAGGAATTGCAGCAACTTTTAATAAGTCTTTGAACTATCTAATCCATCTTACGTTGACACAAAAATTTACTGCATGAAAAGTGCATTTAAAAGTTTATCAAACCCTTATGTACTTTTATTTTACCTACGGTTGTAAATGCACGACCCTTATCGCTGATGCATGTAGTCTCTGAAAGTTGTTATTTAACTGTCGCGTGTTAGTTTACAAGCTGTCATCCGTAAATAGCAAGGCAACGACAGGACTAATCACTAGCTGCATCTACTTACCACTATAGGTAAATCTTTAGCTTTAAATGAGTTATTACCTTTACAGATTCTAAGAATTTACAATAATTATAGTTACATTTTGTTGGTAAAGTTATTGACCCAACGTAAATATCTCAAGTTAGCCTGAGTTCTCTACATATGTTTTTGCGATTTCTTAACGTATGAAAAAAACATTTACAACATGTAGGTACACTTTAACCATCTAAATTTTAACCTTAGAAGTTGTACTGTTGCTATTTTATTCCACTTTTGTTTGGATTCAGCAATCCTTGTAGATATGATGGAGTTTCAAGTGTTTAACCAATTCTTAAAAAAATGTTTCCCTTATGCCCACTAAATGAGGAAAGGAAATGGAAAGCTTCGTCGTCTTCTTGTGGATGTTTACTACGTTTACTACAAGGCTTCTAGCCGCTATTAAATTCGCCACGTGGCGTTATTCACTTCGCCGCTTGGCGTTATTCACTTCGCCGCTTAAAGACATGCGGATTGCAATAAGGCCCGACCGAGCTTTGTAGTTTAGTGGTTAGCACGTATACTTAGGATTCGGGAGGTCATGAGTTCGATTTCCAAGACCGTCAGCTCTGATTCAGGTTACTCTCTCTGAGGCAAATGCTCGGGCAGTATTTCTCTACCTTTCCTAGCCTTTCTTCAATTTTCCACACCTCCTTTCTCTCGCCCATCCTATAACTTCCTTGGCTGAAGAGGGACGCAAGGTTTCTACATCACCCCGCCCCCAGTTGGTGAAATTGAAATTATGTACCTTAAAACTTTATCTTTTTTACCTTTTTAACAAGACCCTCTGGCTACTGATTTTGTCTCCTGAGAACGTCGTTGAAGGATCCATATCGAACACTAGACATGTAAAACTAATCCATGCACGCACTACAGCGGACCGGATCCACACACATTCATTTCTGTTAATTACATGGTTTAAGTCTAATTAATAATAAAAGAGCATACAAATACAAAGTGGCATGAAAATAAACAATACAGGTGCGGGAGCCAGGTTTCCGTTTCATACTATAGATCAAATCACGAAAGTAGGGCTACATATAAGAGTAAACAAAATCAAAATAATTAAGGAAACTCGATTAAATTGACTGATTACATAACTAGGAGTCAATAATACAAGAAATGGAAATGAAAAATCAGAAATCAAAACAGGGATAATTATGGGCACAAAATATATTATGCCTTACTGATAATTTTCAAGTCAAGGTGAGAATCTGTAAGACCATGGTACGCCTTATCCAATGATATGGAAGCAACATCTGGATATTCAGCCAAGATTCCGTAGGAACACAATTAATATACACGCCTCAAGAACAATACTGGAATTTAAGGGATCATACGCTACCACAAATTCCAGCCTGTGTGAAAGAGCATGAAGAATGGAAGAAAACCAAAAATAGCTCTCACAGGGCTACTGGAAGGCCGAAGACCAAAAAGAAGAACAAAAAACGGATGGAAAACCAGTATCGAGAAAGATACGAAGAACAAATTCAAGGGATATGACGCGGGCAGTAAAATATACAAAAGCGAAGGCCTGACCTGAGTTGAGGCGTCATATGCTAGTGAATTTTTTAACACATCGAGGCTTGAAACTCTTACTCCACTTTAACAATTCTTTCCATTCCGTTTTTATGTCTTAATTAGAAATATTTTGCACTATAAATATGCTGTGAGAAAAAACCATCAACGTTGTTATGTAAAGCTTTTCTTAAATTATCCAGTTGGAGTGCTGTTTTGGGATTTCGCCATACATGTGGCTGAATAAGTTATTCTCAAAACATTTATACAACTCCTCGACTTACTCAAACACTGAAACGCTTTCCAAGTAAAATGAGCAAATGGATAGATAAGTGCTTTGTAGTCATGATACGAGTTCTATCAATGAATTTTATTCAGGTTTACTTCTGTTGGATCATACTAATAAGTATGTTGTGCTTAAAATGCTTAATATATTATTAAAATTGTTGAAATTTCTCTTAGCTACGCGTGTTTTCTGATTGCCCTGGTTCAGTGAGCGAATAAATTCATATCATGATTTCTCTTTTTTGTATGCACTTCCACTGAACATGGTTGTACAAGGTGCCTTTCGCTTTGGTGCAGATGCTTAAATATCATAGCATTTTTGGAAATCATTCTTTTTCATCTTGGATACCTATTTGATTAGCAGAATTACCAATTTTACCGTTAATTCACTTTGGATTACCATACAGGGTACATGCTCTCCTTCTGTTATCGCAAACATTTCCTTTGTTTGAAGTAAGTTTTTGCTTATTTTCGAAGGTCCACGATTGACACCGGTATATTAAAGTTTGAGTGTGCCTGTTTTGTTGATTAGTTTTCTTTCTTGCCGACTTGTCACATACCCGAATTATTTAAAGTTAGCAACTAGATCTACCGATTAATTTTTGAATTTATATATATTGTAGCCATTAGCATTATTGTTGTTTTCGGAATAGGGCTGTCCACAGTCTCTTTTAAGACAAATAAAATAAATAAACTTATACACTAAGATAAAGCTACAAGTAGGGGAACAGCTAACAGGGAAAATATAATGTGTTAGATATGAGATTCATTCATTCAAATCAATTTATTACTGCTCAAAACAACATTTAAGACAGTTTGTTACAGGAGTAACTCGATTTTACGATATGAATTTAACATCCAAAATACTAAAACTGCTTGGTTACAATGAAAATGACAGATCGGAAAAAATACATATATCTGTTGCCCCAACTATGCTACTATGGGCTATGGCAAAAGTTGCCGACTACACTCAGGGAGATGGGGTAATTCAATACGAAATTAATCAGAGCATCGACCTATTAAACGAAATAACGATGTTAAATGTCTTCGAAGCCACTACTTTTCTAGTCGAGAAAATACAGGAGGTTCACTGAAAAAGTAAAAACACTCAACCAACTTCTCAAATGCAACCGTGGCAGTGATCGGGCCACGGTCCACGTACAGCGTCGGTAAACTTACTTTTACTTGACACATATCTCTAAACTGCCTTTACAAAAGCAACACATCACAAAATATACATTCGCATGCAAACGTCAAAAATGGAATAACGAAAAGCACAACTATTTAGGAAGAAAAATATTGACGTGGAAATATGCATGTAAACATTTTACATTAACTTAAATGAAACGGGTGAGGTTAGTATTATTAATTACACAACGATTAAGCTAATCACAGACAGTAAAGTTTGACGAAAAATAATCAAAACTGACTTAATAGTAGTAACAATTATGCCAAACTCTTAATTTTAAATGACAACTACGTTACATAAAAATGGCGACACGTCGTTTTATAAACGACCACTTCACTCCACATCGTGCGTTTTAAAATTATTACAAAAGACACAGTACCTTTGAGGGATTCAGCAACGCAGCCGCCGCTGCCGATGCCTCAGCAACTGCCAAGCTGCCTGAAGAAATGTGGGAACAAAATTTTCACGACCGGGAGTTGACGTCTGCCGACTTAATAGTAGTAACAATTATGCCAAACTTTTAATTTTAAATGACAACAGCTAAGTTACATAAAAATGTCGACACGTCTTTTTATAAACGACCACTTCACTGCACATCGTACGTTTTAAAATTACTACAAAAGACACAGTACTTTTGAGGGATTCAGCAACGCAGCCGCCGCTGCCGATGCCTCAGCAACTGCCAAGCTGCCTGAAGAAATGCGGGAACAAAATTTTCACGACTAGGGGTTGCCGTCTGTCAAGGGTTTTGACATTATTTATATCTCCCAAAGGGGTGAACAAAGAAGTACGTAAACTACCGGCAAGTTTTACGACGCACGACACTCCGTTAAGGAAAACTAGCACGATTGAGAATTCTATTTATTATCCGCACAGGGCGGATATAGCACTTCCAACTCCTCGATACGAATTTTCGGCTACAATTACTGCACAAATGTCCCTCGTATAACTAGAATATTGACAAACGACCACCCATTTCGACGAGAAAGGCAGAAATTGACACAGGCGACGAACACAATGCAAAACAACGGGGAAGTGCCGGACAAAATATAGGGGAAACTACTTCAAGCTATTTCACGAGTTCAATCACAACGGAAGTTTTAATCAGGCGAGTTTAATAAACCGTCAGGGGCCACAATCGCACACTGAACATCACTTGTTGACTCTTTGAAGGCGGAAACGAGACTCTTGTGAAATTGAAGGCACGCCGTGGTAAAGGAAGTGCTTTTCGCGCCCAAAAATGTACAGCTGAACGAACACGTGGTCAACTGTCTAGATAAACGGCAGGGGGTAATGTAAATACGTTTGCTCTCTCTCTATCTCTTCCACTCAAAACAACCGATTTATTCTAACGGTGCTGTCCGGCAGCTTCTTTGCGCTATATTGACACACGAGGAAGCGGTTGCTAGTAGGCACAGGGTTTGAAATGCGTTCTACGGAACCAAGCGGTCTGAATTCGGGAAGGAAACGCAGAATTTTCACTTGGCCTTAACGAATGTCTGTTCCAATCGTGGACAATATAACGAATAACGTCAAGGAGCTAACAGGATATAGCATGGGTAGTATAAACAACTGGATCATATGTTATACTGACGACGCAATGTTCCTCGCGAACACCGAGAATGATTTCCAACGACGGCATAAATTCGTTACCACTGCAAATATAATTTGGACGTATCAGCGGGAAAAACCAAAGCAATGATTATATCTAAAGAGCTCATATTGTGCAAATTGGAAATAGACAGACCTATAAAGGAGCAAGTTATGACGTTTGAGACCTGAGAGTAGACGTATCAAACGATCGCAACCCCTATAAAGAAGTCGGAGAGCAAACCATGGAAGGAGCGAGAATATCTGATTACCTTTGTTGGAAAAACAAAATTAGTACGCCCTGAAAGTATATTAACTCAGTGTTATGTTACAGACGTAGCACATTTTGTAAAAAGACAAAAACGGGAATGGAATGATCATGTTAGAAGGGTACACAGAGTAATAAATTAAAATAGTGCGTTATCTACGTAAACCCTATGGGAAAGTGACAACCAAACCTAGAGTTGGAACTCATTATCAATACAGTCCAAATCACAATATGCCATAAACGTGAAGAAAAACAGGTGTATACCTACATAAAAGAAGAGGAAGAATTGCACTGCAAACAACGTCTCGGCTTTGCTAGTGATACCATAGATTGAGGGTTTCGGATCCACTGGATCTATTGTCTTGTATTCCCACTGAATTGTTTCCCGTTGGTTATTGAATATTCTGTTATTCTCTGCTACGTTGCAAATCTGTGAACCTCCAAAGTTGTTAAATATTGTATTATTTACTAATAATTAATGAACTAAGAGTAATTATTTCATATTTGCCCCTGATTTATACAGGGTGTCCCAGAACTGCCTCCCCAGAGAGAAATGGAGGTATTCGGGTTAATGTATCAATCTGTATTTTGAAGAACAAAGTCCTATCTGAAGCGATAACCGATAAAACACATGTTAAAATTAACCAATCAGGGCTTAGTATCATCAAGGTAGGATGACGGCAATTTTGCGTTGACAGGGTTATGCGATTATTCGTTTTATTAAAATCTCCTATCCATAAATCTAGTCTATCACAGTTGGTGCTTTGATTATTGCAAAGTCAGTATTTAGTTTTGCTGTCTATCAACGTGTCGCGTCCAAGTTATTGCGTCCAAAATAAGGGAAAAACTACTGGAAACTGCATAGGGGCGATAGTCAGGCGTGCTTGAACGGCATTATACCCCTCTTAAGGCTAAGAATAAAGCACGTACGAAAGGAAGGGTTACGATACGATACATATGACTTTAACGAACGACAGTGTAGCGCACACGAGGTTTCCATTTAAAATCCGTTTCAAGCGTAATTGAAGATGCTTGCCCCATGATACAAAATTACTCGGCTAAACATTTATACAGCTTCACTACTTTAAGGCAGGTGCTCCGCCGCGGAAACAATCAACACTTGTGGACGGTTTTAGTGTCGGACGCTGATGGAAAAATCCGGGCTGAAATTTTAAAGCCAAATGACTCCGCGCAGGCTTTACTTAATTTCGTACTCTGTTAAACTTATGGAAGAATACGAATTACGTCGAGTTGTCCAACAAATTTTCGTTTGCAAAAGGGAACCATCTGTAAGCGAAGCAATTGCTTCTCTGGCGTCGACATCTCATTAAAATACGATAAAGGCACATGCGTCACTCCTGTGAAAAAAAAGGCTAAATTTAGATTTAAAACGCTCGGAGACGTTAATATTTGAAATGAAGGGAGTTGGGTTTTAGAACTTTACTGAACTTTTAATTTAAACGTTAAAGAACCGGGAAAAGGACTAAAATCTAAGCTAAAAATGGGGGAAAATGCGGAAAAGCGTTAAATGCGAAAAATTGTCCTTACAAGATAACGGCTTTCTGTGGCCATCTTGGGCAGATGAGTAATTGCTGTTGGTGCCTTGTGGTTGATGTTTTAGAAGATACACTTTGGGATATTACAGTCTTCCGACATCTCACGATTTCCCAAGGGCGTGTGGTACCCGCAGTCAGTGAAATTTATCTAACTGTGCTAGGATTCAATAATATTTTAGAAATTAAGCCACCCCAGGGCAACCATTACTCTGTGGTAGGTCACTGTAGGTTCGTTTGGCTACTTCATGGTGTTTAAATATTTCAGGCTTTTTTTAAATTTGATCCATCGGCTTAGTGTGTGTGTTTCTTCACTTTGCGGCTCTGAAGCCATACCATGACAATCTATAGAAAGGATTCATTATTAGTTTGGAGGTATACGTTTCACTTTTACAATCATACTGGAAAACAGCCTTCTGTCTCAACTTTGGGGCTTTGTTAAGCCAGATCCTTTACCTGATCACAGACTACCACGTCTTGTGCCCTTGTTTCGCGGACACCCGCCCTCAGCTAGCACATGACAGGTATCATTCTATGCTACAATTCGAGTCATTTGGAGTACGTAGAAAAATAGTTCTCGCATGCATGCCGAACTCTGCGTAGCGTGTTACTCACCAATTACAGTGCAATTCTGGGTAGATCGTAGCAGAATAAACTGACTACAACTTCACCTGTAGTATTTTCTAATGTGTATGACGAATTTGTTAAAACCTAGTTATTTTAAGTTTTGCTGTAGTGGTTGCTGGGTTGACAATTTTGGTCGCTTTCAGTTATTTAACGTAGGACACGTTCAACGATAATTCCTGTAGGCGATTATGATAATGTGAGGGAGTACTGAGGCGTTGTCTTGTTAATCGTGGTCAGCTAGTGTACAATTTGAAGTGTAGCAAAATTATTCCTAGGCAAAGGATCTTATACTCGTGTCAGCAATTGCGAGAACGTTGTACACCAATTTACTATGTAGTCAGTTTATTTGAATTCAATTTAGACAAGAGAACTAGTACAAAACGAGATAAAACTTTAAATAAAATTGAGTATATAATAAAGCTGTAGACGATATTATCGCGTATACACTTCAATACGCGGATGACCATATAGTTGTAGCTCAAGACAGAGACGATATAAACTATATGTTAAGGAAGCTAAGGGAAGAATGCCGCAAGTGGGGTTTAGATATGAATCTTGAAAAACAAAATAGTTATGTATAGGAGGAGAGGCAGAAGATTTAATTTTAGAGAATAATAAAAAAATAGAAACTGTTGAGCAATTTAATTATTTGGGAGTGAGCCTAGACAAAGGTGATAAACATAAAACACCGATAGAGGGCAGAATAATAAAAGGTAGAAGAGTTATAGGAATGTTTAACGCAGTGCTGTGGAGTAGAGACATATTAGACCAGAACAAACGATATATTTATAATACAATATTTAAAAGCGTTGTCTGTTATGATTGTGAGTTGTGGCAAATGAGCTTAGCCGAAGAAAAAAGTTAAGGGCGACAGAAATGGATTATTTAAGAAGATCGGCGCGTAAAGCAAGAGTGGAAAGGGTACCGAACGTTCGAATAAGCGAAATAATGAAGATGGAAAACGACATAATTGATGAAATAAAATAAGACAACTTATCTGGTACGGACATGTTCAGCGAATGGGTGAAGAACGTCTTCCTAAAGTTATCAAGAACTGGACCCCTCATAGCAGACGAAAACGAAGACACCCGCCTAATACATGGAAACGGCGGATAGTTAAAGCAATGTCCGAAAGAAACCTACGAGAAGATGAATGGGACAATCGAGAGGTGTGGAGAACGGCTGCCGTAAAGTGAAGACAAACGCTCTAAAAAACGGCATATATATTGTAATAGCCCCTGCTCCTTATAATAAGTAGGGGTTTTAAATACAAAATAATTACTGGCAAGGGTAAACTACACTTTATCAAATGTATTGGATTCAATTACGAACCTGCCGAACTCAATGCAAATTAAAAGAGTGTAATATAAAATTAACACTTCGCTTATTCTATCTATTCGCAATAAATTCTTGATATGAAACAATCTTGGTTTAGGGTCGTAGGTTCATAAAATTTAGGAAAAAATTGCTATGACAAATAACTTGTTGTATGACAAATACTCGCCAATATTTCGGGCAAATGCCCAATTTATCTGATATTTAGCTAACCTCTAAATTTAACTCAACTTCAAAATGATTTGTGGTCGCAAGAAACAGCGTAAATTGAATTTTAAAACACCAAAATGGCAAATACGCGTCAGGTAAATATTTATTACTGTGACGTAGCAACTGCTAAGTTCGTTTTGTTTCCAGCTGTGGCAAAGCAACCGACGCTCGACCGCTTTTTGTTTTATACCCGGCACAGAGCTTAAAAATGCCGCGTCATTTGGCATGTTCAAGGGACGCTATCTAATTTTTTGAAAACTGGACAGCTCTGGACCACTGGAATATGGCTCTCCACCTCGTAGACAGTCTGATCTTGATCCTACCTTTATCGGAGACGTCTCGGACACTGGATACGCTCCCCCAACTGACGCCATGGAAACTATTCACTTGTGAATGGCTTGTTGGCTGGACTTTCTGCATGTAACAGGCACTATTCTGGCTGGGCGACGCTGCTTGCTTACAGGAATGAGCCCCCGGAGTCACTCGCACTTGGACGATTTATTCTGCTGGTTTATCTGCTTTACTTGGACCTTTTAACACCTACAAATTTACACGCGCACATGCACAGGACACTCGTGAACAACTTTAATCGCAATTGGTATAACTAAGAACTTTTTATTTATGATTTTACATGTTTAATTGAGGAGCTCAATGTGGCCGCAACACACAATTTTCAAGCTTGTTTAGTTATTAAAAAAAATACAGTCAGGTCTCTTAGCAACTAGATTTTCAAATGTTTCTAAAGGAAATTAGGATTGATAACATGTTTAATCTTATGGACTACAGTTTTGATGTCATGTCTTTACCTAACCACTAATATTGTTTTTTTTTAAATAATTGTTACAACACATGCTCTGCTTTTAAATCACTTTTGTTTATAATGCACTGATACACTTGGAGTTCATTTAACGTCTCACTAATTGTCTTTCGATAGGTTATTTTCCATTTTCATGGCTCTTTGCAATTATTATTTTACTAGGACGGTTTCGTTTACCTTTCAGCTAATCTGCCTTTTGCTGGCGTATGCACTTTTACTACAGAACGTTTATATTCTTTTTGTATTTAACAAATCATTTTGTATTATTCTATTCACATTATGGCTGACATTGATAAGGTCAATTCTGTCAGTTACAAATTAAATTGCATTAGCCTTTCCGAACATTTATCATATCTGAAACTCTGAATTTAACTCTTCTAAACCTGCTTTGTTTTATGCTAACTTCTATCCCTCAAATGATTAGTTATTGCTGCTCACATCAAGTGCACTGTATTGATTATCTTGCAGTAGATAAAATATTTAATTCTGTGCTCATGTTGACCTTATTCATTTAGTTAATTAGGCAATCAGAATTTCTATGGGCAGTGAACCATTACAATATATATATCAAGGTAAGCTCTAATTGTACCCAGTACACGCTTTTAGACATTCTGTCGTTGAAAATATTTAATTAATTTTTTAGATATCCTTTTTATATTCTCTGAATGCCATCTCATTTGCATTTTTTGGATCCTCTGATTCCTAACTCCATTAATGGATTACATTAAGTTCTTCTTTATTGAACTGTGAACAAACAATATTCTGTTTTGGTTTGATTTCTCTGTATTAGGTATTCTTCACGTACACTAAATTTTTAAAGGGAATGGTGCGTTTTCAGCTGTTTGGTGCTTATCCATTTTTAACGGAAGACTTGTTTGGCATTCAGAAATATTTAATACGCATCGACTTCTACCCTTTGTAACTATATATTTACTAGATAATCAAGGAATTCGTCAATTTTTTAACCTCTTTTCAGTGTATGTACTTTATAGATTAGGTTTCTTATCTTAATATTATTTTCTAAGGGATGATATCGGCCTGTTTCCAAGCATTGGGATTGCATTGTTGTTACAGCTGTTCATTTTGGGGTTATTTCTGAACGGCCATAACCCTAATGCAAATACGGGGCTATAAAAATATGAGAATACGACCCTACGTTGCCATTTTATCCCTCTTCTGTAATCCTGAGCAGTTAATCAAACGGAGACCTTCGTATAAATTGTCCAATGGAAGATACCTATTTAATATATAGACATATTTGACTTGCTAAACTTTTTACATTGAAGTTGAACATGAAGTTTTAATACGGAGTTGCTATAGCAACGCGTGGTAGTGGTTCTTATTGTTATGATTACGGTAGGCAGCTGAATTTCCTGAAAACTCGAAAAGGCAATTAGCTTAATCAATCGGATTTTCCTTTGGGCGCCATTTTTCCGTTTCTTGCGCGGACTCGCCGGATATCGCGCCCGAAATCAAACTGCCAGCGTTTTAATCAGAGCTGGAGAACAAGTTCGGCTTATTTTCCGGTAATAACTTCTGCCAAACTTCGGATTCGTAATCAACGCGACGCAGGGATAAAAATAAATGCAATTATCCCTGCGCATCGCCGGTGAAATTTACTTTGGCGTAATTTGGAACGCCGGCGGCCTGGCCAAACAAAGCTCGCCTTGATGGACGTCACATTTCGGCATGATGGATGGACGTTGATAGGCTGCGGTTCAATAAGTAATGCGATAATATTCGGTGCTGGTTCGGGCGCATTTCCCCAGATATTCGAATGCGGCCAAAAATAAGACAGGGAGGCTTCGTGTGCAGAATTCTTAGTCGACAATTTCATCTTTCTCTTGCACATCTTCCTTATGACGTCAGGGCTTCTCGTATTGCAATGCCAGGATAAACTTGTATTGCTTGTAAGAGATCCATAGCCCACGTAGACATGATGCCTGAAACCGTACCGGAAATCTGAAAACTTATTTAGAGTAAACAAATATATACACCTGTTCTCAATTATTTAATTTAAGTGATTATGGCATATAAAAATAATTTCACTTTGAAAGTGTAGAAAAGCACTATGTGACAAAATTGGGAGACTAGGAGATGTGGAAGTAATTAAACCACATAAAGAAGAGCAAGAATCTAAGTAAGAACTACTAAAGCATAATATCACAGAATCGAGCGAAACAATACTAGAAAAAAAGCATATAGATAAAAATGGTTATCAGATGAAACATGGAGCTAATAGAAAAAGAAAGGAGGTGAAACAACGACTTATTCAAGAGCAACCCTATTTTGTGGATACCCAGCGCCCATATTTGACCTAGCATTTGTCATGGTTTCTCTGAAAAAGATTATTTCGTTTGAAGAAAACCCGTACTGCAGTTTGCTTCACAAGAAATGAAACAGTATGAAATTTGAGAAGGCTATATTGACGCAACACATCCAGCGAATATACGTTTTCCTCTGAGTAAAATTTCAAATTCTGTGACTTTTATAAAGCATTCTTAAACTACCTAGGCGAGTGACGTCACGCATACAACTTAGTCTAGCCTATTCACAACCGGCGGTAATGCACCAGATATACATACTGGAATATTAAATCAAGCAGGATTCCGTTAAAATAAATGGGGAAGAGATCACATAAGTCTATTAAGGACAATTATCTAGCAGACCAATATAGAGAGTACTAAAGTTTATAGAAAGACTAATAAAATAATAAAAGTAATTCAAACATTATATCAAGACAAGACGTACTCGTCACATTGCAATCAAGACAATGTAAAGCAAGGTTGTCCTTTATCACCGATACCAAACAATAAGCGCTATTTACAGGACATAAAGAAACAGTAGAAGATATATCTGAATCCTGCTATTTTGGCAGTTTCGTCACAATAGAATGGAGCGCAGGGATCCTAAGGACAAGGAAACTTAAACGAGCATTTGGAATGCAAACAAATATAGAAGTCTTTTCAGTTAACAAGGAAACAACATTGCACTTATTGAACAACTCCATTAAACCTATATTACTTTATGGATGAAACGTGGAAGACGAATCAGAACATGGAAAATAAAGTACAAGTTTTCCTGAATAAGCGTTTAGGAAAGGTAATTGCAATAAAGTGGTCGGTCTATGTAGAAAACGAAGAACTGTGACAATTTAAATGGGACTGGGTAGCTCACACGCTTCGAGCATGACAAGACAGGCGTTGGACTGGAATTCATAAGTGAACTGAAGAAGGGGTAGGCTTACATAACGTGGAAAGAGATGGAAGCACAGAGGAAGACGTGGCAGGAAATCAAACAGGTGGCACAAAATAGAACTAGATGGTCCTATGATTCAACTAGGGAGTTACTGGAATAACTGACGCAATGTCGGTTGCATATAACAAGTGCCTCATGCTTTCGCAGAGATAAAAGTTTATCGAAGCCAGTTCTGGCGAACGCGGTAACCATGGGACTTGCACCTATTCTATTAATTTTTCTGAAGAATGTGTGCTAAGCCAAATTCCTACACGAAGACTTGTATTCATCATGCTGATACCACATTGCATGTTTAATAAGCCATCTTCCAGTGATATGAGCACCTATTTTGTAAAGAAATTTGTAGTTTTCGGCATACCGATACAAGCAATTTGAAGATGTTACGGAAAAATTATTCAACGTAGCTTTTGGGGCCTTTTTTATATGATCTTTCTGCTTAGTCTTCCACCATTTCTTCTTCTTGATGGCATTTAGTTTAAAATGACTTCCCTTGTGGCACTTGTGTTCATACCTGGATAGATGCTTTATTTCTATTGCGTCAGGGTTTGTCCTTTATCTAATAGACTTGTCTGTCCGTCCGTCCGTCCATCCGGGACGCTGTTTCAGCAGCCAAACCGTAAGAGATAGAGAAAAAAGTCATTGAAGTTATATGTTTGGAATGGTCATGTCAGCTCAGGAACCGAATTTCAGTCACGTGACACTTCCGGTTTTCGAGAAATCACAAAAAAGACCGTTTTTCAAATAGAACGCGTATTAAATAAAAACTGTTTCAGCAGCCAAACGGAGCTGCGACCCTCTGCGCCTTAAAACGTCGATCGGTTAGGCAACCACTTTGACACCTTTCAGGTCTGGGTACAGTTTTTATTTAATACCCGTTCTATTTGAAAAACGGTCTTTTTTGTTTTTTTAAATGAGACATTTGTCTCACTGGATTGCTTGTCTATATTAATTTGCTATCAAATGTCTACATTCTTTACATTATCAAACAGTGTGCCATAGCATCTTCTTCATTAACCATTTTTCATATACCTATCTAACAGTAGATGATATAATTCTCTAACACTGATTTGAATAGTCTACTCTTAGTTTCTTTTCTAATTCTCTTGCTCTAGATTCTAGAGTATTGAACTTGTTATTACTCTTCCTTTTACCGTCTCTTGTAGAATATTCCTGTCATCATTTTCGTCGTTTGCCAATTTCAATCTTATGTATCTACATTCTTGGGTACTAGTTAATGTATCCTTGTCTAAATTAATATTTTCTTATTGTCCCTCAATTTTCATCTATTTAATTTTTCCTATATTAACGTTTAGATCCCATTCTTATGTCTTATATTCTACCACTTTTTTACACATGTAGCATGCGTCATCAAAATATATGTTACCCGATTCATTTCTCAAATATTTCCGTATATTTTCAGACACCCTGTACACCAAATGAAGGAGCACACTTTCTTTGTTAAAAGGGAATTATACATTTTATAAATGACGTAATAAATATCTAATATAAGAATAAGGGTTATTAGACGTTTTTGATATTCTTTAATATCTTAAATAAGTTTCCAGCGCGAACGAAAAACCACGTTTACTATTTTTGCTACGTTCTTGCTAAGAAGATACTTGGTAATGCAAATTACATGAATTTGTAAACAAAAATAGACGCAGCCAATTGGATTCGAATTTGACCGCCTGGGAGCACCTCGGGTGGACTCGATCGGTAGTCCCATTCGGCCATGACAGCGAGCTTCTTGTTTTCGCTTGATGTTGCTTTATATAGGATGCGCTGATCGTTGCACGTATTTGTCCTTTTTACTACATTTACTCTGTATGTGTTGGGTCCCAGTTTCGTGAAGAGTAAAAACCTAATCTATATGCAAAATATTACTTTTATCTATTTTTGAGTTGAAGCAAAAAGAGACAGAATTTTGTTAGGTGCTCACTCTGTATATATTGTAATGATATACACAGGGGTATATAATCAATTTTAGAAAGAATTAAGGGAGTATAACAGTTGAATATAATCAAGATCTATTTAAATATGAATTGGGAATGTGAATAATTATTATGCAATTAGAAAGGAAAATAGAATTTATAATTGAGTGGAATATGGTTAATTGAGAAACAGATGGATTAAAAAAATAATGTATGTGGTAAAAAACTAATGGAAAAGCAGAATTAATCTACAAATGTGAATAAATGGAATAAAATATTGAGTCAAGTTTATTGGAGAATTACATTTGACATCACATATTAATCGAATTGGATTACTTCAAACTATTTTGTGTTAAGGGAGAGTTCAAAAGGAGGATCATCGGTTGAGTAGCCATATTTCAGGAAGTTGGCAGAAGCGGTGTTGGAATTAGGTGGCTGCAGATTTGGTCTGTTTGGTTACATGTTGTAGGGGAAGTTTGCATCACTAATTCTGGAAAGTTTGGACATCTTGTCTGTCAGTGGAACCTTTTGTTGCGAAAAGGTACTTGAGAGGTTGGATTCGTAGGCAGAGGGGAGCAGGTTGGTCGACATACATAATATTGTTGAGTTCGAGTGAAAAGTGGGGGATATTGAGTAGTAAGGTAATTACTAGAATAGGAAATAAAGACTATAAGGGTGAATTAAATTAGTTATTACAGAATTACTTACTGTTTTAATATTGTTGTGTACTAGTGAAACGATCTGGTATTTGTCATTTAATTTTCAAATCTGTTTGACATCATTTGAGAGAAGTTATTTTGACTTATAAAATAAAATTAAAAATCAGAACATTAGATTTCAGAAATAAGCACTCTACATAAATGAAATCCACTCCTGATTTTTCAGGAGCTAGCACAAATAATAATTATTGATATTCAAATCATAAATAAGGCAATTTTAAATTGATAAAATAAAAATATAATTCATAGACAGATTCACATCACTATACGTGACGGTATAGCAATATTTTACCGAAAGTATATTGGGTTTCGCGCCAGGTAGACATATAATTCGTACGCAAAATATCGTCTTCCTCCAACTAATACTTTTTGAGCTATAACGCCAACAGACGTACGGACAAACTACCGACAGACAGATAAAAATGCGGAACTGAGAAAACATGTTTTTTTGTCATTTGGGGAACCTAAAACGTGTAGCTCTGAAGATATTTCGGTTTTCTTCACGATTACATTTTCTTCCTCTTTTAGACGAGGGAAGTAAAAATACCTTATGCTGGTAATAATACTGAAACAGTAAAGGGAAACACTTACTAAGGGCCGGTTTTACAATGCTAGTATTAATCAGGGTATAGTTATACCTGGAATATATTTATGTCACAACTTATACTTCGAATAGAATTGTAAACGTTTTACCAGGCAATTTTATTTTCAGGTCAGCTATTTTTAGGATAAGCTGTAATATCAACGTTGGTAGCTCTGAAATGTTAAACATTGCCATCTAGTCTAAAATTTTAGATCTGCTGACACTGGTGACACAAGGCATAACCTCATATTCGCAGCGTTGCATCGTCTTCGGAGCATAGTTCAGTTCGTTCTTGTATTGTGGTTTTACTGTGTGCTTTGGGTTTGTTCATCGTGCCAAATAAAGGTAAGAAACGCATGCGATGCAGCAATTTTACAGTTGGTTTGTCCATTTTCCAGGTCATAGAAATAATTGAATCTCTCACTGTATGTTTTTTCTTTTCTTGGTGTTGTAATATAATTTATTATCCCCTCCTCATCATCCAATTCAAACAAACGCACAGTATACTCAGCCATTATAAACAATCATAATATTTATAATCAGGGTATGCCCCACAGCGTGTAAACTTGTCGAAAGTTGAGGTTAAAATATGCATCAGCTGATCACTTCCTCCATAGTTAGTGCAGTGTACGCCCCTATAACGACCGGATAAGTAATTCCAAATTTTATGCCAAGAATAGCTTATTTCTTACTTATTCTGTACTTGTAGAACAAGGTGCTTCAGTTTATACCAGGAATATATGTATTTGCGGTGTAACTTTGCATTGTAAATCCGGCCCTAAGGCATACTACATCAGCTTACAAGGAAAAAAAAACAATTCCGCCTGTGGGATTCGAAACCGGGTTGCCAGAGAGAGTCTGTATCTAGACAAAAGCTTTACGAGTTATACTGAATTCGGTTGTCTGACTTATTTGGTTATCGGTGCCTTGTAAAAGACACACTGGCTACAGGACCGTTGGCGGTCGAAGTACGCCCGATCAGTGCCCATGAGGGTGACGCAGAAACGTAGAGACGCAGGCACAACATACGCTTATGTATAGGAATAGGTATCAAAAATATTCGGCTGCAGTGATGTAATGAGAATATTTCAACATATATAAAACTTTTCTCACGGTTGTGAAAAATTTGAGTGCTCGACGTTCGGAATAAACTTATTATTTTTATTTTCTTTGAAAATGTGTACTAGGTACACTTTGCTTGACAAGAAATCAAGTAGGATCTAATCTAAAAGAGTTAATTACAATATTCGGCCGACCAGGTGCAGACTCCGGAACCCGCATCACATTACCCGTAAAAGTACATCTGACGCGTGACGTCATGGTGTGATACAGACTAATGTAAAATAGTATGGATAGCTTGGCGGCAAGTTAGCCATTCACTGACTCCAAAGATATTGCAAACATATGCAGGGTAAATAGTGTATCCACAAAATGCGAGGTAATATATAAAAAAAATGGAAGAAAATACACATGCAATATTATTACGCAATGACGTAGATACGCCTAGCTGTGAATGCAATGGTAAATGACGCAGCGAAACTATAGGCAAGGCAGGATGACTTTTGACGACCGCTGGGCGAGCAGAACCAGTCAAGTTTTGGCCAAAGAAACGGAATCAAGACGAAGCGATGGCGATGGCTGAATCCAATAGGAAGTCGAACATGAAATTCTACGATACACAACGGAACGTGAACAGAACCTATTAATTTTATGCTTGGGAAACTGCTTATATCTGGCGGAAGCCGTAGTTTGCCAGTAGAGCCGTAATGCTTTCAAAAAGGTAAATCACATCGCATTCGACTGAAACTGTCGCTCTGACCTCTTTTCTGCATTGCTCATATAGCAAGACGTATGACGCGTAAAGAAATTGACAGTTCCTTCGCTGGCCCAAAACTAGTGTTTAGTCGTTACAGTACTTAAGTAAACTGGAAGCGTCTGTGACATTTATTTATAGCTACTAATTTTGGAAGTCATATTTATTGTAAATGCGATTTTATTTCAATTTTTAGAGATACCTGTATTTAAGAATTATGTAACACAGGGAATTTATAAAAAAAAAGATTTAACATTAGGGATATCATCTTGCCTTGTTTTTCTGGTATGACATTTTCCCTCACAGGCTGTTCGTTTTCACATTTCAATACTCTTCATTTTGTCAGTCCTCGTCTTTTAAGTCTATTTCTTTCATTATGTTCTATTTAAAAGCTAATCATTTTGTTTTCCCTTTTCGTCTTGATAATTATTGTAAAATTGCATTGGACCACTCTATACTTCCAAGGGTGGATATCATGCTAATAGCTTTCTTATTTTATAATTTTTTGTTTCTCTCTTTTTTACCAGGTTATATCTCGGAAAATTTTGCACTTTGGCCACATCCTTTCGTGATAAGTTTTAGCTTTTTAAATTTTTTTTAAATGTGTTTTGTTTAACTTCTTGGGCGTGGTTTTTATTCTAGTTGGTTCTGTGGAGTGCCCTTATTTCTACGCCTGTACGACTGTATTTAGCGTATATTGTTACCAACAGCAAATACTAAGCAAGATTCAACCCTACTTCCAGTGAAGATGGAATGCGGTTTTTGTTCTATTAATAGTAAAAAGCATTAAAAATTTCTAGGGGGCGCCAAATAGTCTTTCTACAACCGAAATCCATAAGCATGCGCGAACTCTGCAACTTACTAAGGTACCATTGCGTAGCCGACGCGCTGCGACCTTCAAAAGGAAACAAAACTTCAATAGTTTGCATTAACCATACGCAAAATATTAATAGGCATAAACAAGGCTAATATTAATTAACAATACTACAGACACTGCAGGATGTTACCTAATTTTACGATCAGCACTCGCATAGCTTCCAGGAGCAACTTTATATCATGTGTGAAAAGATACAAACACGGTGCAGTCTATTGTGGCTACAAATTACAAAGGTTCTATGTTAACTAAGGCTAAATTACAAAGGAGTAGCAAACAGGCACAATAAGGTATGTCAGTTACAAGGACGTAGCAAACAAGCGCTATGTGAGATACTAATATACCAGTTTATGTTGATGCCGCCAGCAAGCAAATCGTAACACGCCAAATTTATTTTTCTTCTACTTCGCTTATTTCCATTGCCGACTATCTTTATCTTGTCTGAACTTCTTTGTTTTTCAGCTAAGCTTGTCATGTGTTTTTGTATTTTTCTACCACCCTTCCACATATTACGACAAATGTTGCTAAAATGGTAATGCTACTTATAGCAATCAGTTTATCCTCTGTGTTGCGTGTTGAAATAATATGGCATCACATAGTTTGAAATAGTTTTGTTACACCGACCGTCTACAATTTGTAGCAATTGTTGGAGCAACGACGACGTCATAAACCTTCGTGAAATTTCAACCTCCGGGACTGCTCCATTGAATCTCGAGCAAATAAACTGTTAAATGTCAAATTCCAAAGAAATAAAGCAACATCGTATCAAACCAACGTTGGGTGTCTACATCCTGTGCTAAAGATTGTGCATCTAAATTATTAGTAGCAGTTTACGAGCCTCTGCATAACAAATCCTAGGAGCAACACGTTCATAATCTCCTTTTTCCGCACCTGAATGTTTATGCTGTAGCTACAGGCCTGCCCTGTAAGGTTGATTTTTCAGCTGCCTAGACATAAATTGCCGGTGCAGAGCATAATGGCGGTCGAACAAAAACGGGAGCCTTTTGTATTTGCGCAGTATGTAATGCTTAAAAATGAGCCATACAATGGCGCTTTGAGCCCCGGCGACAGTTTGATAAATGCTCACGTTGGCTTAGCGGCGTCTCCACTTTTATCTGCTGTCTTGTTTTCAATAAAAAGTGTAAGGGAAAGCTGATTTAGGAAAACAGCCCTCTGACATCTGCTAGTGTTTTGATTTACAATAACCGAAAGTCTCCTGGGCAGTATGAATGTCGAATTTATTGCTTTTTCCGGTGTTTCCGAGGCCCGCGTAGCTAGCGGCTCATTTTATCATATTAGGCAGCTTTCAGGTGCCATTTAATCAGGCCATAAATGTAAAGATTTATCTGCTCTGCTACTAGGATGTACAAAGTTCATTTTTTCCCTTATGTGATAGAAAATGTATTTTATAACTTAAGTAGAGTTAGAAAAATATAATACAAAAAAATAAATGCGGCAGGTGATGTCCCTTTTGCATTTTGTAAATTTTCGTCCAATGTTACATTCCATTCAGCTTTGGTCTAGATACCCTTGATGCAGTGTTCGGCTCCAAATGATTTGCCAATGTTGCTGTAAGTACATTTTCGTTGATAAGTAAAGCAGACATGAATATCAAGTATAATTTTGGACCAAGGACCCTTCTTTGAGGCATGCCTGCTATTATGGAATACAGTTCTGGCACTTCTTGTCCGTATTATCTCTGAAGTATCTTCCCTCCAGTTATGAGTTTTGAATAATATATAGCGAATGAAGAAGTGCTGTTTTCAGTTTGTTCAGAAGTCCTTAGTACCAAACTCTATAAAACATTTAACATTGAGAAAAGTTGTCACAAAGTAGTTTTTTTAAATGCTTAAGTAAGTATGACAGTTAATCGATGGACTTGTTCCATGGTGCGGAACTGTTTTCAGTTTCAGTTTTTTTTCAAATATTACTGCTGTTAGCTTTCTTTCAATTATTTTTTCTAGAAGTTTGCAGGTGCTGTGCAACAATATAATGGGCCTATAAAATCTTACGTCGTTTCCTGATTATGGCTGAGCACGAAAAAATCACAATGCATTAATATCACAACTCCCATTTTCCTCAAATTCTGAAAGTTAGTTCAGAGGTTTTCTTCACCTCTGGATTTAGCTTCAACATGATCTTTTTTATACACAGCATCTGTGACGTTACGTAATTTTCTACAACCCTGTGAAGGGCGACATGTGACGTTATAATAAAATTGTCCCTACAAAGGGCGTTCTGAATTGCTGTTCTCTCCCTTACTAAGGGCGTCAAAATTTACACCTCGGGAAAGATCAACTCGGAGAAATACGTTTACTCAAATATATGTTCGATTAGTAAAAACATCAGATAATTACCAGAATAACATATAACTAGCAACCCAGTGAGACAAATGTCTCATTTAAAAAAACAAAAAAGACCGTTTTTCAAATAGAACGCGTATTAAATAAAAACTGTACCCAGACCTGGAAGGTGTCAAAGTGGTTGCCTAACCGATCGACGTTTTAAGGCGCAGAGGGTCGCAGCTCCGTTTGGCTGCTGAAACATTTTTATTTAATACGCGTTCTATTTGAACGGTCTTTTTGTGATTTATCGAAAACCGGAAGTGTCACGTGACTGAAATTCGGTTCCTGAGCTGATATGACCATTCCAAACATATAACTTTCATAACTTTTTTCTCTATCTCTTACGGTTTGGCTGCTGAAACAGCGTCCCGGACGGACGGACAGGACGGACGGACAGACAAGTCTATTAGATAAAGGATGTTTTTAGCTGTATATACATTGATTAAAAGGAAATGAGTTATACATTATTTAATTGATAAATGTTTCTGGAACTGTGTCTGGCTTCCTGCCTCGTGCTGCAACCCACGATGCTAGAGCGTGCTGCGGGCTCATCGTGAATGGTCCGTTAGGACGCACACCGATTCCTCGAGAAATGGGTCGCGTAGGTTGTTTGACTCGTACGCCGGCACGCACGTTGCTTCTTGGAAAAATGGTTATATTAGCTTTTTTGTTCATGTTTAATTTTGACCTTCGACGCTGAGTTGTTGACAGCAGTTTTTGGGCTGTAATTTGCCTTTGCAATTAGCAACTTTTAAATGTGACCTGCAATTGGCGTTAGTGTTTAACTCCTGAAGCGGGGCCCTCTGGTACCTTACCCAGCCTGGGCAGAATTCCTGGGGCGAAAGCGACGTCAAATCCAGCAAGTGGAAGACGTTCGCTTGTTAGCCGAGTAGCAGTATTTTGGTGGTCCGTCGGCACTGAATTTGTTGAACACGGGCTCGAGCCTCGGACCTGCGGGAGACGATTTTAAGCGCCTAGAACGGATCCTACGGGTGAGTTTCTTGGGGAGCGGTCCCTGGATTTTGGCCGCTCGCAAGCGGTACAGGTGATGCGATCCCTACGGGTCTTATTATTAGTGAAATTAGGTTATGCGATGTATTTCCCTTCTTGAAGCGCCAGGATTTGCGCTTGGAAATTCTACGGCTGTGAATAATCGGAAGCGGTCTGGTCGGATAGGCTACTGAGAGGTTTGAGCTTCGTTGGGATAACAGTTCAACCTGTCATCTCCCTAAGAGCCTGGTCGGATAAGGGTTACAGGTTTATTCCGCTAGATAGTTCGACCTGTCAGACCAGAAAGTGTAGGAAAGGGGAGGAATTGCGGACTGGACAGGACAGGTCAGGTAATCTCAAGTTGACATATTCTCAAGAGCAGACAGGAAACTGGTACTGCCGTCTTCTTTTATAGCTTTTTATGCCGCATTATCTGGACACTCGCTCTAGCTTTCAATGGAAAGGGAACGACGCCGTCGTTCATTTAGCGATACGTTGCGCAGAGTGAGTCGAATTTCTTATCGACTGTTCATGCATCAAATTGATGCAGCGATTGATATGGCGATGTATTAAATTTCAATACATTTTATGTATAATAAAAATTTAATACAGGAGCAAGCGTTACACATCTACCTTATTTTCTATTTCTTTTTTTTTCTTTGTGTTGTTTTTCATTCCCGAAAATTTCTTGGTGCTCTTTTTACATTCACTTGTCCCAATATCAGTTCAGTTGCTCTACCTCTATTATGTCTATCCTACATCTTTTTCAACGTATCAGGTCAGGTCTAAAGTGTCTTGTGAGAATAAAATCTTTTGTCGTTTCATTGTGATTGATTTAGCACTATAAATTACTGTCAGTCATTTTGATACATTAAATTATTATTGTTGTTAAATTGCAAGAACGTATTTTCTTACCGAATATTTCACTTTTATAATGCTAAAATATTGTTGTATGCTGTATAGAGTGCATAGTACATACACGTATGCAATAAAGCAGCAAAAGCAAAAAGAAGAGAACTTCTAACGCACTCTGGACCTATAATTGTTTATAGAACTTTAATGTAGTTGTTTAGTAATCAGTTTTCTTTTTGTGATTGTGTTTTACATTTGTTCTAACTCTATGCAAGCATTAATATAGTCTTTAAATATTTGTAGTCAGTTGTATCTTCAGTAATTTATTTTTCTGTGTCCTTGAGCTCAATGAGCCTATATTTATTGTTGTTGCTGATATTCAGAGTCAACTTATTATGTTTGTCTGTCATTTTCTTGAACATGTAATTTATATCGTCCTCCTCTTTCGTACCTGATCATCGGCAAAAAAACTAAATATCTTATTTGTCTTCTTCCTCTCACATTAGCCCAATGACCTGATTAATAGGCAGGTCTAACAATTTTTATTTCTGTCATAATTTTGTAGAATTCATGTCCCTGAAGTACGCGACATTCGCCAATAGAAAAAAAGAAAGAAAGTGATTTAATTTGTCATCAACTTAGATTTATGGCGTGGGAAGGTCAGCAAATGCCTCTTGCAAGCCGATATTTGCTTTTCACGGCGATAATTAGAATAAGCGTATTGGCTAAATCATGCGAAAACCGCTGGGGTTTAGAAATTATCCTAATATTCCTCATGCTACACTAGAGCTTGTGTTTCTTGGCAATCTGTATATTTGATCACATCTTCTTTTCCAAAACTGATGTTTTGCAGTTCCAGCGGACTTTTCCACTTAATTGTATCTTTTCTGTATTTGTAAGCGAAGTTTATGTGGTATTATTTTATATATAGACAAATGATTGACTACACTGTTAAGTATAATGTTCTGAATGGTTTGAAATTTCTAGCGTTGAAGGCTTCCAAAGTAATGCTCTCCATGCTTGAAATAATTTCAGCCTGCCACTGTAGTTTGTATGTTAATCCACTGCTTTATATTGCGCATCTATGACATTTACTCCACGTTTAGTTTTTCTTTGACTTTATATCATATAAGTATCACACAAGTAACTCAGTGTTTCCGCAGTTAAGTTATATCAATGAAATTCTTCTGAAACACCAATTCATCAGTCAACACATTGATTTTTTCTCTGTATCTGGTTTGTAAATGTGTAAATGGGATGCTGAATTTAGTGGACAAATCAAAATTTCGGTTCTCCCTATCTCGTCATATTTTCTGGATAGACATAAAGCCAATAATATGATATTGGCAACCACTGACTATCTAAAATACATTAAGGTAGTATGACGATGCTTTTTGTACGGTCTTATCAGTCATCCTAAAGAGACACCAACAATAATCACCAATCATCGATGCGTTCAAGTTTGTAATCATGCTACATGATCAGAATGTCTTGGGAAAAGCGTTCGCCCTTTTTCTCACTAACAGCACCTAAGCTTTTCGGGAAAAAGTCAAGGTTCTTGTGTAAAACGTGAATTTTTATTGATATTATGTATCTTTTGTTCTTCTAAACATAGCTATCGTCTCTTCTGTTGCCCATAAAGCCGTTGACAATGGTTTTGGAAGAGGATCAAGTTGATAACTCGAGATTTGTGAGCTTAGCGCACTTTCCTTATTTGTGGCCCAATAAATATCCTTTCTTTCAGCTTTGCTTCAATCAAATAATTGAAGGTTTGACTTTTATCACGAGCTTTTACAATGTTCTTCATCAAGCCCAATTTTATATGACTATTCGGTTTAAACCTATGGAGTATATTCACATTTTCTTTTCCAGCTATCTATGATTTTCTTACAGGCCAGGTTTTTAGTATTTCAGCTACCCTTCAAGCGAAAAAAACTTAAATTACAGGATATGTACCACTCATGATGTTTATATTTGATTGCCTCCACCACTAAAACCATATTTCATCAGCTTCGCTGATGTCGATTGTTTGAGCCAATGGCACTGATGAGCAGTTCGTAGCCATTATGCAATAGCTTTTTAGCTAGCTTTAGATGCCATTCGTTCGGATTGTTTTGAACATCCAGTTCAATCATCCAACAATTCACTTCTGTGCACACACGCATTGATTTCTTCATTTCGAAATATTTACACACAACTATTTCTTGTTTTAAAACCTGAAATCGCTATTCCTGTAATCTAGACTCTAACAGTTCAGCTAACTGTTTAGAAAGCTATAAATTACGGACCAGATCCTTCTGTTCCACAAGTGAGAGGATTTGTTATAAGATTCAGGTGTGTACTCTTCCAAAGATCGTGCATCTTCTGATTCACTTTCCTCTGTAGTTTTGCTATAGTGGTTTACAAGTGACGGATAGGGACAGAAACACAGTTGAACACATACCGAAGTAACGATAATGAGAAGCACCTAAGGAGACTAACGCCGCCCACGTTTCATATGTTCATATGTTAAATAGCATAGCTGACGTGGTTAGCTGAGTAATTTCTGTCGACCAATGCTAGTACCCTGCTCCATAAATATTGTAGTGCGAACTAGTGACTAATTTTAGAACTTCTTCCACTGGATATCAAATCGAAATGCAGAATATAACCAGCAACCTCAGAAATATATATTATACATTTTTCAGTGAAAAAAGAAAATACCATGAGATAAAAGAAATGATTCTGAGCAAGCCTTGATATGTGTTATACGTTTGGCAGTACTGAAGTGTATTGTCAGTCTATGTCAAATTCGAGATCAAAAGGTTAGGTTTTGTTTGTTGTTTGACACAGACTGACGTAAAACTTAACCTGCAGATCTCGAATTTGACATAGACTGACAATACACTTCAGTACTGCCAAACGTATAACACATATCAAGGCCTGCTCAGAATCATTTTTTTATCTCATTGTACAAATAACACGAAATATAAAAAATGTTAGACGCATTTTGTGTGTTAATCTCTGAAACTTCTTTGTGGCGTGAATTCATAATTCATATTCTTATATGGGTATTTCGCCACTCTGCAAATTAAAATATTAAATAACGAAAATATTAACAACGAACGTTTCGAGGGACAATCTGCCCTCGTTATCAACGAATAACAATTAAAACTAACAAGAACTTATCTTTTTTTCACTGGAAGGAAAAACGACCAACCTCCAATGAATTTTCTGACATTGACGTTTGTTGATATCTGTACCTACTTGATCTCATCTTTAAGAATCGATAGCCAACTATTGTCTAAAAATATTGAGAAAGACGACACGCATTTTTCTTCGTTAAGTAAAATGTATGCCGTTTCCTTAATTTTTCGCCTAGTTGACATCGATTCTTTAGACAAGATCTTTGTGTTGTCCCATTGTATTTTATGGTTTTCATCCCAAGCATGTTCTGCCAGCTTAGACTTATTGAATTGATACGTTTTCATCATATTTTTATGTTCTTTAACTCTTACTGCTAAAGGCCTGGATGTTTCACCGATATAATATTTCCCGCATTCACAGGGAATACTATATATACAATTCCTTGAATGTTGTTCTTCGTTGAACGGTTTAGTTTTTGTAAGAACTGACCGCAAAGTATAAGTTCTTGTTAGTTTTAATTGTTATTCGTTGATAACGAGGGCAGATTGTCCCTCGAAACGTTCGTTGTTAATATTTTCGTTATTTAATATTTTAATTTGCAGAGTGGCGAAATACCCATATAAGAATATGAATTTTGTGTGTTATCTTAAAATTCAAATTTCGATACTTGGGTTGATGTAACTCACCCATGACCACAAGTGGGCGACGGGGTGCTAACAGTGCAAGTGCAAACCTTCCTAGGCTCAGTGGCTTCTCCCTTGTCCCCTTAATACTTCAAGCAGCGACATTATAATGCTCGGCCTTGTATCGCTCAGCAGGAACCTTTCAGCAC
>OW679200.1:42502858-42525257 GCA_940337035.1 Agriotes lineatus | reverse complement strand
GTTATTTCAATTCCCCCAACTGGGGGCGGGCTGCTATAGGGACCTTCCGTCCCTCTTCAGCCAAGAACGGGAAACTCGGGATGGGTGAGAGAAAGGAGGGGTGGAGACTGGAAGAAAGGTCAGGAAAGGTGGAGAAATACTGCCCCGGCATTCACCTCAGAGAAGGTACTCTGTTGACTCAGGAAAACCACCTAAAAACCTGAATCAAGGCAGACGGCCGTAGGAATCGAACCAACGACCTCCCGAATGCTAAGTGGACGTGCTACGCACTAAGCCACGGAGCTCGGTTCTCTGGGAGCTGCCATGTGCTCCTTTTTATATGTTCAGCGGCTCCCGGTCGGCGCTCGCGCTCCCCACTCTGGCGGCGGGGGAAAACATTCCTACGTACAATCCTGGCCGTCCGCGCAACGGCTACTGGTCCGTGCTATCGCTTCTTGGTAGGGCATCGAGATGCAAACGTTTGACAAGGGGGCGAATTAAATTCCAAATACGTTTCAAGTATCTTTAGAATTTAAATCCATAAGCGAAACCTTACAAGTTTTCTTTTGATTAATATACTGTTCATATTCTTTCGCATTGTATTCTAGCAACAAATAAGTACTCTAGTGAGCTCCTCCTTGACGTCGTTATCAGTGCGATATAATCTGTTCTTTGGATGTTATTTTTCTTATCAATTTTATCGAATACAATTAGAAATGGTTTTTAACAGAGAATATCCATGTCTTAATCTTGTTTTCACTATGAAGCTAGTTGAAAAACTTCCGTTTGACGTTGGGATACAATTAACGTCGTACTCCTTTCCAGTGTAGTCTATGCGGTAGAACAAGAAGACTACACATACGCGACTTGAAGATAGCACAACGGGCCCACCTTGAGGTGTAGGTGAGCGTAAACTTGGTTCACCCTCCGCCCAAACATTCAACACTAACTACTCTGCTTCAACAATATCACACATCGTGCTTTTAATAACCGTGTCATACAAGAGTACTTGCTTGAAATCAATAAATAAGGTGTGAAGTTTTAAATTTTGCTCATAGCTAACGCTCTGCTTTGTTTTCTAGTCAAAATCTATTATTCTTCACCAATTCCGTTAGTTAATTTACCCACCCTGTTGCTTAAAATTCTTGTAAACATTTTATACGTGATATCCAAGAGCAAAATTTCCCTATAATTAGAATATAATATAGATCGACCTTTCTTTTCGTATCTGTAGGAGATAATATAGCACTGTGACATCCTTTTGGTAGTTTTTGTTCTCTTTCCAGACTTGTTGAACTAAGTACGTTTGGCACGTTTGTAGACATACGCCTCCTTCTATTTAAATGTCTGCTGATGTCTCCATTAATAACATTTCAAGCATATCAAATATTATTTTAGAAAATGTTTGCTCTTTCAATTTCTGCAAATTGTATAAAAACTATTGCCCTTGATAATAACGCTATTAAAAACAGTGTTAGCCTTGATTTGAAAAACAAAATGTAATCCGAGCAGGCTTGGAAATAATGTAAAACAATGTAAGACCGTGAATAAATGTGTGTTTTAAATTAATTCTATATTATTTGGATACGCTATAGTAGGTTGCATTAATTCGTAGCATCTTTGCAGAGGTTTATAATAAGTGTTTAATTTGTGCATCGAGTGGTAGCTGGTATTTGAAGCCAATTTCAGAGCGGTCGAGCTACAGAAGTCGTTCTGCAAGGCATCAGCGACCTATATCTGCAGGCTAACGGAGAAAAAGGGCCCAGTCATTGTAGGACTTGCTAGGGGCTTGAGTTAAGCCCTAGTATCTATCGGAAAAGCAACATAAAAGTCAGGAAAGTTTATCCTAAAAGATTGAATTTAGTGATTTGCAAGTGGCGTCGGTTTTTGTGCAATGCAGGCAGATGCGTCATCTGAGTGTTTTTTGTTTGTAACGTGCATTTACTTACTATTGATAGTAAATGCATTTTCAATCATTTATACTAAATCAAGATAATGCTTGCTAGAATGTAGAAACTCAACCCTATGAGATTTAAAAGTCGTTTATTTAAGTAAATAACCACTGCAAGCTTCCATAACAATATATAATTTATCCTATTTTCTCGTCAGTAGGTTCATCTACTAAGATTCAGAGAAGTAACATATTTTTGAATATTAGGAAGAAAAAAAATTAAGGGACACCTGTTATTTTATTATTAATTTTTTGTAGATATTTAAACGTTTCGCTTATTTATTTTACTGAGTCACGAAGGGATAAACGAGTTTGTTTTAAATCTAGAATCGGCACCATATCGAAATATTAAAATGAATTGAATTTATTGTTTTTCTTGAAGGCTTTTTATAAAAGGGCTAATATCTGCTAGCTTAACAGAAATGACAGCGTATTGTAAAACAACATGTTTCAGTTCTTATTACATTTCAAAATTAGCAAATTCCTGTACACAATATCAAGCTGTTGAAAAATTGCCAGCTCTAAATAAACGCAACAAAATATGAGCAATATCTTGATTACAATATTATGAGGATTGCCATTTCTGTACACGTTTGCTGTATTACTTCGTCCGCGATTTTATACAAATTTGCCAAAATGAGAGTATGTGCAAATCGCCTTTTTCATCTCGCCGCCTGCAGATGGCGAGCATCATGGCCGTAATAACACGGGCATTATCTACTGATTGCGAAGCAACGGGACCTCTTTCATTTTTTCCGTTTCATTACTACACAACTTATCTTGTCGGGCAGTGGCGTGCGTCACCTGGTCTGGCCATCGGAATGTCACTAAGATCCTTTACTGGACTACAAATTGCTTTATAAATCGCTCCGAATGCTTTAATACGCCGGCTTGTATATGGTCATAAAGTATCCCAACTGCCAAGAAGCAATCAATAATTGCAACTTCAATTAAAACTTGCTAATTTTCAGATAAGATCTGGGGATTTCGCGGACGGGAGTCGTAATTTCTGCCTTTCACACCGCTACTAAGCCGGACAGGTGCTTATTTGCAAATTTCGCCAAGATGTAATTGTTTAAATCTATGTGTGTCGTAGTCCGCTAAACACGTTTCAGCTGTTTATAATAAATTCAAGCGTATACGATGATGCCTTAAATTATAATATAAATATGTAATATATACTTTATTAAACATGACCCATTTACATATCTGGTTTTAAATATTGAATACATTTAATGACCAAAATTAATATTACTTCAAAGAAGGAAACATACGAGTTCTGTTTAACTCAAATGTTGAAATTTGTATTATCTAACTTAAAATGTAGAAGATGAATAGCAATTGCCTGTTAGTACTGCAGTATGACTGCATGTGACCTAGTATAGATTGCTAGGTTACACATATATGTTTTGATAAATAAACAATTGTCTTTTATGTTTGAAACTGAAACCTCGTGTTTTATTTCTCTGAATACAATTCTAATATTAATGTAGTTAGTTAAGCCTATCTCACCACTAACTCTGCATAATCCACCGCCACGGGTCGGATCTGAACCGGCTACGTTCGCATTGGTATGCAGTGTCTCTACCCCTGAGCTACCGTGACCCTCAGAAGGTTGCGTGTTCAGATCACGTCGGGGTCACCATTATGCAGAGTTAGTGGTGAGATAGGCTTAACTAACTGCATTAATATTAGAATTGTATTCAGAGAAATAAAACACGAGATTTGAGTTTCAAACATGAAAGAAAATTGTTTATTTATCAAAACATATATGTGTAACCTAGCAATCTATACTAAGTCACATGCAGTCATACTGCAGTACCATTTCATCAACAGCTTTATTCTCCCCCCTCTCTGTTTCTTAGCTCTTAGTAGTCCACTCCTGGACATAAGCCTCCTCTTGTTTTATTTACGGCTTATTCTTTTGTGCTAATTGATGCCAATTTTTTCCTCCTTTATTTTTAATGTAATCACACCAGCGTTTGTGAGGTCTTCTAGCGCTTCGCTTATATAGTCGAGGTTTCCATCGTACTAACTGTTTTGTTCATCGCTGTTTGTCTTGTCAAGCGGCGTGTCCATTTCAGCATTCACCATTGTGCAATATTTCACCTTGGTTATTTGCCTCATCTCTTCGTTTGTAGAATGATCTCTGAGACTTACCCTTAACATAGGGTTACCATTCGTGCGGTTTTCCTCCGTACAGTCCAGTATTTGAAACCACTGTCTAATGTCCGGTCCTCAACTCAAATCGGACGCAATATGTTCGGTTTTTGCACCAAATGTGCTAATCTCATAACATAAAGAACGAGTAGGTACATCAAATGTTTCTCAATATAGCTATTTTAACGTCATTTTATATTAACTAAAATACCGTCTAGTCTTATACTACGTTGTACTTCTCTACTTGTAAACAGTGTGTTGCAGTTCCAAAAAACGAATAGACGAGAACCACACCATTCGCGTGCTAGCGATTCAGTGCGTGTACAACCAATACCACCTACAGAATAAAGCCGCAACTCTCCAGCTCCAGTTAAATCAAAGAGTCAGAGTGACCTGTGGAAACGAAGTTCCTACTCATGAACTATGCCCATAGTCGCACACCATTTTTATAATAAATAAAAAACGAAGTTTCAAAGCAAAACCATAATTTCAAATAGAAAAGTATAGTTAGCGCAATATCAATATGTAATAAACCAGTTTCTAATTTAGGTATAAAGTATAAAACCCTAAATTTGGTTTATTTATTGTTCTACTTCGCTGAATCACTTATTATTCATTTTATCACAATATTGATTACTCAAAATATTGATTGTAGAGTTAATATCCGATATTCATTTTTCATCGTGCTAATGACATTCAAGAAAATTAACTAAATAACCCTCCTGTTACGTCCCACTAATTTGGTTTAATACATAATTTAGCCTTATTTTAAACCAAATTACTAAGATGCAACACGTCCTCTGCAAGAAATTTTAGAATCATCTCCGTTATAGTGCATACCTTCTTTCAAGAAAATGTAATTCGCTTACCTTGCTAGCAAATCCCCATGGGGTGACAATGCATTAACTTCACAATCAGTTGTAACGGTTATTTACTTGCTTATTTATGCAGTACTGACGGTAAATCACTTACACGCACACTACCAAACATTAACAGAGGCACTCAGTGATCTGTCTATTAACAAATATCTTCTTCTTCTTTTTTTAATAGGTCTGAGACCTGTTTAATCCAAAATTATTGTTCTTGCGACACAGAAGACCAACTGTCCTTCCATCCTTTCGGTGGTCTTCCCACAGGTCGTGATTTTCCAGGCTTGCTATCCCGTGCTATTTTAGAGAGTCGATTATTAGGCATTCTGGATACGTGTGCGTTCCACTCTCTTCTTCTTACTCGTACCTATCTTACGACGTCTTGTACATTGCAAAAATATCAACAATTATAATTGCTAAATGTAATAAACATGTAGCTACGATCTGTACTTATAGTTCACATCGGCGGCTATAACTGACCTTCTTTACTTGACGTCACAAGCTGTGACATCAGAGAGCTTATGCCTTGCTATAGCAATACTTATAGATAGTATTGGTACAGCTCGCCTGTTTACTTAATCGGCAATGCATTGCGGTTATGTGATAACGTAGTCATCATGTTTTACTTTTCTGACTTCTATGTGTTAGGAAATTGCTAAGTGTTGCCATTTGGTTTAGAGTAATCCCATAAATTATAGTCATCTTGAGAAAAGAAGAGGATTATGTTTCATTATTACATAGTTAAATAAATTGGCTTTGTTTCGTGTGTGTAGATTATTATTGTACTATTTTATAAATACGAAAACGAAATATATCTGCTTTTTATGTATACACTTTTGTAGGCATATGTGAACACAGGAAGTATACAGCTGCCAAATATTTTCCTCTTTAAATTAATTGAAATATTTTCGTTCTTTCGAAGGTTTTTCAATTTTCCTTTAGCTGTCCATATTAGCTGAATGCGTCTGTTTATTTCAATGGTCTTGTGTTCCTTGTCCATTCTGATAGTATGTAGTGAATAAACATATTCTTCCACATTTTCAATTTTCTCATTTTCCACAGGTACAATTTTATTTTCTAGGAGTCATAATTTTTGTTTTATTCATATTCATGTGTAGTCCAATTTCGGCTGATCTAGTTTTGAGTACTTCTAGTATATTTTATAGTTCACATATGTTTTGACTGAAAAGCATAATATTGTCCGCAAATTGAAGATGATTCCAGTATAGGCAGGCAATTTTAACTCCCTTCTCGTCCGAATTGATTGTTTTGAAAACATTTTCCAATGCAAGGATAAATAATATTACAGCTTTATTATATTTCAAAATTAAGTATGAAGTCTTGGCTGGTTGACAAAATTAAAGCTGTGTCGTTGCGTTCCCTACTAGAAAATAAAATAATAAGCGTGTCCCAAAACTACACTGAATTCGCAAACTTGAATTTTTGGTTCACCTAGTGTATAGTAATAGTAATAAAATTGGACCGGATCTGGATTACTTTGGGTTGTTGAAGGCTTGGATAAGACCGCTGATGTAGTATATGAACTGTATAAAGTTATATAGTTTAAAAACTACCAGCGTTTTGATCCAACATCATGACTAGATTATTGTGTGGTCTTCCTTCATAGTATGCATTGTGATGTTTGCGCAGGTACAAATTAAAATTTTGTAGGTCGCCATCTCAAGGCTTCAGCCTTGTGGATTTGTAATTAAGACAAAGTTTGCGTAACAAGTACCGGTAGCACAGCCCCACCGTTCTGCCCCCAAAAGAAAGTTTAGTTGGAAGGGACTCGAACGGGTATAAAAGTACAATACCCGGCTTGTCCAAGTCACTTTTGAGCCCGCTCTTGAGTCAAGCCTCCTACAGCACGAAACTCAGGGGACTTGGAGCTCAGCGATCTCCAGCTAGTAGAACAACCCAGCCCAGGTGGGGACTTGGACCGCCATCAGTTAAGCTTCATCCTGAGAAGCGAGTTTCCGCCAGTTACAGAGAACTTGCATCGAAGATTTCACCATAAAAGCTTCCAAAATTTCAGACCCTTTCGGAAGGTCTGGACCTCTCGTCGAGCAGATTTTCGGTAGCGAACGACACTTAACCTACACCCTTTCTTCGTCGAGCCGCTTTTCGGTAGCGATTCACCCTTAACTTGCACTTTTACATCGTCGAGACGATATTTGGTGGCAATCCGTACTAAACTGGCACCCCCCTCCTTGTCAAGCCGATATTCGGTGGTAATACAGCCTTAACCTGGATCATCTTTCTCGTCGAGCAGGTCATTTGCTTTTAATAAAAATCGTGTGCTGTTTCAAGCTGGGGAATGCCCCTCCCATTTTCTTCTCGGAAATCTTGATAATTTTACTTCTCAAGCTACACCATGTGTTTCTTTACGAACGATTTTTCCCGAGGATACTACCGTTAAAGAAGCAGGCTTGGTCTTATTATTGAATCGCCGCAACCGCCTAATTACTTCGAAATATGGTAGTTTACTTTTGAGTAAGATACCCGCTGACCTCGATCTAAACTAAAACAAGATTATGTCTATTTCTATGTGAGCTAATGCTCAGTAAAATTTATTTTCCAGTATTTTTCTGTCTTCATGTTTGCTTTTATTTTCTCTACCAGTTTTGTTTGGTCATCCGGGAGATGTACTTGTAAACATAAGTTGCCGCTTTGAGATATCTGCACAAGGTCGAGGCCCGCGGTCTTTGCTGCCAAGAAAAGGACCTGTGGATTCGTGAAGCAGCAATACACATCAGGATGGCGAGAAATTCGTCGCAAGGCAATATTGAACACTTACAGCCGTATTTTTTTCTAATTTTGTCACGCTAGCACTGAGCCATTAAGACTAGATCTGTCAATTATTCTAATCTGTGTGTCTAGCAAGGCATATTAAGCTAAGAGAGAAATTTCTGGTTTGCCGAATTGCGCCCGTCGTAGAAATTACCCAACGCGAATCCATTATTTGTCCACTAATTTCCATACGTTTGTAAACCTTTTCATTTCGTATTCTATTTTTAGTTGTAAGAATTATAGTGAAAGTGTTAACCTGATTATACACTGTCATGTGCGTTATTCATAGTGAAGATTGTGTAGTGAAAACGTATATACCATTATTTTTTATATGAATACACTGCGCTGGAAGAAGCTTTTTCGACGACAGTACCCGCAAATCAACATAATGCAGGGTTTTTATTACTTGACTCGATCTGTACCTGGTGTTGTGCGTTTTCATTGTATGATACGTTTAAGTTTACACGACGCCATGTACTATTCACGCATCGCATCTATTGTCGTAGTCCCTACGATAATATTTTTTTCGTTTTGGATACATACACCCGATGTAAATAACGTAATTTAAACTTATGATCAATTTGTCGTAGCCAACTAAATTAGCATTTTCACGTTTTATTTAAGCAGCACTATCAAATCATGTTTTTTTTTCGATTTAGTATTAACCCTAGAACTGCTGAGGCGGGACATAAGGAGTTCACTATATTTTCATTAGTATGAGCACGTATTTGAAATAAAAAAATTTAAAAATCTATTTATCTATTTCATGGTAGGCCGCTTCTAAATATATTTTGAAAAGAATATGCGATACCATTTTTATAAAAAGCACAAATTACAGTTGGCCTTGGCATGTGTAGGTGGTTTATTAACACTGGTGGAATGCCACCTAGAAATAAATGTGGATCTGACTGTTATCACACACTTTGAACACGGCCGAACACGTATGAAGGCACTTGCATTCCAGAGGCATATATGGTAGAGGTTTAGAAGAAATATTTATCTGTTTATAATAATACAAACATATTCTAAAAATTGTATACTTTATTACAAACAAATGACAGTCGGAATAATTGGTTTCCGAATTCAGAGCTCCACTACGACTGTCGGGCAAACTACCAAACAGTTAAGGCCCGGTGAATTGACCTGACCAGTGGGTTGCCGACGTACCAGGTTGTTCTTTAGATGGATTTATTTTTATTTACTATTCTGCATACTTACCTACTTGGTAGTTTGACGCTTATTTTATAGATTTACATAGCTCTTAATAAATATTACTTGGGTTGTATGGTCTTCTCTAAATCAGTCAAGAGGAATAATTGAAACAAACCTGACCCATTAAAGTGCAAAATCTTAATATGTAATTATTACTTTCGTAACGTTGTATGTTTACCTATTTCTAGCTTTACACTTGATTTTAAGAAATTTTAACTGATATTGGGCTATTTATCCTGGACTATGCTCCTCTCTGGCATCCCATTCAAGTTAGTTGCTTAGAATACCGACTAAAGTTACGACGTTAAAATCATGAATTCTCATCAATGTTACTCTTTACGTAAAACTTGTGTGGTAATATTAAGGACAAGAAATATTCGATTCCTATTGAAATCCTAGAATTTTCACTACAGTCTGAAGAGCTGAATTATTCAGTTTTCGTTTTGTTTTTATTCAGTTACAATCCGCGATAATGCAAAACGGTTGTTTCTTCGAAACTTCCTTTCCAAGTAGTTCTGAAACTAAAAATGTTGAAAATATTAAAGGAAAAACGAATTTAATCTTATATGTTGGTTCCAAAATATACCTAGTTTTGTCAAGGTTAAACCCTGAGCGATATACAAAATATTACCGTTATTTAACTAATAGTTCTCGAGTTGAAGCAAAAATAGACAGAATTTGATTTTTTATGGTGCTCACCTTGTGTATATTTGACCGTGAGTGTATTCGGTTTCGTGTCAAGTAGTCATCTAATCTGCATGCAAAATATCGTCTTCTTCCAAGAAGTAATTTATGAGCTATATCGCCAACAGACGGACAGATAGACAGACAGACAGAATTGAGAAAACATTCGTCTGAAGATCTGAAAAATCTAGGAAGGTGATTTTTTCAAGATTACAATACTTTCTTTGCATTCGGCGAGGTAATAATATACAGTAAAAACTATATTGAAAACTATACAGTGTGGAAATTAACTAACGCATAAATTCGGTAACTCCGTTAATGTTTATTTTCAGGAAAGAATCTTAAAGGGGTGTAGGGATTCAAATTGCAACGCATATGTTAGAGTCCTTCTCAGGTTTTTTTTTATTATTTGTTTTAAATGTTGTGCGGCCATCAATAATTTTTTTAAATGACAACCTATATATTTGTTTATTTACTTCGATAGCAGTTTTAATCTGTTTTCAACGGTGTACAATTTTGAGTAGGTTACGTCAGACAAAAATTGAAAAAATCAGCTTAAAGTTCAAATAGTAAAGATAATTACGTGGACTTAAAACATAAAGCGATGATTGTAGATTCATCTGGTTTGTTGGAAATATTTTCAAGGTCAAAAGTAATCACTATTAAAGTTTTTATTTCAAACCCAGGTAACTAGAACTGCTTTTTCCCTTTTTTTCTTATTTTTCTCTATTTTATTTCATTTTTGTCTTTCTTAAGCTCTTCTACCGTTTCCCTCTAAACCCGCGTTCGCATTGCTTTGAGAGGGCGCGGGCCTCACACTTTTCTTTTTGTTTTAAACTCTGGTGACTAGAATTACTCAGATAATTTCTTTTATTTACTACGAGTATATGAATTCTAAGACAGTTTTTCTATGTTTTTCTAATATAACCTATTTAAAATTTTATTCCGTTGAGTAAAAATTTCTACCAAAATAAATAAAAAACACACGGGTCACCATTTAAAATAATACGGTCTCGGGTGGTGTAGCTTGAAAAAGCGTCCACGTTCTATCAGTAGAGTTAAGCAACGCTCTTTCTGGTCAGAACTTGGATGGGAGTTCCCCGACTGCTGCTCTCGGCGCCTCGTGGTACGGCTGCCACGGAAATAGTTGGTCCCGGATGTTATAATAACATCATGACAGTCGTTAGTGGGGTTGGAAGTCCCCATAAATTTACAGCGACGCCTATAATTGGCCTAACGGCTGTTGGCTTAGTACGAAATAAATAAATAAATAAAATAAATATTGATAACGTCATAACATTTAAAACAAATGGTGTAAAAATCTGAAAATTACTTGACAATACTCGCTGCAATTTGAATCGTTAGACCCCTATGGGATTTTTTCCGATAGCGAAAATTAACGGAGTTGTAATGGTACGTTTATCTAGCCGTATACTCTACTTTACTATGAATTTAGATTTCTTTTTGTTTGCTAGTTAACCCAGTCATAGAAGCAGAAGTCCCGCCCTTACCTAAGTATGGCTAAAGGCAATGCCAATATAGGTTGTTCCGGCCTGTATGTTGTCACCTATCATTTTGTAATCATACATGTAAATCCGGCCAGGAATAGAAACCAAACAGCTTACATGAAAATACATAGGCTCTGCAAAAGAACGTACATGCATGAAAATACATAAAAAGTATACGCGATACGCTCTGATTCAGCAGGTAAGCACCGTTTGCTTTCGAGCGCGTAATTGCTCGTCCAAGCTATTGCGCAATTTCTTGCAATTCTTTTATACGAAGAGCGTTCAAATATGAGTGAGAATCTAGTTGCTTTGAGTAATGAAAACAATGGGTGGAAACAAGCATTCTGTGTCATATTCTAACATGTTCCGACTTGCGAATAGTAACAATCAAATTAATCTCCGTTACACCTGCCAGTAATAATTAGCATGTCCGAGAAAGAAGTACCGTGTTTTGTTGCACAACGCATAATCATTAAATTTCTGGCGAAAGAAGATGTTTTACCGTCTGAAATTTTTACAAGACTTCAAGCACAGTTTGAGGATACATGTATGTCGAAGGCTACGGTGTTTGGTTGAAAGAAAAAAATCGAGAAGGTCGGGATGGGGTAGAAAACATACCCTATCTGAGACGACCGAACACATTTGTTACTCCTGATAATGTTGAGTCGATTGATCAGCTTATTCGGGCTGATCACGGATACCTGTGAGAAGAAGTTGGCATAAGTGCGAGTAGTGTTGAGGCAATCGTTCACAACGAGCTTAACTTCAAAAAAGTTAGTGCAAGGTGGGTACCACGGCTCTTAACTCCGAAGCCCGTTTGTTGGTGGCTACCCAAATTTTGCAAAGATACGAACGGGAAGGAAATGCATTTTTAGACTCTATTGTAGCTACAGATGAGACGTGGCTCCATTATTACACACTTGGATCAAAAAGAGCTTCCATGCAGTGGAAACAAACTATTTCTCCAACTCCGAAAGGAGCAAAAATGGTGTCATCAGCAAGAAAGACTATGGGTAGTTTTTTTTTTGGATTCAAGGAGTGTACTCTATCTGGATGTTCTCACAGAGCAAAGAACCATCAATGCCCAGTATTATTCAACGCTTCTCACTGAAAAGGTAAAACCAGCAATCCGTTCCAAACGACGAAAATGCTTCTTTTGTTTCCTTCAGGACAACGCGCCCCCATACAGCAGCATCAACGATGAAGCACTGAGAAAACTGAAGTTTGTGAAGTGCGTACAGTTTCGATTTATCTCTATCAGATTTTCATATGTATGCAACATTGACAGAGTTTTTAAGTGGCCATATATTGAGGAATAATGATAAACTCATTACAACTGTGCAAAACTGGATACATACGCAACCAAACAGCTTCTTCAGAAATGATATACGCAAGCTTTCAGAATGTTGGCGCAAGTGTATTGCAGTCGAGGGGACTATGTTGAAAAATAGTATATACCATGTTTTTGTTCCGTTGATAATAAAGATGTTCTAAACTCATGCTCACTCATATTTAAACACTCTTCGTAATTCACTGTTATGATTCTGCTCCCACAGTTTCCTGGATCTGCATTCGATTGTGGGAACTATTTATAGGAACTAGCCTTGGGTTATAGTTGCTCGAAATGGTCTCCAACATTGACAAGATCCACGGCTTTTTTGAAGCTAGAATATCGGTTTCCGGCTATGAAGTATTATCGTTACCTCGATGTTGTCTGCAAGGTGGATATCTGCTCTCGAGGCTGTATTTCGGCTCAAGAATAACTAGGCGTCAACTGCTCTTAATGCAGGTCAATACTTAAACTCTGAGTCACATGAAACACACCTGTTGCCCGATAGTGAGCGACTGCCCCCCACGCCTTCGTCGCGTACAGTTTGCTTTGTTCTATTAATAGCCGCAACGAGGGCATCAGCTAGTTTTCACTACAAAATCTGCGTACGAAACACTCGATGCATGTTTTAAATGCATAATTCGTCTTAACCTAATTATTACAATGTAACAAATACAGTTTGGTTTGACTCTGACAGGTGATTATTAAATACCAAGGTGACACGAACTAGCCCGTTACAGTTACCGAGTTAAAATTAAATTTCATCTTACACATCAATTTTGATTCTGGTTATGAAAGTGGAAATGTGTTGTGAAACGTTAGGCTGCATGAGTGCACACATAGCAAAAAGGTCAAGTGTGCTTAATTATGCTTGTTTACAAGGTACCTGAACAAGTTGGGCCAAAACATGAGTGATTTGTAAGAATTCACGAGCCACCAAAGAACACAATTACTTTTAAAATGTTTGAAATTCAACTCGTAGCCCCGTAGCCGGAATTCCTGTCAGAGCAACTAAGTTTAGGGAAAGACGTAACTGTGTTACATGGTTGATAGAGAGTAAAGTAAGTCGAGGGTAACATAATATGTACCTTTGTTGTAGAAATTTAGATAGGTATCAAACTCATAGTAAATGTCTAGAGTGGTCACCATTTTCTTGAATATATAGCAGGGCGTTTCTGTTAACGCCATCAATTGCACTCTGCAAGAGACAAATCAGTGCAATTTAACATTCTAAAATACATTGTTTCTACAGCAAACCTAGAATGGGCATTTATTGAATCACATGACATATTAGAGGGTATGAATGGTTGTTGACACAGAATTGACAAATGAGGTCAGATGTAAATTATGTATCTATTATACGTACATATAACAGTTTTAGTAAATCAGTTGTGGTAAAGGCTATGATTGTTAGTATAACGGCCCCGACAACAATGGTACAATTTTACAATCGGTATTGAAAATGTGTCGTTGCCTTTGCTTATAATTTATTAAAGACTATAGATTTAATATGTTCGTTCATGGTATATTATGTAAACACTAGGATGCGTTCAACCAACGTTGAATACTTTGAAGTAAAATTGTCTTGCAGAGTGATATTAGGTAATTTTTTCAGGATGCCATGTTCGAAAGTTTATAATTAATTAATTATGTATGTTTCGATTGTCGAGTAGCATATATTTTTGAATTTGAAGATTCAACGCAAGCTGATATCTGCTATCATGCTGTCATTAAGGAAAGAATAATCGATATGTGGTATTTGGTGTTACAGAATAAAATCCCTCCTTCTGTGCAATGCTGCACAAACTGGATCCCTATATCTGTTTTTAACAATCAACAGCCGTAAAAATTTTGTAAGGATCATCCGTGCGTTGATTTAGAATTTCTATAATAAACCTGAGAACGCAAAAAAATCTGTCAGTTGTATCACATACCTTCCATACAGATACTTTCGAATTCCACATTAATGAGAAATCGCAAAAAGGCACATTTGTATTGTGCTGCAATTATGTGGACCTGAATTTTCGTCAGCCAATTTATATCTCACTTAACTTCCAGCAGTCAAAAGATTTAAATAATGAGCTAATTTGGTCATTACATATGTATGTTATTACTCTCCTCCTCGGTGGTAATTTGTTTTCTTGTCACTGCTGGCCAATTCATCTTAACCGCATTGTAATGCCGAAGAAGAGCTAAAAAGTGGATCCTTATTGTGTAATAATGAAGACTCAAAAATCTCACGCTTTCGAAAGTGACCTATATATAATATGGCTATTATCAAAACCTCGCCCCTTTGACCAAGAGAGACTTTCGGGAGCGATCTGATTGAAGAAGGTGTAAATTACAGCATTGCCCCTTTGTGTTCTAACCGCAATTTTGGATAGCGCTTTCACCTTTTGAAAGGAAAGCGGCAAGTATTATACTGTGTTCTACGTGAGAACCCTAGGACATACTTAAAATTCGTGAAGCTGCAAGCTGTAACCTATATATTTCGTCAACATTTGAATTTTTTAATTGGCTCGTTATGTAAATTGGCGAAGAGTTTCTTTAGATTTTTGTAGCAGTCGCTAGCAATTTGCATAATACAAAAGCTCGGCAACTGTGTGTTTCAATTAAATTTTTTAGGATTACAGAAGCGCTTGCTTGACAAACACGTGCAGTTAAAGCCCAATTGCTGTAAATTGTATGGCGGAACGGCTAAAGAGTAAGGTGTTGATGGTTTTACGGTGATAAATCGAAATTTCGCTCACCTTTTGTGCAATTGTGTGGGCAATTGGTTTTTGATAATGCTGACTTAATGATTCCTTAATTTGTTCAGTTTTGCTACATGGCAGGTGCTTCGCGCTTATTGCCTGAACAGTTTGTCGAAATGCCATTTTGCATTTTATTTAATTAGCGACTTTTTGCTCCTTCGCTGCCTTCAATCAACACGACAATAAATATGGCTACACATCTCCACTTGCCCTCATCGTAATTTGTTATTAAGATCGCCAAGTCGCGAGGTTAAAATTTCGATTCGCGGTGATATGGATTTGGAGGGATATGACAGTTGAAAAAACTAGCATGTGTAAGCATAAGTAGCAACTGGCTTTGCCGCAGTATAAACGCACTAATTAGCAACCGGCAAATTTAAAACCAGTTTAAGAATGCAAAAATTATGTGGATAATTTTTACCACTGCAGTTTTCCTGACTTTGTTTAACGAATGGCCATTAAGCCTTCGTAGCGATAATCAATTATTTAAATAAGAAATTAATTTATTGTTAGCAGGTGGGTATAAAGTCATGTTTCGTCTGACAGGAAGATACAAAAAATTAGAAAGTTTATTAATGCTTAGCCAGAATCGTTTTTAAAATTTAATGAGTCGTCTTTGTGCCATACTAAATATAAAGAAATTGAAGGTTTAATAACCAATAACAATACGCTATATAATTTAGAAGTAATTTATTTATTATCATATTCCCAATATATCCTAGGGGTAGGGTGACCACCTTTAAATTTATACAAACCCCCAGATCCTTCGTGAGTAAAAAAAAAGTTTTCTTCAATGAGAAAAATAGAGAATGTTTATACATAGATACCAAAAAGTAAGGAAATAAAAACAATGTTTTATATCATTTCACTGTAAATTGGGAAAGGATATTCAAATGAAAATTGGCAAATCTTTTCTATCAGTAGAAGGCTTATTTATGAAATAGTTTTAATTTTTACGTACGGCTTTAAGAGATTAAAATTAGCAACTTGTAGAAATATTTTTATTAAAAAATCTTAACGGACAAAAATTTGGTTAAAAAAAGTATTGGAAAACCTTTTTTGAAAATATTTTAAGATCGTTTTAATTTTTTCTTAAAACCAATAGTTTTTTATACAACAAATACATTATGGGTTGCCAATTTCAACACCATAAAGCCATATAATTGACGGTTAAGTTACATTTAGACATTATTACAAAATTAGTGCAACCCGGAGAAATTATTACACAACCCCCGGAGCCCGGACACGCGGTGTAAAAAACCCGAGACTCCGGGTGAAACCCTGAGAGGTGGTCACCCTACCTAGGGGTAATTAGATTGTTAGCTTCGCACGAATCTTATTTCTAATTTTTCTTGTCCTTAGACGCGTTATTTCTAACTTTATGCGATGCCGATGTTCAGCATTCTCTTCATCTTTTGGGTGGACTACTCAGTGGTCATCTGATTCTCGGTTTTCCATTACATTCTACTTTGGTTATAGGATTTGGTGGTAATTAGTTATTACTGGCGAGAGAAACATGGAAGGAACGAGTTTTAGCAAAATGCGCCAATTCATGTCCTTCGCCGACTAAGCAAGAATAACCGCGAGATCAGAAAACTAGCTGGAAGAGATGATAAAGACAATAGATGAAGCCGAAAAAATAGGACTACAAATTAACGTATACAATTTAATGTCTGGGTATCATCTCAAATAGAAGTTATGGCCAAAACAAATAAGTGTATACTGGAATAATGTAAGAAAACCGCTCCATATACGTAAAGTGTTAAGAGATGTAACATTTAAAATACTATTTACAAGTGGGAGAAGAAAATATCAAGGCATTTTCTGACCAAAAAACGTGAATGAGAAATGGTCAATTGGAACTTACCAGAAAATAAAGTAATTATATTATGTTGATCAGCCTTTATTTAATTCTTATTACTATTATCAATTATGTTTTACTACAGTAAATGTATGTTGGTCTAACTATATTTCATTCATTTGCAACTTATTAAAACTTACGCGCCAGCTAGCAATTTAAAACTCGTATCTGCAGGGTTAGGTTGTTACTCTCTTGATAACTTTAACCATTGCATGTCAATGCTCGATTCTAACGAATAACAGATAACTTCAAAATATTAATCTCAAACGACGCTGTTCGACACACAGAATTCAGCGTATTTTGAACACAAATTAACCAACAATCAATCAGTTTACTTCAGGTAAATCATTACAACGATTTTCTAATAATCAAGTAATTTGGCTAACCTGGAATTTGTTTTCAAGTGTAAAAACACGCCAACTCGCATTTGTTTTTTTCTCCAAGGAACGATGATCCCGCTTCCGGTCTCCGCGAAAGGACGCCAAGCTTGTATTTGCTTCCTGGAAAGGTTACAGCTGCTACTGTCTGCCTTTGGACCACGAACCAAGCCTCTTCCAGCTCCTGCACCTTGCTGTCCGCTTCTCGCAGCTCCCAATCTAGTTGAATCTCGGCTCGAAAGCGGACCTCGCACAGGCCATCGTTGGCAAGGCCAAGCTCATATCTCCTTCCTGGCGATATTTCAGCTGCTGTTGCCTGCCTCTGGATGACGGACCAAGCCTCCTCTAGCTCCTGCATCTTGATGTCTGCTTGTTGCAGCTCCCAATCTTGTTGAATTTCAGCTTCGAAGACGATCTGACACAGACTAAGCTCAAGGTCCAATTTACTCTAGTACTGCACTCCGGAATACGGTCAATTTAGCCACATCTGGCGTCCGTATACAGGGAAAAAAATAAAATGCACAACTGGGCACAAAGAAAATTTATCAAAATCGGGGAGCCAAAACGACACATAAGTGTTAGGGTTGGCTTCCCCAACAACAGTCACAAACGACCCTCTAGGTCACTATAGCAACATGATTTACATTTGTTTATCTGTAAGTTTACATTCTCTGATCTTAATTTATAATTGTTTTTGTAAATGTCATTCAGGAAACTCTAACCTCACAATTGGTCGCACTTGTTTTGATTGGCTCTTTGTAATGCAACATAAATGTACTGCGATAATTCAGTGCTTTGACAAATAATATTAAGTGGATAATTATATTAAAAGATGGAGACAGCCACCCTTAGCTCAATAATAACAAATTTTTGTTAGCGTGATATTATTCGACTTGTTATTAATAAATAACGCCAAAACTAGGAATCCTAACATTATATACTAAATGCGCTGGGACAGAGGACTATAAATAGCTCCACATCGACCTTCAGTTCTTGGTACGATTTTCACTCTGATAAGGCAAGCTGCAAGGTCTTGCGAAATGTTAGTCAATATATGTGCACAAACAGCAACAAGGCCAAATCTGCTTACCTATCCTTTGTCTCAAGGTACTCAAACAACACGAACCACCAAAAAGCATGGCCATCGCGTGAATCCTTGCTCGAGTTCATAAGATGCAAGGTGCATTAAGGTAGAGAATGCTGGGTGTTTATTCACAAAGGCTGTTGAAAAGAATACTTCGAGTAACCGCGAAAGCCTCAAACAGTATAAAACCCAAATTTCTTGGAAGAGGTATAAATGCACCAAAAAAGATAAATCAAGTATAACGTTTAGATTAAAACGACGTTCACAAATTACTGCTATTTATTTTCACGTAAGCAAATGTTCCACAACAAATTATACAGATCTTAGGTTAAAATAATTAACTTAACCTCTAAAATAACCAACAGCAGGTCGAATATAAAACATGAAGTTCCCAGAATCTCTGCACTCTTCCCTTTGACACTCACCGAAAAACAAGACGTAAACGCTTAAATCTAAAATCATTAATTGGCTGAAACTAACATTACTCTTAGGACAATTTCAAAGTGACGCTTTAAACAAAAACCAATAGCAAATTACAGACATGCTTATGTTAATTGTACAAAAACTTTATCTTTAAACGCAAAACTAATTGCAACATCGTTTTTAGCGCATTTCCCAATTTTCACACAGATCTGAGCTGGTCACATGTTGAACAGTTTTTAGCATGAGTCGATCTTTGCTCCACACAAAACCCAAATACAATGTCTACAAGGTGGTTCCACAGCTCTACTGCACGTGAGTTAATGTTACTACGCGGAAGAAATGGAATCAACGACGATCTGCGGACATAGGCTGACTTGATCTTTGCACCTTGCAATCTCGCACGAAGTCGCGAAGTCGCACAGCTCTGATAGTGCGTGAATTCCTCAATATATCCGATCGTACCCCCTCCAAGTATGCACCTGCTTTATAAACTCTACGGACTCTAAAGCATGTTTGGTGCATACATTTGGCTTGTAACAGCTCTCATATCACTGGTACGTAAGTTCATATCTTTAATATGCACAATATTCTGTTTTCTCTGCTTGCAGGCCCCCAATTTAGAACACACACATGCTCTTCAGCTAAGGTTTTTGAATTCTGCAGCTGCGGTCAGAAATTTGTGTTGCCGAAAGCCCTTTGCTTTCATTGGAACTCAAGCCAGCTCCGATTGCAGTTCCAAGTCCCAGTGCACCGAGTGTACGAAGTTCTAGTGTTCTGACCCGATTTAGTACGTACTTTTAATCGTAACTACACTGTCATAGTTTTTATAAGCGCACTTTGACGCACTGTGAAACGCACACTAAAATCGCACATAAACGTGTCCAAAATGTTTTATTGCGTCAACTAATGCTAACAGGTGGCCTTATACGTTTGTTGACCTTTTGTGTGGCTAAAGTGTCTCTTATTTAACTTTTGAAAGAACGTATGTCTTAACCATCACTATTTACGACGGTCGATAAATTTTACGGCAAGGAAATCTGTTTGTGCCAGCAATTTTTCTTGAGCAAACGAAACTTTGTTAGTTACACATTACAATTATTTGTAAAATCTTCAACTTACAAACAAATATAACAGCAATATATATAATCGTAATATTGAGATTGACTTTGGAAGATATAGCAGATTTTAGTATATGCTCTTCGTATAAAACGTGATGGTCTGTTAATAATTTTCGTCATTATCGCAGTCTCAAAAATTGTTTGAGTTACCTAGAATGATATATTTCACATTTATGGCTGTCATACTGTGGTTATGTGGAGAACGGCTAATACACCTGTGTCACATCCTGTTATATAAATTATATAGTTACCGCTTGCTGTTTAGCATATGTATTAGTAATATACGATTGAGTTATTCTTAGTCATCAGTTTAGGCAATAACATTACATTAATACTTGATCGAAAAGTTAGTTAGTTGATCGGTAGTATTTATACTGTGTAGACCGTGCGAAGAATAAATTCGTTTGTGTTTAAGTTGGTCGTTTTAGTGATACCACAACACGCTAGGTTACCACAAATTGACGAGTAAATATTACACAATTAAATAATAATAACAGTGACAAAAAAAACAAATAAAACGTGAAATAGGAAATGTGATCTTACATTTGACCCAAGGTAGGGAGATGATATATATAAAAATAAATGTGTATATTAATAGTTTTAATATTATTAAAAGCAATATATGATGCATGTAGTGAGTCAAATAAATGTTCACAATGATAAACTGTGTCAAGAATAGTAACTATGTTGCAGGTCTATTCAAATAAAAAGCAAAAGTTCGTGTCGTGCCGTAATTTCATCCAAGATATATATTTTTTTCTTCTTCGCCTACTTTTGTGGTAACAAGGAAAGCCATTTGAAATAATTATTTACAGAAATTTCTCTAATAATAATAATAATACCAAGCTAATTTCAAAAAAATGTAGCATGAACATATAGTAAACAAATTTTTTTCATTCTAGGAGTGGATTAAATTCTACTAGGTCCTGAGTGGATTAAATTCTGCTATTGGAGTGGATTAAATTTTGCTATTGGAGTGATTTAAATTCTACTATTAGAGTGGATTGAATTCTGCTGAGATTACTGGTGTGGCTGGATTAAATTCTGAAATGAAAAAAACGCAAGCCCAGTGAGTAAAACAAATAAAAACAAGTACAGAGATTTTTACTATTTACTCGTTCATTCTAGGATAGACGTTTAAAAAAAAGAAGCAAGAAACACAACTGCTGTTGTGCAATGAATCAATCGTCTATTAGACATTTCACTTGTGACTCCATAGATAAAGCACTACTAGCTTTAGAATGGCGGAAATGGTTACGCTCAGTAAAGCTTTATTTAGATGCTGAAGAAGTCACAGACGTTGTGAAGAGAAAGAATAAGTTGTTACATCTGGGAGAGCCCCAATTACAAGAAATAGCATTCGGAATACCTGGAGCTGTTGTTTATTACGATCCTGAAACCAAAAACGATGCGTTTCAAATACTAGTTGACAAGCTTGATAACTACTTTCACCTCAACAAAATTCTTGTTTTGAAACACATATTTTTCGCAGCATGAAACCTGAAGACGGGGAATGTGTCAACAAGTTTTTAATACGGTGTAGAACACAGGCCAACAAGTGTTCTTTTGGAAACAGTGAACAAGAAGCTAGTGAAATAAACATTAAAATGCTAATTGATTCGGAAGCCTCTTGTAATATTATAAATGGAAAAGACTGGGAGAAGCTGACGACAACTAATGCTGTTATGCTTGATATTCAGCAAGAAGTAACAAGCACCATAAAATCATACGCTTCCAATAAACCACTAAACATAAAATACAATTAGAGTAGAAAATAGTCGAGAACCCATTGAATATGTTATGGTCGTAGAAAATGGAACTACATCTTTATTGGGAAAACAGACATCAATTTCCCTAAGAGTTCTAAAGCTGGGATTAAAGGCAGAGGTAAATCAAATTGTAAAAATAACTCTTTTTCCAAAACTTGTAAACATAAAGCTGAAACTTACAATTGATCCAAATATAAAACCGGTACAACAACCAGTAAGAAGAATCCCTATCGCTGTGGAAGCTAAAGTAGAGGAGAAATTGACAGAGACACTTTCTAGAGACATCATTGAAAGTGTAAAAGGTTCCAGCCCTTGGATCCCACCGATGGTTATAGTTTTCAAACAGGACGTTGATATTAGAATTTGCATCGACATGAGACGAGCTAACGAAGCTAGTTTTAGAGAAAAAATTTCGCTACCGACAGTTGACAATTTTATGACTAAACTAAGAGGAGCTCGATACTTTTCTCGATTAGACCTGGCCAGTGCTTATCACCAGTTAGAGTTAGAAGAAGAAAGTCGACCCATCAC
>OW679200.1:42465684-42502758 GCA_940337035.1 Agriotes lineatus | reverse complement strand
AAGCTGATATTGTAATACCGGGCCTTAATCACTATTACATTTTTCCTAATATTATTTCTATTATTACTTGTTTTTATCCACAAATTTTATATCTTAGGTTACATTTTTAAATTACATAGTTACATGGTAATTGCCAATTGTTATATGCCTTAAAATAAAAATTTCACATAAATATATTAATAACAATTTTTAAGTCATAAATCAACACTATATTTAATAACAGTCTTTAATTTACCAAGACCCAAATATGGTAATAATTCTGGCTATCTCAAAGTGAAAAACGTATTTCCAACTACTAATTGTGTCACCATGACCATTCTCAAATTATCCCTAAACATTTTATGTTTACTAAGTGCATTTAATTTTTAATAAACAAATATTTATTTTTTATTAATTATTAATTAAAATTTATTATCCATAATATCATAGCAATATATACACACCAAATTCTTCATGATTGGATACAAGAAGCTCCAAGAGGACTCAAAATAAGCCAAGGACACTATCTTGATATTTTAATTTTTGCCGATGACCAGGTCCTCCTAGCTGGATCGAAAGATGACTTACGACAAATAAACAGCCTAAACAAAATTACACCAACCTACGAAGGCATAATATCTACCAAAGAAGAGTAATCGCATTCTATGGTAAAGATCCTGTCAAACATAAGACCAAGTCCTACATTGCAACTATTTAGGTTGTAACGTCACATATGAGTACGACAGACGGCAAAAACAAAATGAACAAATTCCAAGCAATATACGCTACTATTGCAAATGCACTAAAAACTAAACTAACCTTGAAAGTAAAATTTGCATTTATAAAACTATGGCGATACCTGTTATTACAATATGGCAGCAAATCTTGGGTGTTGAGAAAAGAAAAATAAAATAGAATAAGAGTAGCGGAAAGTAAATTTTTAAGAAGAATGTCCTTAGAAGACAAACTCTTAGAATACATACATAAATAGACATCATATTTGAACAGGATGAGTGCAACTAAGATACGAGCAAACAATTGCAAACCAATTGCAGGGAAAACCTGGGTTGGCAAACCAGAACAGGTCTAGAGCCTAAACCATGAAGGAGACAACGGTAATAATTAAGATGTTCAATTTTAAGTTTCATATATGTTTGGCCATCCTGTAGAATCTATAATTATTAAGAACATTTTGTTATTTAAAGGACTTAAAAAATCTATATGTATGTGCTCCCAAGGCTCTTTAGAGAAAGGCCACGCAGCATCATGTGTTATAAGTTATAAAGGGATCTCTACAATCATGAAGACAAAACAAACATGCTCTTCAAATATTTTCTATGTTCTGATGTAAACGAGGCCACTCAATCTACGTACGATCTGGCAAGTGCCTTCATTTAATAATAATAATAATAATATAAACATTTATTTCCAAAAAAAAGAAGGGGCAGATTACATAATGTGCAATGAAAACTAAATTTTGGAAAATGGGCGCTGTTCAGTTTGACCCACCTGATGGCAGGTTAATTGGTCTTCCACAGCACCCGTACCACAAAATTAGAAAAAATAAAGCAGCTGGACGATTGTGTTACGTAATATCCAGTAGCCGAGAGAAAATATTACTGATTAAATAAAAGCTTTTTAAAAGTACTTTTAAACTTGGTTTCAGGTAGGGTTCTTAATTGGCGAGGTATTATGTTATTATAATAATAGACAATATTATATGAAAAAGATCTTTTAAATAAATAAGTTCTAAACCGTGGGATTGTCAATGCACTTTTTGTTCTAATATTAACTTGATGATCATCGGATCTAAAGGAAATTTTATCGAACAAGTAAGGTGGCTCTTGATTGTTAATTATTTTTAAATAAAAAACTGCAGTATGTAATTTACGTCTGTTGGACATGCTAAGCCAGTTCGTCTCTTTCAATTTATGAGATACATGCTGTCGTCTCTGTATACCATAGATAAATCGTAGGCATGAATTTTGAGTGCGTTGGATCCTTATTACAGTATTTTTTGTTAAACATGGAGCATAAAGGGTATCACAATAATTAAAATTTGATAAGACCAATGCATCACACAACAAAATTTTTATATCTCTCGAAAGGCAATAACGGTGAGCATACAGTAACTTTAAATTATAATACGCTTTCTGAATACACCGAGAAACATGTTGTTCGAAACGTAGGTCGTTATCAATGAGCACACCTAAATTCTTACAAACGTTGCTCTGCACTAAAACGTCACCACCTCCTTTTATGTCAATCGACGCAATTGCTTGTTCCCTTACTGCTCTATTACCAAACAGCATAAATGAAGATTTAGAGGCATTTATTTTTAATGAATGTTTTTCACAAAATTCCACAAGTCTCGCCAGGTCCTCGTTCGCCAACGATATTGATTCATTCAGCTTATGATACGGAAAAGAGTAATATATTTGCGTATCATCAGCGTACATGTGAAATTTACAATATTGTAAGCAAGAAGATATATTATTCGTATATAATGAGAATAAAAGAGGACCTAGAATCGATCCTTGTGGAACACCCATTGTGACTATTAGCGGATCGGAAGTTTTTTGGTGAAGACTAACCATTTGTGTTCTATTAGATAGATAATGTTTTATTAAGCTGATAGCCGAGTTATCAAAACCTATGAAATTTAAAATAGATAGCAAAAGCGTGTGGTCGATGGTGTCAAAAGCTTTCGAAAAATCTAAAAGCACTAGTAAAGTTAATTCCCTGTTATCAGTGGCTCGAATACAATCATCTGTTATAGCAGTTAGAGCAGTATTGCAACTGTAACCGGGGCGGAAGCCAGATTGCGTTTTTGGAAAAATATTGTGCATGCTAACGTAATTGCGAATTTGTTTATCTAAATTTTTTTCAAGAACTTTAGATAATGTGCAAAGAATACTTTTTGGACGAAGCTGTTTGAATTCTGTTGGTAGGTCTGTTTTAGGCAGAGGTATAACTCGTGCAGATTTCCAAATATCTGGAAAGACGCATTCTGTTATGCAGAAATTCATGACGTGTGTGAAGTATGGCAACAGATGAGGACAGCACATTTGTAATAACTTTATATTAATGCTATCCGGGCCCGTAGATGTTGATTTAATGGCGAAAAGAATATTTCCAACTTCCAATTCATTTGTTTCAACAAACTGAAACGAGTTTTCCAGATCATGTTTTTTATTTGCCAAGTAGTAGTTAATTAAATCATTATTATCTATACGAGAGTTACTATTAGAAGAATTTAGAAAAAAATTATTTATCTCATTTACGTTTTGCAAGTTAAGCGGCAATTCATGTTTTTTATCTCTATTTACAATATTCAATTTCTGAAGCTCTTTCCAAATTGCCTGAGGTTTATTATTTTTATAAATTTGATTTTGCAGATATGCTTTTTTCTCTCTTGCAATTGCACTAGTGACAAGGTTTCTGAGAGATTTGTAGCTGTCCCAATGTACTGGATTTTGAGTTTTTTTTAAATTTACCCAGAGCTTTGTTTCGCAATTTCATCATAAATTTCACGTTATCCGTAATCCAAGGTTTATCGCTCAGCAGCAACCTTTTAGCACCTCATCGCTACCTTCACTGATTGGGTTAGCTGCCAACTCCTTTCGCTGGTACTGCCCAACAGTAATCCGCTAGATTAACTATTGTCACAACCTGTACAGTCAGTGAAAGCCCGGTACCTACTGGTCTTTCACAGTATTGCAATTACTGTAAATCTCGGCCGGATGCTGCGGAACAACATGTCTTCGCGGGACCACTACGGATCTATACCCTTAATTATCATATAATTGTCCAGCACGAGCGAGAACCTCTGACGTCCAGATTAACTATTGTTACAACCCCTACAGTTGTTATGAGCCTAAAGTCACTTTTAAATACCTCTGTAATTATCTGCCCTATTCTAGTTAAAGCTAGATTTTTGCCAACGTTCTAATTGAACTATCAGTCTATTTTTGGGTTTTTATAGATGATTAGTTTGCTTCAGGTTAGACCTCACTTCATGCTCGTGCTAGTTTGGTTGCATATCAATAGTGCCTCCGTTTCTCAACATTTTTAGGTTTTATCAGCCCATTTCGTCCATTTTGTCTTGGTACCTTGGTGCAGAAAGGTTGCTGAGTGATCTACGTTTGTGATACGTACCATGATCTGGGGTTTTCACTAGTATCTTACATCTTACATTGGAAAGTTTCGTTTCTTATTACATGTTGGTTGGAATATTTGGATGACATGTCCCGTTGGGAGAAATATTTGGGAATTTCGCAAAATCAGACTTCGTCTGGATTTATTTACATCGAGCACATGGTTACACTACAGCAAAGTTGGGAGCGGAACATGGAAGAGGTATGCCTAAGCTTTCCTTCTGTGCCTTACACCTAGGTTCTATGGTGTGCAATTAATGTTAGCTCCTTTTCTCCCCGTACGGCTAAATTCAACCCCTTATGATGGCATGGCGTTCTTGGGTTACTGCGACTTTTTCGTCTAGGGCTCCAAATCTGCAAGTAGCCCGAGTCCAATTTACTCTTGAAGTCCCGTCGTTACGATACCTGCATATCGACCGCCTTAGTGCAGAACCACTCACCTGGCTCAGACCACCTATGGCTTCTTCAACGTTTTTCGACAGGTTTTCGTGTACACTTGCGACCCGCTGTACAATAGCCGAATGTCTGTTTTAATCCAGTTTATTGTTCGACCTGCGTCGCATTATTGGTGCCTCGAATTTAACCTACAACTTAGAATCTCCTTGTGTATACGTCCCCGAATTTCATGTTAGGATTTTTGGTGTGTTTGGCAAAATATCAGGCTATATGTGTTATTCGGTAAATATAGATTGCTCCCTTAAATCACGCGAACTTAGCATAAGCTTAGAAACTTACTTATTTAGCACAGTTTATAGTTCAACATTTACTGTTTACAAATCAGCATAAATGTACGAATTTAAACCATTGCAAGCAACCTTGTAATCTCAGATTAATTTGGATGTGTTTCCTGTCACCTCATTAATGCTTGTAATTTTGGCTCTTGTTAAGATATTTTGCATATTCCATCCTAAATTCTTTTGGACTTACATGTCATGTTAATGATCGAATAGTTCGGTTGAGTTAAGCTAAGATAATCCTGTACTTGCATGATATTTTATTAATGAACCCTCTTCACCTGACGTCTTGAAGTTATTATAAATTTCAAATAATTACCACGCGACTTCCGGGATATACAGCGCCCTGTGTTAAACTAAGATCTTGGCGTCACTAGGACCATTTTAATAATTATGAATAACAACTAACAGTTTCTTGCATTCAGGGATTTGCGGTCATATTTAACCTGATAATCTAAATTCAAATATTAATAATATCGCCGTGGTCGTAGGCCTTGCCTAATAGTTCTCCGGAAATGGAAATTGTCAACTAGAACTTGTCAGTTTGTACTTCTTGCTACAATATTTATTTACATTAAACATCTAGACAGTTATTGTCTAATGATATAGTTACGATGAGGATTATTAATAATAACTTTATGCTACTGTGATATATTATGTAGTGTGATATTTTAATCTGGTTGCCATGTGTAGGTACTTTATTTCTGTATGTACCACCAACTATTCTTATTTTGTGATATTATACTGCCTCGATATCTATACCTGCGAATTCTATTTGTGCCTTTGCCGTTACCTTTAATTTCCAGTTTTGGTTAGTAGCGCCTTCGATTAGCAAAGTGCTGGATTACCTGCTATTTGGCGCCCATATTTCCTTTCAGCTTAAGATTTGAGTCTTTTGTTTTACCCACGACCAGTTTCGGCTGAGAAGTCGGTTTTTTTTGCTTGTTCCTATTTACAGTCAGAGTGACGGTAACAGTGTCCGTAAGAGTCTGGTAGCTACTGGTCTTTCACATTACAGCACGAGCAAGAACCTCCGATCTCTGGATTAACTACTGTCACAACCCGTTTAGATCCCCGTGACTTCTGGTTTTTCACAATAGAGCAATTACTGCAAATCTCGCCCGGCTGCTGCGAAGAAACATGCCTCCGCGGGACCATTACGGATCTATCACCTTAATTATCGTATAATCGTCCAACACGAGCGAGAATCTCTGGCGTCTAGATTAACTATTGTTACAACCCGTACAGGGTCCGTAAGAGTCTGTTGGCTACTGGCCTTTCGCAGTACTGCATATCCTGCTCGGCGGCTGCGAAACAACATGCCAACGCGGGACCACTACGGACGCCCTCCCCTTCATTATCATATAACCGTCCAGCACGAGCGAGAATCTCTGACGTCTTTTTACTTCCTTTTACTACTATAAAGGAAGTATTGGATCCACCCCAAAAATTCGAAATTGAGTTTTCAACAGATCTTCACGTTTTAGAGTCCCCTGATCCCAAAAAACATATTTTTTTTCATTGGTCTGTCTGTGTGTGTGTCTGTGTGTCTGTCTGTCTGTCTGTCTGTCTGTCTGTCTGTGAACAAAATATCTCAAAAACGAAAAGAGGTATGGCATTGAAACTTCATATATAAGTTTTGTGTACTATGTAGATGAGACAGCAAGCTTTTGAAGAAAATCGCATAACCGGAAGTAGGTGTTTACTCTTGTGATTTTTCAGTTTTTTTCGATTTTTTCAAAAACGGCTCTAACGATTTTTTTTAAATTTTACATTTTTCTTACATTTTTAATGTGTATTGATGTCAGATAGGTGATTTTCCAGTTGAATACTTCTAAAGTGGGTTTCTTTTGTTTTTTTTCCTATTTTTTTTATTAACTCCTATTTTAAATAAAACACTCGGTATATTATTACATTTTTGAATTCACCTTAAAATTCTAGAGAAAATTTGTCTCTTCAACTAACACTCGATTTTGTACCGTTTTTGTAGAATTTGTAATTTTTTAAAATTTTTAACAAATGTTTAAAAATTAAAAATGAAATTTTTGACTAATTATAAGATCACTGTAAAAGGAAGTTGTGTGAGTGTATCACACCAGATTTTTATATGCTGGAATTGCCTAAAATCTACCAACATGGTGCAACCAGGTGGCATACGTGCAATCTACTGCAGTTAGGACTAAACTTACTGAAAGTACGCACAGCAGCGCTCGCAGAGTTACCTCGCGTGGTTGCAATGTATACCATTATAGTTAATTATTGGTTGGTATTATCGCATGCTTGTCATAAGTGTTATTAAAGTTGTTTATCTTCTTATGGTTTACACATAATTTCACACCCTCAATCGCCGCCAGTATGCCACTATATCGGTTCGATGAGGTGAGGAATGAAATTGCATGGAAATAAGGGTCGTGGTATAAATTGCCACGGACAGAGAAACGTTAGAAATTTGTTATAATTTTAAAACAAACTGCAGCAACAATAGGTAACAAGTTTATTATGTAAAAATACTAAACTAACTATCGAACAAGGCAATTCTAATTCTGGCGGCAAACCATTCGTTATACGTGTAAACGGGGTTTTGAGTTCCAACAGCCATTAAACTGCAAAATCGTGTCGATGTCAATGCTGCTTCAAGACCTGCCACTGACGTCTTCGATTAATTCCCAAGAAGGCCCATCAATAAATGTCATCGGCGTGGTATCAGTAAGCAAACAGTGGAAAAGTTTTAGTGGAACTGTCGTTAATATGCGTCACTGCTTTATTCATATTTTTCAGTGTAGTGCGAGTTCTGTGAGTTGTTGCTGAGGATAACGTATACAATGATTTTGTCACTGGGGGTCTAGAATGTTTAGGGAAATTATGTTGTGGTTTGTCACAATCAAATTCATTAAAATTACAGTAATATACGATTGATAGCAAATTTTCAAAAACCTGAAATATCTTCTCACGTACGTGCAAGCATAGGGGTTGAAGACGGTTTTTTCCCCAGCATGTGATATGTACTCAACAGACAAAAGGCACCGAGAACAGCTCCATTAACACTTTTATGGATTCATGCTGAATTTATTATCTATCGCAGATTAAATCATGATAAATTAAGATTAATCCAAAATTACTTGATGACCGATGCTAAAAGGTAAGTTGCTTTTGAAATACCACTATCACACACATTCTTGATTTCTGGCGATTTTAAAAAGATAAAATGCACATAAAACTCAAAAAAACTAAAGTAGGAAACCCAACATAAGCAATAATATAGCAAATATGAAAATAGCCATAAGAAAACTAATGACAAATTTCAGAATCTTAACAGTAGAAACGGAGAGGTCTGAGATATGTCACTGTTGTTGCTTGACACTAAATTTGCCTTCAGAGGCACCAGGGTATTCACCGACCCTTGTCGTACCTTAGAGCGTATTAACCTCCAGTTTGATTTAGCTTGGCGTTTATCCTTGTAGTATAAACTCGAGATCTGTCAAGGAGACGATCTGTAGAATCGAGAACGATTTTTAGACGTAGCCTAGTTTCCTGCAGGCACTGCAACCAACTGGGCAGGAGACAATTACGGCGGTAAATTTTATAATTGGAAATTAAGGGATAGCGAGGGCTTTGTAAGCACTCCTTCAGGATGAATCTCAAGCAGCAACAGCTTGTTGACTGGGGAACCTGTTGCCATGGCGACCAGCAACTTGGTTTTCAGGCAAGGCAAAAAACGACCAGGAGACGAGATGAGGCTGCAAGGTTTGTTTTCCTGCAGTTAGTTAATTGTTTCTGTTTTCCCAGGGCAAAAATTAAGCCGCCAACTCTTAACTTCTTCTAAATTGAGGGAATGAAGTGCTATTGCAGCCGTTCAGAAAAAGTGTGTAATGAACTTTGCGTCGGCAGCAAACGATGAAAGATAACGCGAGTTTTCCAGGAATCGTTATTAAATTTGCACCGGCGCAAAACTCGACAAAAGGCATTTGCGCTTTTATATCGCTATGAGCATTGTTGCTCTAGCGTGTAAAACTAGATCAATTGTATTGTCGGACTTCGAATGAACCTCGTGGAAAGAACTTTCTGAATAACAAGCACGGTGCAGCTGCTTAATTGATACAAACTCTCTTGCCGGAAAGCAAAAACTCGCGAATGTCAAGGAAGGAGATTTCGGAGACTCGGTTGAAATCAGCTTTTACCGGTTTATTTAAGAGAGAATTTTCCGTGGGGATAAATGATATTCCGCAGCAGCTGATGTAAAGTTTCCAAGCGTTCATAATATTTCTGGGAATTCACACACTCCAGTAATTTGTTATTAGTCGTTCTACATAAATATAAAAATAAATTTCGAGAGGGGTGTGTAGTCATAGTTCAGTGGTGGTGACGAGGAATTGAATGGACTAAAGGCTTAAGGCGTTATTGCACCTCTAATGACGAAACAATCTTAGCCTAATACAAATCAAATTAAGGTAAATCAGCTGTCAAAATTTGGTCGAGAGTTACAGACTTCGATGAAACCAAAATGGGTACTTGCAATATTATTAACGGGCGAATTGGCGTTGTTCTACAAGCGATATGCCAAGAGACCTTTCAGTACTGTGTCGGCTTGTCGAATAAACAATAGACAGTGGCAGTTCAAAGAGTGGCTACGAGCTTCGGCGTCGATCTACAAGCTAACATCAAAATATGTCATCATGGCCGCGTTGCAACGATAGAAGGGTTCTTTTAATAAATACATACATTCGAGACGGGAATCATTATTAAAATTGATAGCCCGGGCTATGGGCAGCTGGGGATATCAGACCATCGTCGTAATTTTCCAAGTCGACAAGGTAGGAGGCTTCCCAAACAGCTACATTCACGAAGCAAATAACGCTCACGTCACATACAACTGACCAACTAAAGATTTTGTCCCAGACTCTGAACTTGACGCGAAAGCTTTGTGGCCTCTTCTGTCGCGTGCGTTAAACTAGTGGCAGCGTGAACTCTTAACCTGGCCTAACAATATAATTCACTTTTTATGGATTGATTGAAAATTAATACTTACCTCTAACTAAGAATCTATTTAATGAGAATCTCTAATGCATGAAAATATAAAAGTACCCTTTCATACAAATGTGTTTATACTAGGTTAGGTAGAATTTGAAGTACTCCATCCAATAAACGGTTAATTTCTGAAAAACGAAAGAGTTGTGATGTTAACGATTGTACAAACGGAGATAAGTTTTTGAAGCGAGCACAATGAAGTAAAGTTAATTACACGTTAAGAATTGCTTTCTATCTTTCTTGTCTTTTAGTTTGACAACTTCTTTCGTCAATTTTGTATTTCTCCCGAGTATCTTTATTTTTTTGTTCAAAATATAAATCTAGGTTATGGTGCAAGAATTCTCCCAAAATCTATATAGCTACCAGGTAAAATGTGATACTGGCTCGGAACAACAAAAGAAAAAGTTAGCAACGTAAACTGGAAGTAGTGATGCCAGATTTTTTATTCGTCGGCTAATTGCTTCAAAATTAAATGACTACGTGGGTACAATTGTCGGTTAGACGAACTCAGGGAGGCGGGGTGCAATTCTTTAAGTACTAAACGATAATTTAAAAAACAAATATGGGAGCCAACAAATCTTTACATTACTACAAGTGTATGCTTCGTAAACTCAAAGTAGCACTATAGGTTGAAAGAAATATTATAAATCCAGGTAGCAGTAACATAAACAAGACAATGTACTAGTATCGCAGTATAATAATCACATATTTTATAGCATGCAGGCCAGCGCAGGGTATAGGCGATTATTTTCTAAATATAGACCAAAAGTAGGGTAATAAATATATGCAGTAATAAGGTGCACCTCAAAACATATAAACTCAATTTGCGAGTAAGTTAACATTTTAAACAAGTTAGAATGTACAGATATAAACTCCTGTAAGTACAACCCACAACAGATTAAAATTGTAGAGGAGACTACTAGATTAGGTACCTGTTCAAATGGGCCTTGCGGGGTATCTATGGAGTTCGTTAAGCGAATTGTAAAGGACAGCAGAAGTCTAAGTGGGAAGTGCGGAAAATCGGATAGGATACTCAAAGCACCAAATCACTGTACACAGCATCCAATTGGTGTTACAAAATAGGAAACAATAGATGTTACATAAATTTCCTTTCGTTGAGCTCCCAGGCCCATTCGAATAGTTCATTAATGGCCAGCACAGGGAACAGAGGCTAAGCCAGTGCAAATATGATGCATTCAAGACAGCAACTGGGTCAAGGTCATTGACTGTACTTGGAAACTGCAAACCTCACATGAACAGCCGAGGGATTATTTCGGGCGCCGAACCTGCAGTCACAGAATAATTCTGTGCTGCAGTTATCAGGAATACCCAAGATAGAATAAAAAACGTCTAAAAGCGCGGCACGACAGAAGCTTTAATAGACTTTGTAATGCAGCATACTGTATGAATGATACATTTAATTTAATAATAATATCCGGATATCTAATGTATATCGTGTGATGTAACAGTTGTATGTTTTAACTGGTGATGTTGCAAAGAGCAACCACAGTTATTGCTTAGATGAAGTAGCAAAAAATAACTTGAATTGATAATCTGCAATAAATATACCCGTTAAAGGTTAAATTACCATTAATTGTGAAAAATAATAATTGATGATTTGATACATAATAGCCATATAACGTATGTCCCATAAGTTTTGAGAAAAAAAATCCGTTGTAGCTTATTATAGAAAAAATGCTTTCAATTTGGTTGGAGTTAAAGAACATCAACCATTATCCGTAGTTTAAGAATATAATTCTATTAAATGTAGCTGTAGAAATAATTACTTGTCCTTGAATTTAATATAAAATTAAAGCAACATGAAATATAGCTGTTAATATTTTTTCTCAAAACTTATGGGACATACGTTAGTATTCTTTGCGATCAAATTTGACTATAAGTTACAAGTATTATTCAAATATAGAATTCAAGATTGTTTGAGTCCATTTAACGTGGTATTTTACTACAAAGCCAGTAAAACCGGTGCAAGTGAATGTTGTGGTATGCTGTTGAACTGTCTATCCACATCTTAGAGGTGTCAAAGAGCTACAACGAGTTTTTATTTGGTAGGGAACAACCCAGGGAGGTGTTATACAATCAGAAGGTTGGTGCACATTTCTTATGAAATATTAAGAAGTTATATAGCAAGTTTGGTGCGGCAAATTATTAAAATAATTGTAAATATATATTTAGAAATTAATTTGGAATAATGAATTTGCTAAATTTGATAGTGATTCGAGTACTCGACGGTTTTCGATCATTATAATCTGAAATTTACATTTTTGGATTAAGTTATTTTGTATAATCGTCATTTAAATCAAGTTTGGAAATTAAACATTTGATTAAACTATTTTTGACAATATCTATTGATTTTGTAATGTCAGATCAAACTTCGATGAGATACTAACAAACTGAAGTATCAATTTAATTTTGTGAGGTACCTGAAGGTGTATTTGATTAACAAAGTCAAATATTTATTATATTTTAAAAGTAATTCAAACTTGAAATACAATAGAAAGTTGTTAGTTGAAAATTTATCCATTCAGCTGGGACACAGGAATCCTATTTCTTGAACTGACTAGCCGAGGTTTTAAAAAAAGAAGTAAGGTAAGTACATAAGGAGCTATACCTGATAGTGCTTCTTGTTAATAATTAGGAAAAGGGTATATTTAATATTATTTGTAATAACACCGTAAGAGAGAGGTATATTACAACTTATTTCAAATTTGAGCCACGTGCAAGTGAATTCAAACAAATCGCAACTAAAAAATTTGCCAAGAATTGACGTGAGAGGAAACTCTCGTAAAACCGCCAGATCTGCAATTAAACCGCTACATAAGTGAGAGCGAATCCCATAAAAGCTGCACCAGCATGCCCTCAGAAATTTGGGCGATCCAAAGGAAGCTTGATTGACTGCAAGCAACGCATACAACGTAAAGAAGGCGGAACGGGACTCTCCGGCCATATTTATAGCTTCACGCACCTATAAAAACAAAACACGACCAGGAAATACGCGCGCGAAGTTCAAAATATGCGCTATACAGGGTGTTCAAAAAATATACCGTCAAACTTTTAGAGGTAGCAGAGAACATCAAAGCAAACATTTTTTGTTTTATAAACATTTGTCCGAAAACTTCGTTTTCGAGATACAGAGTGTTAAAAATTGTAGAAAAAACGCTTCAGCCGATTTTAAGGAAATTTTCACAGTTTGTTGGTAACTTTATGGGGCATATTTTGGATCTATTACAGGGGCGCGCTCACGGGACAACCGGTTGGTGTTTTTGCAAAAAAAAAATAACACCCAGTGGCTTTTTGCAATTTTTAAACTTGTTTAAGATGAAGCAACTAAAAACACAACTGTTCTTCACGTGAGAGTTTTACGTATTTTGCTTCGTTTCTGTATCTCGAAAATGAAGCGTTTTTGGACATATGTTTATAAAGAAAAAAATGTTTGTTTTGATGTCCCCTACCACCTCTACAAGTTTGTCGGTATATTTTTTGAACGCCCTGTAGACTACGGACTTAACTAGACAATGCTGAAAGGCCTGCACTATTGTAAAGACGCACTCTGACCGTAACAAGAGTTACTACCAAAAATGGAGCACGAAGTCCACGCTTTAAAGATAACAGAATGGAAGGCTCAATGTTAGCTATAGTATTTAACATTACTAGCTTCGTAAGAGGGTTTTTACTGGCGAATAGAAGAGGCGAGCCAGTCACCTTCTTGAGCCAGTAAAACCTGATACTTTGCGTGTATTGTTGAAGATTTTATTTGTTCCTCACTTGCAAATAACTAAAAATTTACCATTTATTCAAAATGTCAAACTGACAAGCAACTAAATTAATCAATATGACACATACTAAGGACGACAACTCTGCCTTTGCACGCTATCATTTATCTATGAGCACGCTTGTAAAAAATTTACTGGCTAGCCAGTTAAGAAACATTTTCAAGCTAAATACAGTGACTTGATAAATTGATGTTTACAAGTGAGGAACAAATAAAAGTGTTAAAATATGGGAAGAACTACGGTTACATTAATATTATTAATATTAAAAAATAAGAATAATTAATGTTTTTATTTATATTTATTTTTATTCTTGCATTCAGAGTAAACAAATTAGTGTACTATATATAGAAGTGAATATACACAGTGGGCCAAAAAAACTGGTACAATATTTAAATACTCGTATTTTCAATAGAATTTTTTGTATAACTTTGTTTAACCACTCACAACTATGAAATAGCATTGCCACTTTGTAGTAAAAGTGCTTCACTTCCATCTAGAAACATTGAGCTTTTCGATGGTACAATAGTCATTTGAAAATATTAATGACTTACGAGGCTATAAAATCTGTACCGTTTCTGTACCGTTTTTTTGGCCCACTGTGTATATCTTTTTATCTTTTTCGTCTTTAGTAATTAAATGAGTATTGTGAAAGACAACACAATTACACTTATAAAACAAAAAAACATTAATAAAAGTGGACCTTGAGCGAATTTTAATAAAGAAAAACGTTTATAAACTAATTTCTATTTTGCTCTTGACGTAGAAAACTGCGTAGCCGATACCGAACCCCTCTGTGTTATGAGCAGGAATATGAATATACTAATTATAAAGTTAAATGGAGGACGTCGGTACGATTATGTGAATATGAAGGAGTTTTGGTTATTAAAATTTTATGGTAATTTTTCATATTTAGGCAACTAGTTTCCATACTCTTATCAGATATCCTACGCATGCCAAAGACTAGAAGCAAATATGCATTATGAAGCTTTTGCAAGTTTCTAGTCCGGATTCATTCCTAGGATCGAAAAAGTCACGAAGGCGTCAATTCTCGCAGACATTCATTCCTTTGGAGTTGTGTTATTCAATTCAATACAATATAATGTTTTGTGAAGGTTGACGAGGATCAGCAAACGATGATGGTGTTCGTTTTAGAGCCTGGACACATTACACGCCGGAGTTGCATGCTTTTTTATCAGGTATCAGTGATTTATGGCTTTTGGAGTCTTGGTAGGTACCAATCTGAAGTTTGAAACATAAAAATATACCCGAATTACCGACTGCGTTACTACTGACCAAAACAAAGGTACTGTACCAACGATTGTAATCTACCTTAGAAGGCTCACATAACTGCGACTAGCTCAATCCTCAGCTGCGATATGGGTACGATAAGTGTGGGATTTTTTGTTTACTTCACTTTCGCATAAAGGCTTTAGTTCATTAAACAAGAAGTATTGGGCACCAACAACTTTATTTAAATTGTAATTTTTTTTTCTATATGTATGTACATTCAATCGTTAAATTTATGGGTCATGTTAATGCTAATTGGGAGTTTAATATAATAAAGGGTTATCTAGTATAGCAGTTTCTATATGATACTTTATACTGAAATATCGAATTAAGGTTCTTATTAACTTGATTCATATTGGTTAATCCACCATTAGTGTTATGGAAAGGTTTTCTTTCTTTTGCAGGAATTCAACACCTTTAGGTAAGATAAATGGAAAGAGCTTCGTATACCCTTTTAACCTATTTATATCTTTAATGAATGCGGTTAATTAATTTCTCGTCTAACTCAATTCACATTTCTAATGTATAAGAAATGCCCATTATTTGACAGACACCTACGGTATAACATTAAATCCCTTTGATTTGAAGTTTATAAATATAACCTGGTTTTTAGCCTGGCCACCAAAAAGGTAATTAAATTTCTTTTTATCTTATTATGAAGTTATTGACTTTAGATTAAATGTCATATGCCCATTTTAAACTGGCAACTTGACATATTTTGGGTTATAAATTAATTGAACAGTTTATATAGCTTTCCCATGGTTTTAAGGCTAACCTAACTAACAGAGGTAATCCCATGATGCCAGGAATTGTTGCCTTGCCCATCGAGTTGAACTCTATTTAATTGGAACGACTCTCATCGCCAAACCAATGAAGTTCTTTTCTGGTGAGGATTTTCTAACAAAAATTAACGTTGATCTAACATGGTCTTCCCTTGAGTGTTACGCCCTTCAGAAAGGTTTCAATGCGACTCTAGGTGACTCTATTCCACCGGATCATAATGTCCCGTTGCTCTTAGATAGTAAGAATAACAGGGGAAGCAAAGAGCTAAACCAAAGACTCTCCATTAAAATATGTATCGATTGCCCTATTTATTTACATACCAGTTAATTAGTAACCGCTTTTCTATTGAGAAACTGCCCAATGAATCAATTCTATTTGCCTGAAAAATTATTATTTCTTAATATACTGTGGAATTATATCAATTATAGCCTTACAATTGCAAAGTTTCTTATTTTGTATCCATTTATGCTGGGATTCTGTTCTTAATTTTATTTTTCACTGGATGCTATGAAGCCTCACTCTGTTTTTTTATTCAAAACAGGAAGTGGTTTCTCTTTGATTATTATTATCAACATATTCTAACTAGCTATTTATTTTTGTTTGACATCCAAAAATTCAACGCAGAAATTACTGATACATTAAAGACGACCCAAGAAAGATTTATACAAAAACAAACAACGAAATCGGGAAAACTAAGCAAAGAGACAAAGGACCTTATGGCACGAAGAAGAAATTTAAGAGAAAGTTATACGCGAAACCAATAAGAACTCAAGCGATTAAACAAAGATATTTCCAAAGCGATAAAAAAGGACATACGTAAATATAATACAGAAGAGAGAGAACAATAGAGGCACAAAAATCCTAAAAAAAAACCTAAGTGGTACCAAGAAAAATATCTGCAAACTTATAGATCAGCGAGGTGATGCTACATCTAACAGAGAAGAAATCTTGAAAATAGTTGAACACAATTACAAGACCCTTTACAGACAAGAACATTCTGAAACGGAATATGCACAACTACCTCGTATCCAGAATGAAGGATCTGATTATATCCCTGATATAACTAGAAGCGAGATAGAAAGCGGCCTTACCTGCATGAAGAACAACAGGGCGGCTGACGAAGACCAAGTCAAATTCAGTGGAAAACCGATGCTATGTGCTCTTCAAAAGCTATTTAACGCTTGCATTTCTAAAGGCACCACACCTGCCCATTATTCTTGTGCATAAGAAAGGAGATATTGCCAATCTTGCCAACTATCGGCCTATAAGCTTCTTATCGCATATCTACAAGTTACTCATGAGGATCATTACACAACGATTGACATGAAAGTTTGATTTCTATGAGCCAAGGGAACATGAGGGTTTCAGAAGAGGCTACGGAACAAATGACCATTGGCTGGTTCTCATTTAGAGGTCCATAGAGTACAATAAGCCGCTTATCCTAATTTTCATTAATTTACCAAAGGCTTTTGATTCCATCAATCAGAAGGCCATGCTGCAGGCATTAGCAGAGTGTAGAATTGATCATCGTTACATTTCGCTCATAAAGCGTATATATAATAATGCTACATAATGTGTCAGGCTCCACCATGATACAGACAAGTTTCCTATGAAACGAGAAGTTCGCTAAGGTGATAATATTTTCACAAAAACTCTTCACTACGCTGCTAGAGTTTGATTTAAGAAAACACGATTAGGATTCCTTAGGAGTTAACATAGATGGAGAATAGCTCAACCACCTACGATTCCCAATTTATGACAAACCTAGTACCCAGTTCAGGTATATCGGTAGAAGGTGTCCTATTAGAACAGATGTCATCTTATAGATAACTAAGTCGCGAGGTTAAAGTTAGTAGAGATTACCAAACCCACAAAATAACCAGAAAAATAGTACTAATACGGGCAGCTTTTGGTAAATTTGGCTACATATTTAGGTCAAATATTCCTGCATGTCTGAAAAGGAAAGTTTTTAACATGTGCATCCCTCCGGTCTTGACCTATGGAGCGGAAGCATTGACATTGACACAGAAGACCGTTTCCAAGATACAGGTCGCCGAAAGGCACCAGGAGTGGAAGATTCCATCAACAAAATCACCAAACTTAAGCGCAACTGGGCGGGCCACGTTGCGAAAATAACAGACCATAGGTGGACTAAAAAACTATTGGAATGGCGACCAAGAGCAGGCTCCTACCGAAGCAGAGGTCGCCCTCCCTCACGATGGACCGACGATATAAGGGCATTCGGGGATACTGGATGCAGGCGGCCAAAGATCGCTATAATTGGACTACGATACGGGTGGTCTACGTCCAGCAGTGGACAAATATATAGCCTGAATGCTGATGATGATGCGATTGCAAAAAACGATAAAAAACGTAGTGAAATTTGGAACTTGTTTAATGTAGTAGTTGGAAATATTGAAAAATGTACATTTTGTAGTGGTACTTTTTCCTACAAAGGTGGTGCCACAGCAAATTTAACCAGGAATTTAAAGAGGAAATATCCAACCTATACCGAGAAGCCGAGAACGCGAGAAGAGCATCACGTTGCTCCTTCCGAATTCCGAGTGACCGGGATTCGTAGGTGACTAAAATGCACATGGAAATTCGATATCGTTCTACTAGCTGAATGGAATTTGAATGAACGAGTCCACAAAAGTATCGAAACTTCCCATCACTACTTGTGTGCAGACGTTGTTGCTAAATACACAATATGAAGTATTGGAGATGGTCATAACTGCATCTCTGTGCCCTTGTGTAGGCGGTTAAAGATTAAAGGGGATGATTGCAGGAATGTTATCTATTGTTAGGGGTTAAAGTTAGTCACCTGCCTCTTTTTAATCCAGCGTGAAGACAAGACTTCGTGCATCAGCAAGACAACATCTTAGTATTAATTTTCTCTGGTTTGTTTCCCTTATGCATTATACCCAAACGTTCTGTCTTTTGTTTTTTACTTTAATTTTAAGGATTTATGAAAATTCTTGGGTGTGTAGTTAACGAATAATTTAGAGACAGCTATTTCTTATTCTTATTGTAAAGGCGCATTTTAGGGTCTCGTTGTACCCTTGAGCAGTTGATTTAGCCTTTAAATTAGTCGACAATGTCTATCTAGCTCGTTAATCCTTTTTGGAAAGTCACCTACCTTTTGGCCGCACGAAATCTCAGGTATGAAATCGTTTATCACTGTGTTATCACATCTCTTAGCATTTTTCTGGATTTCTCCCAGGCCCCTTTAATTAACACTGAAATTTTCAAGTCATCATTAATCCATCAACTTGCTGATTCAGCTCAGTTCTTGACACCTTTAGTCTAATTAGTTGTACATTGCACGCTGGGAAAAAATATTACGTCGGTTTGAAAGACCGACACCCCAAGTGCTTTTATGCCAGCAGAAGCTGGAGTTGAGGGGAATGCGGAAGAGAAACCCGGTGACTGCTGTCATGTTAGGCGAATTTGTCCTCCTACCTACCAATTTGACATCGCGTTTGCCATTCCCACTAGCTAGCCTTGTAACATTTAAGCCAGGTTGTACATGGAGATTCATTTGCAATAACATCTCTAAAGCTTCTGCCCCAGAAGCAGCCCTTATCTAAAATCTGTACCTGAGTACCTTGGCCTATGACTACATAGTAAGGTCACAGATTTTAATCTTGTTCCTTGCTGCCGTATGTGGGTGTTCAAGCTCCAGCTGACGCAGAAACTATGTAGTTCGTAGTGTGTTTTCAATAGAGTTTATTTTAGAAATCACTGTCATTTGTAGCTGGCAAATACATTAGTTACAAAATTACACTTGTAAAGTGAAGTAAAATAGAGTTTAAGACGTATCATTCCACATGTAGGAATATGGCCTGCATTAATCTAATATATTCTATTTACTATTTGTTAAAATAGTAGACGGATTATTTAACAGTAAATTTAATTGCTGCCCCAATTTCGAGAATTTTTCAAATTTTTGATGTTAGTTTTGACCTTATATTATTATATTTTATTTAATCATGCATAGGTATGAGAATCTTCTACTTCGAGTTTAATTAATTTATTATTTCGTGCGTATATTTATCAGTCTTTATTTAAGTCACAGTTATAAAACGTTGTTTTTCTCACATATGTAGAAATACTGTGTGCTAGTTAAGTTCGTATTCTTCCTTGATTTTCCTCACTGTTTACTCCAAATCGTCTTAATTTTGGGCAATGATCACCTGGCCATCTGCAAATTGTAGCGTACAAATCACTGTACCACTAGCTACTATCCCCATTCTTCGACATTTATTTCTCGATGCTTTCAAAGTTCCTTTGGTGTATATTTTGAGAAGCGTTTATAACAAGCCTAAAAGGTACTCGAATTGGCACAGCGGGAAGCAGTAAGTCGTAGGCTGAAAAAATGATCGCTTACGTTAACCAAAATAAATTGTACATTGAAAGTTACGGGGACAAATTTGTGTATTCTTGTGGGATGGATGGAGGATGGAATGGGGGATATTTGCGTAACGGCATTTTGTTCCACAAACAAAATCATAATCAAATCTGAGACGAATATAATAAAAGAACACATATAAAGAAAAATACCTGACTATGGTGACGTCATACATGCAAATAAGATAAAGAAACCAGTATTGGTAGTCTGAATCACCCGAAACCGCTTTTGCATTACTTCAGGTAGTGCCGGCGTCACTTAAAGTGAGTGAAATCGAAACACCCGGGCCGCGAGTCGAACTCACATACAAACGTCTCGTATTCCACTGTGACCTCCGCTGCAGCTGTGAAAACGATTGACCTACGGAATTTCATATTATTAATGGGCTAGTCACAAGCCAGCACTCCCCAGCGACCAATTCTGACTACATACAATATTACTAGATACATTGTTTAATTTAGTATAACAATATTACTTCACTCTGATCGTAAATAGGAAAGAAGAAACGACATCCGACTTTTCAGTCCGAGCTCGTAGTGGGTTAAACAAGACAATCTATTAAGCTAAAAAATATGGGCGCCAAGTAGCCAGCAACCCAGCACGTTGTTAATAAAAAAGTACACATCGAAAGGCGCTACTAACCAATCCATGAAAAAGAGAGAGGACTGTAAGGGCACAAATAACATTCGTAGGCATAAATATCAGGGCAGTATAATAATATCCACAAAAAGTGCTGGGTAGCATATACACAAATCACAGCAATATAGCGCGACAAACAAGATCAAATATCACAGTATTAGTAAAGTCGCTTTAAAAGTTCTAAAAGTCATTAACAAAATTATGAATATTTAATATAAATAAGTAATATAAAATAGTGGCGGTAACATTAGTAATTTGCATTACCTATAGGTTACTCGGTAAAAGCACAAAACGAGATAGCGCTAGTAAAGGTTAAATTTTGGGTTCGGATTGAGTTTGACTCTAAATCCACAAATGCAAGAACATTCTCTAATTAATGATTAACATCAAGGTGATACAGACTCTAAGATCTTAGAGTTCAGTGTAGGGCATTATATAACCCGTAATACGTTTAGTAATTAATTAATAATCATAATCAGTTTTGCTTCGTCGGGAAAAAAGAATTATTAACGTAATATCTTGCAATAGGGGGATAATTAATTTATTTTTTTTAATTTATTTTTTTAATTTATTTAATTCGCACTCAGCCAACAGCCGTTAGGCCAATTATAGGCGTCGCTGTGCAGTTATGAGGACTTCCAACCCCACTAACGACTGTCATGATGTTGTATGACCGCCGGGACCAACTTTTTTCCGTGATAGCCGTACCACGAGGCGCCGAGAGATGCAGCCGTGGAACTCCCATCCAAGTTCTGACCAGAGACAGCGTTGCTTAACTCTGCTGATCGAACGTGGACGCTTGTTCAAGCTACACCACTCGGGACCAGACACATTAAGTTTAATTCAGCTGCAAATCGATCACTAACATGACGTCAATATTTGAACTTTAAATTGTTAAAGTACTATGGCAAGACGAAAAAAGTGGGACAGTTGGATAGGGTGTCTTGTGAATGTAACTGCTTCAATGTTCATAGTTGCTAGGTTACGTATTTTTAACTTAATCGTCAACTTGTTTAGACGTTGCTACGAATCAAAATTGTTATAGTAAATGTAATTGTTTAAAGCCCAATTTAAGCTAATTAAATTATGCTAAAATCTCTGCCAAGGGTTGTCCCAGTTGTCTTGGATAGTACATGCAAAATTACTTCATAAGGCTCAAAAGCAATATAATGGTAACTTGGATGGTATGTGAGATATGTACTAAAATTGATTTGGCATTGCCAGTGGTCTGAGTGATGAGAAATAATTAAAAATAATTAGTTCTACACAGGTAAGCAATACGTTATGGCATTAATTATCTGAACATAAAAAGAATCTGATATTTGACGACTAACGCGAAACACAAACACATTAAAAGGAGTCCCATATTCCAGTCTAGTTCGCAAACTCGAGTTCGTGGCCTCATTTTTTAACACAGGGGGAAAGGATACTAGTTCAAGACAGACTTGTTGCTGTTTACCAGGTAGAACACAGGCGCACCGAAATCTGGCCCAGAAGTAAGTCATTTCGATAAGCCACAACGGAATGTATGTTGCAACTCTCGGCGCTTGCATAAATGGAATTCTGATACACACAAATCCGCCAAACAAAAAAGGGGAGGGGCTGAGATCCCAGGACAAAATGTATTCCCTGTAACTGGAAGAAGCTGAAAATGGAGCGTAATAGAATCGCACCAAATAATACAAAAGAAAACTAGGCCTACTGTTGAGATGTTCTGCTCCGTTTTGCTAAAGTAGTAGAAATCCAGAACATGTTTGATTTTGCGAATATCACTAAAATATCTCTTCCAGAAGCTCCATTAATTTCCCACAGAAGATATTGCAACACCAAAGTGAATCATCAATGTAGAATGGTAGCGAAAAACCAAAAAAAATTGCAGTATTTGACTACACAAATGTAGCTCACTTACCCATCTTTTATGACTCAGCACATATTGGCAAATGGCCGAAAAAGATAAGCTGCAGCCCAAAAATTTAAAAAACCTTGAGAAATCTAGGGAAGGCAACCAGAATGCCTTGGAGCTTGAAATTTTGTAGGCAATAGTTATAAGACTACTTAGGAATAATACTTTGACATATGAAACTTGACTAATTTACTTAAATACCTCTTATGTGAACATGCTTGTAAAACAAACTACATAGTTAACAATTTGACATGTTAGTTAATATCGTTATCAAAGATAGGGTAACTAAATACCTAAATACTATAAATGACATTTGACCCGTAACAACATACTCAAAATGGCCGCAATTTACACATATATTTCTGAACTAATAAAGCAGGTTGAACTTAGCTGGAGGCCATAATTAGCTGATATCAGGAAATGTAGGGATCAAAGTGGGTCTCTCCCGGCCTGCCTTGGCGTTGAGATTTTGCCTACTAACGTAGGATCCCCCAACGAATTGCCCCTTTCTGCCTGAATGAAATGACAGTGGCGGCGTCAATTTCCAAACTGACCTAACAAGCGTACGTCTTCAGTCCTGCGTAAGTTTCTATCTATATTTGATCTGTTTAATATTTATTGTTAAGTTTTTATGCTTTCCTTAAATTGCTTTATTGATAGTTTTGATTATAGGGCTACCCATAGCTTATTCCATGGTATGTTATTGTAAATTTTTGTTATTTATAAATAATAGAGATAAACCCCGTTGTATCATAATTATATTTAATCTTTTTTTCCAAATAGGTTTTCCTTTTTTATTAGATTCTTAATATTCTTATATATAAACGTGTGTTGTACCTGCGTCATTGTCTAAGCATTTCATCGGTAACGATCGGAGCGGCCGTCGTGTCGCTCGTACTTTATAGCGTAGCGACAGCGCTTTTGTATGGAAATAGTTACAGCGTCTGCCTAGCAATCGCATTCCGCAGGTTCGAATCCCAGATACTGCATTTTTTTTTCGTTGCGAATTAATATGATTCGCAATGTTAAGTGCTGCTGTTTCACTAGTATTGCCAACAATTTTTTCTGTAACTTTTTTACTTGCAATTTAATTTAAAAATGCTAAAGCTATTGTAATTAGAGTAAGGCTCAAAAGCTAGTCCGTGCATATAATATATTGAAAGTTGGCGTGTTGACTGATGACAGAAATCCTGTTTTTGTTATTTTCAGAAGTACTTTGTCTATTCTGTTACATGTTAAATAATTATTATCATTTGTCATTTTATTAATTCTGCTGGTAGTCGATTTTCGACATGTTGAAGTGGTTGTTTTGGGAAAATTTTTTAACGACAAGGAGTAAATTAGATTCACCTCATTTACCCTCACATATCTACTGATTGGTGAACATTCGCTGATTGATTGTATTTATTTGTATCCTAAGCTCTATGAAAATCCAAGAGCCCTAAACCTTAAGCGTGAAATACGTGTGTATAATATAGCATACCAATTACATTTAAACTCAATATTTTTTTTAGGATACCTCTAATATCGCCTCAGTGAAACTAACAAATTTTATTTTTTCCAGACATTAGCTACGGAAATCTTGGGAAGACCGTCTTATAAGGTAAGTTTCGAAATTTTTCTATCTTTATTGTTTAGTTTAGAATTTTCTAAACGCTTCAGGGTAAGCTCTTTTACTTTTCAATTGTGATGATCTTATAAAAATTGTAGATTTTCGATGAGCAACTAATATAGGTAATGTACTGTGGTGATTTTATGTAATTATATGACTATCTCAATATAGGGGGTTTTGTAAGTGCCCGGCTAATGTTTGTTTTCTAATTTTATAATTATAAAATAATCTCAGGGTTAGGTCGCTACATACAAAATTATATTGCTAACTTGCTATTATTTTTTTTATTAAACATTTATTTGTCCGCACTCTGTGTGCTTGCTATTTAACTGACTGGTATTTCCTAACGTGATATTTCTACCTGATGGGACCTTGGTTATTCCAATATGGTTCCCTGGTGTACTAAAACGTAAACAAGCTCCGTGTTTTATTTAAAATGTTTATGTCTACGCAGTAAACGCTATTGCTATGCGAGAAAAACTGAATGTAAGTATACCACGTCACGACACAAAATACTTCTACTGACGCTACTACCGCAAGTTAAATGTAAACGGAATCACAAAAAGACACGTTTTAGCTAGCAAAATCTGACCTTTATATGGTTTCTAAGATGATCTCGGTGTACCTGCAGCCTCTTTGAAGGTCCCACAATGCTCAGGACAGGATGTGTTACTGGCCCACTGTTAGCAAGGCAGGAATCGGCGCTAGTTTCCACCTCGATGTCGGCTACAACTCGATGGCTTTGTTGAATCCGGGGGCCCTACTGTAGGGCTGAGGTGCACCACACGTACACTACTCGCCTATGAACTTGGACAGACACTTATAAAATTGGCTGGACTCCGTAAAATCACTTCGAGATGCTCTGGTTTGCACTTGACCAATTGATGTCTACGTTGTACTTGTTGCGGATGATCAATACAAAAGGGAAACTTACACAAATCACCCTTGGCACACTCTCTCAATAAAAACACAACTTTTTGGTAAACTTGGGTGCCTACGGTTTTGCTTTAGTTGCATGAAATGCCAAGCCTACTTTGATTTTAATTTGTTTTTACACAAAAAATAATGCTATTCTAAAAACATCATACTGTCAACTATTTACAAGCCCTGCTATTTTATGACAAATCTGAAATCTAAATTAATACATCTTCTGGACATTTTTAATACAACTATCTGTTTTTGTTAGTTATGTTATAAATTACGAATAATTATTATTTTACATATAAGGCTACTAAAATGTGTCCATATCATTACATATCTACCCGCTTGTTATATGCAAATCATGATTTTAGCTTAAACCTTTCCACGCGAGTATTCCCTACGGATACCCTATCATAATTTCTGCCCTAAATAAACCACAATACAAGATTAACATTTGTTTTTAAATAGAGGATTAAGGGTTTAACCACTGGGCTATTTCTGGGGAATGCACAACAACCAAATAAACGTGTTAATTATGAGAAAAGGAGGCACCGTTGCGAATTCCGGGATTATTTTGTGTTCACGTTTGTGAGGCCACGCAAAGCCCTTATTTGAAATATAATAATTAGAAGAATGAGCTTGCACGAAGATGAAAGAGCTCGCACGTTCGCCCTTTCTCAAATTATTCGCGTTACACTCTTTCCGGTTTATTTTAGCTGTTTGCCTTAGCCTAAACGCATTGTGTACGCTGCGTAAAAACGCGATGAAAGTTTACGCCAAATATTATTTTTACTTTAAGCAACTGCTAATGATGCGGCTCGTGTAATTCTCGCAACAGTCGGACAGTGCGTTTTATTATTATTTCGAGTGGAATTTAACTCGCGCATTTAATAACGTTACGCAGCACGGCAAACAAAGTAAAAAACAGTTACCCAGGGGACTGGTGGTTATTAAGTCGCTCAAGTACGACAATCAAAAAGGTTTTAAAAAGAGCTCTGTTTAATATTAGAAGGATTTAGCTAGACCTCTGGTTTATTATAAACGAGAATATCTGAACTGACTGGTACAGGAATGAAGGCACTTGAGTGAGCTCTCAAATTCGTGCGACTTTCAGCATTGCTCTAATTTGTAAAAAATCACGATTCTGCCATGATGTAATTATTGTAAATTCTCTGGCTCTCTGATGAGTTTTCGAATAAAGTGGACTGCATGACCAATAGCGATTTTTTTCAATTTGAGTAATGATTTTTTTTCTATTATTTTAATATGCGCATCATTTAATTAAATAGGTCTTCAAGCAAATATGTTTTTTTCACTTACCAAATTTTACTTATGTATAAGAAAATGTAGCTATTGAATTGCACAAATTCAAAAATCAATGAACTTAAACTACTTCAAAGCTATACGGAAGGTAAGATCACCCTTTATGTCTGTTATTGCATAATGAAAGCATAAAAAGAAATTTCAATAATAAACCTTTACAGTGAAAGAAATATACTCACACTATAATTATATTGCAATGTCTCGATAAGATTACTTCATAAAGTTATATCATTGTAAAAACACTCTGAGATTTTAAGAATTTAAAGCTTTAAGTGGAATATGGATTTTAAAATCAATATCGACATGTTTTTTTTTATCACAATATAGAATTTTTTAACTGAAGTTAGGATAAGATTAACCAAAATCTTGCGATTATGAGTATGCATTGGAAACGTAATGTACTATATAAATTTGTATTAAATATTGAGTACAATATTCGTTCTGCAACACGATGTCAATATCAGTCATGCCTATAATGTTTACAGCTAAACTCTACAGTACAAAAAACCTCGGATGAAATGTATTGGAGCAGCTAAAACTTCGATCACAGTTCTAAATTGTAAATTGTAATACATAATTTTTTCAAACTTTCGAAATCAGTCGATATGTTCTTCGTATGCCATACATTAATAGTTTGGTTTATTTGGTAATTTGTATATTTTCCGATAATGTGTAAGTTACTATGCTAATATGCACGTAACTAACTAATCTGAAATCATACACTTTAATCGATGGAATTATCACAACGCTAGCTGTGGGTATTATTATACCATTTAAGGTAAATATAAAGTTGATTACACTATCAATCAAGGTAAACTACTCGCATTAGTCTTGATCTAATATAACTGCGACAACAAAAATGTTTTACTTTAACTTGCATAGATATCGCTGTCACAAAATCAATTTTGTGTTGCAATAGTGACTATATTTCAATGCCTTGCTCAGGATTGATAGTAGAAATTAGTATTTATATCACACTGATAAAGGGCGTATTTGTTGCTGTTTCTTTTTTTGGTATGTTGAGAAAATTAGCAACGGGTGGGGCACTGGAGAGTGGAGATTATAACTGTTATTTTAACATTGAGTGAGATATTCAAATAAGCTTTAAGTCTGGCGTTGGTAACAAAGAACAACCCACAATTGTTCCTCTCTTTTTATTGTGCTGCAGGGTGCTGCTATCTGCAAATACATGGACACTGCTTTTACCTCAGCTATCCTACTTAACTAAGGGTTTTTTCTCTGTTAAGCAGGTGTCCGTGTGCTATGCAGGCACAGACAGCAGATGTTTTGGCACGTGGACAGGTGCAAATATAAAAAATTTACAAAACTTATTAAAAAATATTTAAGTACCAGGTATCCATTTCATTGTTGCTAATTTTGTTACAAATATATTATTTATACAAATAAAAACCTTAAGATACAGATAAAAATTAAATATGACATTAATTTAAAAGTATTCTGCTACCGGAAATCGAACCGAAGCCTCCTGAGTAAGAGCCAGATATAATAGCCACTAAATCCTCCTGGATGGTTATAGTTGTCGTTCCTTAAATTTTGTTTGTGTTTCGGAGGCATTATAATTATTGTGTTAACAAAATTTTCATTAATTATAAAATCTTAAGTTTTATATTAACCGCTCAGGTTTCGTTAAGGCAAATGTACAGTTTTGCCTCAAAATTATAAGTTTTCTGAGCAAAAATCTAGTAGCCACTTAACGAATACCCTAGAAACATGCTTAATTGAAAATAATTTAACTTTAATATACGCTTCTTGGCCTTTAAGTCACTATAATTAAACATAAAATTTCAGGCATAGATAGAATAAACAGGAACCAAATGTTAGAATATTAAAATATTTAACTGATTCTTGCCAAATAAATTAAGCAAGAAAGTACACGTAAAACATTAATCTGTTACATTATTTTTGTAATAAAAACATATTTATTTGTTATAAATGTATTTGAAGATATAAACTACAATTAAATTTTGAATAAAAAGTTACCGGTACCGGGAATCGAACCCGAGACTGCTAGGTAAAATCCAGGTCACGTATTCACTAGACCATTCCGGATTATAGATTTCCCTCCTCAACCAACTGTATACTACGGAGATCCATAATGTTTCTTATCTAGTTATTATTGGCGTTTTATTTAATTTTATGCAGCTGGTCGACTGCCGTGGACCGTAAAGTGTGGATGCTTGGAAAACGGGGTGTAGGTCGAACAAGGTTCGTATTGTAAATTTTGCTTTTACCACTGCACCACAAAGTTTAAATTTCCCGCCATTCATGCCTACTATATTATTCTAAGCTAGCCATGTTCACAACTTTGGTTTTGATAGGAAACCACATGACATCTGTTTTACAATGCCTGAACTATTTGTGCGCTATTTGTATGAAATTTGCATTAGGTGTCTGTAAAGCCACCAGGAATCTCCGACGTTTGCATTTTAAATTTCGATCTTTGACATTTATTAAAAAACATTTATTTTTAAAACATATTAATTAGAAATATATTACATTTGCTACTCAAGGAAATTTATTCGCACGTAAAAGAAAAAGAAAATCATATATACTTTACAGCAGGGTAGTCCAGGAATTGTCTAGTCGTGTAGCAAACGTTTGCCAAGCTAGTTCCTGAGCAGGAATGGGGGGGTTGTCCGGAAGCGCCACTGGTTCGAGACGGTCCAAACCAGAAAACCTACAGGTGGCCGTGTAAGTTCCTAAACCCACTCAGCTGTTGCATAAAAATAATAAACCACTGAAAACAACATAACTTGAAATTACCCAATTGTTTATTTGCACATACAATTCTGCATCATGCTTAAAAAAAAGAAGGCGACATAAATCTGCAATAAATAGTTGGTACTTAAATGGAATAGATGTAATCTTAGTTTATGTAAAAAAAATGTACAAGATTTTAAGTTAATAAAATTTGAAATCCAAAATAAACTCTTCAGATCTTAGCTTGCAATTCCGTTCGAGTGCATGTAGCTCAACTGTAGTGACGGTAGTGACTAAACATTTACAGCGATAGCGGAATTCGGGAGATCTTAATAAATCGTTTCAAAGCTCGAATTCTTTACCTACTCGCGATTCATCCGAAGTGGTACCATTTCGTGGTGTTATTACACTAAAAGTTGTGTATATTTCAGCGCAGAGTGTTAAATGCAAAATTCAATCTCTCGGAAACCCTCGCGGAAGAGATCTGTTAAATTTCAGAACGTTGAGTTACTTACTTGAACGCAGTTAAACTGCAAAGGCACTATTGCCGACCGAAGAAAATTATTAAATGTACAAAATGAAATTAACCTATTCCGCATACACATTTGCACGAGGTCAACGTCGCCGATAGCTACACCGAGTTTTCTAAATGTTATAGAGATCACCATCAAACAAGGTAAGAGCAGTGCACAAGCTATTACAAAACTAGTCCGAACGATATTTCTAGTTTAAGCGATGGGGTGAATAAACGCTAGGAGGTAGATACCTGGGGTTGTTCAGTGGCGCATCGGAGTCGACAGAACAGCCATGCAGGGGTTTGCTCCACGGAGATGTCCTCTAGTTGCAAATAACTCCAAGAGCAACAGGTTCTTGCACCGGGGAAACACCTCATAGTTGTTACACTGGGGAGAAGCCTTGCGTTCAAAGGCTACCACTTGGATTGAGGGTGCCCAGACCGCGTGGGGATCCTTCAGGTGCGTGACAAGCAACAATTGAGCTCCAAAAGGTCGTAGACGAAACAGGAGACTAACGTACCAATTAGGGGGCTACGACAGAAGCCAGAGCTTAGGGGCACGAAAGAAAAAAGCCTGAAAATTACACGATATTTGAATTCGACGTCCAACGGAAGCATAAAATAACATACCAGAGCTGTTGGATGGCCTGTAAGTGGATTGCAGAAATACCTAATCATCCCAATATAACTGGCTTTATTTCAGCAATATAGCACCATATTTCCTAGGGCTGACCACAAAATCTACCGATAATTTTTGGAAATTACTTGATCCACTTAAGTGAAGTATCCCAAAATCACATGCAGCCCCAAAAGGAAATAATCTCACAAAATCAGTCTCATAAAAATGGCCGCCGGAAATCGTATTAACAATGTATTTTGAAAATTGTATTATAATCCCCTAGAATTTTCAAGATTTTTCAAAATCATCCAAAAATGCAAAAGTGAGTATGCAACCAAATCTACACCTAGGAACTACAGGTCAATCTAACTACATCTGAATGTATTTAAGCAAAAATCATAAATAAGAATTCTTGACTGCACCTAAATGTAAAATTACACGTATCAAATAGCTCAATGAGGTCCTAATTAAAGATAAAAATCGTAGTTTCATGTCTCCTAGTTATAGTTTCTGTTTTCTATTTTGCACAAGCAAATTTTGCTGTTGAATGGAAGAAATACACATCGTAAATGGCTACAATATCGGCGATATTTTAAATACAATTTTACAACGCAACCGAATCTTTTTTACCATGTATAAAATAGCAGACAGCTACATTTGCCTTTGAAATGAAGTCGTTTTAAGTCCGTACTACACGTGTAATTTGATAATAAATGTTTTTTCCGCACCAATTTGTTCCTATTCTTTTAGCATAAGCCAAACACCAATTTTAAATAAGTGAAATATTTATAAAAATAATTTTATAATTTACTTGAAGCAATTTCAAACGAAAGGGACATGTACGAATTTCAATTTCCAGCAGATGCTGCCATATTGACTGAGATTATATTCGGCGTTTGAATAATTACCTTTGATAATATTTAATTGAAAAGATTAAAATGATAGCTGTGGCGGTTAGTATACATTTTAGTAATTTAATTTGCCGTTCTTATCAGAATTACAATGGGGATTCCAATTTTAAACAATAATGATGAGGATTAATTTCAATATCCAGTCAATATTGCGATGATATATATATATATATATATGTGTGTGTTTAAATAATAAGCTTTGATTAAATTTAATCGCAAGAATTTAAAACGTTAACGGTGGGTATGTTTAATAATTGCATTTTCTGTTGTTTTTAGAATTGTTATGATGCTTCCAATTTTTATCACAATGTTGACGATTATATCGGTGTTTAAACAATTAATTTTGATAAAAAATGCAATGGCAGTAGTTACAAACGATGCGGACGGTATAAATTTCAATGTTTGATATTGCGATCATAATAGCACTTACAGTTTTTGCCTCAGTATTGACTGAGATTATATTTTCGTTTAAATGATTATTTTTGATAATATTTCATTCCAACAATTTAAAACAATAGTGGAAACGGTTGACATAATGTTTAGTCATTGAATTTGCTACTATTACAATCGCAATTGCGCTTCCAATTTTATCACAACGTCGAGTAAGATTTTATCGCCATTTACATAATTAGTTTTGATAACATTTACTTGCAGCAGTTTCAAATGATAGCGATGAGTTCAAGTTTCGAATAGATATTGGGATCACAATAGCGATTTAGCCTTGCTGATGGGATTTCCAAATTTTATTACAATGTCGATTAAGTTTATATTGGCGTGTAGATCATTACTCTGATACAATTTAATTGCAGCAGCGATAAGAGTAAATTTCAATTTCGAATAGATATTACGATCACCATAGTGATTATAATGTCTATCACAATACCGACTGCGATTATATTGGCGTTTAAATGACTACTTTTGGTAACATCTTATTCGAGCAATTTATGATAGAGGTGATCGATGGGAGTACAGCTTAGTTACCGAATTTGCTATTACAATAGCAATGGTGATTCCAGTGTTTGTTACATAATCGACTGAGGTTAAATCCGCGTTTAAATGATTATTTTTGTTAAAATTTAGTTACAGAAATGTCAAACAAAATCAATGAGTATAGATTTTACTTCTCAGTCAAAATTGCAAGCGCAATAGCGGGGCATGAATGGTCCTCGACACCGAAAGGTAAAAGAAGCCACAGATAACGAATGAATCTACTGTAGTTATATCTGCGTTTCAACGGTTAGTTGTAATAGCATTCTATTCGAGCAGTTTAAAATGTTAAGGATGATTATGCATTGCAATTTTTAGTTGCTACCTGCGATCACAAGAGTGATTATATTTTTTATTACAATATCGTTGGAGATTATATCGTAGTTTAAATAATAATCAGTTTTGATACAATTTTATTCGAGCAATTTATAACTATAGAGTTAATCGGCGAGAATACCGTTTAGTCATTGAATCTGTGTATTTATTGGAATTACAACGATGATTACAATGTTTTTTAACATGTCGACCAAGATATCCGCGTTTAAACAATTTTTCGTCTAAAATTTAATACAGCATTTTCAAACGTTAGGTACGAGTAAAATGTCAGTTTTGAATTGATATTACAATCACAATAGTAATTACACCTTTATCGCAATATTATTTATATAACTGCAGCAATTTTAATCTACAGGCATCAATATAAATTTCAATTTTTATTCGATATGGCAATGATTATAATCATTATAATGTTTATCGCAGTATCGATTGATTTCATATTGGCAAAATTTAATTACAACAATTTGAAACGATAATGGTGAGAATATATTTCAATTTCTAGTTTAAATTACAATCACAGTGAGGTTACAATGTGTATCACAATTTCACAATATCGAGTAAAATTATATTGGGTGTTTTAAATAGTAGCGGTGACGGTGAGTATACATTTTAGTGATTAAATTTTCTGTTCTTAATAGAATCCAATTTTGATGACAGAATCGATAAAAACTATAATGACGTTCAAGTAATTGGTTTCGATAAAATTTAAATATAGCAATTTCAAACGCTAGCAATGAATATTGCTTCTAATTTCCAATCAATATTACGATCACAATGTGTATGTATATATTTTAGCAATTGAATTTGCTGTTATTTTTGAAACCGTTTTAACGTTAGCAATTTTTATTCACAATATAGACGCTCGTTTCGTCTGTATCGTCGTTCAAATTAATAGTTTTGATAAAAATGTAATTCCAATAGTTATATAGATTTTAGATAATATTTTATTCCAGCAACTTAAAACAGTAGCTGAAGCCGGTAGAAATACTGTGTAATCATTAAATTTGCTGTTATTAAAATCGCTTCCAATTGTTATCACAATGTCGACTAAGACTATATCGCTATGCAGATAGCGATGTTTGATGAAACTTAAATGCAGCAATCTTACACGATATGGATAATGTTACATTTCAGTTTCGAGTCAATACTAGGATCACAATGATAGTGATTATTGAGCGAGTTGAACTATTGGTTTTGATAAAATATAATTCGAGAAATTTAAAAGGATAGTCTTGACCGGAGGGAATACAGTTTAGTAATTGAATTTGCTATTCTTATTAGGATAGCAATGGTAATTTCAATTTTTATCACAATTAATTGAGATTATAACAGCATTTGAAGAATTAGTTTTGGTGACATTTACTTGCAGCAGTTTGAAACTATAACGATGTGTTTCATTTTAACTTCAAGTAGATATTGCGATCACAGTATCGATTTAGTCATTGAATTTTCTGATATTTGAATCACATTAGTGTTTTCAATTTTTATCACAATGTCGATTAAGACTATATTGGTTTGCAGATAATTTAAATTAAATTGCAGCAGTTTCAAATGATAGGAATAAGTGTAAATTTCAATTTCGAGTATATATTGTGATCACAATAGCAATTATAATTTTTATCACAATATCGACTAAGATTATATTAGCGTTTAAATGATTAATTTTAATAACACTTTATTCCTGCAATCTAAAACAGTGACCGGCGGAATTGTAATGGTGATTCTTGTCGTATCACACTATCGATTAAGATTATATCGGTATTTAAATAATTTCATACAATTAACTTGAAGCAATTTCAAACAATAAGGATAATTATGTATTGCGATTTCCAGTTGATATTGCGATCATAATCGTGATTATAATTTTTATCACAATAGCGTCGTCTAAATAATAATAGTTTTGATAGAATTTTATTCAAGTAATTTATAACGATAATTTTAATCTATGAGAATACAGTTTAGTAATTTGCCGTTCTGATTAGAATTGCAATGCCGATTCCAATGTTTATCACAATATCGACTAAGGTCATATCTCTATTTGATTAGTTTTGAAAAATTTTAATACATCATTTTCAAGCGTTCAATTTCGAAGTGATATTGCAATCATAATAGCAGTTATAACTTTGATAACAATAACGACTGAGATTATATCGGTGTTTCAATACCTTACTAGTTTTGATAAAATTAATTCGAGCATTATCAACCCACAGCGATAAATATCAGTCAATATTGCAACGGTAATAGCCATTAGAACCTTTATCACAATATGAACTGGGATTATATCGGCGTTCAAATAATTAGATAAAATTTCCTTAGAGCAATTTGAACCCTAACTTAGGTCCTGAGGTTACAGTTTAGTAAATCAATAGGTTGTTTTTGTTGAAATCGTAATAGTCGACTGAAATTATATTTGGGTTTAAATGATTAGTTTTGATAACATTTTCCTGGAATAATTTTAGACGATAGGGTTGACCGGTGAGAATACACTTTAGCTATTGAATTTGCTGTTATTATAACAATCGCAATTCTAATTGTTATCACAATATCGACTAAGATTACACCGGCCTTTAAATAAATAATCAGTTTTAAGAAAATTTTATTGTAACCATTTCAAACGAAAGCGATTAATATAATTGGTTTTCACAGTATCAACGAAAATTATTGTCAAAATGTAAGTTCAGGAAAGGATAGCCGTGCCTATACATTTTAGTAATTTAAGTTGCTACTCTTATTGTAATCATATATTTAATTACACAATATCATGTGAGATTATAATGACGTCTACTAATTAGTTTTGGCAAATTTTTAATCCGAAGCTTGGAAACAATGGCGATGATTATAAATTGATATCATTGAGTGTGCTGCTGATGTATGAATAACAGTAGCGATTCAACCTTTATCAGAACATCCATCACGATTATAACGACATTTAAGTAATTACTTTACGCAAAATTGAGTTGCATGAATTTGAAAGGATAAGCACGAAAATGTAGTAACCAGCACAATAACGGTTCCTATTTTTATTAAAATCCTGGCTGGGCCTACAAGAACGTTTCAATAATTTATTTAGATACAATTTAATTGCAGCAATTTTATAATTATAGTGATTAATTATTAATTAATAATATATTGATATGGTCTTAAAATGACAAATCAGTTTAAAATTAAATAATAATAAAGCAGCTTGGTGATAATGTTCATAAAAGGATATTAATTGGAATAACTTCGTTTTATCATTAGAATTTCTATTTCTTATAATGGTATTAGCATTTCATTAATAAATAGTCCATTTGTGGTTACAGTTGTAATTCAAATTATTTGAAGGTTATTTTGTTAGTCAGGCTTTATCTGAAAGAAGTAAATATTATCATAAAAGATAAAACAAAAGTTTAATTCTTACATATTTGGTGTATAAAAGGGTTAATATGGTCATATAATTAGAGACAGACACAATTGAGAACTGTTAACCTAAAAAGTATGATTAATGACAAATACGAAAATCAGAACAATTAAAAATAGAAATCTATATTATCGATTGGTATAACTAAGGTTTTTGGCGGGCAGTTTAATTATTAATTCGATTGACATAAATGAAATTTTTAACTGAATTAAATAGTCATTTTTACTTGAAAAATACTAGTGTGTACAATTATATAATGGCATACTCATAAGTAGTCTCATATAGAAGAAATAAGTGTAAAATCAAGAAAGACTTAGTGAGTGTATAACGCCTATGGTCAAAAAGGATTTCTGACTACAATGAGAAGAATAGCTGATGCAAATATCAATTGGATTAGAATACATTGACAATAATTAGAGCTCGAAGAAACAAGACAGCACCAGATAAGTGTATAAGAACTTCAAGTAGAATAAAAACAGATCTGAAAAATAAATCAGTAATCACAAGCACTTATCTGCTACTTAAAAATATGAAATTAAACTCAATTAAACAACATAGATATTAACGTATAATAAATTGATTAAAATAAACAATAATTAAATAAAAAAACATTAATAATTAAATAATTAAATTATGTAAACATACAGTATAGCTAGTATACAATTGAATTGAATGCAATTAATTAGTTTACAAGTATATAAACAAAGGTTATTAAATATAACTAAAGCAGATATATTTTTAATAAATACAATTGCCTCAATTTCAATCACGTTGAAAGAATGGACGATAACAGAATGGCCAAACAATGCAAAAATTGTATACCATACGGAAAAAACCCCTAGAAGATCACCTAAAAGATGGAAGCAGAGCTGGTTCTTGTCGTCAGCGGAGTAAAGAGAGGCAAGACAAGGAGGATATAGTCCTAGTCGAAAGAAGAAGAAGAAAGAAGAAACCTCAATTTAAAGTATTATAAATTTTATTGTGTATGTCCTAATTAAATTCAACAGTAACCCATAGATTA
>OW679200.1:42340207-42465584 GCA_940337035.1 Agriotes lineatus | reverse complement strand
CCAGAGATTAAGAGTCTAACAATTAAAGTTGTTACAAGTGCATGCTCAAGCTGTGGACAAAAAGGTATAATTTAGAGCCCAATTTTGATAAAACCCTGAGAATAATAGTAAATTTAAATAAAATAAAATAAAAGCATTAACACCTCAACAATATATAATAATTATAGTGCAAAATTTATCACATCGACTAGCAGTACGACTTTGTCTCAACAATGGCTTTATGTAAAATGTATGATATGAATTGCATTGTCTTTTGCCGATAATGAACGGAAACACGCCACCTATTAGCCGAGCAGAAGGATCCAAGTTCACTTTCTTTCAAAATGGAAAAATTTAAATTAAAGACCGCCAAGTGGTTCCAAGTGGCATAGCAAATAGAAAAGACAACATGAGTGAAATCCAAATTCTAACAATGTTTGTATAATGATAAATAATATAAATCGATAAAGTCATGGAAGAAATTTAATTATGACTGCTGAGTAACAGCCCGATAAATGGTTAAGTGAAGCAATAGCCCACTAGGAGTAATTTGGAATAAAAGCTTAAATTCTACTGTAACAGAGGGTTATTATGCAGGTACCTGCATACGGTATTAATTTAATTTTGATGGGCTGTTAATCCAGCAAGCAATTTTACTGAGAATTTCGAAGTTATCTAAACTTTGAACAGTGTACAACGTTACATGGATAGTCAATCAGCAAACCCGCTAATATAATGGCTGTTTAAATTTAGTACTCAAATCTGTCTCAACACCGCTTTTACGCAACAACTATACAGCGTAAACAACTCGATAAATGCGTACAATTTGACAATGTACGAGGTGAAGTCTCCTCGGTACACGTTGGCACGAGAATAGTTTGCAATTTCACTTAGCTAAATAAGTCACACCAAACGGTGCACCTGGGGAGCTGCTACTGGGGCACGTGAAGCTTTCTAGCCGGAACAAATGTCTACCCTAAGCTCGCTTTACGCCTTGTATGGAAATTTGCGGGGCCGAAATCGCACTAATACAATAGAATGTTTGGACGCTGGGCACAGCCTAACAGGACTCTCACCATAACCTTCTGTGGTAACTTGGTATTGACCACGAAAAATTTGGCCACTCAAGGCTTAAAGTGTATAAAAAATACAAATTAGTAAATGACTCTGCGAAAGGACAAGAATGCTCAACAGGAATCTACCCCTTAAGCTTAAAATTTGCAGTGAGCACGCTGCACGTGGTATTTAGGTTAAAAATGATATGCTGCAATCCAAATTTTTTCGACCACAATCCACGTACTCCAGGACTTGCTTTTAGCACATAATGCGGTGATACAAGCCATTTGCAGCCCCAGTTCCGACCAAGAATCTTGTACCAAAAATGCTTTAAGAACAAAAACTCGAAAGGACGCGGCGCGCTACTCTGTCTTTCTCTCTCTACGGTGCAATTCCGGCTGCGGCCTAACAGGCGGAGCATTCTTGTATTTCAAATAAATCGTCTCAGCGTCATTGTCATAAAATGACTGTAACTATTGATCACATTTATTTATTCATTTGTTTAAACTGCTGCCAACAGTGCTGAAGCACTAAAATTAGGCCACAGTGTAATAGTAATTGGGAGAAATATTGGTCGCTGTAAGTCCAATAGATGTTCGTATCACAAAGTCATTTACAGATGTTAACTACAGCACAGATTAACAGAAATGTTAGACAGTATGTTTGTAATTAACATTAGCTTTGATCACAAGGGCGCGGTAATTACTAGAAGTATAATACTATCTAAGAAATTGGTTTGAAGCGATTAACTGGAGCAACTTGAACGGATACCACTCAAATTTGACTAAATATTACACGCCTCTATGACAATTGTTACCACAAAGTACAACGTAATTAGAAATGCCAAGACAGGGAATGCTAGCTAAATTTGTGTAACTTTAAATTTAGTTAAAATTTTGACATTTAATATTAGATTGCAATTTCCTTTGTACTTTGTGTTGTTGTGTCCATAAGTATCCACTTTTCTCAAATTTCATAGGTTATAAATCGTTATTGTGTTAGAATTACAATCACTTGATGGCAGCATTGCAGGATTCCTCTTTTTACATAAACATTTATCATTGAGATAGGACGAACGTAAAACGAAATCAGGAGGAATTGCTGTGGAAATTAATAACATTTTAAGCTCCATGTTGATCCCCAACTGTTACAATTTGTAGGTAATTAATATATTTACAAAGTGGGTAAAACTAGGGAGGGATTAACGTGTATCCGTCGAGCATTCCAAAGTATACGATTAATTACGCTCTTATGAATTATTAGGTAAACAATATGGGGATGACAGTAATTTCGAGTGTTCTTCTGTATCATTTTTTGAGTTTTACTGATACAATTAGCTCTGTTGATAAGTGTGAAGGTAAATATGGTTTTGTAGGTTAAATAAGCTTTAACAAATCCTGAAATATAATTTTTGTAAAAAATAATTTTCATGATATTTTTTAAATGTAGTCGCACAGTACCTCATTCTTTGCCCCGAAAGGCCTTTGATATAATTATTTTCCCCGTAATAAAAACAAAGCCTATTATTGTCTTTTTTCCAAAACTTTCATTTGGGAAAGAATTTATAAGGAAGAGGGTTACTGCTAAAGCACCCTAGCGGACAATTTAGAAGAACATCGATCAAGGCTCTGAGGGATTTTAATTCTCATCCGCCCGTTTTTAAGGGATCTAAAATATAATATTCAGCTTTTATCTCGATTAGGTTGTCCATTAGACGTGCGCCGAAAAATAATAAACGGCAAAAGCTCTAAATTTCCAAAACTCTGCGTTCAATTACTGCCAGAAATGTAGCGTTTCAAAAACGGCCTGAGCGACCCAGGCGTTGTGAAAAATTAAACACGAGCTAATGAAATCCGCGTGACTCGGGTGACGGAAAGCTCGCTTAACTTCCGAACTGGATTTTAGAACCCTGCAGCTTAGGCACGTGTCGATGCGAAATTCCCCTTATTAATCTCCAGCGCAAGAAAAACCCGCTGAAAACACGCACGCATAAATTCGCATTAGGCTATAACTCAACTTGGGAAAAGGAAAACCGATAAAGCTCCTGCGACGGATAACGTAAATTCTTTTAGTTTGAAGCTTTCAGCAAAGGGCGCGAGTATTGCATGCCGCACATATTTGTTGCTCCCATTCAAAATAAATCAACTCCTTCATTTGGTAAAGTGAATTACGTTATTTTCGGGGAGTTTATTTCGTAAGTTTCCGGCGGCGGTTTTGCCTAAATTAATAGCAACTCAGCTTCCACCTTATTTGCCCACTTCGCGTAGGTGTGTCTGACGTGCAAAATGACAAACGCAAGGGGCTTCATTAAAAGCAGATAACAGTAAACTTTAGGTAAATACTTCGAAATTGCGATTTTTTCCCAACGTTGTATTCATTGCCTTAATTTAAAGCTGAATCACAAGAGCCATTATTATTTTTCTTAAAATTAGTGTTAGCAAAAATGCTATTGTGTTTGTGGTACTATCTAAGAATACACCGTGGCTCTAAGGATAATCTTGCAAAACTTCACTATAAGCCGAATAGCAAACTGTGAATACCCAAAATAGTTCTGTAACCAATAATATTTAACAGGCCAACTAAAATACTCCGAAGTAGGGAGTGGGTTAACGCTGAAATGATTAAAACCAAATACGGGAGCCACCGACTAAGATCTCAGGATATCTTTGTTTTTAATACATGCAGGTAATTAACATAAGAAGGTAACAAAATAAGATATTGCGTCTATGATCTTAACGCGTAAGTAATTGAGGCGAACCCCATCTTAAGTCCGCGAAGTGTACACATTGCGTTTACACCATAACGTAGGTAATTTCAGATATACGCTGATCGCACAAATATAGTTGATTTTGTTTTCGATAGGAGTTGCAGCAGGCAGTCATTTAACCATTTTTAACAGTATAAAATATCTACTAAGAAACATTTCAAATTTTTCATAAGTTAGAACTATTGAAAGGACAGGTATATCTTGCAATGCTCTTTTACACGCAAGCTAAGTTGTTATTTATTTGAAATCGATTAAATATAAAATGTAGCATGTTTTATCCAATAGCAGCATGTTTGCTGAAAATTCTGATTGAAGCTATTAAGGTTAATTTTAATGCAATGAAAGATATTTTCATATCAGTCATAACTTTATATCCGTAGTTAGTTTAATATATTTAAATGGGCGTTTGTCAACTCCGTTTAGTACATCCTTAAATGTAACTAGGTCTTAACTACGCTGTAAAGAAAAAGTTAAATCAAGACCTACAGCAAGTTCTATAAAAATGTTATCAACTATACACAAAGCTCAAGCTACTTGGGAAATACACATAAATTAATAATTTATAAATACGTCAATAAGTCCGGCATTAAGAACGAAATTTCAATATAGTAGGTTTCCAAGCTGATTTACGTCAATACGCTTTGAGTTGCGGCAAAATATTTATTTAAATGAAGGAAAGGTTGTCGCTTATCTGCAGCGTCCAGTATCCTACGAAACTGAAGTCCAAAGGGTCAAAGTCGTCACTAGAAACTCGAACCACAGTCTAGAAAGTTCGTCGATATATAAACTGCATTAATTTAAAAACATTAAAAATCCGCAAATCTAAAAAGAAAAATCTATTAGCACACAGAAGCGGCCGCCTTTAGGATGCTCACTTCTGGTGCAAATCGGATTAATATTCTCTCCCCAGTGGCTAAGGACAAATGGTCTGCAATTGTTCAACTACCGGACTTACCCTACACACCTACTATTTTTAATGAATCCACTCGCTGGTGTATTTTCCAAGATTTCATCATACTAATGAACCATAACGAAAAGAAAGGTAACGTAGAAGCATCAATAAGAAAATTATAAATCCCCATAAAGGGTTAGACGCAAAGTGTGAACATTTCGAGAAATTATTTTTAGCTAAAGGTCGAAGTTCGCTTAGAAATCAAAACAAAATAAACCGATAGGTCGAAAATGAAAAGGCTATTAGGCAATTTTACAACCGCTGGCTGGCGAAATGACACTAGAACACCTGATCGCCGACGGAAGTTGCTAAGTGATCGCGTTATCATACAAGTTGGCATTACTATAAATTCGCAAAATTGAGCAGATGGCACGCCAAATCTCAACAGAGAACGTCATACGATGCATTACTGGGAATGAACTGTCGATAAATTCACACTCGTGGAACAAGAGACACTACCTATTGCAATTGGCTACACAATCTGTAACGGCAAAAAACTTCAAACCGTCAAAATAAATACTTTTCGTTCTGTTCGTACCACTGTGTTGTAACGTTTCGACTTTTCGCATTTAATTTTAGTTCTGGTAAATTATTCTGGAAATTTAACTTCCATTAATTTTGGAAAAGCCCAAAAAGGTTCGTTCATTTCCATATCGGGCAAACGCAATCGGAGAAATGTTCACTACTCTCAAATGTATAAAGTCAGGAAAAACACAAATTAGAAATCAACGTTATAATGTTTTAGCCATTTATACAAAATAAGTCTTAATTTATCTAACTACTATGTACATTAATATAAATAAAGCTTCTTTCGGTCTCTCATTTCCTTCGTCGCTAGCCGGTTAGCATCGCAAATAGCACGTACGTGCTGTAGGTTTCTGCTCCAAGCCCGAGTCCGTGTAGGTCTGTTGTGTTGTATATCCAGCGCTTGGTACGACAGTTTTGCCATAGATTATATGTGGGCCGGAAAATGGTGGTTTGTTCACATTTTGCTGTCTGGAAAAATATCGTGAAACAAAATAAATACAGGATACCTGGTTTTCACTGTCAGTGTATTAAGCCGTGCAGGTCGTGGTGGTACCCTGGTATGCAAACTCGGGACTCCAGGAATAACGTAAACTTGGAATTTAACCTCCTGCATGAGTCCGTCGATTCTCTGCGAATTCTCTGCTGAAGTGTATAACCACTTCAGCAAAGTTGGTCAAGAATGTGTTCTTAGGAACGATGGACATAGGGATCAGTTTAAGTTATTCATCTTATGAGACAGCTCAGCTGTCACAATAGTGCTAAACTTGGAGGATTTTATTTCGTGAGACAGTGCAGCTATCACGACAGAAATTTAATCAAGGGGGGCTTCGCTTCACGAGAAAGGTAGGCGCGGAAGATTATCTCTTGGCGAGACAGTTCAGCTGTCACGACCAAAAGCTCGATCAGGTAAAGGGTTGTAGGTTTTCCGTGAGACAGTTCAGCTGTCACCACCAAAAGCTCGGTCAGGTAAAGGGTTGTAGGTTTAGTCCGAGAGACAGTTCAGCTGTCACGACCAAAAGCTCGGTGAGTTAAAAGGTTGTAGAAAGAGGAGAGTTCAGAAGAATTCGCCTCAAGTATTACGGCTCAGGCAGGACTTAGCCCAAGCGGTACTAGAGCGGAAAGGTATAATTAAGTGGGGGGTCGGCTCCGTGCTCGCTTCTCCGCAACTTTGCGCATAGCGAGTGCCTGCTTTGTTATCACCAGCTCAAGAGTTGGTTAGATGTAACGACTGATTGTGCCTAAATGAGCGATATACAAATTAAATACATTATTTGATGTACAACTTATAATTTTCTGCAGACAGCTAGGGGTACAGTGTCATCTGGAAGTCGGATTGAAATAATAACTTCATCATTTACCCTAACACGCAGCTGTGATCATCTAAAGCTTTCCTCAAAATCTTATTGAAATATAGATTGAATTAGAGTGCAAAGAGTATACAATTCTAAATAACGCCGTGCTGGATGTTCACATGTTCTGTTTATTCCTCATCTTGACCCTACCTTTTTATATTCAGTATAGGGTTCTAATAATTCTGCTATGTTTATTATCGAATCTTATTTTCTGCAATGCCTCAATAAGTTTAGAATTTTGGACTTTGTCAAAGGTCTCGTCATAGTCGACAAAATAGGCGAATATCGAACAAGTTTTTTGCAAATCTTCACATTTATTCTCCAGAATAAAAATTAATCGAGTCATAGACATAGACACGAGCGTCCACTATTGTAGTTTTTAAAATTATAAACATAAATGACACGCTTTAATGATAATGATATAGAAATTACGTGTGATATATATATTTTTTAGTATAACTTTTAATGTTACGATAGTATATTATGTAACAAATCGGAAAAGTGACGTGCATATTATGCGAGTATAGTTCAGAAACGAGGCGAACCGTAGAGAAGCCGGGTGACTTAAACCACTAGTGTATGATACACTTTCGAGTTATGTACACTAGTTTTCGAGACCACAGCGAAATATGGAGCGTGCGGACGAGAGTTCGTCTCCCAGCCCAGGAGTTCCGGTTACGCTTAGTTAAGTTTAGTCGAAGTGACGCCCGTACCTTCTGAAGTAATGTGAAAGAAGTTCCAGGGGGTAACAGTAGAATTTAGGCAACAAAAGGTATTGGTAACTCGATTCATGTTAGATAATCTAGTTGTAAACCTTTTTAGTCAGATAAATCGTTGCCCCCTATGTTTTTCTTTATTATGCCACTTTTAGTTCTATTTCGACTGTGTTAAATGGACATTTGGAGCAACGTACGAAAAATTTATATTTCTAATTTCAAAAAAAAAATGCTGATACTTTACGACACCCCTAGAATGCTAATAAAATGAATGAGTACTTTGTCGAATCTTGTAATGATAATGTAAATGTTAATAGTGATTTAAACAAGTGTTATCAGAATAATTCCCATCAAAACCTGTCTGCCTAAATTTTTTGGAGTGACGGAAATCGCTATTGCTAAAATGATTAGTAGCGTTAAACCTAAATCTTTTGGCTTCGACAAAATGACTATTGAACTTGTTGTGCTGTCCCTTTCTGCTACAGCATATTTCACAAAGGATGGATTACTGCCAACTAGGCTTTTCTAATGCCTTAAAGGAAGTACGTGTAACTGCAGTTCTAACAATAAAAAGGCCCAAATTATTATAAAGATCTGATGCCAATCAATATTTTGTCTGTGCTGTCAAAGGACTAGGAGAGATTAGATTAGATTATATCTAAATCATGTAATCATATAATATTACATAGATTTCCACCTGGCTTTAGCTGTACCGCAGCGTTCGCAAATATTGAGATGGTATGCTACCTATGGCAATTCTGACTCATTTATCATTATTAAATAAATGTTAATTAAATGGAATTTAAACCTGAACAGAATTGGTACTTTATTAATCGCTACAGATAGAAATAGTATCAGGATTAAACATTGATACACTTATAAACCATAATTGATAAGTAATTTATAATTTAATTAGACTATAGGTTCCGAAAAACGATATCGGCAGGGTTTCGTTTAACTTAATTCAATGTTATGATTTAATATGGTAAGTGCTACTATAATTTTGGTAACTGTTCAGATATTTGAAGTAACGTAAGACATGCTAATCAGATTGTGTTAGTAAAAAGGGTGGTGAAGCGTCACAAAAAAGTGGTTAGTTTGCATTCACAGCGACATGCTAGACTGGTGGGCAATGAAATTACGGGTAATGATACACTGAATAAATTATGTAACGTGCCTAAGCGCATAAAGCAACCTGTAACGTCAGCAATTTAAAAGTGACAGTGGTTAATAAAACCAAAATAGTGAAAATTATGTGAATTAGAACAAATGTGAGGTTAGCGCAACAATATTCAACTTTCAACTGCGTAGAAAATCAACCCTGGGATAAGAGTTTTGTAAACTTAATGGCTAGTTGGAGCAAAAGAACTAAGTAGTGTGATTGATACATTATTAAAGAGTAGCATAACTGATACATTTTGATATTTTATAAAAATAGACAATTTTTACTTCCTTTTACAAACAAGGAAGTATTGGATTCACCCCAAAAATTCGAAATTGATTTTTCAACAGATCTTCACGTTTTAGAGTCCCCTGATCCCAAAAAACATATTTTTTTTCATTGGTCTGTGTGTCTGTCTGTGTGTCTGTGTGTCTGTCTGTCTGTCTGTCTGTCTGTGAACAGAATATCTCAAAAACGAAAAGAGGTATGACGTTGAAACTTCATATATAAGTTTCGTCTACTATGTAGATGAGACAGCAAGCTTTTGAAGAAAATCGCATAACCGGAAGTAGGTGTTTACTCTTGTGATTTTTCAGTTTTTTTCGATTTTTTCAAAAACGGCTCTAACGATTTTTTTTAAACTTTCTATTTTTATTACATTTTCAATGTGTATTGATGTGAGATAGGTGATTTTCTAGTTGAATACTTCTAAAGTGGGTTTCTTTTGTTGTTTTTTCTATTTTTTTTATTAACTCCTATTTTAAATAGAACACCCGGTATATTATTACATTTTTGAATTCATCTTAAAATTCTAAAGAAAATTTGTCTCTTGAACTAACACTCTATTTTGTACCGTTTTTGTAAAATTTGTAATTTTTGAAAATTTTTGACAAATGCTTAAAAATTTAAAATCAAATTTTTGGATAATTATAAGATCACTGTAAAAGGAAGTTGTGTGCGTGTATCACACCAGATTTTTATATAGCATGTTCAGCTATAGCTAAATACATTCACAGCACTATAACTGATAATTATATCACTGCTACTGATCGAAATTAATATTACTGTTCTAGGTTTACTTAATTTTCTTGAACTTCTTGAATAACAAAAGCTAAATGGTTGTTTTGGAGGGCATTGTGTGCTGTTCTAATTCTTGACAGGAGAGCTCCACAGGTATCTATTCTGAGACCGTTTTTATATACTTATACATGTAACTTATAACAAGAGATCAATAAAAAACCAATTAGGGTAGGCTGTGATATGTGTTATACGTTTGGCAGTACTGAAGTGTATTGTCAGTCGATGTCAAATTCGATATTTGCAGGTTAAGTTTTACGTTAGTCTGTGTCAAATAACAAACAAAACCTAATCTACTAATATCGAATTTGACATATACTGACAATACACTTCAGTACTGCCAAACGTACAACACATATCACAGCCTACCCTAATTGTTTTTTTTATTGATCTCTTGTTAAAACGATAAAAAATGGACAAAGATAATTTATGAAAGAGCGTTCAGCAAAGTACAGTTATTATTTTATTAAACTCGGTAATAATATTGTGCAAATACAAGATCGATCGTGGAGAAAACGTTGGTGTTAATATGGACGCTAAGCTGCGATTTAAAGCTCATGTTGATAACTTCATATGTCGAGCTTTTTATTAATTAAAATTTTTATACTCCAGCCGTAATTTTTAAATGCTACATAAAAAACGATCCTCTTACTCGCACTAGTCACAATTTAGTTATTGTGGTACTGTGTATGGCTCTTGTCTGGATTCATATGATGCTAGGAGGATCTAGAAAATATAGAACTTTTGATATCGTTTAATTTTTGGCAATAGAAGATACGGCCATATAACGTATAAGTTACCTGAGACTGGTTGAACGAATATGAGTAGAAGAAGGCTGTTGGACAGGGCGTTTCTCTCATAAAATCTTGTGTAAGAGAACACCTCCATATTAATATCATAAAAGCAGTGTCCGTACAAATGTTCATTATTTACGTAACCAAGGGTTAATATCTACCCCTTTTTCAGCTCTACGTTTTGTAAAGATCTGTTAGTAATGATTTTGCAAAGTTTTGGACTCCTATTAAAGATTTTTAATTAATGTCAGTTATCCGTGCTTTACTTAACATAAAATTTAATCAGCTTATTATAGATGGTGAAGGTTCATGATTGGTCTCGGATTATTCTTTGTTAATTTTGCATTTTCTTTTATTGACAGTTATTGCTCTTCCAACCTATGCTATTCTAGAAATATCTTCAGTTTTCTATGCACTTCTCTTCAATTTTTTGTTAAATTTAGGTCAGGATGCGATTTTGATCTACTTTAGGACTTAGTGTTTTTCGTGTATGTGCCAATAGATTCTTGTTTCCCGTTTTGTTTTATATTTTGTAATATTCTGGATTTTTGCAATATTTTTGACCTTAAAATGTCTGCTCTACTAAATTTTATCAAATCTTAATTACTTGCCCTTTTTGGTACTTAAATAGGGTCACAGATTATTTAAACAAGCACAGAAATAAATAAATAAAGCTATTGTTCTGTTATAAATACATAAAATGTGTTTTTTCTAAACATAGAAAATATTGTACAATTCATGGATATGTTATAAAATAATTCGCTTCCTCTAGCCTGGTGGATAGGCAACAATTTTGAGTTGGAGGACGTGGTGACATCTAATAGTATATAATGTTACTAGGAGCAAAAGCTATACTTTATGTGGCGTGGCTGGACGGTTTATCAGCCCAGTCACACGAAGACACTTTTGCTCCGAATAACATGTAGTATTTTTTCTTCAAACGTTTATAACAAATTATTTACAATGTTGTGAACAAAATCCGAAAAAAATACTTTATCTCGTCAACGGAGATAATAACTTTATCTGCCGCTAACGAGTGGCAGATAAAGTGTTTAGATGCCATGGCAATGAAGTGGCAGTATAGCATCATCGATCAAGCAGTATAATGTCTCATTTTACTGACGTTTGAAGAAAAAAACTCGTTTATCGATGGGCTCCAGGTCGGTGCCGCTTAGCGACAAAGGCTAAAACTGAAGTATTGATCTGTAATAGGAAGAATAATTCACAAATATGGCAGTTCGATTTCTAACCAGTTCGTTGTTTTAGTGGTGGTTTTAGCAATTAATACCCCTAGGAGAAAGTTTAGCCCGCTAAGCGGGTTCGTGTTAGTGACTCTGTCCTTAGGGAATTACTTAAGTCGAGTGGGTTATTCTCAAATCTATTTTCGACAAAACAAATCCCCTAAAGCTGCATCCTGGCTTTATTTCCTGGTGGTTGTACAGTGTACAGTCTTAAATTGACAAAGCTCCGAACTGCTTTGCAATGAGCGGCATGTAAGGAAGGCCTTAACGGCCCTTTGGGACTTTCAGGTCTCGATGCCGAAGTCAAGTAGGCGACGCGGACGACAGCGGTCTTAAAGAACTAGTTCGTTCTGCTGCGGGCTGGAGGCATAAAAACACCCTGGCTGGGATGCCGGGCTAAAGGTTTTTCCAGGAAAAAAAGGACAAAGGTAAAGGTTATTTCAATTCCCCCAACTGGGGGCGGGCTGCTATAGGGACCTTCCGTCCCTCTTCAGCCAAGAACGGGAAACTCGGGATGGATGAGAGAAAGGAGGGGTGGAGACTGGAAGAAAGGTCAGGAAAGGTGGAGAAATACTGCCCCGGCATTAGCCTCAGAGAAGGTACTCTGTTGACTCAGGAAAACCACCTAAAAACCTGAATCAAGGCAGGCGGCCGCAGGAATTGAACCCTTTCCAGGAGGGTGGTAGCTCGCTTATATACTCTCGGTTGGTTTCTGAGCCCTGTTCCACACTTGCGGGGGCATGCGTATTTGGTCCGCGTATTGCTGTACAGCAGTGGGCGAGGACGTCGAAAGGAGGTGTGCACGGTATGGCAGAAATGTTGAGCCGAGGTACCGAACTGTGTGGTAGAGAGTTTACTCGTCAAAGTTTACACGAGTACTACAGGTTGTTAGCGCAAACCCTGGGTGCCTGGGTACATGACATTTCGATGCCCTGTATCTAGGCGTTTGGCTGACGGAGTGAGGACGAATTCGTAGTGGCAGTGGTTGGCAGTATGCTGGTCAGTGATCTCGGCTTCGGTCGAGGGGTCGGCGAATAAACACGTATTATCAAAGTTTCGGTGGGTGATCCGGATAGTCACCAAGGAGGGCGGGATAGGCCTTCAAAACCCTGCCCGGTTTAAAAGAGTGCAGCAATTGCTGGGTGGCGCTACGCGCTTTGTTTTCATTGGCGTCCCGCACACGAAGGAGGATGATACGCTTTATTGCTCGGTGCTTCTTAGTCTGAAAAAGCAGACCAATATGTGCTACCTTCTAGGGCGCTTAGGTGAAAGAAATTTGTTGCTGTGATAAAAGGCGCGGGTCTACGTAAACTATCAAGATATTTGCATTGCAATTTTGCTCTGTCCTGCTTTCTTAGAAATTATGTCATCGAGGTGAGGCTCAAGAAAAGCGCCAAATGTGATGAGAGATTACTTGCGCGCAGATTCTACATGCTTTAATTGTGATTTAAATTTATTTGCGCCAGGGTAACGTCACAATCTAGTCCAGGTTTTCTTGTTCTTTTATATAGTTTCCTATTTCTACTATAATTGTGTTTTTGATTTTATCTAAATTGATTAAATTTTATCCGAAAAGCGTATTGGTGGACTTTAATATATGTAGTTTCTAACGCGAATATTATAGCCCTGATTTTATAGAACACTCGGCAACTTTAAATGCAGTATATATCAGGTATATAGATGCAGTTTGTGTAATACTTTTCGGTCCCAGTTTTGGGAAATTTTGAAACTTAAATTCACTTATTATACTGTAAGGTACATTGTTAGCAACTCCTTTTGATAACACTTTGAAAGCGGCTTTATGTTCAAACGTCGCCCGTAATCTGCTGCAGATTTAGTTTTACTGGTTTGGTGAATTACTCCACCCTTCAATTAAATAAGGATTTTATAGTATTTGGAAGTAAATATCTGTTGGATGTCGGAAATTACAGATATAGGGCTGTTACCTTTATATTACAGTGGTCTGACGTTTATTCGAATTTATTTTCAGCCCATTCTTTTCTTCTTTCGTTCTGCAACATTCGTCCAATTATTTTCGAACGTTGAAGAATATTTGTTATTATGATTGACACCATTATAGTAGTTAATAATGTAGAACGTCCAGTCATAATATCAATTTATATCGATGGTGATTTATCTTACACGATTATCAATTTGTGATAATGACAATGCCAGCGTCTGAATGATGTTTTCAACACTCACAAGGAAACTGTGATTACAAAGATTGATTATATTTTTACTATTTCTACATATTGTAGCTACAAAATTGATAGTTAATTATCGTCCTCATCATTATCAGCATAAATGTTTGCATCCTTTATAGCCGAACTATTGACAGTAATTTTTTAATATTATTAATATTTGCTTTGGGTTGCCGTCTCCGCAAGTAAGAAGCTTCAAGTTACGTGGCACACCTTGTCGATCTTAAACGAGGTTATAAAATACTCTTCTTATCGCCGTTCCGCTTATGCGGTGTACTTAAGATTAATGCCCCTTCACTTCTCATCATTATCAAACCATTATTGCTGGAAATTAAAAGGGCTCTCCGAATTTAATTGTGGCCGCGACGAAGTGGAGCGATTACTTCCAAATGCGAAACATTAGGTAAAATCGTCTGCGATTCAGCTCGCGCCTATTATTTCTAAATGTCAGCTTCGAATGCGCTTAATAATGCTCAGACTGAGCGTGGGTGCAGCGAAGATGGAAAGGCTTCTTGGATCCCATTGTAAATATGGCTGTCAATTCGGCTCGCGAATGACGTGTTATGCAAACGACAACTTATTCTCTCGTTTACCAGATCTCGGGATTGCCTTCAGATTTAGCTCGAGTTTAATATTATTCCATTTTATATAAGAAAACTGTCATCGAACTCGCAATGAAATGCTTGTATATGATTTTTGCATGGTTATGATAAGGTAATTGCAGAAACAAGCTCTAAATCAAATATTTTGTATAGGTAAGTGACGGGTTACAACAAACCACAAACATTAATTAGAAATCCCTTAATATAAATTTGATCAGTTGAGAATTTCAGGACATAGACCTTCAATGTGGGAAAAATAAATTATTTCTGGAAAAGTAATTGCGAAAGGATTAGAAAACAGAACTACCTTAATTACTTTGCATATTACTGTCTGCAAACGCAATTAACACACTCCTGCTCGCTTTAGTTTGAATATTCACTAATTACTGCTGAAACCGGGTACCAACATTAATTTCCAACAGGAAAGTTTTGTGTATTACACAACTTATACTTTCAGCTGTTGTCGCAACTCAAACCTGATAATAATTGCCAGAGATTTTCCATTTTCCTATCAATTTTCTAAAATCCAAGTTCTTAGATTACACACATATTCAACTTTTCGAACAAATTTTCTTTTGTCCTCTATTCATCTGCGTTTCGTATTATTATTTTTATGGTAATCTGATTGTCATACTGTTTCATTCTCAAAATAAGGGCTAGGATGTTATCGGTAAGATTTATAAGTTATAAAAGATGAGATTTAAGATACAGCTTTGTTCCAAAACAGTAATAAAAATATATATTTTCAAATAGTAGTGGGATCTAACTAAATTTCTAAAATTGCTACTCTGCAATTTCAAAATACGGTGCTTTAATAGCTGCTAGCAGATCAAAAGCTGATCATCCCAAAACCATGGCAACATTTACCTGCTTCCCGTGTTATTCTAAAGTGCAATTACTGGTATTACTATTTGCTTTGATGTTGAATGCGAGCTTTCCTATTCACCTCCGACAAGATTTGCTATTGATTCATTATCAAAACAAATTTTATAAATGTTTGTATGCTCTGGTGGAGCATCATTAGCTCTAGCCTAATATATTTCAACAGGTAATATAGGGAAACACACGTCATTTGCAGGTATTTTAATTTATTTCAGGTGGTTGTCAAATGTATTCATGTTGTAATTCGATAGAAGCAGAAACCAGTAGAGAGATTTTTTGTCGACATCAAGAGGATGCTTACATGCTACGCGAATGGGTTGTGAAAAATATGAAAGTCATGGGCAAATCACTTTTGGTTTGTTGCTGCACGCACACGTAGATAAATAAAATGCGGAGTAAACTAATTATTACATTCAAACATAGACAGATACAAAAATTATATATGAACAACCACAATAATGTGGGCGAGACTGCTGATAAAGCAAGGCTGTTAGTCCAGTGATCGAAAACTCTTTTTAGTCCAGTCAATAGAGACGTAAATTAAGGCTTGCCTTGCAGAAGGTCAGGAAAAGTTCTAATTTAGCACACTTGTAGAGTCGCATGTCCTAATCGACATACTAAGTTTGCGACCTTGAAAGGGCGCCGCTCGCGCTGCCATCTTGCTAAAAAAGTACCAAAAATCAGTTTTTTGTGTATATCTCCTCTCCTCTGCCATCTAGGCTGAAAATAGTTATTACAAAAATTGTAGGAAACAAAATTGTCTACAACTTTTGTCTGAAACTTTTTTTACCAGATGAATAATTAATGAGTTACAGCGACGCAAAGCGGAGCAAATCTTCGAAATTTGCGGTACCGATCCGTACTGCTGACCGCATCCGCGAAAAACGTGGAATAACTTGATCCGGAGTAATTGCAGTTTTGGGTGTCACGCAATGAATACCGTCTATGGCGTGAAAAGTCCTGATATCATCTAAGGTATTGGTGTTAAAATCAGTGTTGTCGAGTACGAATTGAGAGAACACACCTGCCTCAATCGTAATTCCGGGACGCATAATGGCGGATATTTTAAAAAGAATAGATTCACTGTAAGACGAAGAAAATTTGAGCGATGACAACATTTCTATTAGCTGTTTGGATCCGAATTTTTTGTAGAGAAATGTTCCGACTCCAATTTGTAGATGCGACAAGAATGATCTAGGTCTTACTTGTAACGCGGCCTCACTCCGAGCCCTACAGCTACTGAATTATTACTTTAAATTGCCCTGGGTTCGCTAGCTTAATCAGTCGGTGTGCTATGAGACCCTTTTTACATCCGCAGAGTATCTAAGGGAAGCCAACATCATTGAAGGTCTTTCTCGTGGACACCTGAATTGTTATACTCACCAGTACAAATATGAATGACCAGAAAAATTCCACCAGTTTGCAATAAAGACATATAATCTGTAAATAAACACACACAAGAAAACACATATAAGCTAATACAAAATAAGGCGCTAGCCCGCTACATATTGCAATGGTTTGATCTGTGTTGTAATATTATAATGAAGATGATAAAATAAATAGCAATTAACACTACCTGCAAATATTCTTTTATTTAGGTCAAATTTCGACTGACTAAAAATACTCGCTGGGTTCGTTAATTATTTATAAAGTAAACAGTATTGTGCTTTTATTATACTTCATCCATCTGCAATTTTATCTTATAGAGGCTAGCTCGGTAGGCAAGATGACTTATATCTCAAAGCTGGGTTCTCTGATACGTTAATATTAAACTCGTGTGATACGCCACTGGAATATAAATTTAACTCGAGCGCGCAGACGCTATTTCTGTCAAACTCCTAGCACAAATCGGTTTATTTTGGTTAGTGTTTCATTTTTATGATTTAAACTAATAAAAGGTGTTTTGTGAGCGATTTATTAGGTAAATTTTGAATTATCGCGCCCTTAGCGTCACTGATTCTCATTTGTTTGCAGGCGAAAACCTCCACTTCGTTGTTAAAACATTAAATTGTTTTTTTGAGCGTCGCTATGGGATCAACATAACCTCAAACTTGATTATGGCAATTACTGGATATTTGATTTTTGATGGATGCTAAACTCTGCCTGGGTCTCGTTCATGAAGGTTTGCTTTAGTAGGAATGCGAATTTCCGGTTGCTAACACCCTTATTTTGGTTGAAAAACTAACCTGACTTCTTTGCAGGGCTGCGGTAGCTCATTCAGACTGCAGCTCCTGGTCATATCTGTCGGATGTGGGGTCCTGCGGTGCTGATGGCGTTGTGGGAGCTTCCTATACTTTGTGCTGGTATGCTGCTGTTAAAATCTTGGGCTCAGGAACTCAAAACGTGCCCTGTCTGATGTTCGGGAACTGCGTTGAATTCCCCGATGTCCTCGGGATGTGGTCACGATGAAAAATTATTTTCATGTGAGGGAAAACGTTCCCCACATTCTCACAGGTGCACTGACAATTACTCAACACACTGCTGTACTTTTTATCGATAAAATTAATGAATTAATAGGTAAAATATGTAAATTTCAGAGAGCACAAAAACTGGTTGTCATTCAATAATTTTTATTCAATTGTCTCTGAATGTTGGTCGTTAATAACAATTGCCTATCTAAGTTATACAAAACGGAAATTGACCAAATACAATACAATAACTTCTTACTTTAATATTTCTTATAACTAAAATGTTTTACAAAAATACAATTTCTAAATTATTGTCCTTTCAATTCGGTTTTAAATTGTCTCATAACGCCACTACACTTTGCTTTATGTAAATTGTCCTTATCACTCACGTAATTACATTGACTTGTTTGTTCAATCACCAATTTTATTTCACATCCTGCTGTGTCTATTTCTTGTAATTTTCTTAACTGTTCGCTTTTCTCCAAATTTTCGAATATTGCTGTCCCATAATTATAATTGCCCTATTCTGTTTGGTTTATGCTCGTTGCAACGTATTATCATAATTCTGCTTCAATTACCTTTATTTAAAAAGCTCATAAAAATATCCTATTTAATTATTCTGACATCTACGTTTCAATTAACATGCACATATTATAAACCTTTCTGTGACAGTTCTATTTATTTTGGTTCGGCTTTAATTTTGCACAAACCTCTTATTTTTGGCTAATTTAGAATTATCGATTCCAATCTATGAAAAACGAGCTCTGCCCTTTGCCTTCTTTACTTAAATAAACTGATTACTACCAGAATTTCTTTGCAAATGTAAGTACGGATTGAAATTTACGTTCAATCTTGCAGTTGCATGAACTACCCCAACTCTGTGCTATATGACCTGTTTTACTTATTTGTTGTGCTGCAAGCAGGGTTGAGTAGCGGGCTCAATACCATCTCAATATATGCAAATGCTTTAAACAGATACTTAAAGGATCATTTATCAACGCAAAGTTAAAGGGCGCGCACTAACAAACTTAACGCGACGTTGTCTATTGTTGAAACGGCCTAGTAACAGGATACCAGCCTTCGAAGATAGCGCGGGCACGTTCAGATGACGTAACCGCGAAGCTCTATCCGCAGGGGGTTCCCCGTGCTAAAAAACACGAGTGCAATTGCTCCAGATGTTGCAATATTATTTTACCTTGTACGGCGATTATAGCTAGCAACTGACCTTGTTGTGGGGTCTTCCCGATGCTCTAGCCGTATGCTAAGGCAGGTGCTTTTCCTATGGTGCTTTTGGACGCTGGAGTCCCTTTCAGAGGCACAATGAGCCGGCGGCGCATAATTCCGGCCACAACACAATATATGAAGCACTGATTGGTGCGAATCTGTTGATCCGCGTTATTCAACCACCCAGGCGCAAATGCCCTTCTTGCAGGCCTCCGACGTTGATTCACATACCGGCCGGTTATTCGCCGAACGAAACTGCACTATCGACGAAATCCGTCACGAATTCGTGGCACATTGCACTTTATAGTCATTGACAGCGTATACATCAATTATTACTCTATAGTGTTGAACTACATAAATAAACGCTGTGACCTAATCTTAGTACATAATGTACTGTTGGTCGCAGCCTAAATCAATTAAATAAATAAATAAATAAATAAAAACATAAAAGCACTTACTGTCAGGCTTCATTGCTAATTAGCATATAATGAACAGATATAAAATAAGTAAATACAGGTGCCACGAATTGACTGCAGATATTATGGCATGAGACAAAGCTGTACATTTTTTCTGCCACTTCTCTGGAGGGCCCCGCTTATTTTTCAAAATTACATCTTTCAGAAAAGTATGCAATGTTTCAGGAATGACCGTATTTACATCATGTAAAAAATTATCCGATGGTGAATACTCGTTTATCTCATACACTTGATGTCTTCTAAGACAATTGTTGCTGCAGCTTGAACAATTCGTAGTCGTTCTTCCTGTAGATCAAGCCTTGTGCTGGCATGCCACGTGTATGTAATTACTTTATATCCTGTATTTCGGAAGCAAACAATTGTGGGTTTGTTGGCTGTTACGGCAAAAAGAATGTCATCACCATATTTTTGAAGCAATTTCGACTTGACTGTTCTGATATCCGGGCGGTAATCTCCTTCGATTTCATTCATCAGATCGTCGAGAGAAAACTGACATTCCTCGGAGTTCTCCTCAAGATAGGAATAAATAGCTTCGATTGCTTCGGCGACATTTGTTGCCTCTCTTTTTCCCATGATGGCATAGTATAGAAGTTTTTAATGCACGAGTTATGATATTTAGCATCGACCACTATTAAATCGACCACATGTTGTATCCGATCAATTATCGTTTCACCCTATTCATCACTGCCGTTCCTAGCAAATTCTAAAATACTATGCATATTTCATTGATAGTTTTTGCAATTCAAAAACTATTTTTGGATCACGCAAACGAATCTTTTTTTGTTTAATAAAAAAAATCTGGGTTATTTTTTTACTGCATAAAAAATCAATGTTGCTTAAAATCGAATGTTTGCATAACCGATCGCAAAGATGTGGCGCCGTACTGGAATAGCATCGCGATGTTTCAATGCAGTGATTAATTTTTCGTTCGTGTAATTTTTTCGGCAGGCTTCATGCACAGTTACAGAACTCAAGTTTGTTAAGAACCGTGCACTTTTACCGTAATTCTGTTTGTCACTTGGTTGTATTAAAGTCTGCAAGCCTCTTTCTTTAATAGTACGCACTTCACCTTCATTCAAACTTTGTTCGCATATAGAACAAATATCTGCTGGAGCAGCCAAGCGAACGTACCACGCTCCTGGGATGCGTAGACCCACTAAATTCGTTCAAACCCAAGAACGGCAGTTGTTCGAAAATGAGGGAGAAGGGATGGCAGTCACTGCGTTCTTTGTATTGGCCCCAACCGAAAGAATTCTTCTACCTGTTTCCGTGAATCTTTTTTGCTTATTATGCTTCGGTCATAGTCGTAAGTTGTTTATAAACTCTGTTTTCATATTATCTCTATATTTTGTACTACATTCTCACTGTTGTGCGAAAATGAGTAAAAACTTGAATTAGTGGAGCGTTTTCGCAAATTTCGAAAAAAAATTCCACTTTACGTCGCTGTAACTCATGAATTATTCATCTGACAAAAAAAAGTTTCAGACAAAAGTTGTAGACAATTTGGTTTCCTATAATTCTTTTACTAACTATTTTCAGCCTAGATGGCAGAGGAGAGGAGATATATACAAAAAACTGATTGTTGGTACTTTTTTTGCAAGATGGCAGTGCGAGCGGCGCCCTTTCAAGGTCGCAAACTTAGTATGTCGATTAGGACATGCGACTCTACCAGTATGCCGAATTAGAACTTTTCCTGACCTTTTGCAAGGTAGAATGTCTAATGACTGGCTTATTTCATACGTTGCTGCCGATTGCTTTATGGCTTGGTAATTTGGCAGTATTATCACTGTGCCCGTTGCTACAACTTCAAAATTGAGTGGTTGAATAGAACATATGCACGCAGACTGGTTTTGTTTAATTGAACTTTTCAGAGTTGTTTTGATACTGTACGTTATATTATGTGATTCGCATGGAATTATATTTAGCGTTGCATTTTGATTTATTACAAGAAGTGCGTCTACAAGAAAGCTGATTTCAAGTTTGAATAACAATTATATTTTTCATGTCACGATCCAAAATCGCCCATTTTTCCTTCACCTTGCCGCAGATACAACAATTTCGAAAGCTGGTACACGTTTTGAGCCGCCTATGTGTTATGTCAGACTTTGCTTGCTCGATTTGCTTTTGACACCAAACTTTCCGAATTATTTGGCGATCATAGCGAAGGTCGACGTTGGAATTTGTCTATTAAGATTATCAATCTTATAACACGGCTTTTAGTAGCGGCGTCGTTATGTTTAATGTTTATAATAAGACATTACTTTATGGTCCTTTTGTTGATATAGCTAGCTCAGCACCCATGCAACGCTTTAAAAATTACCTCAGTTCGTGGGTATAAAGCAGTGAGCTGGCCTGCAGTTGTGGAATTCTCGAGTGTTGAAATAAATTTCAAACAATATGCACAAGAAAAGCCAATTTGCTCAAAACCAGTGTAAGACAAATATATTGATCCTTTAAATGCACACGTGAAACAATTAGTAAATTCGACTTGGGCTCTATCATAAATGCTTATGTCTACACACAACAGCAGTAATCAAGAATATGCAATTAACAAGCATTAGTTGGTTTCTATACGTACTTACAAATCAAATACTAGCAGAATGAAATATCACTCATACTTACATTTAAACAACCTGTAAAGACGCAAATGTTTAGCTGCAGGAAAGTCGGGCTTCTCGCCCGGTTTAGAGCTTCCATTTGAAGTTAGTTGCAAAAATTGCTAAGGTGCGACTCCAAATCACCCCACGAATTTGAGACGCAATATAAGGTAATTCGCTAATCTTGCGGATTCGAAAAGATAAAAAAACGCTAACAATCCGCTGTTTTAAAAGGGGTACAGGGGTCGTTTTTTCACCTCAAATCGGCGCGAGAAAGGACCAGGCGCTGTCCACCACCGATAATCGACTCGACATAGGATCAGGAGATCGTTGCCACCAAAACTTAGCAATAAAGGAGTTTATGGGTTGTTTTTCACGAAAAATCGGCTTGACAAGAATTTTTGTTACCCATAATTAGCTAAAGAGGGGTTCGGGGGTTGTTTTACATCAAAAGTTCACTTGACAGGGGTTGTTTACCACTAAAAAAGTCAAACAAAGGGGTTCAAAGGTTGCTTTTCTACCGAAATTCGATTCGAGATAGGATCACCGTTGCCACCGAAAGCTAGCTCAACAAAGGGGTTCGGGGTTACTTTTCCATCAAAAATCGGCTCGACAAAAATTAAGGGTTGTTGTAGCAACGAAAATTGGCTCGACAAAGACCAATGATTGCTTTCCATTGAAAAACAGCTAGATAAAAGAATTAAGGGTCTGGTTTTCGATCTAAAATCGGTTCTTCAAAGAATCAGGTGTTATTTGCAACCGACAATCAGCTCAATAAAAGGGTTCAAGGGTTGTTTGCAAGCAACAATTTGCTCAACGATGGCGTAGACGGGAAGTTTTTCAACCAAACATCTACTCGACAAAGAATTGCGGGTTGTTTACTATCCAAAATCTACTTGAGAAAGGGAACCATGGATAGTTTCTCCATATAAAATAGACTCGTCAAAGGAGCAGGGTGGTTTGCCACCGTAAATCAGTTGAACAAAGCCGTTTAGGAAAAAATCGACTCAACAAATGGATTTAGGGGTCTCTTTTCCACCCAAAATCAGTTCGACGAAGAAGTTTTACGGGATGAGCCTTAGGTTGAAGCGTTGTTGGACAGGCCGAGTGTTACCCTTTATACCCACTCCAGCTTGCTTCTACTTGGATCATCCTGTAGAGGAAGAAAAGTGGGAAAAGTGGTACGTGCTAAGAGAACACACATCGCGAAGCATTAATGTCAGTTATCTACTGCGCGCGCGGTAAAGCCCTTACGTTTACTGTGGTAAATTTTATATGTTATGTTTATGTTCAAATATAATTTGAACGAGAGCAAACGTCACAATTGAAAAACATTAGCTGATACGTAAATGTAAGAAAAGTACTTGGTGATCACTTGCAGAACAGCTTTGAGGACTACGGTACGGCGATAAGAGGGTCGACGCCAGTAAAGGACAATTAAGACACGAACTGGTTTTTATGGCAAGCAGATATATCGCACTCGGAAGGAACGAAGATGTGTATATACATAATTGATTTTTATTGTACGCTATATTATACCAAATTTGATACATACGAACATATACTTTTACCAGTCCAGTGCGTGCTTAAATTCGTATAAATGTTATTACGGTCAAACGGCCACGAGTAAAACGGATTTGATATGAGACCAGCGTTGTTTAAGGGTAAATTGCTTATTTGAGTTAGCGAATCGCTTACCATTGTGGTCATATTATATATACAATTCCTCGAGAGATTAGCAGTGCGACGAAATAGCATTTGTGTCGAGCTTGTGTCGTGGGGCTGGTCATATTTGGGGACTATAGAAGAATGGGCAGATAATTAACTGAAGCAGGTATGCAACCATACTGTAAGGTTGTTTATTTATACGTAATATTATTACAACGTTTTTGCTGCTTGCGTTTTTTCTTTCTTTTACTTAACGGTTTGCTACCTTTTGATGTGCTGCCTTTGGAGGCTGGATTCTGTTTTCGGCATTTCCTTGACTGCATATTCTTCCGTTGCTACAAATGGATTGATTTGATCGTGCCGCTATAGAACCAGAGCGAATATGCGACTTCGTCATTGCTGGGGACAGCAGATAAGCGAATGAAGTTATTTTGTAATTTGGATATATTTATTCGTGATCGTAATTCAAAGTGCATACGTTAATAGTGAAAAAATACAATACTATTAATTTATAATGAGCAATGATACACCACAAATTTATGGGTATTTCTAATGTCTATTGATTTGTTAATTATTCAAAATGTAAACTGGTATCTGTAAACATAGCGTGATCACGTCATGGACCTTTACATTAATCAAACATATACGAAGGTCTTTCGTTTTGGTTAGTTTATATTAATCTGATATGGAGTACTGGAGCATTCAGCGGTTAAAACAGACAGAGACTCCTTGGCGCACCCGGTCTATACAGATCACTATTCCTTAAGATGTTGTAAAACATTTTCTGGTTGTTATAGTATACAAGGACAGGAGCTTAACCAGTAGTAAATGAGACTATTAAACGTAATTGCTGCGTCATTTACGTTTCTAAGTTTACTTACACGTACAGTTCGTCAAAGTCCTGTTCTACGGATACGGAAGAAATAAGATAAATAAGATCAAGTGGGGAAATGTAGTTTTGTAAATGAATGCACTTTTATCAACTGTAACGCAAATTATTCTTACTTCAACATTTTAGATCCTAGATCGCATCTTTCGTGTACTAACTGGAAAGGCATTTTGCTTTTAATATTTTTTCCTTTAGATTAAATGCAACTTAGCTGATGTATATTGCATTCTATTCGATTTGTACTGTGACAAGCATAAGCAATAACAGAAAAATATTGTATTATGGCTGCCACCTCTAGAAAACCTACTCAGCGCAGCCGATTCCCTTTGATCAGTCGCCTTTGTCGGCGCCTCGTTCAGTATCGAAAGTGCCCTCAAAAGAAGTCGCTTTTAAAACGCTAGGGACTCTATCTAAATTTAAAGCCCCAAATATAGATTCTCAAAGAAATAGTTTTTGCATGCAGTTTTAGATTTCCGCATGGAGGTTAAGACAAAGTTCATTCATGCTTTCGACTCGGAGAGGCGAAACGCTTTGAAGCTACTCCAACAGGCTGCTAATCAGGACAACCTTCATTCATGCCAGGGTTCGTCCCTAGCGGGATTTTGCATTTAAGGCTGCACAATGTAGAACTTTTAAAAGGATTGCGTTGCCCATGTTTAAGCTGGATTCAATCTACTTTATTACACGTCATACGGTGGGTAACTCGGGGGGTCAATTTACAATCTGCAACGAAATCTCTATTGGGGTCGATAATACTCATTTAATCGGAGGAACAATGAAAAGACGGAGGAAACGGAGGATTGCTAGAATTACGTTATCGCCTGCGTGTTCTTTAGGGGCAAAGGTGATTGCTTTGGCGCTTCTTTCGTTCAGAACGAACGATGATTCAAATTAATTGCTGTATGGTCCAGGGAATTCCAGAATTATCCTTCATTAGCCTGTGCCCACCAGATGCCGATATGTGGTTCTGACGCATTACGGGGTGGCTTGACAAGATACAATTTAATTCAGTTATACTGTTTCCCCTGCGGCCGCGCTTCCGATGGCCCATTGTAATGAAAATCAGACTGTATCTACGCCAAATTTAGAACCTCGACCGATATTAGCAAACATACGCCTGGTCGCAAGGCTTGTTTACTCTCTGGAACTTTCAGGGAATTCTGGTGTAGACTAATGCTATTAGGAAAAATGTTTGCTCCGTATTGATTAAAGGCCTTAAGCCAAAACAAACATTCTTGAACATAATTGATGGCGTCGACAATTGGAGGCGAAAACGCCATAAAAGAAATGATAATCCCAATCTTCTTCGAATAGTAATAGTAATAGTAATAGTTTAGCTCTTGAAATTTATTTCGCGATTAGACAATCTCGAACCAGACGTAAGGTAGATCATATCTATAACAACACCGGCGAAGTAGTCCTGGAGTACAGAAATAGATGCAAAAACGATTGGAAAATTCTCCGACTTTAAAATCCAATACAAACTTAAAATTCGTGAAATCAGACGAAGTCCGTATGCAGACGGGGGAAAATGGTCAAGAGAAATAACAACTTCTTAGTAAAGATTCCCAATATCAGAGTTGGAACTTTTAGTATTCTAAAGAATTAGCTGAAACAGGATGTTGGAGAGAGGCCATGGAGACGGAGAATGTATAATAAAGCCGTGTAATTATTCTGAGAACTAACAACCTAGTAAATAAGGGCGCAAGGTTTAACCACTTACTCTACCACGATATGTTGAACCACATGAAGTATGTAAGCTGCAAGAAAGTTGACTCACAGGTATGATGTTTTGATGAGGTCTTCACGAACGTACACGCAAGCAGAATAACGCATGTAAGTATGACGTCGGTTAAGTTTGCCACTTCTTCGTTGGTGTATAGTGTGTTTGGCTGCCTAAACATTACTGGTCCATATCTAAACGATTTTGAAAATTCATGGGATTAGGAACATTTTGATGGATTTTGGACAAGATTACCTGCACAGAGAGTGGATTTTTTGTAGCCATCTTGGACACTTTAAGTGGATTTGAAATCATCAAATATCTTGGGAAGTTCAAAACGTATTGTATATGCAGTCGCTAAAGTTATGCTAAGATGTAGAGATATTTCAGGAGCCACCTCTGTCCGACCTTCAACCTCGGTAGCCACTCTTCTTTCGATTTTGTGCAATACGCGATGATTTGGTAATATTTCATGCTTTTTACCACCCCGATTAGTGCACTTATCTTTTGGGGCGCTGGTGCCATCACGAGGAGCACCTAGAGAAAGAAGTTTCTCACCACCAACTGAGGAAAATCCCGCAGACTTCAATCCCGCAGCGTTTGAGGCAGCTTCACCACAGAACCTAGGATCAGAATGTTCTGTGACTTTTTTATCGATTTCTGGATTTCCAGATACCTCCTTTGCAACCCTCTCGTAGCATAGCTATTTTGTGGCTCGTGAAAATGCAAAACTCTAAAATATAGTTCGTGTGAATAGTACACCCTACTAAACTATTTTACTGACGTATCGCAATGATGATCTCTTGCGAATTGTTAAGACAAAATTGGAAATTTGCCTGCGGCAACATTGCTGTTACGGGTTCGTCCGCTTCTAAAGCTAGATCAGTGCCTTTTGGTATTTCTGTAGTGAATGTCAGGTTTTTGTGGCAATCAGTTAGCGCTGGATACGTTTAACAACGACACTTGTGCGCGATAATTGTTATTTGTGAAGGACCGTTGGAGCTCTTGTCTGTTGCTCGTTAACGACTATTGTACGAACTGAAATATAGTACAAGCATTCGGACACATAAGGCTTTCTGAGCGAATCTCGGTTCTTAAATTAATCGAAACTCATATGCGAATTTCAGCCCCCGTATACCGTTTTCGTCTGGTTTTTATTTGCGGTTGTGATAATACAATACAACTTGAGGTAAAATCAACGCCACATTCATTGCAATTAAAACAAAATAAAACCGTAGGTTAAAATGACATTACAAATATATTAAAATATACAAAATTATGGGTTTATACCTCTTACTGTTTTACCTGAGTGTATATAAGTGTAGCAGTCGCCATTTTTGGTGCCCTTCTGAATACTTTAAATTCTTGAATTCTTGTTTATTCTAAACTCTTCGAAAAAGCAATGTTGTCTTATAGGAAATCTCTGCTGCATTTGCATTATCGGGTTTATTCTATCCTACTTGTACGTATGCTTGAAGACCGTTAGTGTGCGTGAATAGGCCAAAGATTTTATACTAAACTTCGTGCATATGCGTAGTTGTTATTATCTGGTAGCATATCCCCGTTGTTTTTAAGAATTGGTTAGTAGCGACTTTTCGACGTACAGTCCTTTTTTAGCGACGAATATGGGTTTGCTTTTATCTGGCGTCCGTCTTTTTTATCTATTCTTGTTTGACCCCATAGCTGAATCCACGACCAGTTAGAGTCGCGTAACGGTTTATCATATATACCTGTAGATACTTTATAAATTGGCATTAATACTACATTGTGGTCTACCCTTTATAATGATACCACAGTTTGTAACAAACCGTTTGGTGTGTTTAAGTTTGTATACTTATTTGCCTATTCGTGGCCAGCTATCTCAGTTTACATTAAGAGAAGTCTTACCCTTTTTTACAGGTCGAGGTTACGGATATTCAACGCAACGAAGCTCTACGAATTGACCCAAAGTGGCTCAAAGATATGCTCCATGCTTCTACTCAAATAAAAGCCAATCTGCTCACAACCAGTGTATTACAAATAGACTGCTGTGATTTAAACAAATTACAATTTAATACATATCCTATCAATTTCAATTTATAAATTTTACATCGACAAAGATGACCTTCTATTTATTACATTTGAACGTGTAATGCAGGAAAGACATACATTTTACATTCATGAGCAATATTACGCAGAAACACTTAACACAAGATTTGGTATTAAAGATTTTAATAAGACAACATTTTTTGTGATTATAGAAAGCACAATGATTGTGAAATGTGTACAACAATATACACTCCGCAAAAAAATTATGGAATCACCTGTTTTTTTTTGTAAGAACACTTTATTTCTTCAAAATTTTAAGTTTTATTACTAAATATTGACTAAAAAGTAAACTGCGAAGTAAAAAAACAAAGAACACAGAGAACAAAGAGGAAAATTAAGAACAACAAAGTTATTGAAAAATTGATCTAATAACGGGTATTTTCGTCTCTAGCAGCTATCACTGTTTGTATTCGCCTAGGCAAAGACTTGATAAGACTCCTGATGAAGTCTTGGCCTATCTGGTTTCATTCTGCAATAACAGCTGCTTCTAGCTCATCCAGCGTTGTTGGTGGAACATCTCTGTTTTTTAGTGCCCACCCGATACGGTCCCAGACATGTTCTATTCGATTCATATCTGGACTGCTGGCCAGTCCAAGACACGAATGCCGACCTCATTTAAGTAATTTTGAACAATATTAGCTACGTGCGGCCTTGCATTGTCGTGCATTAAAAGATAATGTAGGCCTATAAAACGGACAAATGGAACCACATGTGACTCTAAAGTATGCCCTATTTACCTATCTGCAGTCATGGAGCCATTGCGAAGGACCACTAAGTCCGTTTTAGCCTCCAAAGATGTGCCACCCCATATCATGATCGATCCACCTCCGAAATTTGCGGTGTTCTTGAAGTTGCACTAGCTATAGCGTTTGTCGTCTCTTCGATATACCGGCGTACGTCTATCTGAAGAGAATAGACAATACCTAGACTCATCCGTGAACAACACGTTAGCCTAATCTTGAATGATCCAATCAACATGATCTCTCGCAAATTGCAATCTTCGAGTTCGGTGTTCTCTAGTGAATATAGGTCCTTTGGTCGGTACTCTGGCACGTATTCCCTCTTCTCGAAGTCGGTTCCTTACCGTTTGTGGTGTAATGTCCACATTTCGAACATTACTCAGTTCATTTTTAAGCCACCTTGCCGTGCAATGCCTGGTTCTCAAGGCAGAAATTCTTTAAAAACGATCATCTAAGGCCGTAGTTGCCCTCTTCCGACCTTGCGCCGGCCTTCTATTGTATTCCCCAATTTCTCTGTATCTACGTACGATTTTTGAAATCGTCGATTGTTGCGCACCTATCACTCTAGCCACATGTCTTTGACTTCTACCATCTTGAATTAAAGAAATGGCTCGGACGATTTCTTCGAGGCTTAAGTTACGTACAAAACGAACTGGAGGACCAATGTTAATTTTAATCAGCAAAGCAAGAAAGTCTTTCATGAAAAACACGTGATAAATGATAAAGGAAAAAAAACGCAGTTTCAAATTTACCAATTTTTTTCAAATAATGAGGGAATATGGAATATGTAAGGCTTAAGTAATAGTGACATACATTTATTTTAAGTTGATGCTTTATTATTTAACAAAATGGACACAAACTGACACTATAGATACGTTTTTACATGGATAACCTACGTGATTCCATAATTTTTTTGCGGACTGTACTTGGATTAAAGTTTTAAGGGCTGAAATATATACATAAATAAAATTGTATTTGAAGTCATTAGAGAATATGATTAGAACAGACAACCACGTAGACTGAGATGTTAAAAGGACAAAACATGTAACAAACTTGCATTGCGTCAGATGACAAACGGTTACTTTAAAGTGAAATTTAGACTGCTACGTTGAAGTGCATAGGTACTACGTATAAGTGCAACGATACCTTTTCAAGCATCAGCAATGTTTCGGAGATGAACAACCAGCCAAGCACAGTTAAAATCCCCGAGACAGCTCCGAGAGAAATACAAGCTAGGCAAAATATCCGACAGTGGAATCATGTAATGAATAGTTAAATAAGCAGCTGGTGACAGCCTTAACCGAAGTCGTTTGGTGTTCTACAAACATGATGAAACTTGACATGCAAATACCTTTTGAAGGAAAGATTGGAAGCAATTTCTGCTTAACTGAGTCAGTTTGACAAACTGAGAATATTCCTATTGATAGCAATCATAGTCGTGAGGTTTGTAGAGCAAATGTATGGCTGAAACTCCTGATGGTGGTACTTTGAAAAATGGTTAAAATTTTTATCGCGTCAGAGTGGCAACATACGCCATCTGAAAAACATTAAAATGCGCAATTACTTCATTAATTCTTTATTTTCTCGACATTTTGTATTGATTTGTTATTTTTTCGCCGTTTTGTATTCATTTTACTAGTTTATGCATGACGTGACTTTGCGACACTGTTTTGCTTATAACGAACTCTTTGCGACTTGAAAAATTTTCGGCCAATCAGCAGCGGTAGTCTTTATTTTTGGTTATAAATAGGTCTGGAAGAGAATTTAGGGGGTTTCTCTGATTCATATCGGGTTGCATTAAAAATATTATTACAATTAAGCACTTAAATCAAGTTCTATGTAAACTTATGAATATCTTAAGTGCATTAAAAGTCGGCCAGCAGACCATTTTTACTTTGTGTGTGTAAAAACATAGTGAGACAAAAGCTACTTAACCATTTCAACGATTATAAGCTGAGTGGACTAGCTGGAATCATCGCCGATTTTGCTGCACAGAAAGAAATCGGAAGTCACAACACATCCGAGTATCTTGGAGTTACACACGTCGACGGGAGCGGAGCATCACTAGCGGTGATTTTGCAGGGGCGTATCATAAAGGTGGGAATGCACTTTTTGTTTCGCCATATTAACAAGCGAAATTGTGTTTGTTACAAAAGTATATGACTTGGTTCTTTCAGGATTTTACATTTTCCTAATAATGTAAAGGTTTCCTCTTTGACTTTACAAAGCCCTTGGAACTCAGGATTAAAGTTTTAAATTGTTGCTTATGTAAAGCCAAATAACAATTTTTATAATATTTGAATCCCGACTAATATTTTGGTACAAAGTTTAATGTTGATTTAAAGATAAGGATTTGTTGTGGTATCCTAACCATTAAAGCATAGCACGATCTTTAAAAATTAATTTAAAAAGTAAAGCCAGCGTAGCCCAGTCTTTTTAATTGCAGTAAACTCACCCGTTTTCCATTGTGCAATGTTTTGATCGGCATTTTAATTAGCGATGAGTTAAAGAAAGTATAGAATAAAAGGTATCATAGCAGTATATTCGCTTTAAACACACATATAAAACAATAAAGCAAATAGAATTGCACCTTAAAAGAAATGGTAATTTTTAAACAAAGCAGTGTCAACTAATAGTATGAAATACGAGCGTTTGCTAAGTGTTACACCAGTCAAACAAAAGCAGAATAACTATGACTAGCATATATTTATATTTAAAACGATATTAAAACAAACCAAAATGCGTGTCATTTCTATGTGAACATCCAACTGAATGAAATTTCAGTCCTGCACGCTGTATTTCACCGACTCTCGCGAGGTAATCCGATACTCAAGAAGCGAATGACGTCACAAATCGCCTTTGGGTTTCGGACTAGCCCAAAAGCGTCTCTTGGTTAATGTCACATTTTTCATACCAACCACTAGTAATTGCACGCAGGTACGCAGGTGTACGACTGTACACCTGCGGTAGGGCTCTCCTGTTGCTCGTTGCGCGGGCGTCCGGATTTTATGTCTTGCAGCAACCCATTGGAGATGCGCTCAAGTGGTATTTACAACAGCTTTTTGTGCAAAGTCCACATTTCTAAAAGCTGTGATTTTAATGGCTCGCACTTTTTGGGCGTTGGCACTGTTTGATAACGCTAAGAAGCAACCTGTTTTCTTCTAGTGTTGCATCATAAATGTCGCTCCTTCTGCACTAGTGCTTTACAATTTATGGTTTCTTTTGAGCTTTAAAACAATCACTTCCGGCACGTTAAAATTACTGCACAAGCGAAATCGCACAGCAGTCTACCAGATGCATGCATATTGGAGTCTATTAGATCTGTTTAAATTTAAATATTACAGTAAAACTGCTCGGACTGGCTATATATGCAAATATTAATTATTATAAGTGAGCGCTAGTGTAGCTGGTCAAATCCCGTTACAAGTTAACTATAGTGACTTGCCTTTTTGTAGTACATATTGGTACCATTGTGATATAGAATAGAAAAGATGTAAGTACTTAGCACAATTCAAAATCTTGTGATACTAAAAAATCCGCTACTGATTGTGTTGATACTAAAAACGAAAGCATGAAATTCGTTAGTAAATATTAGGCGATGCAATAAATGCTCCTTCTATGTTCATTGTGTCTCAAGTTTTAATTTGTACTGCATTGCTTTTTAAAGTTTGTGGCAACCAACTGCTATTTGCTATAATTCCAGCAGTTAATTGGTTACGTTGAAATAAGATCCCAGCTATCTTTTCAACATTTCTTATGAATTTTATACCTAATTGCTTAAGAAGCATGCATTGTGAAATGCGGGTTACGTTTTGGATCATCTAAACAGAATTTAGGTGTATTTTAATTAACCATTACAAATCTTAGACTCTCTATCGTATCAAAACTGTATGTAAAATTTTGTGACTGGTTAACTAAAGCTGAGTGTGGGTTTTTTATAACATGTAAACTACTTATAGAATCCTTGCCAATTTAATGCAGATATGAGGTTGAATTGTGGTTATCCAATAAATGAATAAATACAGCAGTTGCAGTGAAAAAGGAGAATTCTTTAATGTTTTCGAACTCATTGATAGGATTGATTGGAATTAGTTTTCTTTTAGACATAAATAAGCCTACAGTGTGTGTTATCAAATTAGAACCACAAGAATTTCATCCACTTTAATAGCGCAAAGGGAATTTTGTGTCGATGTAGATATTAAGCGAATTAAACAAACTAATAATGCTTGTGCAAATATTGCCTTAGTAGTTATCTGTTATCTAGCTATGTTGCCTGCAAATGAGCAATCGATTATAGATGCTTGGCTTTTAACTGCGCTTTACTACTCGTTCGCGTGTTGAAATTTTATATTGCAAATCATTTACCAGAAATTAAATTTTATCTAAAGTTATGGTAAGAATTAGACAGTTTTAGTTCAACAGTGAAGCAAAGCGTTGCACCGAACTAATCTGATAGAAAAGTATAATGAAATTATTAGCTGAACCGTAGAATTCTCCTGATGTGCTTTAAAATTTATATTATCGGCCGAGTCATCAATTAGCAGATAAGACTCCTCTCTGTTAAAACTTTACTTGCAAATTTCCGGAACATCTTAGGAAGTTTAATTAAAAATCTCCGATCGTGAGTTTTAATCTCCCCGGTTCTTTTTGCGTATTTAAATTACAAGATTTTTTTCTTAGTTTAATTCTTTTTTAAAACAAGCTTCTGCTTATTATTTTTATTTTTTGTAAAATCACAGGCGTTGACTCTGATTCCTCATTTCATATGGCAATTGTAGTTAAACGCTTACGGATCTGATGCGGTAACCTTGTTATCGCCACTGTAAACCAAAGCTAAATCGTGGTAATTTTGCGAGAAAGCTCTATATTTTAAACCTAAAAAGTGGATAGATTTGTGCAGGGGTCGCCATAAAGCCGACAAAAGCCGCCGAAAGCCAATAAAAGAATGCAAAACGGAGTTAGAGGCAATGTAGAAAATTACATTTCAAAGCAGATGCGGGCAGCCCATTATGTCGACGGAATTTATATCTAAACGTGTTTCGCTTACGTACGAACATACATTTCCGCCTAAATTGCTTTTGCTCAGTGATAGAGAGCTCTCGCTACGCGGGCATCGAGCAGCCGGCGTAATTTCTGTATCTTATTCTTCTGCGAACAGAGAGATAAAGTTTCAGGCACATTCGGCGCCTGAACAAGCGCAGCGGCGCAGTCGCTTCACCGAGCTATAAATTAAGAAGCGTCGGTAGGAAGTTCGCCTTGCCCGGAGTTTTTACGATTTTCCTCATGGGCAGTCAACCCTTCAGCTCTAACTCACTTCTGTAGACATGGCGTTTAGCTGCTTTCAGCTGCCTTATCTGAATTGCAGGCTGGAACCGCCCCCGGCATGGAAATGACGAGGCGGCGATACTGCACATATCTGCATGGAAACGAGTCCAACGTGCCACTCCGCCTCATTTTCTTGGCTAAGATACCGCCAAGGAGGCCAATAGCACCATAAAATATGTAGCACTCTTCCACGCTGCGATTTTACCCTGGGGTCCTGTAACTTCAACAAAGTTTGATTTTTTAGATTTTTCAGGTAAGGCATTTTCGCAGTGGAAACTCCAAGCGAGTATTTTTCAGGGCGTCAACAGTAATCAGCAACCCGGTGCTTGTGAATTAATTGATAGTTACCCTCCTAAGGCATGACACGTTTGAAAAGTTGGTTTGGGAAGGAAGAGTAGCTGGTTCAAGTCTATGTGAGTAAATTGCTCGGGTTAGTGATCTACACTGTGCTGAATACTATTTTAGCCTTGTATGACAAATTGGAGTCAGTTGTAGTAACCAGTGAGCTACGTGCAACATTTTTAATAACGTTATTATGTTGACTTGGTTTTCAGCGATCATTGCCTACTCTCCACTGCTTCGATGGTGCACTTCAGGTTACCTACGCCACTTTTTCACTGTTGTTTTTCAAAATTATAGAGCTAGGAATTTAGGCGTGATTGTGATATTTCATAATTGAAACTTGCCAATATATAGAAGGTTTAGGAAGATTCATTCTGATACCGCTTACGGTTGAGAGATTCTTCGAAGGCCCCTTTCATTGGTGATTTTAAAAGTGGATTCCATTCTTCGAAATCTTTAAACACTCAGAATTTGTATGTTGGTTTTATAGTCGTTGAAATTCGACTGGTTAAACCAGGATTAGACAGTATTTAGAAGCAGAACTCACGTAAGGCTCGGTTTCCACCACCTGCACCACCTTGAGCGTGATTACTTTGTAATTATCGTCAGAAGATCTGAAAGTTATCAGCTCGGTAAGTGAATTACAAATGATCCCTAAGCTACGCTAATTTTCACCCAGCCTCCGGTGTTGCTTCGTTGCATTTTCCCTCTTGTGACTGCACTTCATACCTGGAGAAAAGCCTAAGCGATCCGTGCTTGCAATGTGGCAGCCCTTCCCTGGTATCTGCCCCCCCTCGTTGTAGCCGATATCTCGTGGTGAACTGATTACCAGACACGTGGAAATGCTAGATCTAAACCTAGAGATTAACTTCTTTATTGCTTGCGATTACTATTTCATGCGGATTATTGGAAAAGCTTTAGATCTGCCGCAACATTGCTTACTTGGTTGTTAAGTTAGCAGTAACTTTCTAGGTTATTTGACATTGTTATTTTCGAGTTATTGATATTACTTCGTCTGTCCCCAGAGGAGTGGCAAATATGTTTCTGCACTCCTTCACTTGAAGAGATAACATTGTATATATACAAAGTTAAGGCTCTACAATTTCATATACACATTATAATAGGAATATATATTAGGGAAGGTGGAGGTAGCTTTTAAGGAGTCAGCGGTAGCGCCCATGGTCCTAGTTAGAACTGATTACTATCTACTCTCCAACAAGTCTGGCCTGAAGTTTTATTGCCAATACCATTCTGTATAAACCATGAACTATATATTTTAGAAAAGCCATTAACCTCCAGCAGTTTGAAAATTACTGATCAACGTGGCCATCAGGTTATAGATGTTCAAGCAGACAAAGGAACGAAACTGGACATCGTCACATTCGTACAACGCTAGATCATTGGCACGGAATGAAAAGGTTAACAAATTATAAAAAATTAAAAGAATTAAATGGGACACTATACGATTATTGAGAGTTAGATGAAACGAAGAAAACTGTATAACACCAAAATTTGGAAATGCTCTTTACTATAAAGGAAAAGGGGCCTAGGAGAAATACATTTTCTTATAAACAAGGAAATGGAGTCTAAAGTAATTTACTATAAAGTCATAGTAGATCCTGTAATATACAGTAATGGATTGCGTATAGGAAGATTAAGTTAATGTATTAATATAAGACAAGGGTTTGATATATTATTAAAAAATTGATTAAAATATTTCATTAATAAATTTACAAAGATGAATTTGGGTATAATAAAAGGATATCAGATTTATTAACATATATTTTGTAAAGTAATGGAATAATTTGAATTCAGTTGAACAAGGAAAAATTAGAAACAGAAGGTTCTAAAATAATTTAAAAGTTACTTGAAATACAGTGAGAGATTGATAGGAAATATGTATTTGGGAAATGTTATTCAATATAGCTAAATGTGATAATAAAATATATAGAGTGCTGAACTGTAAAAAGTATGTAAAAACAATATCACTAAGGAGATATTAATTTTATGTACACAAATAAATTTTGATAGAAAAGCATGTAATAACAATTTGTAAAAAGCTGAAATTTTGAAAATAAACCCTTTTCTAATATGATTTATTAATCTATTTTAGTCTATGAAAGGGTTTAATTATAATTAAATTGTTGAGAAAAGAAGAAGTGTAAATTTTAAAACCAGACGAGTATAATGAAGATATCGAGAAGATTTGTATGATAGGAAGAACATAATTTGAAATACTACAGGCTATTGAAATAATATCTGGAATTGGATGTTGAATTTAGTTTATTGTCAAATAATTACATCTTGTGAATTGGATAGCCTAAGCTGTATTCACTGAAAATAGGACACGGCAGGATTTTCGGAGTGAGAGTCTTGGGAATTAGAAGTGGTTTTCCACCTGATGGAGTTGAACTTTGCTGAACTTTTGTTGGAGTGACGTTATTGAGATTGACACTAGTTGAGGTGACCTCCTGTGGCTTCTGACAGATCGAGATTCGTATTATTTCGATTGTAACTATATTGTTTGGAAGGGAGAGTGCTGGAGGATTTTTTCTAGGTTTGTGTTGCTGAATTGTATACTGATTGAGAATTGGAAGGAGGCATTTCCGAGGGTGTTTGCAGTTCTTGACAGTAAGATGGGCTTGTACTGAGGTTACTCTGCAGTTGGTATACATTTGGATCTTTGAAAAGGCGGATTAAGTTTTTTGGACGAGCTACAGTAACAGGTATTTATTGAGCAAACTAAAATAAACAGTAAAAAGGTGAAGTGTGGTAATTAATAAAAGGAATACTTACTATTTTATGTTTATTGAGTGACAGGTAGTGTAACAAAGAGGTATTTACGATTGATATTCCATGTACATGATTTGAAGTGACACTGACGTTTTAATTGAACAAATTCTTTTTCATAAATAATAAACGGTCTTGATATTGCGTGAACCGACTTGTTTTTGAGAGTAATCGTGTTCTACTAAGCTAGAAATATTTAATAACTTAATATTAACGATTCACATTAAAGGGCATAAGAAGTACTTGAATTCATTTTAATTGAGAATTTATCTAAAACAAAAATAGAATTCGTACAGTCAAATGTGACATGTAAAGAATATCAAATAATTGTCGTAATGTAAAATAATTAAATATCCAACTCATAGTGCAGTGCAGTCAATCAGTGCATAATTAGACGCCGCAACGTAAAACTTTAATAATATTAGGTGAGGCTATTGCAATATACACGGTTTTCATAGTTAAGTCGGCACTATTGCTAACTTCGTTATTATTGGAGCTACAAGGTCAGTTAAGTAGGCAAACTAGTAGTATTTTTTTCGCCAATTACGATGGTGAAAACGGAATCAAAATTCAACATCGCATTCGTGAGTTATATCACTCAGTATACAATATTCAAAATCGATAGGAAGTTGAATTCTGAACAAAAAGTGTCCTATGACCTTTTATCCTAATGTCAAAAATGACAAAGGTATTGATGATTTTTCAAATCTAAGGTGGCTGTGTTAGTAGCAATTTTGCCTTGCCATAAAATAGAAATTAAAAAGAATATCCATGAAGTGAAACAATATCGTTTATTTCAAATTATTCTATGAACTTTTAAAAACAAAACTCAAATTAGATGCTCAAAAACATCACCCTCTTGCTCCAAGCATTCTTGAGCCCGCTTGTAAACGCTTCTAGTGGCTCTGGAAATGACATAACTCGCGAACGCGATGTTCGATTTTGATTCCGTTTTCACCATCGTAATTGGCGAAAAAAATACTACTAGTTTGCTTACTTAACTGACTTTGTACCTCCAATAATAACGAGGTTAGCAATAGTGCCGACTTAACTATGACAACCGTGTATATATGTAGCAAAATATCACAAGTTTACCTTCCAGCATCCACCTACGAAAACGACGATGTAGAGAAACTTTAGGAAGATATTGACAAAGCCTTAAATGATGGACAAATGAAAGCGGTATTGTTAATTCATCGATTTTAAGGAAATCGGTATTGATTAATGAAATTAAGTTTTTGTAACAAACTTATGCCGCCTTTACAGTTGGTTCGACCTCAAATGTGCCCATGTAGTCACTATTGTATTTGGAAACATTTTGATGCCAAGAGCTTTTATAAAAATCGCAGTAAATAAATGTGACTGCTTCTTTTAGATTTCTTTTGTGGAAAGAAATTCATATTCTTCCGTCATCGTCGAATTGTCTTTGGAGTCACCTCTTGGGAGCAATTATGAATCATCACTTGGAAAAAGCACAAAAGTTAGCAAAAGCTGTCAATGTGAACAACGGTTTCATTTCCGCGGAAATGATTCGGAATTGTGTGGATTCATTAAAGAAACGAGGAATCTATTGATTTCTGCGAAGTTCAATTTGAGAGTGTGGGAGTACACTGCTCTGAGCGAAAATTTCACTCACATTTTATGGGCTAGAAGTAACGATATTCTGTTCTGTGACTTAAGAAACATTGGTTTTTATACTGAAGTAATGATAAAACGGAATATTTCTTTCTTGACCAATAAGTTTCTTTATCTCCTGGGTATAACTTGTCCAGCAGCACTGTGTTCGAAAATCCTGTTACAAGAAATTTAGGAGTCAAAGGCGGGTTGCGTATGTCTTAGAGCATAAAACAAGGTGTTTGAAATTAATCAAGAAGGTGAAAGTGCTGTCGGAAGTGAAAAGACCCAGATAAAAATTTTTACCCTCGTCGAAACGGAAAACATGGAATCCGGACATATTTGGTAATGTGAGAGCGATGAATTTTTCACTTCAATTCTTTCGCTTGGTTCTTTTGGGAAAAAAGGCATACAACTCATTCTTGGAGAGATCGAGCGAGTTCTTTAGTTTCATAGGTATGTCCACGTGTTTGGAGATCTACCTGTTAATCGCCTTTCTTGAACGTTTTCCTGCAGTACACTTTTCTCTAAGTTGGCTGCAAGGTTATATGGTCAGAGTGTTTTAGAATTCAACTATATACTTTTGATTTTAGACAATCGGTCTGAAGCTTGTGTTTTTTTAGCATTAATTGGTTGGTACGCCGAGCTGTCGAAGACATCCTAAACGTTGATCTCTCGAACCATAGTTAAAAGCGTCTATGCTATGCAAAACAATAAACGGTGTTAGACAGCATTAATTATTAATAAATGGAAATGAAGAAGGAAGCAGCAGTCCAGGATATTATGAATGGATATTATTCTTGGAGTCGACTAGCAAAAATTGAGAGAGCGGAAAATAGAATATCGACGTTAATTAAAAATAGTAGATGTTAGTAGCTTGTGGTAGCAAGTCTGCTGTTAGAGCTTTCAGGCGAGCGATCTAGCTTAACCGAACGGTTGTAACAGAGATGACAATCGGGACCGCCATTTGAAGATGTTAGAAACAAGACAGCAATTAATAGGAACTAATATGAACAGAATGTGACGATTAGTTGCAAGGTGGTGACAAACATACATTTTTTAATAACGAGGACCAACGCGTAAAAATGATTAGTAAAGAAAGTCAACCTATTCTACTTGAAAATTTAAACATCGAAATTGGTAGTCAAGAATCCGACTCAGCAATGTGAACATTTTGAACAGAAATGGGGAATGAAGAGGAATGGTAAATAATTAATTTAGCCTTCCTGAAGCACATAGCGTGATTGCTAATATTTTCTTTCAATTTAAATGTATTTACAAATACACTCGCGGGCTCACATCGATTTTTCATAAAGGTAGATAGTTGATCACATGACTAGAGATGCTTTATTTTATACATAATAATCGACAATTTAAAAAAAGGCAATGGAAAATATTAAATATTAGAAAATAAACGTAAAATATCTTACACATAAAATTCAGTTACGAAGAACGAGCTTTCGTCAACATTATTGGAAACATCTCTACTGCGATGACATCGGTTTCTGCTCCTTGGGAAGGTTTTAGGACGTATGGCAGTTGGTGCTATATTTTAGAGAATTATAGTGAAAGTTGGGACTAGATTTTAGTACGTATTCTAAATTTCACATGAAGTTAGACTGCTCACATAACTAAATATCATCTAAGCTCTTCGCTCCTTTTTTCTATTATTTTCCACAGTTTGTTTATTATTACCCGATCAAAAGTTTATTGTACTCGAATTAGGTCATATGTGTTTTTAGAGTTTGTTCTCGTCCCTTTTCTACTATTGGCTAAATGAAAACATGTTGTTGATTTTCTAGGAGAGTTTCCGTAATTGTTTGCATACTCGTTGTTATTATTTAGTGGAAGACTTTTTAGATATATCCTATATAGGTATGAAATAGAGCGTAATCTAGATATAATCTAATGTAAGGGGGCGGTTCTTGCTATTTTTGCTCTTTTTATTGCCAACTAGCTCAATAGCAAATATAATTTTGTTTACTTCAGTTCGTGGTTGAGGAAAACCAGTATTGTAATGAATCCAGAAGTTGACTGAACTCATGCTAAGCTGAAAATATAAATGTTTCAAACTGCAATCAATAAAAAATCAAATTCCTTATACAAAAATGTACAACCGGTATATATATTTCCTGTAAAAGAAGAATTCTAGCTAAAACTATAATTAAATATTGAAAACCTAAGCAAAAGCTGTTTCTAGCACGTATTTATGCTAGCAATCATACTTACTAAGCCACTCCTATACAGGTATTTCTATCAGGCGTTTACGTTGACAGTCTAACACGCTGACACTCAAGAGTAGGCTCACAGAACAATAGAAAGTAGCGTGCCTATGCTGGCTTCGATGATTCACATAACGCCTGCTCGTGAATGACAGAATCTAGCAGAAATGGCCACTTTAAGCGATTATTGTCCACTTCCAGTTATGTAATTACGTGAATCTGACCCTTGTATTTTAGAAGAACACTATTTTCACATCTTCAAATCGAAGGTTGTCCGGCATGCACGCACTTTTTTGTTAGCTAACAAAGTCGTCCACACTTTCCAGCCTCGCTTGTGTATATTCATGGCAGCGGGCGGTATGCGCAAACACACTGGCGAGCTCTTAAACAATAATGGCGCCTACTACACTTTCATTTATTTTGCTATATTTAATTACTAAACTCGACGAACAACTAATAAAGCACATACATGTACGAATCGGCAGTATATTAAAGTTTCACTTCAAACTCACTCAGGCGAGCGAGGTCAAGTTCCCATTACAACTTCTAGGAAACAAAGTAAGAAGAAAAAACTAACATTATATAAGAAACAGAGATAGAATAAGGGCGGAAGAGGTTCAGAGGGAAATGGAAGTGGGAACAACAAATACATAAAAACTTAAAGATAGAATACTATCGCATAAGATGGCCAGATAGCCGAAAGCAATATTCAGGAACCAGTCACCAAGCAAAACAAGGGAAAGGACCCGCTTAGTTGCTAAATAGAAAAAAGAAGAGCTTCAGGCTATTTTAGATTGAGACCAGAACACCTGTGATTAGATAGAAATCTCTGAAAGAAATAACGAGAGATGGAAAGGTAATTACTGCACAATCTTACAGTTACAAAATATGTAGAACTTTAATCAGTCGGACAATCACTAGGCTGAATCTTGGTTGCACTTCGTAGTTTTGCTTTCTTTATTATTACCTTTAGTTTTACTAAGTTGAATATAGTTGTTGCTAGGGCATCTTCTTGATTAATACTTTTGGACAGTCTTTTTATTTATGATGCTATATCAAAAGGGCAGTCTGGTAAGCATATCAGGAATTCGCCCCTTTTTAGTTCTGCTATCAGCTGTTCCCTTGTTACAAAAGAAAACCATTTACGACATGTAATAAGTTTAAATGGCGTACAGAATGAGGGGTAGACTTTAGACTAAAGTAGAAAGGGGTTCGCTGGCGATAATCAAAACAATTGTGCTTGGAAGGACACGGTATCAAATTTGTGTTATTTTTAAGAGCGCCACTTGGTGTTTGTCTACCGGTAAGCTACTGGTAAATTTCAACTAGGAAAATCCCTTTTGCTGATTAAAACTCCGAATAGCTCCAAGATTTGAACCTATTTTCTTTAGTGTTCTCGGAAATCTTTTTGTGGCGTTTTACAATTGATACTGTTCTTTTTAGCATTTCGACATACTACAAAACTAAATATAGTAATTATTGAAAGTATTGAGAAATTAATCTGTCTCCGTTATCAAGGATAACATGTAATAAAATTAAAAATGCACAAGCTCAAGCATAGTCACCTTCCTAAAAATAAACCAAAATGGATATTTAAAGGTTGACCATGGGCGAAATTGGGGTTAACCTACATGTTTCATCGAGAAGGATGGCCAGCAGCAATTGAAAGGGTAGCCACGAACGTCGGCACAGATCTACAACGCTGACGAGATATTTTTCTCCAGGTCTACGTCAGGATACAGGGCGTAGGCGGGATGATATGAAGGCTCCTTTAAATATATCCAATCGAAGACCGATATGAAATTTCTCGACACTGAAATGAGACGGGAATCGGACAGTTCAGATGGGTAGGCTGCGCTTTTAGAAGCTGAGTATACGAACAGAAGTTATAATTTGCCAAAAATGTTTACGGTAAGCCTTTCACAGACAGATGCATTTACGGGACGATAACACTCATGTTACGCACACACAGTGGCGGCCTTGATTTTTATCCTGACTTAACACCATGTTTATCGAATCAAACGGATATTCGAAGGCGTTACAGACTCGGTTGGCATAACAGTTTCTGATAGTCTCCTATCTTTTGTTCGGCTTGGGAAGATGTACTTTGTATTCAGTAATTTTATGCCTTTATAGTTTTTACATTTTTTTCTGTCAACATTTCTATACAGTACACCCATTTGAAAACTACGAATCTGAAAGCTTTTAAATAAGCAACGCTTAATGCAACACACATCTGAGTCTGAATTTTTAAAATCTTGTAATGAAATATGATTGTTTTGATCTTAATTAAAGGAATACTTTGTTTTAAAATTATACTCGGCTTGCGCTTGTACTGTGTGTTGCCTATTTGCAGAACTTTAGGCTCGAATTTTTAAAATGGTAATACTTGTGTTCCACTTCTTCGACAACTCATCAACTGATGCGTATGTTCTTCAAAGTTTATTGTTATTATTATTATGCTGTCATTCTGTGCCGATTTTTTATATTTGGTTTTACTTAGTAACTCTTTTATCACTTGCAATGTTGGTGCATCTGCTTCTTTTTCAGCTTTTTCCCCCACATAATTTATATAATATGTAAAGGATATTTATTATCTTTATCAAATTATAAACGTTAGACCATTCTAAGCAAGCGAAATTTGAGCTCGTAAAAAATAGATGTTACATTCGCTCGCAATTTATTATGTGCAAGGAGCTGCTCTGTCTGCGCCTGCCGATTACATTATCGGAAAGCTTCTACAGCGACCCTTCGCGCATTTATGTGCAAAAAAAAACGCACAAAAAGAAGGACGGACGTGCGGCGCTGGCATATCTTTAAAACGTGGAGCGGCAGCGGCACGTAAATGACAAACAAATTAAATTTGCGAAACAGGTCGTTCTTCATTAAAATTTCATTGCCGCAGGATAAACGTTAACCGGCAGACCACTTGTTCGCGTTAGGGAAATGTACTTCCCGAAATAAAATGGTAATTTTTATTTACTCCCCGAATTCTTTGAATTTGAACTGCACGCGAGTGGGTAGTGATTCATGGTGGCAGCTGGCGAAAGTAGCGGAATGCCTTAAAAGTATGCTACATTTTGCATGCTAATATGCTGAATTTTCAGCGTTAAGGAATGGAAGCTCCATCTTTCAGTAGCGAAAGTTATGTTTTTATTACCTCTGCAGCAAAGTATGTTAAGGAACCGTTACTAGTTACAAAAAGGCGACGATAATTGAACACATTTTCTGATAAATGATAAAGGAATCGTTTTGTATAATTTATTGCTTAAATCTTTCTAAAGGTTTGACCAAACTAAATCAATTAGATTTAGTAAATTGCGTCAGGGTAAAATTTAATTACTGCCTAAAAGTATCCTTCACTGTAGTTTTCAAACGAATCAGAGAAAGCACACGTTTGGTAACTGCGCCCCCGAGTACTCAAAAGGTGGGATATAAAAAAAGAACGATCTTTAATCATCGAACATTTGCGTCGAAAAACCGTAAGAAACGCATTTAAGCTAGAAAGGCTCTATGCTACCAGGTGATATTCTTTTTCCCAGCGTGAGACGTGTATTTGAATAGACGATGGATACCAATTTACGACTTCTCAGGCATTAGAAAATGATCAAAACTCTCTCAAAGATAACGTGAAGAACATTGGAGCCCTTGAGGAACGGGGAAGAAAAGAAAGGCGTCAGGTTACGGACGGTCTGTAGATGATCACTTTCAAATACTACCAAATCCTGATTTAAACAGACGGTAGCAGTAATTCAACCAACCAATATAACCAAATCTGCATCTACGGGATAAAAACGCTTCCAAGGCATCGCCAAAGGGAACTCAAAAATAGGTTACAAAGAGGTAGTAAATATCCACGAAAAAGAACAACGGTTAGCGTCAAACAAAAACAATTATTTGTTCAAATTAGCGGTTTCAGCATTCAAAAGATAAACAGAACGGACCCCTTAAGAGGATCAAGATTAATACCGAACCGAGAAGTACTCAAATCGATAATACAACCTAAATATTGCGATAGGGATACTAACTCAAACGCAAATTTTTAATCATGACACGTGAAATTTCAATTTTAAGCTACTAAAGATAAACATCAAAAGTTAATTGATGTTCAAGCCAACGCTACAGTTAGAAACAGCTGCTACGTCGATGATTCGAGGTTTATGCATGCAGAATAAACCAAGAATTTAAATTGTCAACAAATTGCGATTGTTCTGCGCTTCGGAAAACAAATTTTATTTGACATTTGCATTAGAAGTTGTGTATAGTCATCTTTATTAATAATTGTTATATTTGTTTAATTGATGCATGTTTTCTAAGCGGGTTGCTTGATAATGTCCAGAGAATAACACACAGTTATCACACTGTTTTTAAAGCAGTGAGAGAACTGTGTGTTATTCTTTGGGCATTAATAATAATTAGTTCAATAATACTATATATGAATTAACATTATGCTATTTGTATCATAATAAATAAAAACTAACACTTACAACATCAATACAGAATGCTTAATTGTACACATAGTTTAAAGATATTTTCACTGGAGAGTGACGAGGTAACCACTTTATTTTCTGCCCGGTCTCATAACATTGGTGGAAAGCTTGACGAGACAGTAAGAAGGTGAACAAGCAATTGTACAACTTACAAGAATAAGAAAATTACTAAAACATACAGCAAATAAGAGAGGTGGCGTATCACAAGTGTAAATAGAAAATTAAGTATAGAAAGAATGTAGTAAACACTTGGAAGAACACAAGGAAGCCGATTATTGTTGTAACTACAGTGCTGCATCCGTTAGAATTGCTGTAGTTTTTCATGATTGCAACGTGAATTAAAGGAAACATAAAGTTGATTTGTAATGATTTCCAATAACAATTCGACCATAAAATTTATAAAGTATTGATCATGATCACTAAATCTACTAACCCGTCCTCATACTCTCAATAATAAAATTATAAGGAATCTAACGCACAATGGAGAGGTTAGTGCTAGGCCTAAGTCTATCAGATATGGTAAAAAAGAAGAAATTAATACAAAAACGGGTGTAGGCGTGTAAATGTAAATTGAAGCAAACCGCCTACACGTTCGATTGGATCTCAAAAGGAACTCTTCAAATTGGATAGCAACTTTGCTCAGGATAGAGACAACTACAAACGTCTGCAGAAGGCCTATTCCTAACTGTGAACAAAAGAAAGGTTCGTATATTGTAATAATCATATAACTGTCATACAGGTATCATCAAAGTTTCTGTTAGCTCTGCATGCTGTTCATTACGGTAGGTTGAGTAACTGAAGTGCTAGGCGTATTTGAAAAGGTCTTCGACAACTTTTCCTGTCTTTGTGAAAGTTGTATTTGGCCTGAGTGCTCGTAGCATCTCTCATTTAGTTGTGTGTTATGTCTCCTGGTAAAGATTAGCCCTAGGAAAGTGATATTTTGATTAACTAGCTCTGGTAATAGGCATACTAACCCGTGTTGATTTTTGACGTTTAAATGTTAGAAATATGAGGTCGGATATGCGATTCTAGTACCACTAGCGTGACGGAATTGACAATCTGCTCCTGCTTCTTGCCCGATTTCACATCTTGCCATATATATTGCTATGATCACATTTTAGTAGCCTTATATTTTAAAATACAATTACTAGTGATTTATCACATGACCAACAATACAGATAATAATTGTAAAAATGTCCAGTAAATGTAATAACTTCAAGTTTAGATTTGTTGTAAAATAGCGTAGGCATTGTAAATAATTCATAGTATGATGTTTTTAGAATGTAAAAACAAATTAAAATCAGAGTAGGCTTGGAATTTCATGCAACTAAAACAAAACTGTAAACAAGACAATTGGGGCAGCTCCTTCAAGAGAGTTGTTCTCTCAATAAATGATATTTTATGTGTTATTAAATACCCAAGTTTACCAAGAAATTGTGTTTTATTGAGAAAGTGTGCCCAGGGTAATTTGTAAAAGTTTTTCTTGGCCTCGAGCTTCCGCAACAGGTAGATACGACGCATAAATTTGGTCAAGTGCAAGCCAGAGTATGTTAAAGTGATTCTGTGGAGATTCAACCAATTTTATAGTGCGTGTACAAAGTGCATAAGCGAGGATGTACGTGTGGTGCAGCGTTGCCTTATTTTAAGGTCCCAGCTTCAGTGAAAGCTATCCAAAAGGTCATCCAAGTGCAGCCGAGATCGAGGTGCAAACGAGTGCAGATTTGCTGCTTTACCAGCAGCTGGCCGACAGTGAAATCTTGTCCAGAGCATCGTGGTACCTTCAGCGAGGCTGCAGGTGCTCCGTGATCATCTTAGAAGCCATCTAAAGATCAGATTTCGCTAGCTAAAAAGTGTGTTTTTGTGATTTTGTTCGATGAGCTTGGGTTTACGTTTAACTTCCGGTAGTGCTGTCCGTAGAAGTGTTTTGTTTCGTGACGCGGTGTACTTACATTATATTGTTATTGCATAGCAACAGGTTTTACAGCGTGAGTATAAGCAATTTAAATAGAACACGGAGCTTGTTTAGTTAGCTTCGACAACAGGGAGCCATCTTGGAATTGTCAAGGTCCCATCAGTTAGAGATACCGCGCATAAAAATTCTCATTAATAAAATCGCAGCATACAGAGTGCGTACAAATAATATGTTTAACCGAACTTTTGATAACTATTATTAGCAAAACAGCCGTTTAATTTTGGATGTAGCGACCTAACCATGTAGATTCAGAGTCAATTAATAATAATAAATATTATGAGCATAGAATAAAAACCTTTAGCAGCGCACACTATAATAGTGAAGATAATTAGGGCCGTTTATAATTTAATAGAAATTCATTAAACCCATAACGAAGCAAGTAAAAACATCACACTATCTATGCACGAAATTTCGTCTCGTATGGCATTTTTAGACAATCTGATGGATTTTGTTCTGAGGCTAGACATTTGGGTTGCAGTGGGATCTGGTGTAGTCGCGTGGACGCTTCCATTTTAGGGCTATTTTTTCGTTTCATTATAGTGGTGAAACTCGACAAATTTGGTCTTTTGTTTAACTATTGTGGAAGACTTTTGGAACAAATTAGCAAAAGAAGAATATCCGTTACCACTACCGAAAATTGTAAAAGATTTATGCGTTTTCCTACTGTGTGTGGGAATGTGGAATTTTAGTGGTTCTGAATATTTCCATTACTTTTACCCAATCCTTGGTTGTGTATGGAATATAAGAAAAGCACATTTTGAGTATATGTAATGGGAGATATAAACGGATGAGTTATACTACGAGAACAGTTTCTCTTTACGCGTCTTTTCAGACGGTGTCGATAATTCAACACCTCCTGAGATACTATTGCAGTAACACATTGTTACATCTAAAATCGAGTCTTTACCTTCTGATTATTTGGAACTGACGAAAAAGTTGAACCTATAAAAGTTAAAAATAAAGGTTATAAAAGCACTAATATGTAACATCAGATAATTTTTGAGGCTTTCACGGCCATTGTCATTAAGTAACAAACGACTTCCGGGACCGTGTCATGATTGAGATCGAAGAACTCAACGTTTCGCCCACTTTCGTAAGGGGATTCATCAGGAGGAAAAAAGCAAAAGAGCACGGTAACTCAACGTGTTAACCACGCCAGAGGCGAAACTCTTTGCAAGGAAAGGAACAGAAGAGCACGGTAACTCAACGTGTGAAGCACGTCAAAGGCGAAACTCCACTCGTTTGTTACTTAATATTTAACATCATTGTGGGCTTTTTTCTTTTCTGGTCTTCACTGTTGATTTTTATTGATTAAGCCGAAACATGTATATAATTACAATTTTACTGTGAGCAGCGTGATCACGACGCGAATTTGCTATTGGAACTACTTTAAAATATTTGCTTTAAATGTCATAAATTTAGGATTACATATGTAGGATATATCGGTACGAGGAACTGCCTCTCTTGCATTCGATACCTGTATCTACACTATAAATATAAAAATAATACATCTTACTTTAACTGTGCCGCATTTATGGCTTGTTCGTATTTTAACAAGTTATAGTTATTAGTGCGATTGAATTTGATAGAGACAACTTTTGAGATTTTAACTTCATTGCTACGATACTCATATCCGAGAATTTTTCAGTTTAAATTTGCGCATTTTTGGTTAATTAAATTGATGGCGCCTGTATTTAAATATAATCAGTTTAGTATTAATACACTTCCTCCTTCGAAGAAATTAGCTGGTCCGTTGAACGCATTGGGCATGGAACCATTTTTGGGTATTCACAGCTCACTATCTGGCTTGGTTTGAATGGTGTTATAATTTATTGTCATTGGCTTAATTTGGAGCTATTGATTATTGGAAGCATTCAGTGGCTAACAGTTCTTCTTTCTCTTGATTATAACTAGGATGATTGATTAAACTTAGGATTGTAGATCAAAATGGACGTTGCAGTATTTATCCGCACTACAATTAATTTTCCATTATCTATCAAATTCATAGCGATTCCATAGTAAAAAATTATTCGATAGGCCATGAACGGTAATCACTTTAGTTATTACACAGTTACTGTTAATTGCGCTTTCACTAGATGTGTGAAAATTACTCACGAACACAGCTTGATGAGCTGCCTTTAGATAAACTACCAAACTTCCAACTGACCAATGGCTTTACGAGATATCTCAACGATTGGTGATTAACCAGTACCCGAGGGATTATCATGCATTCGACTGTTACGCGATTTTTCAGAATCAGATAGACTTAACGAAGATTGGGAATATGAGAGGAATGTTTTGCGACTGAAACATCATTTCGACTATTTTGCAAAACATGATAACAAGTAATTTTGGTTGTAACTGTACCAAACACAAGAGTTGGGCAAATATTTAAAAATTAAGTTGCAAATTGGCGCCACGTCGAGTTAGAGGGCTCTCCGAGTGTTAATTAATAGGTGCCTGCAGTTACATTACCCACACAGCTACACCTTGTAACCTATTCTAACTAAATTCCATGCATTTTCATTGTTTCTTTCACCTATGCCTTCAGTAGCTGTGAGCTGGCTTTGACTCTTGGAGCACTGAACCTGTTTGGTCCCTCGTTATTCTGAATGAGATTAGAAGGGCATCATAATAAATGCAAATCTACATTTAGCAATTCAGGTTCTCGCGAATCACTGTACTAATCCGTGTTCAAAGGGTCAAGAAGGACTAGTCCTTTGTATAATCATTCTCAGATTTGGCCAGTTTCGAGCGAGTCCGATGGATGAAGCTTGCTCGCGTTAGGACTAAGTTTGATAGATTAGGATGTTGACTGACAGGGGAGGAATAGTGTGTTTGTTGGTAAATAATCGGAACGGGCGCCATTAGTCGTTGAGAGATGGAAATTTAACTTTATTACTCTCTCGGAGATGAACTAAGACAAACAAACTCCGTTAAGTCTCGCCAAGAAAGTTTTACCGCCGATAGTGCTTTGCGGTTTTTCTTCCTAATTCTGTTTATTGAGACACTTTCAGCTCTATACTTACTTACTTAGTCTCGAGTTCTTATTTGATAATAATTGATGTTTCCTCCGCTTTTATGAATGCTTTCGTTGCATAGTAAAAAAAATTGCGATGAAAAGGTGATTATTTCATATGTGGTTATTTTACATATAATACAAACTGGCCAGAATGTAGTTCACACTGGTAAGGAGCTGTATTGACTCAGATAAAAAGTTAATTACATTTAGTTCTGTTACAATAAATGTATGAGAGAATTTACATGCACATATTGTTATTTATCTGATGGCAAAGTCCTTAGCAAAGAAGGACCAAAAATTGCACTTCACAATTAAGCTGTACTAATTTAATATTGTTTAGACTCGTTATATTAGATAGGAGAAGCTGTGTAAATTTATTATTTTTGAGACTTCTTAGAATAAATGCACAGCACAATTCAAATGCGCGGTTGATGACTACACAAATATTTATAATAAAAGCTGTTAGTCAATCTTCCATTTCAATTTTTAGAACATTTCCAAGACTATTTCACATCGGCAAAGAGCGGTCACAATGTAGCTGACACTGGCTAGAAGCTGTACTAAGACAGAAGGCTACGACAGATGGGCTACAATAAATACATGGGGCAATTCACATGAGCGACCTATGATAGAACCAAAACAAATATTCTTATTCATTCGAGGACAAAGTCTTTAAGAAATCTGGACGATTATTTTTCAAGCCAGAGGGGGGTCAAACTTCAAACTAGCGAGAAGCTGCATTGAGTTATTATTTTCTAGACCTCTTAGAATAAATACACAGAATAATACACATGGACGGCTGTCGATTACATAAAGATTTATGACAAATATTGGGTGTCATTTTCAGGGTGCAATTTCTAGGAAATTTCTAAGGTTATTCACATCGGCAAAAAGCGGTAAGAATGTAGCTTATCCTAATAAGAAGCTGTACTAGCTCAGGTAAAAGGTGAGATATTGTTACGCGTAATTTATTATTTAGATGCAGTCAAGAATTGTTACATATAATTTTTTGTTTAAATACATACAGATCCAGTTGAGAAAATGTTTCGAGTGTGACCTACAGTTCCTAAGTGTATATTTGGTTGCATACTTATTTCTCATTTTTGGGATACTTTGAATATCCTTGACTATTCAATTCACCTGTCATCTGTCGAAAAGTAACCAATGAAAATCCAGAATTCTGACGTTTCTTGACCAATCAAAAAAATATCAGTGGATATATTTTCCTAGAAGGTATTCAAGTGACTATTTTTAACAAATGCGATTTTTATTAGAAAAAGTCAATATTAGTGTTCTGTTACTATAGAAATTACCTAGTTTGTTGCTAGATTTACTGAAAACTAATTTGAAAAAGTAGTTTGGTTCATTAAATAGTCCCTCGAATACCATTCTTAGTCAAAGTTAAGTAGATTATTTTTGTGGTGGTATCACTACTAACTCATGTCTATTGCGCTTGGGATTAGGGCTCGTGCTAGCGCACTCGTCCTAATCGTACCAAAGCGCAATAGACATTCGTGACACCACCGCAAAAATAGTCGACATAACTTTGACTACTCATGGTATTATAAGTGAATATTTAGGGGATTATAGTAAGTTTTCAAAATAGATTGAGAGTATGATTTCCTGCGGCCATTGTATGCTTCTGATTTCTGGTGTGTTTGTTTGTGGGTGATGTAGCTGATTTTCCTGAAATTCTGTTTCATGTAGATCTACGATTCCAGTATCATTATGTAAATCGTCGTTCACCCGCAAGAAATTCTGTGTGATATTGCTAGAATGAAGCCAGTTATACTGGATTAATAATTTATTTATGCATGATTACTCACCTGAGGCCACACACTAGCTCTGGTGTGTTCTTTGTAGTTCCATCTGAGCAGCGAATTCGAAATTGTGACCGTCCAGAATATAGCTCACACTAGTTAAAGGCTTAACGGCAAAACGGTGAAATAAGTTAATTAAATGTATAGGGCAATTCACATGAGCGACCGGTGATCACACAAAGTATTTAGAGTAAATAGAAAATACTTTTGTTCATTTTAAGACAAAATTCTTAGGTAAACTGTAGGATTATTTCTCATGCCAAATGAGGGTCATAATGTACTTCACGTTAGTGGGAAGGTATATGAATATAATAACCAATATAATAAACGTGTTGTAATAAACTCATAGGACAATTCACAAGGGCGGCTGGCGATTTCACAAAGATTTATAGCAAATATTGGAAGCCATTCGTCGAGTACAATTTCTAGGATATCTATAACACTATTTCACGCCGGAAAGGAATGGATAAAAGGTAGCTCACACTGGTTAGAAGTTGTACTGACTCGGCGCAATGTGAGATATGTTAATATGCGTTACGGTAAATCTGTGGTGCAACTGATATGAGCGACTAATGTTTACACTAAGATTTAGAATAAATAACAAATATTCTTATGTATTTCAAGACAAGTTTTTTAGGAAATTTACAGGATTATTTTTCATGCTAAAGAACGGTGAAAATAAACTTCACATTTGCGAGAAGCGCTATTAATTTATAGTTTTTTTATACCTCGTGTTATAATAAACGCACATGACAATTCACATGAGCAGCTGGCAATTACACAAAGATGTATAACAAATATTGATAGCCATTTTCCTGGTATAACTTCAAGGGAATTTCTAATATTATTTTACACCGACAAAGACCGGCCAGAATATAACTGACACTATTTAAGGTTGTAGGAGTCACAGAAATTATTCGGCTAAAGATCGATTTATATATCTACCTTCTATAGATGAACAGCGTATCGATGGTGAACAGTTGTGAGTTTTGACATTATTAACAGAATTATGACAAAAAAATAATTTATCTCTTCAACTAAAAAAAAATAGGTTAATTTGTGATTTTGTCGTTATTTGTTACTATTTTGAAAATCTGTTTAAATACACATAAACTTTATAATGGGGTGCAGGACATAAAGCAATATAATAATTTTTTTATTTTTTCGTTAACATGTAAATAATTTTTTAAAATGGCACTAGCAACTTTTATTCTTAATAATAGATATTCCCATTTAAAAAAATTAATTACACGTTAACGAAAAAATAGAAAAATAATTCTATTGCTTTATGTGCTGCACCCCATTATAAAGTTTATGTGTATTTAAAAAGATTTTCAAAATAGTAACAAATAACGACAAAATCACAAATTAACCTATTTTTTTTAGTTGAAGAGATAAATTATTTTTTTGTCATAATTCTGTTAATAATGTGAAAACTGACAACTGTCCACCATCGATACGCTGTTCATCTATAGAAGGTAGATATATAAATCGATCTTTAGCCGAATAATTTCTGTGACTCCTACAGCCTTAAAAGCTGTATTACCTCAGGAAAAACGGTGAAATATGTTAAGCAAATGTATAGGGCAATTCACATGAGCGATCGATGATCACACAAAAATATTTACAATAAATAGAAAATATTCTTGTCCATTTTAAGACAAAATTCATAGGAAAACTGTAAGATTAGTTCTCAAATGACGATCATAATGTTCCTCGCGTTAGTGGGAAGGTATATAAATATAATAATCAATACAATAAACGTGTTGTAATAAACTTATAGGACAATGCACAAGGGCGGCTGGCGATTTCACAGATTTATAGCAAGTATTGGTAGCCATTCGAGTAAAATTTCTAGAATATCTCTAATACTGTTTTACGCCAGAAAGGAATGGATAAAAGGTAGTTCACACTGGTTAGAAGTTGTACTAACTCAGGAAAAAGGTGAGATCTGTGAATATGCTCTACAGTAAATGTGTGATGCAATTCACATCAGCGACTGATTACACCAAGATTTACAATAAATAATAAATATTCTTATTTATTTCAAGACAAATTTCTTAGGAAATCTGCAAGATTATTACTGATTCCAAAGAAGGATTATGATAAACTTCATATTAGTGAAAAAATGTATTAATTTTTTTTTAACTGTTGGAGTAAACAGAACAATTCACATGCACGGCTGACGATTTTACAAACAGTTATAACAAATATTGGTAGCCATTCACTGGGTACAATTACTAGGAAATTTTTAAAACTATTTCACAGCAGTAAAGAGTGGTTAGAATATAGCTCATACTGGTTAGTAGCTCTACTAACTCGTACAGAAGGTGAAATAAATTTAGATGCGTTACAATAAATGCATGACGTAATTTCCATAAGCCACCGAGTATCATACCATGATTTGCAATAAATACCAAATATTATTATTCTTTTTGAGGTAAGACCTTAGAAAATCTCTATAATTATTTCCCATTCCAAAGAAAGGCGATACTGAACTTCACATTAATGAAAGTCTGTATTAAATTATTTTATTTTTAAAACACACTACAATTCAAATGCACGACTGATAATTTCAGAAAAAACTATAGCAAATGTCGGTAGTTATTCTCCCGGTACACCACGTCAATATCTGGTTTATGAATACCTCTGGGTAAACGGAAATTGCTGCACTGTTCAGCGGAAACCTCAATCTTGCATGCTCCACCAATTTAAACCGACTCGGGACAATAGAATTTGCACCCACCTTGCTTTAACTAGCAGTCTCTGTTGCCTGGCCTCACTCTCGGGTGACGCCAACTCGTTCTCCTCGTTGCAACCGGCCTGGAAACCCGGATCTTAGCCTGCTGCTCTTCGTTAAGGATCCCTCTAGCTGTGGAAAGTTCCAGTATTGGCACCAATTTGCTCCTGTAGATGTACTGGGCTCTCGAACTTTGCCCTTTCTCGGATCGCCACAGCCTGGATCTCTCGATGACGATATTTGCACCAAAACTAGCACTAAATGTGCTCCACACTTTACTTGGTAAATAAAACCAACACTGGTGATGAAACCTATATTTTTATTTAAAAAATTCCAATTTTTATGGGAGCTAACGTGTAACAATCTACTGGCTTGGGTTCTCATTAAGCTCTCCCCAGTGGCTGTTAAACATTTGAATATCTCGTAACTATAGTTACATCAGACCACATTTGTTTACAGGAAATAAGGTTTGATACATAAAGTGACTTATAGACTAAAGTTTTGATTACATTAATTAATTATTACATGCTAATAATTTATAATGTCCTTCCTTTCATTTTACTGCTCTGCTTTATTCACTGTCTTTTCATAACCGCACTGTCATGTTCTGTAGTTTTAAATGCACTTCATAATGTCCTTTCATTCATGCAATTCTGTTCGTAGGTTGCTCTTTGCATTATTTCTTGTCGGTTGCTCTTGCAACTTTTCTAAGCCTCGTACTACATTGCTGTACCTTTCAGTTATTTTGTCATTTTGGTTCTAGCTTTCGGATTACTATAATTGCTCATATTTTGTACTTATGCAAACTATTTCATATAATAACAAATGTACTACTGCAAACGTTAATGCTATAATCGCCAGATACAATCTAAATGCATTTGCACTTCTAAAACCCGAGCCTAACGAACGTAACCCCTGTGAACTAGCTCTTCATGCTACCTTTACCTCAATCTGTGAAACTCAGTTGCACACATCAGTTGATTTATTAACAAATAAATAATTAATAAATAAATATAGGTACGCTAAGCTTGCACTAATTAAAATAATTAATTCTGTGCATCGCTTTGATGTATCAATGTTTTTAGCTCAATTGGCTAGCAGAATTGTTGAGAGCACAAAACCATCTCAGTGTCGATTCTCTAGATACAGGTTCTAAAAATTTTCTAAAATTGTTTTACACCTTAATAAAGCAGTTAAAATTTAGCTCAAATTGGCTAGAGGTGAAATATTTGTAGGTCTGTTTCAATAAATGTGCGGTACAATTCATATATAGGTACGGCTGCCGATCACATCAATATTTACAATAAATAATAAAGATTTTTATTCATTCATATGAAGACATGAGTTCTTAAGAAAACAACAAGTTTATTTTACATTAGGAAAAGCTGTCAGAATGGAGTTAATTCAAATGAAGTTCACACTGACTGAAACCTGTGGTACCTAATCCATGCAAATACGAGCACATAAAGGAATGCAACGTGAGAATACATTAAAACTGTTCAACGAGCAGCCTGAAAGTTAATTTTAAATAGTTAAAATGCCAAATAAATTGTCAGTACATCGTGAATGTAACCCTTTTAAAACGTATCCGAGTATTCAAAGTTCATTATTTGTGACTGTTTCTGACTCAAATATTTTACATACGTACATTCGAAGACATTTGTTTGTGATACTCTAAGGTTGCTGTTCGTTACTTTGAATGTATATTCACATTTCGGCTCTTTGTAATAGGATACTTTTTATATTCTGGATTCCACTTGCTTGCTAATGCTAGCAGAAAAGCTATTTTCTGAAAAGTTACATGCATGGCTTTGTTACGCTTTCATGTATTTTTTCTATATTGGTATTCCTGTCGAGATATCTGCGTGGTATCATTGTTGCTCTATAAATAAAGCCTTTTCTTTATTGGGCTTTTTTAATAATTAAATTATCTTTCGTTGCTCTCTGTTAAGTCTCATTTCTGGCGCTTAACAATGGAGTATACTAGTATAGAGAATGGTAAGCATAACTATTGTATTGATTGTTACTTATAATTGCGAAACGTCGTTCACACGTTCAAACACTGTGCATCCACCGTAGGTTGTTTGGTGAATGTTCTATTTTTGTTTACCCAATAAGCGCTTGACATTGCCTTTTATTGTGACATTGTAATAGTATGTATATAGATGAAGTGCATGTAAATGACCTTAAAAAGTGAAGCTGTTATTTTGATAATATTCTAATTTCTGTCATATTTTCTTTACATACTCTTCTGCTAGGTCTGTTTTTCCAACTTCTTAATCTAATTTTATTGAAATCGTTGGATTACTATATTTTCCCATAGTTGCATTGTACTTTATCAATTTTAAAATAATTGTATAGTGATTTATATAATTAAATCAAGTTTGCTATTAGACAAAGTTCTGTTCAAAGTCATCTTCTCTCATCGCTCTCTGCTGACTGTTTGAGGTTATTCTGCAACGTTTTTTGCGATTTTCCCACACTTTGCTTCGTCGTTCATGGACGCAACTGTTTATTAATTACTTTAGTAGACTCCTTTGTTTATATTCTGTTGCAATGTATCCGAGTTAATAGTCTTCGTATCGTGCCAGTAACTCAATTATTCTTATTATACTTAGTTATAGTGTAACGCCCCGTTTCAATTTCATTTCAATAGCGCGTTATTGCGTTATCATCTTCTTTTGATCCACCTTATATCTAAATATTGTAGCAGAAGAACTCAGGTTTATCGCAGCAAGCGTCTGCCTTTAGAGATAAACACCTGCAGCTTTTCCTGTAGCAGCATATTTGTGAGCAGTCGATTCCCAGTACTCTACTTGAATACAGTGGAATCGGTGGATTAGTATTGCATTTTTCAAGAAGCACACTTTGCGGATATAATTGTCGGGTAGACTGAAGCCGTACTTGTTCTTAAACAAACGAAGCCGCTAGAGCGTTGATATTTTGCAAACGGGCACAATCAGCGTTGGCTGGATCCCCTGCTTCCTTTTCTACACAATCGGCCGTAAGCACCATTGGTAAGAATGCTTCTTCTAACTCAATTTCGAACACTAATTTTAATATTTAAGCCGGTCCCTATGGGCTAACTTGCGACTAACATGACGGCTAAGCTGTGGGCTAACTTGAAGGCTCCCATAAGGCTTATTCAGCTTCTACACGCTAGCCAGGGATTCCAGTTTACGTGGCGCTTCCTGTTGCTGTTAGCTGCCCTGTTGACAGTGGCGACTGTTAGGATTCTAAATATTATGCAGCTAATTCCGGCGCAAAATCTTCATAGACAAATGCAACGCACCAGGATCTCCCCTGCCGCTCGCTGGATATTTACAATGAACTAAATTGTAAGTAAATGCCCTTCTCGGCATTTTCTTGGTCGACAAAGGCAAATGCCGCAACTTTTCAGTTCTTACTAATGCCTTAAAAATTCAAACTGAAGCGTGTTTATTCACTCTTTCGGTTCAATAATTTATTAACGCTAAAGAGGGAGGATTTAATTATTTGTAAATTGCTGATATATGCATGTATTTGTCATCTCAAATAAACCGAGCCCCTTTCTGACTTGAATACTGGGAAGTTCATTCCTATTTGTGATTTATTAATTCATTTGATAGGTAATGGTCATACCAACTTTAATTGGTGTCACTTGACCTAAGGGCATATGTATATAATTCATGTGTTACTGCGACTTTTGGGTTTAATAAAATGTTGTTACTTGTTTGTGTTCTTTCTGAAACCCCTCTAGCTCTACGAGTTATCTAGGTATGCAGCGAAGCACCCAAGGTAGGTGGCGTATTATTAATGACCTGGTTTTGTTTATTTATGTTGTGAGTAACAAGGCCGCCAAAGTTTAAAAAATCCTACTGTTCAATTTTAAAGCCCGAAGCATTTTTTGCCTAGTCCTTAAACCACGCTATATTCTGCCGAGAGTTAAAAGATCTAGTCGAGGCCTAGTCAACCGCTCGTTTAAGGGCGGTACAATAGTCTCTATGCCAATGCATCGAGCACTTTTCGTTTAAGAACTATATGAATTTTTCCTTTCTATGAGTTGTACTTATCTTAGATTTCCAGGACAGCTTTAGTCAGTTTGTAATGAACCTGTTTTAGCCCCCACGCTTTATAAAATATTTTGTTTTTACCTCAGTTCGTGGTTAAGCAAAGCCCATGTTGAAATTAACCAGTGGTTGACTTGTACAAAGTTGAAAACCTACTCAAATGCGAAACTAATTTGATCACAGAGCACTCAACCATAATAGCTATATTTTCTATAAAGCACAACTCTAGCTAATAATACACCTAAATACTAAGCCACGAATATACGCGAAATGATTCGTTCATACACAGTTCGCTGTTTCTACAACGCGTTTATGCTATTAGTATACTGCGTAAATGTCACGCAGATGACGCCTTAGTGGTGAAAATCTACTGCGCAACTGCTCAGGTGCAGTTCGCACCGAACCGAAGAAAGCGTGCAATGAATTACTCGGCTTCTTCGATAGATGCCCTCGAGTGATCAAATATGATATTAATATACCCACCTGAAGTGATGACTAGGGAATGTCGACGTCGACCCTCTCTGTGCGGCCGATAGTTCAAGTTTTAACTGCTCTCGGAATTACTCAGGAAATGCAGGAGGCTTTTAATAGGCGATGGAGCGCAGCTTGCATCTTGCTGGAACGAAACACCTCACCTGCCGGAAACTAGGCTTCCTGCTACCCTCGCGAAGTACAGCGCTAACTGCGTGCACTATGAAAAAATAACAAATAATATAAATACATGGACAAATCGGATGTGTATTGAAATGATTCTCTGAGTACCATCAGGCGAGTCAGTTCAAATTTACGTTGCAGGTTTAATTATTTTCGTTTTAGTTTTGGTTATTACCCAAATTAACACAATTTACTAGGCTTACTCTTCTACAATGCTAATTGTATGGAGTTCGACAATAAATAATCTGTGTTTCTGTGTGACTAATTACTGGTATTTTTTCCAGGTTAGTATTCGGGCCCACTCGCTTCGATGCTAGATTAAGTTGTTCGGTATTTACACCACTCCTCATTGTGGCTATATTGCCAGCGAAACGTAAAGGAATAAGGTAGGAGTTCTTAGTATATACTTTTTATATTTCAGGATAAATGCTTGAAAATATCTTGGAGGGCTAATGTAGAGTCATGTTCAAATAAATCTGGAACAATTTTTTGTCAAATCTAGGTTGCGTTAAAAATTTAACAATATCTCCTTGGATTTTCTTGAAAAATATAATTACTTTTAAACTTTGGCAGGTAAACAAAGATTGTCACTTTTTCTCATTGCCTGAAATCCATAGAGATATTATTCAATTTTTAACCCAACCGACATTTAAAATAATATTGAGATATGGACTATCTTCGTGTTTCTTTCTTCCTTTATGTCACACTTGGAGTCACTTCATTTCATTTTTCACCGATTCTTGCTATTGTAATGGTCCGAATCGTTTTTTGCCGTTACGCTGTAGCTCGTTTTAAAGCCTTTGTAAGTATTTTTTAGCGCACTTCCTTCTGATATAGCTGAATTGTTTCCTGGGACGCAAATTTCTTTCAGCGCCCGTGAATGGAGCGTGCTGCTTATGTTTATGTGGTTTCTTTTTGAAAAAAATGCAAATGTTAATTTGGTACTTCGTTCTTTTCGCAACGCTTCTTGTATTCCTGCCTCTTCAGTAAACAGTTAATCGCCGAAAGGATTTACAGTAGGATTAACTCCCTTAATTCAGGCTATCTAGCATGGTGGTAAATACCGTATGGATTATTTACGATGGTTGAATTGTATATTCTAGTTTTTTTCTGGCGGAATGCACATTTCCGGCTGGCTTTGTTCTACGGCCGTTGCCCACCTGCAGGTATGAATTGCGTTCTTTCTCTCACGTGGCTAGATAAGGGATTTACGAGTTTGTAGATCTACTTTCCAGTGCTTCCGCCTTTATGCTTCCTTTAGTAATGAAACTGTTAGTTGGGGTAGCTTAAATGATTCATCCCTATTTTATGGATCTAGATAACTGCGTAGAGAGTCATTTAAGGCCATACGCTGTTCGACCGAAGCTCTGAGGTAGCACAGAATTATGTAGTTTGTTTTACCACCTTCTACGCAAGTCGTCACTGCAGGAGAACCCAATAAGACTCGTTAACCATGCGTGTTGCCTCTAAACCATAATGCGAATAAGACCCATTAAAACATTTATTTAAAATAACAGGATTTTAACAATAGCTCGTCAAAACAGTTTTAATATATTCAAGGGTTAAACTTGTAATTCATTGTTTATAGTAGCGACCTTTGCTGTCTGCTATTAGTTTAATATATTAATTAATGTTTAAGTTTATTCGATGTGTAAAATTATTTGTTGAGGTAATATAGAGAACTAATCTGATCTTCACGTTCATGGCGTTAAGCGGAAATATTTGTTCTGTTTACATTGAATATTCTAATGCGCTACTTTGTAATAGACAACGCGTCCGCGAAATACGTTTAAGGACTTTTTGGAGTGCCTAAGGAAGCTCCATTAATTAGGGTTATCTTTGCTTTTTGAATTCAAGCAAAAAGTAATGCAAATATAATGTGTATATTATCATTAATTAAAAACGTCAACAATGATTTTTAATCTTTATCTAAGACACTTATATGATTTATCTGTACCTTTTTGTTTTTTAATAGCCTGGTGTGAGATAGTGGCCTTCAATTTTAAGTGAAGTTTGTTTGGAGTGCTAGTTAAATTGAGTTTATCACTGTCACTGATGGAAACTGACGCCCATTTTGTATTTTTTGCTTGGTAGCTAACTATAGGAACAACTTTTCGTAATCTTTGCTTACGATTATATAATCACCGCGGGTTATAGCTAGCTTGGGCAGTGAGTCTTCCAGAGTTGTGTTGGACGGGAAGCTATATTTTTGCTTCATGCTATGTAATGATGTAGTTGACCATCTATTTCTCTCATCTATATGTCGCTGGCCCTTCCTACTTACCCCTTCCTACTTACCCCTTCCTACTTACCCCTTCCTACTTACCCCTTCCTAGGTGCTTTATAAGGTGTTAACGCCCCAGTTGTTCACTATAGATTCCTTAAATACTTTCAAATATTGCAACGTTACGAGAATATAGTTGACGGCCCGCCAGCTGGATTTAAAGGAGACCGCATGCAGTTCTTTAAATGATCTAATTACCGATTAACGTGACCGCCAACAAATTTTTCAATTACAACAAATATACTCAGATATAACAAGAACTTATAAACTCAGATTAATCGCAGTAGGCAATAATACAGTATCTGAAACACATGTGCATTGGATTTATTAAACAACGCTGCATATAGTATCAGTACAGAAATATTATAAGTTCTAATTAGGGGTCACTTATTCGAACGGTGCACCCCACAATAACGCTATCATAGCAGTGATTAGCACGATACAAACACACAATCTAATATTTAACCCGGAAAGTGCGTCATTGCATACTAAATAAAACTACAGTTTCTCTTGCCGTGTTTGCAGTGCAAATATCACTAAGACAAATGATTAAGCTGCACTACTTTTCTGAGAGCCTCGCGGTTTTGCAGGAAGTGAAACGAATGACCCCTTAATTGGCTTAAAGCTGCCGTTGCAGGAGATGCAAGTATAGCCCTCAGTCGATAAGGTCCACATTTGAACTAGGCTCCCATGGTCTAATTGCACTCACCATGTAATTACAGGAGATTAGCTAAAACGGCAAGAAATTCTGTGATGATAAACCGTCTCAAAAATGCGGACTTAAATGTTCATATAGTGTCCTAGGCCCAAAAACCGCATACCCGCGAAGCTTCCACAAATAATACCCCAAAATACCTGAAGCAAAAAGCTAAAACTTGGAGCACAATCACGACTTTTTGCCGAAGATGAGACTACTTTTTCCCAGAGAACCAAACGAGACCAAAGGAGTTGCATAAACAGCTGCTCACGGCTGCCGGTAAAACCAATCACTACCCAATTGCTAATTCTCCGTTTACACAAAGGCCATGTTTCAATAAAAAAACTTGTACACGGTCATGAATTATACACAAAATAAATTATCATGTTAATTGCGTTTTTGACACCTAACACGCTTTCAAGATAACGGAACTCTTTTGCCTGTTCAATATTTATACCCATTGCAGTGGTTTTTACTTTCCAATTAGCTTTCATTTTAAGATATTTGTCTTTTTGACATTTATTTTTAATCCTATCTGCTTTGCTTTGTCTGGTTTATCTGTTATTTGCATGCGTTGTTTGTAGGTAGCTATTCTAAATCTTCTAGTTTGTTAAAAACTTCTCAATTTATTTTAGTGTTTCATATTCCTTATGACCCAGTCTATGACTAGCACAGATAATATCGGAGATAGTATACAGTTCTACCTTGTGCCACATTCAATATTTATATTTAAATATTTTCGTAAAATAACTTTCATAAAGCATTTTAGTTACTATTATATTAATATTTTTCAGGTAGTCGATAGTTTTGTAGTTTTTCTCACATTTGATTTCTTTGTCAATAAACTATCTTTTCTCTCTGAAACCTATTTGATTTTTTTAATTTTCCAACAGTTTTGTAGACATTTGATTTACGATTGCTACCTTTCTTATTATTTGAAAAATCTTTAGTTTATAAGTTTAGCATGAAGCTATTTCCTGTTTCCATTTTAGAACATTAAGTTTTGAATGTGCTTCTAATACCTTAATCCGTATTTTGGAGTCTCTTTGTTACATGATTTCGAAGCTCATTTGTTCTCTAAAGTCCCCTAAAATCAGGTTACTTTGTAAAACTATTTTGTAATTTCCTGCAACCTATTTAGTAAATCCAAGATGTAGTGGTAATTTAAAAAAACTTACCTTTTAGCTGCATGATATCTCAGATGTGGAATATAGGCTTCAAATAGTTTCTATTCTGGCATGCGAGCAACCCTTACTTGTACTGTTACATTATTTTTGGTTTTTAAGAAACGGGAACATGTCGCCGACTAGCTCTGGAGAATGGGTCGGGGTCAACTTACCTTAACAGACGACAACTAAAATGAAGTGCGCCAATTGGTTCTATCTGGTTTCAAAGAAATCAACAATATCAAATAAAGCCCAGATAGTAAGAAGTATCATATAATAATAGCAAAATACTATTAATTACCGAAATAGTAAATACCACAGGCGATGAAAAAACATTCTCAAAACTAAGCTAATTTTAAGAAACCCTCGCTTTTGGTACTTCGCTTACTCAAATTAAATCGGTAGCAATCGCTGTAAAACGCTGCTGAATAAGGGGTCCGAAAATTATCACATGTAGCAGAAATGCTGTCCATATATTTATGTGCATGCATGTGGAAGTTTTACGCATTTCCATATTCGAAGGAGTTCTCTGCGCGAGAGGGTTAATTATCCAGGTACCAGTATACTCCCCACACGCAAATTCATATTTTATTCAATTCCTACGGTTAAAGTTGTAGTTTAGCTCTTCATTTGGGAAGCATAAAATAAGGTTTTATCTATTTGTCACTTACTACTGCATTGTTGGTAGCACTGTCAAGCTATGTCAAATCGAGATTTGCAGGTTAAATTTTGCGTCAGTCAGAAATTGAATTTACCATTGTTCTTCAGTAGGATTTGCTTGATTCTTTACCCTTTCATTTAATCATGTTTACATGACGTTATATGTCAATGTGCTTAGATAATGTACTACATATTGGTTTTCAGCCTGAACAACGATCTCGCACGCTTCGGACTAAGTTTGATATATTAAGATAGTGACTGGCGTTGGAAGAATGGTTTTCGCTGCCAAATAATTAAAACAAGAGCCACCAGTTGCAAGAAAATTGGAATTTAGTTTCATTGCTCCGTCAGATATAAACCAAAACAAACTCTGTTAATTCGCGCGAGGTTTTACAACCTGTAAGCTCATAATAGTACACTGTGGTTATATGCATGTAAATGTTAATCGCCCTCGTTAAACTGGGCAGCCGGGATTTCCAATCAAAAATTTATAAACGCCCTGTTTACTGCACAACAGGAGCTCCAGACCCGGATGTTTACTGCGCGTAAAATTTAACAATCGTGTCACGGCTCTACGAATTTGCACCACCTACGGATTTGCATAAAGGTAAAGGAGCGTTTTCATGAATACAGATTAATATTATATTAGACGGAAGTAAATTAACCGAAGTTGGCCATAAAGTGCGCTTCTTGGGTTTTTGCAGCAAATGCGCCCACGACGGGCTGCACCCACTTTCTTGCCACGCTAATGACATTTAAAGCGGCGGTAATTAATCAGTCGCGTTGTGCGGCTCTCAGAAGTTGTCGTTATAAAGGATTTTATTTCTGGTTCCCGACCCCAGCTTTGAGGACGTTCTGAGCTAAAGGCTCTTGACAATGTGTTTTTCCGCGACGATAATGCTCCACTGTATTAGTACAAAAGGAAGATATTTATCTTTGAGGACTTAAATCTCCTCTTGTATAAGAGTGGAAAGAAGCGCTGCGAGGTCGGAAATGAGGGGAATCGTAAATGTCCAATGACATTAAGGAGGTGTGTAACAATCACAGTCTTAAAATTTTATTTGGTTTCTTGGTAAAATGTTATTAATGATAATTATTACAGTTATAGTTCTAAAACCTTATAGCGTTTCAAATAATAACTTTCGTTATTTCTTAAAAAAATTAAGAAATAATATGAATAAAAAATCTTACACTGTTTGGGATGCCAGTATCCTTTATCTAATAGACGTGTCTGTCTGGGACGCTGTTTTGTCCGGGACGCTGGTCCGTCCGGGACGCTGTTTCAGCAGCCAAACCGTAAGAGATAGAGAAAAAAGTTATTAAAGTTATATGTTTGGAATGGTCATGTCAGGTCAGGAACCGAATTTCAGTCACGTGACACTTCCGGTTTTCGAGAAATCACAAAAAGACCGTTTTTCAAATAGAACGCGTATTAAATAAAAACTGGTTCGGCCGCCAAACGTAGCTGCGACCCTCTGCGCCTTAAATCCTCGATCGGTTAGGCAACCACTTTGACACCTTCCAGGTCTGGGTGGTTGCCTAACCGATCGAGGTTTGAAGGCGCGTTAAATGAGACATTTGTCTCACTGGACTGCTAGTGTTTATATTAATATACATAACAACCCTAAAGCAGAGCATGTATAAATATCTATCCAATGCGTTGAGCACATAGGTTTCTATAAAATTTGGAGCACCACAAACATTTAGCGATGCAAGATGGCAGTTGACATCATGGAATACAGTTGCGCGAATAATACAATTAATTTATGAAGATGGAAGCCTTAAAGCTCTCATCTTCACAGTTTAGATGCATATATTCTGTAATTAACGATCAGTGTTTGATGTCAAAACAAAATGAATAAGCACATCTTTGAAGTGTCTTGACGCACCGCATTGTTGAGATATTGTGAGGCATTTCTTCTGTAATTTTTATTGAATATCTTGGTTAGACTTGTAATGTGCTCTGGACCTGCTTATCGTTTGGATTGGCAATCTCACCAGTGAATTCTGGACGGGCCCAGGTTAAGCGCACTTGGGTTCAGTTAAAGTTATTGTGTATTTCTGCTGTTTTGAAGTTTGTATGTTGGCAGATTTAGTGGCATACGTATTTAAACTATATTCGGTTATTCAAGACAAATGCTTACCGTCCAAGTTGCCTTTAACATTGTAACGAAATTAGGAGCGGAGTCTGTTCTTAGCAGGTAATAACTTAGGCTTTGTTTTCATTTGTTGTGTTTATTTGGTGCCCATTTCTCGCATTCCGTATATTAAATTGTAAGTTCTAGATTAAACCATAATACGCTATTTACGTGATTGTTGTTGTACCACCAGCATGACGTCACTAGTCAAGGTATACGTATTTGTGCCCGTTATGTGCCCTTTAAAATTGATTTTGTGTTAAAAATAAATGGTATATTATTATTTTTGTATGTATCCGTATGTATGCTTATTTTTGCCAGTGTTTTCCAAATTACATATACTGAAATGGTTTTAAGCCCACAATTTGGCTCTGTTTGCAGTGCGAAATATTTAACCAAGTCAATAAAGCACAGAGTTAAGATATTTTATATAATTGCAATTTTAAACAATAACAAAAGTATTAAATGCATTGGTAATGAGATGCAATAAGCAGTAATTAGTCGGATAAAGGCATGCAAAAGCAAAACATATCTCAGAGGGTTTAAATTTGAAGTTTCAGTAAAATAATACAATCGAAATGATAGGTTTGGGCATATTTAAAGTCAGACCAAACGAAAGTAATTGACACAAAAGATTTGTTATGTGTATACTAAATAAGCGCAGTTATTAATAAAAGCAAAGGCTTGTGAACACGTGAGCAATCTGAAAGGTGGATGAAAGCAAGATAAAGGAATTCCAAATTAGGCAACGGAAGAGAAGAAAGGAAAGTGACGAGTAAAAATGGTGAACTCAAATACCAGTGTAATAAAAAACAAAGTGCAAAAAAGCAGAGCAGTGATTTTAAAAAACGTTTGTGTGTGTAACCTCGAAGAAACAATAAATACCAGTTATAAGCAAAAGACAATATTTAGATTTAAGAAAATGTTAATTTAAGATTTATGTATTCAAACTTTACTCCGTTTATAGTTATTTGTTATCAAAACTAATTTCTAATTAATAGCAGAAGATCACGGTAACATAGCAACGTTGATGTTTTTTATTGTTAATAAAAGGGAAACAATTGCAATTAAATTATTGGAAGCTTGGGAAAATTTGTGCTTCATTTTAATGAATGTTTTTACATGAATAAAAGTACTTTACCAGTATAAAAAGTACCTAGTTTTTTTGTCAAAGTGTCTAGTCACCTGTGGGCGTGTTTGTAGCCAGAGCTACAACGATAAATTTACATTTTCCTAAAACCGTCTTCGAGTGGGAACGGCAGCCGATCACCTGAGTTTTCCGAAGTTCGTCTACGACCAATTTAAGCATGGGAAAGCAGAGGTCAGCAATCCAAGACATCAACGGGATCTGCAAGAGCACGCCAATCAACATTTGCGGCCAGGAAAGCGTCTACAGGCTGAGAAATTCTAGCAGCATCGTCTACGACAATCTCCGAGCCAAGTTGCGGCAATCTTTACAAGGTAGGAACTAACTGCAATTCAAATGTCAGAAGTCGGGAAAACTATTTAAATAGAAAAATAAACCTTGCTGAAGAAGCCCAGCGCATATCCAAGAGTCCAAATACTCCGTGGGCTTCACAAGATCCATGGCGTCAGTAAATTTTGCGGGTTTTACAAGGATTCCAAGGACAGCATAAACAAATGAGAGTTAGCGTGGGTCTTACGTCATCCTATAACAAATAAGTCGAGATTTTGTTACCAAGCGGAATATTCTAATTATTTACCTGACGCTTCTTCGCCTATTTTCACTATTAGAGCGTTCAGATAATCGCTATATTGCGCATTATGTGTTTTATCTGTCAGATTGATGTTACAAACATTATCTACTAGAAGTGAGCATATGAGCTATTTTGGGACAAATAGTCTAAAATTAAGGATACATTTTGAATATAGTCAAATTCTGAACTCACCTGAGAAGAGAGTTTTTGTTTTCTGCCGTGAGGTAGTATAGAATATTGCAATTCAATAAAATATAAAGAGGGGCATGCAACCATTTTATTGGTACATTAATTAATACATTTTACTTTTAAGTAGCCTTAAATTCACTGGCAGGCAAAGTAAGCAGAATAAAACAAATTTACCTGAGGATTGTGTGGTGATATGCCCTAATTATATCATCGCAATACATATCTACCGCCAAATATAGTTAGACACAAACCATTAGAATTTTGGACTAGAAGAAAAAGCAGTGTTGAACATCCTGGGGTTCACCATTCAGCTTCATTTTTTTATCCAGTGGTTAAAATAGGTATCCTTCTAAAGTTTCCAGTTCTGAGCAGTTGCTATCTATATTTTGAAGTCGTCAGTCCAATATGTAGATGAGCTTCTTCAGTTTATCTTATTGGATCTTGGTCCCTACTCTAGAATTATTTTCGTCTAACTACCATTGCCACATGTCTCGCTTATCTCCATTTACTAGACTCATTCTTCGTACATTACCCCATATGATAAACTTAGGTTTACCATTGATCCCCATTTTGTATGGAGTTTTTTGTCGTTTTGCTATTAATACTCTGAGGAGAGTTTGAGCACCATAAATAAGGACGGGTAAGACGCATTTGTAAGCTGGTGGGTACGTCAGTTTTGTGTAAGTCGCGAAGCTTGCCAAACACTGACCATGTTGATTTGCGCATGTTGTAAGACTGTTAAAAGACTTTGATGACAAGGTGTCGCCGTGTCCAACACCTCTATAACGTTTTATCTTGAATCTCATAGTTGTTTTAAATAATCTTGAGGTATCTGTGGTCGATTCTCCTTTTTCCGAAAGTGTTATAAGGGCAGCTAGTTTGACTGTATCGATTAGAGATAATGAGTTTCACAGTCTGTTCTTTTGGCCGATATAAGTTTAATATTTCCTCTAATTTAGTTGTTAACGTTCGAGAAGAAGTAGCTTCTGCGAGTTTTCTAACATACAAAGGAGCCTAAAACTATACATTTGGTATAGATGATATTCCGGAAGGAGCTTACCCGTACAACTGTAGCTACCACGCGGTATTTTGGCAATTTTCCACACCAAATAAGTGTAAAGTTGTTTCTTTGAAACGTTCGTACACTTCTTCATATAACGTTTCTATTTTTTTTGTATTCTGAAGTCGACGTAGAAACTTGTAGGTATATATTATTCTAGACGTATGGACCACGTAGTGGTAAATATATTTTTCTGGTGGATATTGCTCTCAACGAAAGAATATCCTATTTTTTATGTATAAAGGACCCTATTCCTCCTAGTGCTGATGTTTACGTAGCATTTGGTTGACAAAAAATCTTATTGAACTTTGATATTTTTCACACTGTTCCATCGTTGAGGAAACTCTATGAAAAACATATCTTATCGGAACTGCAAAAAGCAACAGAAAAAGTTTAACAAATTATGAAAAGTGAGATCAAATGAATGACAGAGAATTTCACTTTGAAAGTCGAAGAATACTATTTTCTGTGAAATGACGAGTTAGTATGTAAGCCAGTGACTTTATTAAGCATCGCTACGATTATAAAAGAAATAACCGAAATAAAGATGGTTTTACAGATGATTGTAATAGTACTTATGGTCCTGTCGTGGTATAAACCCCACCGTAACATTTGAATAATTAATTTGCCATGTTTATCTGATTTGCCAACTCAGTGAATAAGAAACTATCTTAATACCACAGCCGTGGTTGCAAACGATCACTATTTGCCAAAAAAAAAAACAGGGACCTGGTCCCCACTATAAAATTATTAAGAAAAGCAAAAAAAATATCATTAGTTCCTAGATCAATCTACGTGCGATATGGCTTGGGGTTACTCGCAAGTACATTACAAACATGCCAATCATACATAGAAAATAGCGCGACAATAATTGTTCTTAAAAGCGCAATTGTCTAAAAACAGTTCTGTGTGAAGCCGACCCTGTTCATATTCGCAGTAAAACCGACCGCCATTTACACATCGATGCATATTCTTTTTAACACGATTCAAACTCTTTATCCCTGAAGCCACACTCGCTTCCTGTATGTTTTAAATGACCTCTGAAACCTAAAAGTATGTGGACTACTGCGTCACGTTTTGGCTCGTTCTTGAATTGCGTCACCCAACCTTGAAAGGTGCGACGCGTGGAAAATTACCACACGGAGGCGCTGGGAAGTCTCGCACTCTTATCTCCGGTTTGGGTGCCGCGCGGCTTGCTGCATCATGTAGTCACAATTGACGTCATGAAATCCTCGCAACATCTTAGGTATACCTTAGGGCGCACGATAAAAATGTTATTTGCTTTAACAAACGATGTCCTGTGGCTCCCACAGACATTTTTTAAACAGCAGATTATTATTTACTGCTATACTTGCCGCCGTCCAACTAAGGCGATCCTGCAACTGTTGCTCTAGATTTTACACCGTATGCTGCACACTTGAAATGGATCGATGTAGGCACAGAATCGAATCCGCGCACTTTTGATTATGAAATAATACAATTGGAAAATCTAGTTAACAATAAAACACAAAATATACGGTACCCCCCACCCAAGAAAAGCGCCCTTCCGTGCTTTCCAAGAATACTTCGATACTCAGCATCACTCCGTTTCGCTAATACAATGAAATGCTATGAACCAGTTATTTATAAAAAAACAAAAAAAAATTTTTTTTGCCGACGACCATAGCTCAAAAGTTGATGTTGCCTTCATTTTCGGAGGACCTATCGTATTAAAACGATCCAAGACTTCAGGAAGGTTCCTGGCGACCGGAATCGTGTACACATACGAACATACATCCCCCGCACAGCACGTTTAGGCTGGGATCTTTACCAAAAGATCCGCACCGCCGAGACGGAGATTTGATATAGTGGGTTCATTAGTCGGTTGGCTCGAATTTTAGAGATATTTGACTCAGAGTGGTTTTCGATATGAGGGAATTTCAATACTTCGTACACTTCGTGTCGAAGTAATACTAGTTGGTTATATTTTTAAATAGGGAAATGAACCATATAGGCGAGGGATACCAGAAACTTGTTTTATAGGTAGCATACAGTGTTTTTCTTCTCTTTCCATCTGTTTTTCCCAAAGCCGTATAGCGACATCATGGGCGTAGAAATGTCATGTTTTCCATGCTGTCCCGTTCTGTAACAATTGTATCGTATACATTCGCGAAGCCCTTGTCCAAAAATGTCTCTGCCTGATCACACCATTTCATGAGAGATGTTACGTTAGACATATTGTTCTCTATTTTACCTTCTATGGCCATTTTTGTAAGTATCATCTCCTGTAGCTATTTCTTGTAGATAGCTGAAGGATTGCTGAATGATTTTCCGCAGAAGTATTTTTTCTATATTTAGTTCTTTAATTATTGACTTATTAGTTCGGAAACCTGTCTAAAGTACCACACCTCAAACGCTGCTTTTTTGCGACTGTTGCATTTATTGGGAAAGATAATCGCTCGAAGTACAGGGTGTCTCAGAAAGAAATGCACTCTTCCAAACGCACCCTTTCATTTGCCATTATGCGTTGACAAAGTTCCACCGACATTGATTTCTTCCCGAATATAGTTCTTAAGATGTAAATTTTTACGTGGAGAATTATACAGTATACACCCTGCTCTCAGGCCATGTTTCTCTATGGAATTAAGTACCCGAACTTTACTTTATACACCCTGCTCTTGAGATAACCCCATAAAAGAAATCAGTCTACTGGAGCGCGCGCAAGCTGTGCCGGTGGCGCGAGTTACGAATTCGAAAAGTTTACGGTTGTTGGGACGTAACCGTCAACCGGGGGGGGTGGGGGGGGGGATAGCTAATGTTTCTTCTTTGAGAAAGTAATCTTTCTGGAAAAAGCTCTCTTACGGTTTCTAAAGTAATAGCACAGTCTATATACAAAACAGTCGTTTCACGCGGCCAAAATTATGTCCCCGAATTCCAGGAGGCATATTCCAACATTTCGACTCCCAGTATATGCGCAGTAGCTACAGTAGGCGTGTTCTTGATATTGGCGGTTAACGGTTACGTCCCAACAACCGTAAACTTTTCGAATTCGTAACTCGCGCCACCGGCACAGCTTGCGCGCGCTTTATTAAATTGGTAACTCCTGCCTCCGTGAGCCACTCCTGGCATATGCGCAGTAATTTTTCGGGGACACCAACATCAAAATGCTGACAAAGGAGTGACCTGACTGTTTTGTATATAGACTGTGGTAATAGCTGCCGTATGACTAGTGGCTCCACCCTGTTGGAACTACGCTTCGTCAATGAATCTTACGAGTTCATGAAGTTGGGGGGCAAGAAACTAATGGAAAACGCAAGGGTACGTTTGGAAGGGCGAATACGCCGTCAGGGGCAACATCTAACCGATGTAATTATTCGCACTTAATTTGCAAAGCTTCTTTTTTCAATTGTTATAATTACCTATGTAAATAAGTTAAAAATAAAGAAGTTGTGGAGTTTTTAAAAGTGCATTTCTGAGACACCTTGTATTTGTAATTTTGTTTTTCTGGTTATGTTTTGTTCTTTCTATATTCGGGTTAATTTACTCATGGCTGCATTTGCGATTTTTCTTCGAATATCTTTTGTGGCTGTCGTCTCTTCGTTTTCTTTTTTGAGGATCATCGATTCTATTTTACATTGGTTCTATTCATTATTTCTGGTTTGTGTTTCATTCAAGTATAGTTTTTGGCAGTACTTTCTGCAAGTCCTTGTTACTTCTTCTACATCTGTTGTGAGATTTCCTCGGTCATCTTGAATAATTTGTGTTTTCGGTTTGAAATCCCTAGTCATATGTTTGGTTTTTTATATAGTTCGTGAGAATTGGTTTGGTGTGCGTGATGTTGCATTTCTATACGTATGTTTTGTATATGATCGTTCTTATCTCCTTTGTATATACGTTTAATTTCCTTATTAATATGTTGTGGTATCTCCTCTTTATTGTGAATATTCAGAATATGGATTTTAATCATTCGTATTTCTTCTATTTGTATACATATATGATTTCTTCGTCATCCAGTGGGGTAGGGGTTTGTTACTCACTGGATTTGTATTTTATGGTTTCTAGAATTTATATTTTTATTTTGTTCCATGCTTTTAAGCTTTCCAACATACTGCCCTTTTATTATTCGTCTAATCGTGTAACGGTACATTTATTTAGCCCTTACGTTGGGCACCGTAACTGTTATGTGGCTTTTTCCCGTACCTTTGTACTCTACTATACTATGAAATAATAATGCCTTTTGTCTGCTAGTTTACTCAGTCGTAGGAGTACAAGACTCGCTCTTATCTCAACGTGGCTAAGGTTGTCAATATTGCTCTTGTAGGCCGGCTTGTAAACACCTATAATGCTGTAATTATGCATGCAAATCCTATCAAGAATAAAAGCCAAATAGTTTACATGAACGCACATAATCTAGAAAAGGATATACATTCACATAAAAACATAAAAAGAATACACAGTGACAGTACTTAAAGGTTACACTGTTAACACTGCAGTAAGCTAAAGTAAATTTATACGAGCTTAGTGCTGATTTCTACTAGCTTTGATACACGTCCTAAATGCAAGAGTCAACTATTAACGGCTGACGCTAAGTCAAAAACAAACTGCGCAGCAATAGTTTAAACTCACGCACAATTTTATTGAAGCCGTCTCTGTCTTCGCGCTTAAATTCGAGCCGACGCTGTGTGAGCGACTGGTTCAATCGCTTCGCACTGACACACCCTAAGAGTATTGCCATCCGGCGTATTTCGCTGTTTACGCTTCAGGTTTGCACAATTTACCTGGATCGTACATTCAAATGCAGTGGTCAATCATAGATGCTAAACTTACCTTTATATTTCTGCGAGGCGGGAAATGGTTCAGCTCCGTGAGCCCTTTGAAGCCGGAATAGCAGATTCGTACTGTGTCGACTGGTCGGTACCTCAGGATTGCTTGCAAAGTGGTTATCTACTATCGAAAACTGTATTTCAACTCGAAATTTACTAGGCGTAGACTGCGGTTAACGCAGAGCCACGCAGAACTGTCAATCGCACTTTTTAACACTTGGCGTCATGTTCCTTGGTCTTTGGACGTGAAGCACCGCTTGATTGTTGTTAGGCGCACAGCTTGCTTTTTATTGATAACTGCAATGCCTGCAATCAGCTGGGATGCCCGCACAACTTCACGCACCAAACCTCGTAGGTTATAAATGCCTAATACGTTGTAGCTTAGTTATTACAATATAAGAGATCCAGTTTAGTTTTATACCTAGCCGAATAATGGCCAACTACCCGGATTATTGTTAGCTTTAAAATGTGACACAAACCAGACCATTACATTCGTTTATGTTTGCCATTTTTGTGTATTATTCGTTGTAACTTAATTTTGGCGCCGGCATGTAATAGTTTATGGTCGGATCCATATTCAACTTCAGGTTTTGCTTTTACGTTTGTAAAGTATGATATCCATCCATGTTGTGTTAGAACGTATTCTGTTTGGTTTTTATTTATTTTGTGTGGAAGACTCCAGGTTGACACTTTTCCGGAATGATATATAACGACTTTTCATAATCGCGCGATTATTCTTTAGTGCAAATTGTGTTAGGTGATCCTTCCCTTCCATACGAGATCTTAGATCGTATTTGCCAATGGTGTTTTGTAGTGTGTTCATCTTCCGTAGTTTCTTCTATTTCGGCGTTGATATCGGCTAGTAATATTATCATCGATTTGCTTCCACAAAAATGATGTCATGTTAATTCTCAGTATAATTTGTTGATTACATTGTACTTGATGTGTGTGTTAACGAAAGAGTTCGCTGAAATATATTGTTTACTTACACATATACTGTTACGGTTTACTTTCGCGTTAGTTGAAGTATTAATATTTTCGACCGCATGCCGATTGCATTTTTGTTAGCGGAACGCACTTCGTTTGCTCGAGCAGCCTTGCGTTACAGTCCAATTCCTTTTCTGTTCCGAGAAAGCAACTCAAGCGGTGGTGTTTAGGCCCAAGTCGTACCCGAACTTGTCTTTCCTGCACGTGGTAGAATATTCATCGTAGATGTGATTTAGGCATTTTTCGCTTCGACTATGTTAATTATTTTGTTGAGGACAACTGGTCCCCCACTTACAATGTCATTTTAAATCGATTTTATGGGTAAGGAAACCGCGTGAAGCAAGATATTGTAATTTGTGGCGCTTCCATTGACGAAGGTATGCAACATTTTGCTAATTCATTGAGTGCTTAGGTTTGCTCTAGATTTTTCGTTAATGCGTTATGTATTTATCATTTATTAGCGCTCCTCGCAAGACCGCCAATGTTGGGCTGTTTATAAAGAAATTCGGAATGCACTCTACCGATGGCGCACACGTTTTAATACGCTGAGCCTTATCTGTCAACACAAACAGGAACCACATTCCTATGATAGCGGCACATCGTCAGTCAGAGATGCTTCATCTAGCAGACATTTGATGGGGGAAGTTTAGGTCATTCTACAGTTCAAGCTGGAGGACGCGAGCTAGCGTTTTATTTATTTCAGCGTTTTAGCAATTTCCGTAATACAAGCGAGGAGGTACTCGTTTCCTTTTCAAATAGTAAGTTTATATAATAATTGATCTCACATGCAGTGGCAGAGTTTATGCCAAAGAGACATATGGGTAAGCATTATTATGACTATGTTTGAATGTGTGAAAGTAGTATAAACTGTTAGTCGTAATGTGGTTACAATCTACGCCATGTAAGAATTTTAATGTGTGTTACGTCTTGACTGTACATATTTACTATTTGAGTAGCTGATATTACTCGCTGTGTAATGTTTGAATAGTTGCATTAATCTATTTTATCTTTGCTATCATTTCAAATTGCATTGCTGTTCGCACCGGTGTCTTTCGTTTTGTACTCTTTGGAGTTATATTTCTACAGAGTATTGCATGCGAATTGAATATTTTTGATATGTTGGTATTGCTCATGTTACAATGTTAATTAATGTACATATTTATTAATTCAAATAAACCAAACATTTTGATTGTTTTCTATGCAATGTTTTATTGGTTGTTCTTTTGAAGCAACATTACAGGTGTTACTAATTCAGGTTCTCTACAGCCAAAATAGCAACAGCTAGGTTTAATTGCTACGCATTTGTGCGATTCTAGATATTAGGTTTGAAATACTGAACCGTAGTAATTTTATATCTCTGGGGCTTTGTCAAACCCGGCGCCTAAAATTAGACCTTATACATATTAGGATTTGGTTAATTGTAAGAAATTGTATCCACCGATTGAAACTGAGTTAACTACTGAAATTTACTTAGGAATAGATTGGTTACTGGGCAATAACCGTCGTGCTGTTGTGCAGGCTAGATGTGTATCCGCCCCGGGCAATCAAAAATTAATGTGCTAGGCCAAAGCTGAATATTTGGTAATAATATGCTACATATTTACATGATCACACAACATTAATGAATTACGATGCCGAGACCTCTGCCTGCGAGCGGCGTATGTCTTTTTTCTGATGTCGGTAAGCTCGGTGCACGGCGAACCTCTGCGGGTCGGCTGGATGTATCCGGAACAGATCAACAGCGTTGTAACGCCTCTCCTGAAGTCCGGTGATGCAGATGAAGAAGTTGATATGGCGAGCCAGGTGTCTTTGGTCTCGGGGTAAAAGGCTAAAATGGCGACACCGGTGGCGGAATACGCGGTCGCCTGAAGAAGTCCCTCAACGCGTTCTTGCGATGTCTGCGTCCTTGAGCATTGAGTACTATCCGGTGTGCCTCGGCTGTAGTAACACAAGGCCGCGAAATCACTTAACATAGTCAGACTATTAGCAACACTGACTGTGGTTGCATGATCTAGTCAGGTTATTAACAACACCGACTAAGATTGCTTAGTCTAGCCGGGCTATTAGCAACACCGGCTGCAACTGCAAAGTTTTGACCAGGTTATAAGAAACACTAGCTGAGACTGAATACTTTGTCTGGCAGATTGTTCTTTAATACCTTTCGAGTGACTGCTAAGCAGGTATTCGGCCAATAGCGCTCAAGCTAGAGCGGGGAAACTCTCGACTCTTGGCAAGCGATGAGGCGACCTCATTTGCTAAAAATTCTGATACTGTTGGTACCGTTATAATTTTATGCAAGGCGTCTATTGTTAGAAAATTTGCTTAAATCATATATAGTTTAAGTGGTTTTGCACTTATTATTGGTGTGATTATTCGGGCACTTCTACTTCTACCTTCTATATATTTTTCCATTCTTTTGTTGACTATCAATGTCCTGTTTCGTTGTGACTCGAGCAGTGAATGACGGTCAAGTCAAGTGTTTCAATGCGTTTTCGCTATTCTGCAAGTATTTAGTTGTTCTTTTTATACTTCCTTTCATTGTAACAAGCCGCGGGTATTCCAGCTGCCAATTCTTAAGCTTTTTCTAAATTATAGACGCCACTCTCATGGACCGTCTGCGGACTAATTGAGTACTATCCGGTGTGCCTCGGCTGTAGTAACACAAGGCCGCGAAATCACTTAACATAGTCAGACTATTAGCAACACTGACTGTGGTTGCATGATCTAGTCAGGTTATTAACAACACCGACTAAGATTGCTTAGTCTAGCCGGGCTATTAGCAACACCGGCTGCAACTGCAAAGTTTTGACCAGGTTATAAGAAACACTAGCTGAGACTGAATACTTTGTCTGGCAGATTGTTCTTTAATACCTTTCGAGTGACTGCTAAGCAGGTATTCGGCCAATAGCGCTCAAGCTAGAGCGGGGAAACTCTCGACTCTTTTGTTGACTATCAATGTCCTGTTTCGTTGTGACTCGAGCAGTGAATGACGGTCAAGTCAAGTGTTTCAATGCGTTTTCGCTATTCTGCAAGTATTTAGTTGTTCTTTTTATACTTCCTTTCATTGTAACAAGCCGCGGGTATTCCAGCTGCCAATTCTTAAGCTTTTTCTAAATTATAGACGATGATGAGGATAATCAGTAGCTAATTTCGCGTGCAACCCCTGATCTCGAATTGCTTCCCCGGTCATTCACTTTATACCAGCCAACCCGGACTCAGTTTGGCGCCGATATCTACTCGGTTTGCTTGGCGCAGTATCTCTTTTACTACGTATAATGTCCACGATGCGTTTTTGAGAGATTTTGAGAAATTAGGTGGTTTTCCGTTTCGAGCCTGATCCAATACCGTTGACTACGTGAGCTTCATCCGCCTTCGGAACGATTTGTTATCTTCAGGACCAGAATACTGCGTAGTTGAATGCTTATCCCGGCCACCTTTCGGTTTCTTCCTTAAGATAATTTGATTTTAAATGGCCCAAGCAGATTGGGGATGCTAGTTTTGGTTCGCCTCTGGAATTTACGTATTTTATTTTTTCGGTACTCGTCATATTTGGTGAGCGCTCTCCTATCCGCTAGCTGGGGAGGCGCCGATTGAGAATCTAGTAACTCCACACGGGAGGTTATTCTACTTTTTCGTTAATCAGGGAAGGGTAAAAAGGTAAAGATTTAGATTTATTTCAATTCCCCCAACTGGGGGCGGGCTGCTATAGGAACCTTGAGTCCCTCTTCAGCCAAGAACGGTAATTTCAGAATGGGTAAGAGAAAGGAGAAGTGGATAATTACTGCCCCGGCATTCGTCTCAGAGAAGGTACTGTGTTGACTCAGAAAAACGACCTAAAAACCTGAATCAGAGCAGACGGCCGCTGGAATAGAACCCGCGACCTCCTGAATGCTAAGCAGACGTGATAGTCACTACTCCACAAAGCTCGATAATCCGGAAATTGTAAGCAGTTTCATTTTATATCAAACATTTCGGCGAACACTGAATTTTTCTTGAAATGTTTTGAAAGATACTGGCAGTCGAATGAGAAAATTCTTGTATTTGTTGAACTGCTTCAAGCAAATCTATCAGTTTATCGGTTCGCTAAAAAATATTAGTGCTATTCTCAACTTTAAGGCATACGTAAAAGATAGAGTGACTAATACAAATCGTTAAAGAAGAATCGCATACTTTATTACGCCATTTTGCACGAGATAGGAAAGCGATTGTATCTAAAAATCTCATACAAAGCTTCAATTCCGCTCTGTAACAACCCCGTGTTTATTATCAAGGACTCGGGTTCATAAAATTTTGCGATTTTCTTCTAGTTTAGGGCCAAACTGGGGCGCTCATAACCGTAGCACTAATCGTAAAACCCAGTTTTGGGAATGCTGCTCTCGCAGTCCTCGCTGCCTTCTGGAATTAGGGCCACTGTTTAGCGCTTCCGCAAAAGAGACGCAACCGATGTGTGTCGTTAATTTACTTTCGCAAAAAGTTAATCCCGCCTGCGGTATTGCGATGGGGATAAAAAGCCGCCGAAATGGTGTCCACCCCAAGGCCGAGAGGCCGATCGCGATCGCTCTCGTCCCTGTCAAGTTTAGGAAATTCGCCGCGTCGGTAGACGACGTCGTATCTCATCTCCTTTATGGAGTTTTATTGGATTTGTTATGCTAAAGCTGGGAGAGTCAATCACTTATATTTTGAGCGCGGTGCATGTCAACCATCGCAAAGCCCTACACTTCGAAGCTGGTTTACTGCTTCCGCTTTGCATGTTTTTGATAAGGCACGCTCTGCATGTGGAAATTAAAAATTTAAATATTTAGATTCAATCTAAATTAATGAACAAGTTGTGGACGGAGCCCGAGTATATAAAGAATTTTAAAATGTCGCCATTTCAATAAAACAACCATCAACATTATTAACGCAAGCTACAATATCTGACCTTTCTTAGTCAGTAATGGTAAAAGTAAGTTAAATATAAATTGAACCCCTTCATCCTAATATAATCCAAATCAGAAAGAAGATTGTCGGGGAAAGATTTTCAAAAACTCTTAAGACAAACTTCAGCAGCTCGCATCAAAGACAGATAAGGGGAGTTATACGCTTAACCAAGTTAAGAGAATACATTGAAAATAGATGTTAAAGTAACTTTCTGAGTAAAATTTCGATACGTATGTGTTTACTGATGACAGGTTAGCTAGATTTCACGGTGATTTCAATTTTGTACCTTAGATAGAATAATTTTGATTATCAAGCCAAGATAAACTCTCCCATTTAAAACATACTGACAGCAACATTTTTATATTTCTCATTGTTAGCGTTGCAATTTTCCTTGATGAATAATTCCCTTGAAGCTCTGTCTTTACTTATCTGTTTATCGTTCCCATTTTACCAATTTTATGTCTGTGGTATCTTTAACGTATTTTTTGTTATCTTTTTAAAGCTGTCGTAATCGGTTTATTCTTGGCGATGTATCAAAGTGCGCCCGGTAAACCTTTAAAAACTTATAGTTGTCTGCTCATATTCTACATCCCGATCCAATTTAATAACAGTTTTGTGAAACGTGATCTGACATTGCTGAAAAACTAGTCTTGAAAAATATATATAGTTCCTCTACTATGTGTATCATTTATAATATCTATCCTTCTGTATTGATTCATATATCCTAGTGTCGGTGCATATATTTTTAAGTTATTTACTTAAATCGTAAACAATAAGTACCTTACAAAATCTACACGTATTCAACCGAGCTTTGTAGAGTAGTGGTTAGCACGTCTACTTAGCGGTCGAGGGTTTGATTCCCTGGCCATCTGCTCTGATTCAGGTTTTTAGGTGGCTCTTCTGAGTCAACATAGCACCCTCCTTGAGGCACATTTCGAAGCAGTACTTCTCCACCTTTCCTGGCCTCTCTTCCATTCTCCTCCCTTCTTTTGCTCTCACCCATCCTATAATTCCCTTTCGTGGCTGAAGAGGGACGCAAGGTCCTTATAGCAGCCCGCCCCCTCTTGGGAAAATTAAAATGACCCTCAACGTTCCTTTACACATATTCAACATTTTTATCCAATTTAATATGAGTTTAACATATCTGACATTATTCCCAAGGTCTAGAGTAAGCAGTCCTACTTTGTACTTTATTCAACAATATCGACCCTTCTTTATTGATTAATATATTTTTGAGTGTTGCTTCATATATCACTGTGAATAACTGTCAGGTCATTTTGGTATTTTAATTAGCCACCTAGGCTTTAGGGCAGCGTGCCCGTATGCTAAACCCTTTTAGTTACTTATTTGGCTCCATCGCCTAATTCTACAATAATGATTTTGCACATATTTGACCCCAAACGCAGTATTTCTCGTCAGTTGGAGCACCCCTTTGCTGCTACTTTGGCAGCCGGGTGTTATCGCTCGCAAGAATTCCGAAGCTTCTAGAAATCACTCCGTTGAGGCGCTTCGCCATTGGCTGTCTTTGATACCGGAGTTAATTTGTTTTATGGAGCGCATCGCCGTTGGCTGCCGAGAGTCACGTGGCAACGCCGTTTGGCTCGCGCCACTGCAGGGGCCATAACTCGGCTTGCTTGAGGAGTTCAAGTCAGGCCGTTGATCGAAGAAGTCGCAGAGTGTGCCGTTTCGCGGCGTTCCCGCTATTTGCGGGGACGCCAGCCTGTTTTTCCCGTCTCGTGCTGTTTCAGCGAATGTTGTCGAATATGCCATCCTTTAAGAGGTCGCGTGTGATTGTGCGAGTGGCACGTCTTTACGTCAAGGCGTAGGTGTGTGAAGGGCTTCTTGGGGCCAGTTCTGCGTTGGTGAGAAAGGGGGCTTTCCCTTTGCAACTCGCCGTTTCGAGGATCTTTCTAGGCAGGACGAAGTAGGCCTCTTTGCCGTTGTATTGTGCTCTCAGGAGAGCGTCCTAACGCCGCCATCTTGGCGGATTCCAGCCCGTTTACCCTTAATGCCGTGTTTTGGCGATTGAGCTGCCACAGACTGCCGCCTTCTACCAACTGACTGCACGCCACTCTCATGGACCGTCTGCGGACTAAGGTATTTGTAATTGCAACCATTTAAACATAGTAACTGTCACTTGTGCGAGCGTTGGTGCTTTGTGCTCAACTTTATGTGGGCGGATGCATGCCCCTTGCTTGCTTGTCGCGGCTTTTAATGCCGGTTTGAGGCAAGACGCTACTTTGGTAGCCTGCTAGTAAGTTCATGTGCGCGAGTTTCGCGTTTTATCGCCTAAATAGCTAAAGAACTCTGCGCTTATGATTTGGTGTTACGTTTGTGCTAATTTTTAATTCAGTAACGTTAGGTGCGCGAGCTTCGCTATATTGTACCGATTAATACCTAAATAGAATTAACGCCTCGCCGTGCTGGGCCTGGCGCGCTCTAAGCTGTTCGAGTTTTTCTTTGTTTATGTTTGCGAGGGCTTTGTGCTTTGCTTCCTAGGTGTTAACCGCAGGTCGGCGTCTGTTATCGCGCACTAACGCGCCCTTTTGCCGGAGCGCGTATTTCTAAACTGTACTCTAATATGTTCATTAGCATAGCGCGTCCATCAGCTGGTGCTTAACGTAAGCAGTAACATAGGCTTGGCGGCACGATTTGCTGCCCAGATGTAATTAGCGATCAATAGACGCATATTTAGTTAAGGGACGTATTATTCCTATTCGACCTGTGCATGCTTTGTTTCAGATAGCGCCTTTTACAGTGTAAAGATTGGTGTACGGCGAGACGTGAGAGATCAGAGCGTGCAGGTAGGTCCAGTGATTGCGCAGTATCGGCCAAAGAGTCCCAATATTACCATTCCAGTACGAAATTGTTATTTGAGCTTGCAGCTCATGAGAATTCTTATCGACGGAGTATCTTGAATACTTCGCTCCCGTTTAACCGCCCAGGCCCGGTTATTCGAGCTAATACAGGCTTGGTGGCGCCCTCATAATTTTGACGTACCCTATATATATGCCTCAACACGCTTGCCCAGAACGTATCGTGTGACTCACGCCCGACTCCCTGAGCGTTCCAGCCGTGGCCCTTTAGCCTGTTTCTAGCATATCTCAGGGCAAGTGTGCCAGTTTTCCAGGACTGATTCCGTGGTGCGATGCTCACCTTGGGTGGGTGTCGTAAAGTTGTTTTAATACCGTAACATAGCGTTTTCCGAAATGGAGACAATATCCTGAAGATATATTTAAATACAAAACAATAAGAGCTCAATAGAATCTACCAGAAATAGTAATAAAGGATGCGTTCGTTTAGGCTAGTCCGTCGGGACATGAAACTCGTTTCGTACACCTTACTATGTTTATAATTAATTTGCCTTATCTGTTTACTTTGCTAGCTTAGTGTACATAAAACTCTTTTAAATACCCAGTCGGGAATACGAATAATCCCTATTTGCAAAAAACAGGAAGCTCTCCAGCACCTGTAATGTTCTCGGGCTGAAACTAACTTCAAACATATGCGCAAAAAAGCTTACATAAAAACACTAAACTCTCAATCTACATTAAAACCACAAAGCAAACAAAAGAAAATAGGACTAAAACCTAAAATAATGGTTGACCATTTTTAAACGCAATGTACTATAAGAATGGTAACCCTACGGACGATATTGCTCGGGGCAGCTCACATTTACATTTATAAAATGGCAGGATAATTGTATCTGCGATATGCATTTCAACAATACTAAAACCCGGGGTTGGATATCGTGTATCAAAATTTTGATTTGAAATTCCCGTAGGCAATTAATTTTTGTACAAAGCACTTTTCTTTGCGTTCGTGAAAGCTTCACAACGTAGCGAATACTTATGGCGGAACTTCAAAATTTCTTATATTAGGTTACCTAAAAATCGGGACTGCAACGTATCTTTGAATTGGGCTTACCTTGGATAGCGTCAACAAGCCTTGAACAGTGCGATGCATGGACATTTACCACACACGACGTGGGGGAAATACCCTGACTGCTAGATCTGGTGCCGCGATGACGGCTGCCCTAACATATCCACAATGAAGGTCATGAATGTATCTAGCTATACGTTAAAAATGTAATGGGAGACTTCAGGCGATGAAAATCTGCAGTGGTTATGGTTTCAAAGACAGATAACTAATTATAAGGCTCTTATGTTTAGAATAAGGATTAAATTAAAAAGTAATTTGAAATTCTATTTTGCTTGGATGCAATCAGCATGCTTAATAAAAACAAATTTGGTTTAGTAACGAACGTTATTAAGAAAAATTAATTTCCAAATTCGACATCATATTTTGTAAACTCCGACTAGAAAGAAATATAAATCGTCGTAAATTAAATCTGCAGGCGGCCCCTGACGATGTCTGCACAACTGGAATGGGGTTTGATGGATGTCCTCTTTGAAGCGGAACTTCCTACATGTTCCACACAGTCCGATAACCTCGTAGTCTATAGACCTGATTTACGTCAGCGAACTTCAGGCGTGTAAATCAAATCCCATCTCGTTCACTATGGTATTCTCAAGGTTCTATCTTTCAAGGTGCCTCATAGATGTACCCCTGCCTAGTTACTACCTTTGGGTTATCATTGTGCGTCGGATGCTTTTATTATTTTATTATAAACGATACATTAACACCTTTACTAGCAAATCTGTATTTATTTGCTCCCAATTTGGGAAGCACGAGCGTTTTGATTCTCTCCTGGAAAAAAACAAGTTTATTTATATTTTAAAAATATATCAAAGCCAATCAACTTAATTATTTCATTTACAAACAGATATAAGAGATTGCGTCAAAATATTCTCATCAATCCAAAGATAAAATTCTAGTTCTCAAAAACAGCAGAGTTCTTCAATTTATGGCTTGCATTAATAAAAAAAAGGTATCATAGTAACACACAAGTAATGCGTTAATTCTTACTAGATTTATTAATCTACGCCGAGAAATGCTTTTTGATATCTTGTAAAATAAATCAGCTAGCTGGCATAATCACATATATTATTTTATTCTCATCTTGTACATACTTATTGATAGAGAAAATGCTTACAACTGTGCAATTAAACGTGCGCCATAGACATTTTAAATTTAAATATTACCTAAAAATAAGAATATGAAGTCACTTACTGAGAATTTCAATATCATTACAGTAAAATGCAACTGCATCTTCTGCGGTAGTATGAGGGTTCTGGTTTTTAATACTTGGTAAATGTAGCAACTGATCTTAATAAACAAGCAAAGTAATATCAAGAATTAATACCCAACAATAAAACGCAATAAAAGATCAGGAAAGCGAAAGGTAGCTATAAATCTTAAGATTGCCATGAAATACAAATAGATATTGGCAGCGGGGATATTCATGAAATAGTTTCGCTCCAGAAGTGACCAAGATGACCAAATCGAATGTCTCTGGTGCGGTCATAAATAACTACAACCAAGAGAATTGTAGCGGCAGAAACGCCCCGGAAAGAATTCATCCTTCCCAAAATTCTAACCGTTTAGTAATTTAAAAGTACTCATCCCCAAATATACTTGCTGGCATGATATTTTATCTGAAAAGTTTTTTATCTGACTGGGATTTTCTTCAAGGGTTGTTTATTTTCTCCGCCAGATTATAAGCGGAACGTCGCAAGTTCTAAAGATACTTGCTGTCCCGAGGCGCGTCCTGATGTTGCCAAAACAAAGCTAAACAGACACGAACGCAAGATGCAAGATAGCTCTCAAAGGCTGGCGCTTATCTTTGACGAGAGCTCGCCTAATGGCAGTAGCTAGCAGAACTTGTGCAATTGTTGAAGGTGGCGAGCGTTAGCGAACTGATAGTAAACAATTTAACCTGTACAATTTTATACAGGGTGGGCGCTAAAACTTTAGGCTCTTTTCTGTTTGTGACTGCAACCCAACACACACATATGATGGCAACTCAGATACTCAACAGTTATCTACAAGACATATAGATCGGCGATTTCTGACAGTTGTAAATATAAATACTAGTAATATGACTGAAATCATAAAATGTAAGTAATATTGACGAGCGGTTCTTATTTTCTATTAATAGTAAAAGGCACTGAAAATTACTAAGTGGTGCCAAGAAGTCTTTATACAACCGATAAGTTTGCGATAACTCTCAAACTCATTAAAGTACCATGCATAGCCGATTCGCTACGACGTGAAACATATTTTAAAAGGAACCAACACCTCAATACTTGGTACTAGCCATACAGAAAATATTAATAAGCACCAACAAGATTTATATTAGTTAACGATAATATAAGAAATACAGGGTGTTACATAATGTCAAGATCGGCACTCGTCTAGCTTCCAGGAGCGACTTTCTGTGATGGGTTGAAAGATACAAATGCAGCGCACTCAACTGTGGCCACACAATACAGAGGATTTATTTTAACTAATCTCAAATTGCGGAATAGTATTGAACAAGTACAATAAGGTATGCTAATTACAAGAAACTAGCAAACAAGCGCAATATGGGACATTAATATACCAGTTCTGGGTGATGCCGCAAGCAAACAAATCGTAGCATGCCAAGTTACAATGTCGACGCAAGAAACCAAATAAAGTATGCTAATTCCAACGTTAGGTGATGTTACATGCAAACAACTTGTAGCATACCACTACATACGTTCAAAATCTTCCAGTAAATGTACCAGTGATTTCTGGTTAACCCAAAGGTGGTAAGTTCAAGTCTACAGAACTAGAAACATTATACAAATTTGTTTTACCTTGCTCGACACTAGATCGTGTGCCAATACTCCCAAAACCGCACGACGGCGTTGGGGACGAAGCAAAATGCAGCGAGCAATCGTAATCTCGAAGAAGCCGGGCAATCAGGACGGGAGAACTCAGTAAAAACTGATAATTCGGCAGCTAATACCAACTAACACATTTCAAATTTTCCAGTGTCAGAATCGATTCCAAAAAATAAAAACTAAAGGTAGGGGTGCTTAATTACAACCACGAATAAAGAGAAAAAAGCGCGCGCATACTTAAAAGTTTCCAGTTTTGCAGTTTAAATGCTGCTAGAATCCACGACCAACAAGTTGGACAAATCAAACCCAATAATCTTTGACAACTACGACATTAATAAATTCGCGGTATGCGAGCGAACACCACAAAATGGCACCAATTTTGTCCAATTTGGTAATCTTTTTATTGCGAATGGTGTTATGCATTGTTACATTAATAATTGCCGATGGTAAATCGGAAGATGCACTCGCACTAGCTCAGGGGAAGGGACGTGAGTGACTTACCTTCAAAACTAAAACGATCGAACTCATAGGGGCGCCAAGAGGTTTCCAACCCATGTTCCCTCGTTCATTTAAGCAACCAAACCAATAAAATCGCTCCAGGTAACAATACAACATAAAACAATAAAAACCCACAGTGTGATAAATCGTATAATATTTCGAAGAGATGTTAGATCAGTTAACAGGTAGGCATAAAATCAATATGGTCAATGCCGTGTTTTGGGAATTTGTGTTCTGCGGCTGTATGATGTTGGATTAGCTTAGTTGTAATTGCTTCTAAGCAATTTTGGTTCTGATTTAAATTTAGTAACTACGCCAACAAATATCAATGGAGAGATGTGGAAGATTCGACAAGTAGTTGGATATGTTTCCAGCAACCTGACCTGGTTTATAACTGATTAGACGATTTACTAAAATACAGTTTACTTTTATAGTTGATCAATTGAATAGTGGTCACAATCACGTTGGCAGAGCAATATTATAATTGTGTGGAAATTTGGCATCGATGCAAAATTAGAAAATTTACCACCGAGTGTCAATAGAGTTGAAGGTTAAAGTACTAGCAGATTCCTACAATTTTTGGGGAATCAACAATTCAAGCCGCAATGGTGTAATTACTGGATATAGAAAGCGTTAGGAAAATGCTTGTAAGCAGTATCTTAGCTTGAGGTGAAACTCGCGATAATCATAACGGTTATACCTGGAAAAATATGGGAATAAAGTCGTATCATTGAAGAGTGCCACCTAGTCTTTTGTACTGGGGAAATGTTCTTTTAGGAGAATGTTTCTCTGGGCAAATAAGCGTTCTCAGCTTCAGATATTAAGCACTTGCCTGTAGAGCTTTCAGAAAAGGTCACTTTATTCCAAGAAACAAGTAACTGCACGCCGCTTTACAATTCAAGGTCATTCAGTAAATTTGAGAATTCTATTAAGATAACATTTATAAAAATACATTTAAGCTCCAATGGATGGTCAGAATCGGAAGAAACAATGTTAACAAACAATCTGTAAGAATTCTACCTGCAGGAATTCCACATTAACGTTAACGCTTTCTCAAAGAGCTACATTCACGGAAAGATAACGGTTATCTACGTACAACCTCTCTGTTTGAAATCAATTGAAAGACTAAGGGCCGGTTGCAGAAAGCAATGTTAAGTCTGGTGTTAGCTAACGTCGCATCAAAGTGAACAAAAACGAATCAAATCTCAAATGGTAACTAATACATTAGTAAACAAAATTTGATGCGATTTTGTTCACTTTGACGCGACGTTAGCTAATACCAGACTTGACATTGCTTTCTGCAACCGGCCCTAAAGGTCGGTTCCCCCTGCTAGCTTGTGGCGAAGAGAAGTTCGATCAGACGAATTACCAGCCCCCTCTGCCGCATTGATTAACAAGCCGGTTGCAGAGTTAAGTCTCAACTTACCCTAATAATAAATGTGTTTAAGGATAATAACGATACAAATAAATCGATGCAATAGAGTCACCATGCATGATTGGAGAACTGGTTATGGTCCAAGGAGAAGTTATAAGCAGTTAAAAAGCAGTAATATATTGTGATGCTCTTGGAGTTTTAGTAGAGAAACTTTGGATTTAAATAATACCAACTGACCTACTTATTTAAAATAAATGAGATGTCACGAACTTTAACAAGGAAAGAAGAAATTATTACAACTAAGTAGATGTAGCTATATTCGCATGAGGTGGTAATAAGAAATAGCGTTATCTGGAACTCTAAATGCTTGTTAACATCTGTTTTGTGTAAATTAAACCATTAGTGTAGCAATAGATCTTCTGTATATAACTACTTTACTACATAGATAACACAGTATTTATAGATTTATATAGCTTCAAAACTCAGATTAAAATCACGAAGGGTTAGTCTACTACATTAAGATTAGAGTTTTATAAGGACGCAATTTGTTAGCATTGACTAAGCCAAAAATTCCAAAAGTATATCAAACACAACACCAAACACACTTAAGTTAAGAAGCACTAGTAAAATTGCTCATAATAAATAAATCTAATTTTAGAAAGACATAATTAATAAAAAAATTAAGGGTTACCATCTTTATTGATTAGCATAAATTGATCAGCACCTTAGTTTTTTCTTTGACATGTATTTGAAAGAAGCTGTATTCGATTTAGGAAGTTTTCCAATGTTATCCGATTTCTAGATGACATTCTTTCCGGTTGTTTTTCTCATAGATAATTTTAATGCGCCTCTCTCGACAGTTCTGTTGTGTAGATTTTAGTCTACACGCTGTAGAGTAGATTGATTTTGATTATTGTTCGTTTGATATTGTATTTCCTTCTTTGGTTCACAAGTTTGGACAAGCAATTCGTATTTTGGCTTGAACCACTCTTGTATTTTACTTTCGATCATATCGTCATTCATCCATAGTTATTGAGATCTACTCAATGCATTTTATAATATCATATACAGTTCTTTGTTCTCCATTTATGTAAAGGTATTTAGTTTTTCCACGCCACATCATTACTTAAACAAAGGACGGTTTCGCATTGACTCCACCAATTCAAGTGGTGCATTTTGAAGTCCGCAGAGCTAAAAGAATTCTAACTGTTGCTTTCAAACCTCTCCAAACGCATGAATAATTCATGCGATAAAATACAGAGACGCCCACGTCTCTATACAGCAGCTTAGCGACAAATAAGGGCTGGTAGGTCCTTCTGCGTGTAGGGAGCAGAATTAAGTCTAATATTTGAATGCTCAAGTTTCGCAAGTCTAAATAAAAGCGAACATTAGTTGCTCAGGTTAAGAAAATCAGCCAGTTAAAAGCTCGAATGAAAGCTACAGCAGCTTTGCATATTTTTCCAGTGAAAAACTGAGTAGCGGAGATCCGGATACCAACTTAAAGCTTTCCAGCCCTAGAAGTGCAGCGCATTCGTGAAAGCTCATTGCTATTTAAGACATGCAAATCCAAGAGTTCCCCGATTTTAGCAACCACGAATCGGCCGAATCATCAATCTTTCCGATTTCGACGTTCGTTAAGGAAGCCTTTCAAATAGCGTAATGTACGGCAAGCAATATACGCGCAGACAGGTTTTACTGAGTTTTGAACATAAATGCAAAATTTGTATTCCTTGTACAAATCCATAATTATATAAGTATGTTGAAAAACAACTATAGAACTTGGGAAATTATTGGATATAATATGAAAAAAGACGAAAAGATTGAAACCCCATTTTTATGGACTACAAAATGTATTACTTTAATTTTAGAAAAACTGCTTCGCAGTTTGAAATAATCTCACTAAAAGTCCAGGTCAAGTAGCCAATACTAAATGAAAATTTACACGAATCCAAAGAATGTTTATGTGGAAGACTATATATTGATATGGTCTTAAAATAGCAAAACATTTTAAATTAAATATAATTAACATGCAGCTTAATTATAATACAAATAAACAGTCCAGCAGTCCGGTTTTATCATTAAACATTTTATTTTACACAATGGAATCGATAGTTTCTTCAGACAAATTTGATTGTTTATTACTGAAACAAAATTCAGTCAGAAAGAATAATAGTTATTAATTCAATTACATGTGAAATTGCAAACGATACTAGTTAATTGTCCATGTTGCCAGTTGGTATATTAGTCAGTCCTTATCTGCAAAAGTAAATATTATTAGAAAGGATAAAACATAAGTTTCTTACATGTTTGTTGTATAAAAGTGTTATTGTTGCACATTATTACATAATAATTGGAAACTGGCATAAATTGATAACCCGTTCATCTAAATATAACATGTTTAGCTAAATGTTACAATGGTTGAACAGTAATCTGAATTCTTTTTATATTTGATTTCCAAGGTTTTGCAGAAATAAAAAAATAACAATAAAAATTGTGTGTAAAATCTTTTAATTCAAAAACACCAGCTTTAGAATCAAGCTAAGAATATAAACAATTCAGTCTAGTATATTAAAAATAAATACTGGTATGTGCTCAGAAACAGTGTTCTTTATAAAATAAATGTGGTCATCATAAGAAGTTTGCACCAAGAAATATGAAGATATTGGTGGCATGCGTGTAGCATAACTGGCGGGCGTTGCTAACGACGGTGCAAGCAGTCCATGCGGTAGATGTAGAAGTCCATTATATCAACGAAGATAAATTGAGCTCGAATATAGAAAGTCAGAACATAACTGAAATATAAAGATAATATTAAAAAAACCAGATCTGCGTGAAAATATTAAAAAATTTAAATGAACAAAACTGCTAATTGAACATTCTTTTTTAATTTGAAGAAAGTAAATTATAAAAATTAAAGACAAGCAAAGTTCACAGTATTTAATCGAAAGCGTTATGAATCGATTTAAAAATAAACATTAAATTAAACTGTATGTACAAATATAGCATTAATTATTTAAAATTGAATTTAAAAAACAAAATTTAATAACGATAATGTAACATAAATATTAAAAATACAGATATTTAACCAATAAATTTTAATTACATCGTATTTATAGCGTTATGTGTGTATGTCCTAATTAAATTTCTGCAGTAACCCGACGAGATGGAGAGTCAAACAATTGATTTGTTTACACATGCATGCTAGCTGTGTACTAAGAAAGATAATATAGGATATAACGTGAGAGAAAGTTATATATATATATATATATATATATATATATGTTTGTATTACGTCTACTTCGACTACTCCAATTATATGTATTGACTGTATTGACAACTTAATGGCTTTTTTGGCGACCTTAATTAGCTGATAAGACGTAGTCAATTTTTTCGTTCACGTAACGTCTATATCGACAACCGGCGGGTTTTGGAACTAAACATATATGATTTTACTTTTAGTGAAGTTTTCTGTGAGTTTTAGTGAAGCTATCTGCTTCTAGAAGCCGCAGCATGTCTATCATACTGCTAAAATAGAACAATAATCGAATCTTTACGTATGTTGGGCTGCATACATCCCAGGTTTCGGCAGTAGGTTATTCTCGTTTAGTATTGAAGCGGATCATTGCGTAATATGATTTTACCTGCTTTGATGACGATTCTAGTAAGAACATGTTACGGTGCAAGTTGTATAGATGGCATCTTATGCCCTTATACACCTGCAAATTTTTATGAAACGAAAGTTACATCCCCAACTAATTAACGCAGAGCAGTAACCACCGGCACCAGAAACTTGAAAATTGGGTGGAAGGTTTAATTTTATACGTAAGGTAGTGCTAAGGAGGGATTTTTTGAAATTCGTCCCATAAAGGGGTGAAATAGGGGAAACTATGTTTTCATGAATTAATCAATATCTCTTACACCCGATGAAATATCGACTTGGTATTTGCTTGAAAAGATTTTCAATGCAAATACCTAGAAACCTACTTCAGGATTTTGCACTGATCAACCCCTAACGATGAAAATATGGATTCGGGGAAAATTAAAGAACCCTTCCTATCTCCTTTGTTTATTGAGTTAGATCATTCTTTTTTTGCCTGTAGATGTATTTTTAAAATACGTAAAAAGTGGTATAAGGGTTTTCTTAAATTTTACCCCTAAAGGGATAAAAAAAATAAAACTGATAAAAAGGGGGTTAAATATTTTAGATTTTTTTGCTGTGGTTCCGTTTTAGAATAAAATGAGGCAGTAAGAATTTTTCGGAATTTTAGTCCTAAGGGGTGAAGTAGGGGAAACTATGTTTTCATGAATTAATCAATATCTCTTACACCCGATGAAATATCGACTTGGTATTTGCTTGCAAAGATTTTCAATGCAAACACCTAGAAACCTGTTTCAGGATTTTGCACTAATCAACCCCTAACGATGAAAATATGGATTCGGGGAAAATTAAAGAACTCTTCCTATCTCCTTTGTTTATTGAGTTAGATCATTCTTTTTTTGCCTCTAGATGTATTTTAGAGTACGTAAAAAGTGGTATAAAAGTTTTTTTAAATTTCACCCCTAAAGGGATAAAAAAAAGAAAACTGAAAAAAGGGGGTTAAATATTTTTGATTTTTTTGCTGTGGTTCCATTTAGAATAAAATGCGGCAGTAAGAATTTTTCGGAATTTTAGTCCTAAGGGGTGAAGTAGGGGAAACTATGTTTTCGTGAATTAATCAATATCTCTTACACCCGATGAAATATCGACTTGGTATTTGCTTGCAAAGATTTTCAATGCAAATACCTAGAAATCTAATTCAGGATTTTGCACTAATCAACCCCTAACGATGAAAATATGGATTCTGGGAAAATTAAAGAACCCTTCCTATCTCCTTTGTTTATTGAGTTAGATCATTCTTTTTTGCCTGTAGATGTATTTTTAAAATACGTAAAAAGTGGTATAAGGGTTTTTTTAAATTTCACCCCTAAAGGGATAAAAAAGAAAACTGAAAAAAAGGGGGTTAAATATTTTTTATTTTTTTTGCTGTGGTTCCATTTTAGAATAAAATGAAGTAGAAAGAATTTTTCGGAATTTTATTCCTAAGGGGTGAAATAGGGGAGATTATGTTTTCATGAGTTAATCAATATCTCTTACATCCGATGAAATATCGACTTGGTATTTGCTTGCAAAGATTTTCAATGCAAACACCTAGAAACCTATTTCAGGATTTTGCAGTAGTCAACCCCTAACGATGAAAATATGGATTCGGGGAAAATTAAAGAACCCTTCCTATCTCCTTTGTTTATTGAGTTAGATCATTCTTTTTTTGCCTGTAGATGTATTTTTAAAATACGTAAAAAGTGGTATATGGGTTTTTTTTTAAATTTCACCCCTAAAAGGATAAAAAAAATAAAACTGAAAAAAGGGGGTTAAATATTTTTGATTTTTTTGCTGTGGTTCCATTTTAGAATAAAATGAGGCAGTAAGAATTTTTAGGAATTTTAGTCCTAAGGGGTGAAGTAGGGGAAACTATGTTTTCATGAATTAATCAATATCTCTTACACTCGATGAAATATCGACTTGGTATTTGCTTGCAAAGATTTTCAATGCAAATACCTAGAAACCTATTTCAGGATTTTGCACTAATCAACCCCTAACGATGAAAATATGGATTCGGGGAAAATTAAAGAACCCTTCCTATCTCCTTTGTTTATTGAGTTAGATCATTCTTTTTTGCCTGTAGATGTATTTTTAAAATACGTAAAAAGTGGTATAAGGGTTTTTTTAAATTTCACCCCTAAAGGGATAAAAAAGAAAACTGAAAAAAAGGGGGTTAAATATTTTTTATTTTTTTTGCTGTGGTTCCATTTTAGAATAAAATGAAGTAGAAAGAATTTTTCGGAATTTTATTCCTAAGGGGTGAAATAGGGGAGATTATGTTTTCATGAGTTAATCAATATCTCTTACATCCGATGAAATATCGACTTGGTATTTGCTTGCAAAGATTTTCAATGCAAACACCTAGAAACCTATTTCAGGATTTTGCAGTAGTCAACCCCTAACGATGAAAATATGGATTCGGGGAAAATTAAAGAACCCTTCCTATCTCCTTTGTTTATTGAGTTAGATCATTCTTTTTTTGCCTGTAGATGTATTTTTAAAATACGTAAAAAGTGGTATATGGGTTTTTTTTTAAATTTCACCCCTAAAAGGATAAAAAAAATAAAACTGAAAAAAGGGGGTTAAATATTTTTGATTTTTTTGCTGTGGTTCCATTTTAGAATAAAATGAGGCAGTAAGAATTTTTAGGAATTTTAGTCCTAAGGGGTGAAGTAGGGGAAACTATGTTTTCATGAATTAATCAATATCTCTTACACTCGATGAAATATCGACTTGGTATTTGCTTGCAAAGATTTTCAATGCAAATACCTAGAAACCTATTTCAGGATTTTGCACTAATCAACCCCTAACGATGAAAATATGGATTCGGGGAAAATTAAAAAACCCTTCCTATCTCCTTTGTTTATTGAGCTAGATCATTCTTTTTTTGCCTGTAGATGTATTTTTAAAATCCGTAAAAAGTGGTATTAGGGTTTTTTAAAATTTCACCTTTAAAGGGATAAAAAAAAGAAAACTGTAAAAAGGGGGTTAAATATTTTTGATTTTTTTGCTGTGGTTCCATTTAGAATAAAATGCGGCAGTAAGAATTTTTCGGAATTTTAGTCCTAAGGGGTGAAGTAGGGGAAACTATGTTTTCGTGAATTAATCAATATCTCTTACACCCGATGAAATATCGACTTGGTATTTGCTTGCAAAGATTTTCAATGCAAATACCTAGAAACCTAATTCAGGATTTTGCACTAATCAACCCCTAACGATGAAAATATGGATTCTGGGAAAATTAAAGAACCCTTCCTATCTCCTTTGTTTATTGAGTTAGATCATTCTTTTTTGCCTGTAGATGTATTTTTAAAATACGTAAAAAGTGGTATAAGGGTTTTTTTAAATTTCACCCCTAAAGGGATAAAAAAGAAAACTGAAAAAAAGGGGGTTAAATATTTTTTATTTTTTTTGCTGTGGTTCCATTTTAGAATAAAATGAAGTAGAAAGAATTTTTCGGAATTTTATTCCTAAGGGGTGAAATAGGGGAGATTATGTTTTCATGAGTTAATCAATATCTCTTACATCCGATGAAATATCGACTTGGTATTTGCTTGCAAAGATTTTCAATGCAAACACCTAGAAACCTATTTCAGGATTTTGCAGTAGTCAACCCCTAACGATGAAAATATGGATTCGGGGAAAATTAAAGAACCCTTCCTATCTCCTGTGTTTATTGAGTTAGATCATTCTTTTTTTGCCTGTAGATGTATTTTTAAAATACGTAAAAAGTGGTATATGGGTTTTTTTTAAAATTCACCCCTAAAAGGATAAAAAAAATAAAACTGAAAAAAGGTGGTTAAATATTTTTGATTTTTTTGCTGTGGTTCCATTTTAGAATAAAATGAGGCAGTAAGAATTTTTAGGAATTTTAGTCCTAAGGGATGAAGTAGGGGAAACTATGTTTTCATGAATTAATCAATATCTCTTACACTCGATGAAATATCGACTTGGTATTTGCTTGCAAAGATTTTCAATGCAAATACCTAGAAACCTAATTCAGGATTTTGCACTAATCAACCCCCTAACGATGAAAATATGGATTCTGGGAAAATTAAAGAACCCTACCTATCTCCTTTGCTTATTGAGCTTAGATCATTCTTTTTTTGCCTGTAGATGTATTTTTAAAATCCGTAAAAAGTGGTATTAGGGTTTTTTAAAATTTCACCTTTAAAGGGATAAAAAAAAAGAAAACTGAAAAAAGGGGTTAAATCTTTTTGATTTTTTTGCTGTGGTTCCATTCAGAATAAAATGCGGCAGTAAGAATTTTTCGGAATTTTAGTCCTAAGGGGTGAAGTAGGGGAAACTATGTTTTCGTGAATTAATCAATATCTCTTACACCCGATGAAATATCGACTTGGTATTTGCTTGCAAAGATTTTCAATGCAAATACCTAGAAACCTAATTCAGGATTTTGCACTAATCAACCCCTAACGATGAAAATATGGATTCTGGGAAAATTAAAGAACCCTACCTATCTCCTTTGCTTATTGAGCTAGATCATTCTTTTTTTGCCTGTAGATGTATTTTTAAAATCCGTAAAAAGTGGTATTAGGGTTTTTTAAAATTTCACCTTTAAAGGGATAAAAAAAAGAAAACTGAAAAAAGGGGGTTAAATCTTTTTGATTTTTTTGCTGTGGTTCCATTCAGAATAAAATGCGGCAGTAAGAATTTTCGGAATTTTAGTCCTAAGGGGTGAAGTAGGGGAAACTATGTTTTCGTGAATTAATCAATATCTCTTACACCCGATGAAATATCGACTTGGTATTTGCTTGCAAAGATTTTCAATGCAAATACCTAGAAACCTAATTCAGGATTTTGCACTAATCAACCCCTAACGATGAAAATATGGATTCTGGGAAAATTAAAGAACCACTACCTATCTCCTTTGCTTATTGAGCTAGATCATTCTTTTTTTGCCTGTAGATGTATTTTTAAAATCCGTAAAAAGTGGTATTAGGGTTTTTAAAATTTCACCTTTAAAGGGATAAAAAAAAGAAAACTGACAAAAGGGGGTTAAATCTTTTTGATTTTTTTGCTGTGGTTCCATTCAGAATAAAATGCGGCAGTAAGAATTTTTCGAATTTTAGTCCTAAGGGGTGAAGTAGGGGAAACTATGTTTTCGTGAATTAATCAATATCTCTTACACCCGATGAAATATCGACTTGGTATTTGCTTGCAAAGATTTTCAATGCAAATACCTAGAAACCTAATTCAGGATTTTGCACTAATCAACCCCTAACGATGAAAATATGGATTCTGGGAAAATTAAAGAACCCTACCTATCTCCTTTGCTTATTGAGCTAGATCATTCTTTTTTTGCCTGTAGATGTATTTTTAAAATCCGTAAAAAGTGGTATTAGGGTTTTTTAAAATTTCACCTTTAAAGCGATAAAAAAAAGAAAACTGAAAAAAAGGGGGTTAAATATTTTTGATTTTTTTGCTGTGGTTCCATTTTAGAATAAAATGAGGCAGTAGGAATTTTTAGGAATTTTAGTCCTAAGGGGTGAAGTAGGGGAAACTATGTTTTCATGAATTAATCAATATCTCTTACATCCGATGAAATATCGACTTGGTATTTGCTTGCAAAGATTTTCAATGCAAATACCTAGAAACCTACTTCAGGATTTTGCACTAATCATCCCCTAACGATGAAAATATGGATTCTGGGAAAATTAAAGAACCCTTCCTATCTCCTTTGTTTATTGAGTTAGATCATTCTTTTTTTTCTGTAGATGTATTTTTAAAATACGTAAAAAGTGGTATACGGGTTTTTTTAAATTTCACCCCTAAAGGGATAAAAAAGAAAACTGAAAAAAGGGGGTTAAATATTTTTTATTTTTTTTGCTGTGGTTCCATTTTAGAATAAAATGAAATAGAAAGAATTTTTCGGAATTTTATTCCTAAGGGGTGAAATAGGGGAGATTATGTTTTCATGAGTTAATCAATATCTCTTACATCCGATGAAATATCGACTTGGTATTTGCTTGCAAAGATTTTCAATGCAAATACCTAGAAACCTAATTCAGGATTTTGCACTAATCAACCCCTAACGATGAAAATATGGATTCGGGGAAAATTAAAGAACCCTTCCTATCTCCTTTGTTTATTGAGTTAGATCATTCTTTTTTTGCCTGTAGATGTATTTTTAAAATACGTAAAAAGTGGTATAAGGGTTTTCTTAAATTTTACCCCTAAAGGGATAAAAAAAGAAAACTGATAAAAAGGGGGTTAAATATTTTAGATTTTTTTGCTGTGGTTCCATTTTAGAATAAAATGAGGCAGTAAGAATTTTTCGCAATTTTAGTCCTAAGGGGTGAAGTAGGGGAAACTATGTTTTCATGAATTAATCAATATCTCTTACACCCGATGAAATATCGACTTGGTATTTGCTTGCAAAGATTTTCAATGCAAACACCTAGAAACCTATTTCAGGATTTTGCACTAATCAACCCCTAACGATGAAAATATGGATTCGGGGAAAATTAAAGAACCCTTCCTATCTCCTTTGTTTATTGAGTTAGATCATTCTTTTTTTGCCTGTAGATGTATTTTTAAAATACGTAAAAAGTGGTATATGGGTTTTTTTTAAATTTCACCCCTAAAGCGATAAAAAAAAGAAAACTGAAAAAAAGGGGGTTAAATATTTTTGATTTTTTTTCTGTGGTTCCATTTTAGAATAAAATGAGGCAGTAGGAATTTTTAGGAATTTTAGTCCTAAGGGGTGAAGTAGGGGAAACTATGTTTTCATGAATTAATCAATATCTCTTACACTCGATGAAATATCGACTTGGTATTTGCTTGCAAAGATTTTCAATGCAAATACCTAGAAACCTATTTCAGGATTTTGCACTAATCAACCCCTAACGATGAAAATATGGATTCGGGGAAAATTAAAGAACCCTTCCTATCTCCTTTGTTTATTGAGTTAGATCATTCTTTTTTTGCCTGTAGATGTATTTTTAAAATACGTAAAAAGTGGTATATGGGTTTTTTTTAAATTTCACCCCTAAAGCGATAAAAAAAAGAAAACTGAAAAAAAGGGGGTTAAATATTTTTGATTTTTTTTCTGTGGTTCCATTTTAAAATAAAATGAGGCAGTAGGAATTTTTAGGAATTTTAGTCCTAAGGGGTGAAGTAGGGGAAACTATGTTTTCATGAATTAATCAATATCTCTTACACTCGATGAAATATCGACTTGGTATTTGCTTGCAAAGATTTTCAATGCAAATACCTAGAAACCTATTTCAGGATTTTGCACTAATCAACCCCTAACGATGAAAATATGGATTCGGGGAAAATTAAAGAACCCTTCCTATCTCCTTTGTTTATTGAGCTAGATCATGCTTTTTTTGCCTGTAGATGTATTTTTAAAATACGTAAAAAGTGGTATAAGGGTTTTTTAAAATTTCACCTTTAAAGGGATAAAAAAAAGAAAACTGAAAAAAGGGGGTTAAATATTTTTGATTTTTTTGCTGTGGTTCCATTTTAGGATAAAATGCAGCAGTAAGAATTTTTCGGAATTTTAGTCCTAAGGGGTGAAGTAGGGGAAACTATATTTTCATGAATTGATCAATATCTCTTACACCCGATGAAATATCGACTTGGTATTTGCTTGCAAAGATTATCAATGCAAATACCTAGAAACCTATTTCAGGATTTTGCACTAATCAACCCCTAACGATGAAAATATGGATTCGGTAAAAATTAAAGAACCCTTCCTATCTCCTTTGTTTATTGAGTTAGATCATTCTTTTTTTGCCTGTAGATGTATTTTTAAAATACGTAAAAACTGGTATAAGGATTTTTTAAAATTTCACCCCTAAAGGGGTAAAAAAAGAAAACTGAAAAAAGGGGGTTAAATATTTTTGAATTGTTTGCTGTGGTTCCATTTTAGAATAAAATGAGGCAGTAAGAATTTTTCGGAATTTTAGTCCTAAGGGGTGAAGTAGGGGAAACTATGTTTTCATGAATTGATCAATATCTCTTACACCCGATGAAATATTGACTTGGTAGTTGCTTGCAAAGATTATCAATGCAAATACCTAGAAACCTATTTCAGGATTTTCCACTAATCAACCCCTAACGATGAAAATATATATTCGGGGAAAATTAAAGAACCCTTCCTATCTCCTTTGTTTATTGAGTTAGATCATTCTTTTTTTGCCTGTAGATGTATTTTTAAAATACGTAAAAACTGGTATAAGGATTTTTTAAAATTTCACCCCTAAAGGGATAAAAAAGAAAACTGAAAAAAAGGGGGTTAAATATTTTTGATTTGTTTGCTGTGGTTCCATTTTAGAATAAAATGAGGCAGTAAGAATTTTTCGGAATTTTAGTCGTAAGGGGTGAAGTAGGGGAAACTATGTTTTCATGAATTGATCAATATCTCTTACACCCGATGAAATATTGACTTGGTAGTTGCTTGCAAAGATTATCAATGCAAATACCTAGAAACCTATTTCAGGATTTTCCACTAATCAACCCCTAACGATGAAAATATATATTCAGGGAAAATTAAAGAACCCTTCCTATCTCCTTTGTTTATTGAGTGAGATCATTCTTTTTTTGCCTGTAGATGTATTTTTAAAATACGTAAAAACTGGTATAAGGATTTTTTAAAATTTCACCCCTAAAGGGATAAAAAAGAAAAATGAAAAAAAGGGGGTTAAATATTTTTGATTTGTTTGCTGTGGTTCCATTTTAGAATAAAATGAGGCAGTAAGAATTTTTCGGAATTTTAGTCCTAAGGGGTGAAGTAGGGGAAACTATGTTTTCATGAATTGATCAATATCTCTTACACCCGATGAAATATCGACTTGGTATTTGCTTGCAAAGATTATCAATGCAAATACCTAGAAACCTATTTCAGGATTTTGCACTAATCAACCCCTAACGATTTTTCGGAATTTTAGCCCTAAGGGGTGAAGTAGGGGAAACTATGTTTTCATGAATTGATCAATATCTCTTACACCCGATGAAATATCGACTTGGTATTTGCTTGCAAAGATTATCAATGCAAATACCTAGAAACCTATTTCAGGATTTTGCACTAATCAACCCCTAACGATGAAAATATATATTCGGGGAAAATTAAAGAACCCTTCCTATCTCCTTTGTTTATTGAGTTAGATCATTCTTTTTTTGCCTGTAGATGTATTTTTAAAATACGTAAAAACTGGTATAAGGATTTTTTAAAATTTCACCCCTAAAGGGATAAAAAAAGAAAACTGAAAAAAAGGGGGTTAAATATATTTGATTTGTTTGCTGTGGTTCCATTTTAGAATAAAAGGAGGCAGTAAGAATTTTTCGGAATTTTAGTCCTAAGGGGTGAAGTAGTGGAAACTATGTTTTCGTGAATTAATCAATATCTCTTACACCCGATGAAATATCGACTTGGTATTTGCTTGCAAAGATTTTCAATGCAAATACCTAGAAACCTAATTCAGGATTTTGCACTAATCAACCCCTAACGATGAAAATATGGATTCTGGGAAAATTAAAGAACCCTACCTATCTCCTTTGCTTATTGAGCTAGATCATTCTTTTTTTGCCTGTAGATGTATTTTTAAAATCCGTAAAAAGTGGTATTAGGGTTTTTTAAAATTTCACCTTTAAAGGGATAAAAAAAAGAAAACTGAAAAAAGGGGGTTAAATCTTTTTGATTTTTTTGCTGTGGTTCCATTCAGAATAAAATGCGGCAGTAAGAATTTTTCGGAATTTTAGTCCTAAGGGGTGAAGTAGGGGAAACTATGTTTTCGTGAATTAATCAATATCTCTTACACCCGATGAAATATCGACTTGGTATTTGCTTGCAAAGATTTTCAATGCAAATACCTAGAAACCTAATTCAGGATTTTGCACTAATCAACCCCTAACGATGAAAATATGGATTCTGGGAAAATTAAAGAACCCTACCTATCTCCTTTGCTTATTGAGCTAGATCATTCTTTTTTTGCCTGTAGATGTATTTTTAAAATCCGTAAAAAGTGGTATTAGGGTTTTTTAAAATTTCACCTTTAAAGGGATAAAAAAAAGAAAACTGAAAAAAGGGGGTTAAATCTTTTTGATTTTTTTGCTGTGGTTCCATTCAGAATAAAATGCGGCAGTAAGAATTTTTCGGAATTTTAGTCCTAAGGGGTGAAGTAGGGGAAACTATGTTTTCGTGAATTAATCAATATCTCTTACACCCGATGAAATATCGACTTGGTATTTGCTTGCAAAGATTTTCAATGCAAATACCTAGAAACCTAATTCAGGATTTTGCACTAATCAACCCCTAACGATGAAAATATGGATTCTGGGAAAATTAAAGAACCCTACCTATCTCCTTTGCTTATTGAGCTAGATCATTCTTTTTTTGCCTGTAGATGTATTTTTAAAATCCGTAAAAAGTGGTATTAGAATTTTTTAAAATTTCACCTTTAAAGCGATAAAAAAAAGAAAACTGAAAAAAAGGGGGTTAAATATTTTTGATTTTTTTGCTGTGGTTCCATTTTAGAATAAAATGAGGCAGTAGGAATTTTTAGGAATTTTAGTCCTAAGGGGTGAAGTAGGGGAAACTATGTTTTCATGAATTAATCATATCTCTTACATCCGATGAAATATCGACTTGGTATTTGCTTGCAAAGATTTTCAATGCAAATACCTAGAAACCTACTTCAGGATTTTGCACTAATCATCCCCTAACGATGAAAATATGGATTCTGGGAAAATTAAAGAACCCTTCCTATCTCCTTTGTTTATTGAGTTAGATCATTCTTTTTTTTCTGTAGATGTATTTTTAAAATACGTAAAAAGTGGTATAAGGGTTTTTTTAAATTTCACCCCTAAAGGGATAAAAAAGAAAACTGAAAAAAGGGGGTTAAATATTTTTTATTTTTTTTGCTGTGGTTCCATTTTAGAATAAAATGAAATAGAAAGAATTTTTCGGAATTTTATTCCTAAGGGGTGAAATAGGGGAGATTATGTTTTCATGAGTTAATCAATATCTCTTACATCCGATGAAATATCGACTTGGTATTTGCTTGCAAAGATTTTCAATGCAAATACCTAGAAACCTAATTCAGGATTTTGCACTAATCAACCCCTAACGATGAAAATATGGATTCGGGGAAAATTAAAGAACCCTTCCTATCTCCTTTGTTTATTGAGTTAGATCATTCTTTTTTTGCCTGTAGATGTATTTTTAAAATACGTAAAAAGTGGTATAAGGGTTTTCTTAAATTTTACCCCTAAAGGGATAAAAAAAGAAAACTGATAAAAAGGGGGTTAAATATTTTAGATTTTTTTGCTGTGGTTCCATTTTAGAATAAAATGAGGCAGTAAGAATTTTTCGCAATTTTAGTCCTAAGGGGTGAAGTAGGGGAAACTATGTTTTCATGAATTAATCAATATCTCCTACACCCGATGAAATATCGACTTGGTATTTGCTTGCAAAGATTTTCAATGCAAACACCTAGAAACCTATTTCAGGATTTTGCACTAATCAACCCCTAACGATGAAAATATGGATTCGGGGAAAATTAAAGAACCCTTCCTATCTCTTTTGTTTATTGAGTTAGATCATTCTTTTTTTGCCTGTAGATGTATTTTTAAAATACGTAAAAAGTGGTATATGGGTTTTTTTAAATTTCACCCCTAAAGCGATAAAAAAAAGAAAACTGAAAAAAAGGGGGTTAAATATTTTTGATTTTTTTTCTGTGGTTCCATTTTAGAATAAAATGAGGCAGTAGGAATTTTTAGGAATTTTAGTCCTAAGGGGTGAAATAGGGGAAACTATGTTTTCATGAATTAATCAATATCTCTTACACTCGATGAAATATCGACTTGGTATTTGCTTGCAAAGATTTTCAATGCAAATACCTAGAAACCTATTTCAGGATTTTGCACTAATCAACCCCTAACGATGAAAATATGGATTCGGGGAAAATTAAAGAACCCTTCCTATCTCCTTTGTTTATTGAGCTAGATCATGCTTTTTTTGCCTGTAGATGTATTTTTAAAATACGTAAAAAGTGGAATAAGGGTTTTTTAAAATTTCACCTTTAAAGGGATAAAAAAAAGAAAACTGAAAAAAGGGGGTTAAATATTTGATTTTTTTGCTGTGGTTCCATTTTAGGATAAAATGCAGCAGTAAGAATTTTTCGGAATTTTAGTCCTAAGGGGTGAAATAAGGGAAACTATGTTTTCATGAATTGATCAATATCTCTTACACCCGATGAAATATCGACTTGGTATTTGCTTGCAAAGATTATCAATGCAAATACCTAGAAAACTATTTCAGGATTTTGCACTAATCAACCCCTAACGATGAAAATATATATTCGGGGAAAATTAAAGAACCCTTCCTATCTCCTTTGTTTATTGAGTTAGATCATTCTTTTTTTGCCTGTAGATGTATTTTTAAAATACGTAAAAACTGGTATAAGGATTTTTTAAAATTTCACCCCTAAAGGGATAAAAAAAGAAAACTGAAAAAAAGGGGGTTAAATATTTTTGATTTGTTTGCTGTGGTTCCATTTTAGAATAAAATGAGGCAGTAAGAATTTTTCGGAATTTTAGTCCTAAGGGGTGAAGTAGGGGAAACTATATTTTCATGAATTGATCAATATCTCTTACACCCGATGAAATATCGACTTGGTATTTGCTTGCAAAGATTATCAATGCAAATACCTAGAAACCTATTTCAGGATTTTGCACTAATCAACCCCTAACGATGAAAATATGGATTCGGTAAAAATTAAAGAACCCTTCCTATCTCCTTTGTTTATTGAGTTAGATCATTCTTTTTTTGCCTGTAGATGTATTTTTAAAATACGTAAAAACTGGTATAAGGATTTTTTAAAATTTCACCCCTAAAGGGGTAAAAAAAGAAAACTGAAAAAAGGGGGTTAAATATTTTTGAATTGTTTGCTGTGGTTCCATTTTAGAATAAAATGAGGCAGTAAGAATTTTTCGGAATTTTAGTCCTAAGGGGTGAAGTAGGGGAAACTATGTTTTCATGAATTGATCAATATCTCTTACACCCGATGAAATATTGACTTGGTAGTTGCTTGCAAAGATTATCAATGCAAATACCTAGAAACCTATTTCAGGATTTTCCACTAATCAACCCCTAACGATGAAAATATATATTCGGGGAAAATTAAAGAACCCTTCCTATCTCCTTTGTTTATTGAGTTAGATCATTCTTTTTTTGCCTGTAGATGTATTTTTAAAATACGTAAAATCTGGTATAAGGATTTTTTAAAATTTCACCCCTAAAGGGATAAAAAAGAAAACTGAAAAAAAGGGGGTTAAATATTTTTGATTTGTTTGCTGTGGTTCCATTTTAGAATAAAATGAGGCAGTAAGAATTTTTCGGAATTTTAGTCGTAAGGGGTGAAGTAGGGGAAACTATGTTTTCATGAATTGATCAATATCTCTTACACCCGATGAAATATTGACTTGGTAGTTGCTTGCAAAGATTATCAATGCAAATACCTAGAAACCTATTTCAGGATTTTCCACTAATCAACCCCTAACGATGAAAATATATATTCAGGGAAAATTAAAGAACCCTTCCTATCTCCTTTGTTTATTGAGTGAGATCATTCTTTTTTTGCCTGTAGATGTATTTTTAAAATACGTAAAAACTGGTATAAGGATTTTTTAAAATTTCACCCCTAAAGGGATAAAAAAAGAAAACTGAAAAAAAGGGGGTTAAATATTTTTGATTTGTTTGCTGTGGTTCCATTTTAGAATAAAATGAGGCAGTAAGAATTTTTCGGAATTTTAGTCCTAAGGGGTGAAGTAGGGGAAACTATGTTTTCATGAATTGATCAATATCTCTTACACCCGATGAAATATCGACTTGGTATTTGCTTGCAAAGATTATCAATGCAAATACCTAGAAACCTATTTCAGGATTTTGCACTAATCAACCCCTAACGATTTTTCGGAATTTTAGCCCTAAGGGGTGAAGTAGGGGAAACTATGTTTTCATGAATTGATCAATATCTCTTACACCCGATGAAATATCGACTTGGTATTTGCTTGCAAAGATTATCAATGCAAATACCTAGAAACCTATTTCAGGATTTTGCACTAATCAACCCCTAACGATGAAAATATATATTCGGGGAAAATTAAAGAACCCTTCCTATCTCCTTTGTTTATTGAGTTAGATCATTCTTTTTTTGCCTGTAGATGTATTTTTAAAATACGTAAAAACTGGTATAAGGATTTTTTAAAATTTCACCCCTAAAGGGATAAAAAAAGAAAACTGAAAAAAAGGGGGTTAAATATATTTGATTTGTTTGCTGTGGTTCCATTTTAGAATAAAAGGAGGCAGTAAGAATTTTTCGGAATTTTAGTCCTAAGGGGTGAAGTAGGGGAAACTATGTTTTCATCAATTGATCAATATCTCTTACACCCGATGAAATATCGACTTGGTATTTGCTTGCAAAGATTATCAATGCAAATACCTAGAAACCTATTTCAGGATTTTGCACTAATCAACCCCTAACGATGAAAATATATATTCGGGGAAAATTAAAGAACCCTTCCTATCTCCTTTGTTTATTGAGTTAGATCATTCTTTTTTTGCCTGTAGATGTATTTTTAAAATACGTAAAAACTGGTATAAGGATTTTTTAAAATTTCACCCCTAAAGGGATAAAAAAAGAAAACTGAAAAAAAGGGGGTTAAATATTTTTGATTTGTTTGCTGTGGTTCCATTTTAGAATAAAATGAGGCAGTAAGAATTTTTCGGAATTTTAGTCGTAAGGGGTGAAGTAGGGGAAACTATGTTTTCATGAATTGATCAATATCTCTTACACCCGATGAAATATCGACTTGGTATTTGCTTGCAAAGATTATCAATGCAAATACCTAGAAACCTATTTCAGGATTTTGCACTAATCAACCCCTAACGATAAAAATATGGATTTGGGAAAAATTAAAGAACCCTTCCTATCTCCTTTGTTTATTGAGTTAGATCATTCTTTCTTTGCCTGTAGATGTATTTTTAAAATACGTAAAAACTGGTATAAGGATTTTTTAAAATTTCACCCCTAAAGGGATAAAAAAAGAAAACTGAAAAAAAGGGGGTTAAATATTTTTGATTTGTTTGCTGTGGTTCCATTTTAGAATAAAATGAGGCAGTAAGAATTTTTCGGAATTTTAGTCCTAAGGGGTGAAGTAGGGGAAACTATGTTTTCATGAATTAATCAATATCTCTTACACCCGATGAAATATCCACTTGGTATTTGCTTGCAAAGATTTTCAATGCAAATACCTAGAAACCAATTTCAGGATTTTGCACTAATCAACCCCTAACGATGAAAATATGGATTCGGGGAAAATTAAAGAACCCTTCCTATCTCCTTTGTTTATTGAGTTAGATCATTCTTTTTTTTGCCTGTAGATGTGTTTTTAAAATACGTAAAAAGTGGTATAAGGGTTTTTTTTAATTTCACCTTTAAAGGGATAAAAAAAAGACAACTGAAAAAAGGGGGTTAAATATTTTTGATTTTTTTGCTGTGGTTCCATTTTAGAATAAAATGAGGCAGTAAGAATTTTTCGGAATTTTAGTCCTAAGGGGTGAAGTAGGGGAAACTATGTTTTCATGAATTAATCAATATCTCTTACACCCGATGAAATATCGACTTGGTATTTGCTTGCAAAGATTTTCAATGCAAATACCTAGAAACCTATTTCAGGATTTTGCACTATTCAACCGCTAACGATGAAAATATGGATTCGGGGAAAATTAAAGAACCCTTCCTATCTCCTTTGTTTATTGAGTTAGATCATTCTGTTTTTGCCTGTAGATGTATTTTAAAATATGTAAAAGGTGGTTGTATAAGGGTTTTTTTTTAATTTCACCCCTAAAAGGGATAAAAAAGAAAACTGAGAAAAGGGGGTTAAATATTTTTGATTCTTTTGCTGTGGCTCCATTTTAGAATAAAATGAGGCAGTAAGAATTTTTCGGAATTTTAGTCCTAAGGTGTGAAATAGGGGAAACTATGTTTTCATGAATTGATGAATATCTCTTACACCCGATGAAATATCGACTTGGTATTTGCTTGCAAAGATTTTCAATGCAAATACCTAGAAACCTATTTCAGGATTTTCCACTAATCAACCCCTAACGATGAAAATATATATTCGGGGAAAATTAAAGAACCCTTCCTATCTCCTTTGTTTATTGAGTTAGATCATTCTTTTTTTACCTGTAGATGTAATTTAAAATATGTAGAAAGTGGTAGAAGGGTTCTTCAGAATTTCATCCCTAAAAGGATAAAAAAGAAAACTGAAAAAATAGGGGGTTAAATATTTTTGATTTTTTTGCTGTGGCTCCATTTTAGAATAAAATGAGGCAGTAAGAATTTTTCGGAATTTCATTCCTAAGGGGTGAAGTAGGGGAAACTATGTTTTCATGAATTAATCAATATCTCTTACACTCGATGAAATATCGACTTGGTATTTGCTTGCAAAGATTTTCAATGCAAATACCTAGAAACCTATTTCAGGATTTTGCACTAATCAACCCCTAACGATGAAAATATGGATTCGGGGAAAATTAAAGAACCCTTCCTATCTCCTTTGTTTATTGAGTTAGATCATTCTTTTTTGCCCGTAGATGTAGTTTTTATACATAAAAAGCGGTATAAGGGTTTTTTGAAGTGTTTATTAGCTCCCATTTTTATATCAATTCTATTTGATTGAATCTCTTTTTCATTAACAGGTTTTTCTCTATATTTTCGCAATAGTATTGTTTATAGTCGTGAATATATAGGGCATAATTTAAATATTAATCGACTTATGTTACTGGTTTTTATATATGTTGCTTCCAAAACGTTTTTAATTATTTATTAGGTAGTCCAAATTTATTATCAGAGTATAGTCTTATAATGCTAGTATGTTAACTGCCTTCTAATCGTATTGGAGACATGACTTTATCGATATCTATTGCTTGATTATTTCCTTCATATCCATAATAATGCGCAATCACCATTGTTTCTGTCAGTTTAATGTTGATAAAAATTCAAATGTCAAAATTTAACCGCGGTTAAAAATGTGAGTAGAAAGGGGACAGTTTCCCCCCACTCCTTTTAATTGATTCGCGGATTCGCGGTTTAATTCGCGGATTTCGCGGTTTTGATTCACGGATTGACCTAATTAATTTCGCGGTTTGATCTAATTAATTTCGCGGTTTGATCTAATTAATTTTCACATGTGCTACTGATTAAATTACGCATTAGCTTCCGATTAAATTACGCGGGGCCATTTTTAATTTGCTTCCGGAATTACGCGGCGGCCATCTTGGTTTTCTGGCGCGAATATTTGAATTTTAAATTTTCAGATTTTTTTTTCCAAGTTCAATTTTTTTATTTTAAACTTCCCGGGGTGTCGGCCATCTTGATTTTCTGCGCGTGCACTTCTCACGGCTGTCGTTTTTAATTTTGAATTTTCGCGGAAATATTTGAATTTCAAACTGCTAAATCTTCCGTCTTCCTCATCGAAGCTGCTCTCTCTCTCTCTCATGCACGGAGGCCATTTTAATTTCGCGCGAATATTTGAATTTTAAATTTTTCCCAGTTTTGAATTTAACTTCTCGGGTGTCGTCCATCTTGGTTTTCTCACATTTAGTTTAATTTAAAAAATCTTCCTGCGACGACCCTTAGCCGGATCTGAACCAGCAAAGTCAGTATTACGAGTCTGAAGTTTTAACCAACTGAGCTACAGAACATCGTGCTTGAATGCTATTAAAACTTCAACAGTTGTGTGCGGGTTCGACATCGAGCTTCCTTGTTGTAAACAAACTATTTTTTCAAAAATTAAAATTATAAGAATGGAGTTGCATGGCTTGTGGTGTTAAATGACGTGTAGTAATTTTAAAAAAGTGATTTTTGCGATTGGATGTGCCATAATTAATAATTTTATAATTTGTGCCTGCTATATGGCTGGATTCACGATATTCTCATTGTCCCTACCTACTATAGGAAATTTCCGATCGGTTGGCGATAAGAGGTAAAGGTAGATCGTAAATATAAAAACGAGTTACAAATTTGATTTTAATATATTCCTGAAATACTAAGTATGAAAGGGTCTCATATAATATTATTAAATTATTTATAAAACCACGGCTATTATTCATTTTTCATATTTGAAATGCTAGAATATGGTTAATTTTATGGTGCTATGTGTAATTACAAAAGACATTATCGCCCCGAACTTTCTATTTTGTCATCCTCAAATGACCTAACAGGTCGTTGCCTGTCGGCCACAATTATATATATCAGCGATTATATATATCAGCAATAAGATAACATGAACAAGAAGATATACGTATTGCTTGAGTAAGAAAGAGATAAACATAGTAGCAAATATTGGAGAAGGCTTGACTAATTTTAATTATGACATTTGTCAACTAAACATGCCTACTAATATAATTTTTTGTATGGCTATCTTTTTCTTACTCATATAAGTAAGAAAGGGTGGTGCGTTGCTTTCAGCTACCGTATTTCGGCTACTTTTCGATGTTGAGTCCGAAGATATCAGCGTCTTATTGTATAAGAATGGTTGTCCCCTCCGCGTTTTTAATTTAATTTGCAAGCCGTCTCCTTAAAATCATGGGAACATATGATTTTGTCGCTCCTGGAAAAAGCATGTTGTGACGAACAGCAATGAGTGGAACTTTTTAAAATATTGCTCATACTACAGTCATTTCGAAAAGCAAAAAGTTTTTATTTATAAGTAAGCGTCTGAAATTGTGTCATTATATCGCTCAAAAGTGTATTTTAGTTTTAAAAATTCCAGTATAAATGCAAACGGCCGAAAATAAAAACGCAATTGACCACAAAGTAACATAATTTTGAATAAAAACACCCAATTTCGTTGAAAAAATGTTCTGTTTCACTTAAAATTTTACAAAACTGACATCATGTCACTTGAAATTATACAAAAAACGACATTTTTATCCAATAAGCGATAAAAAATACACCATCTCACATTATTTCACTTAAAAATTATCACATTTCGTCTTACAAAACGCTTTATAATAAAGAAAATGATGTAAAAACAGTTTTAAGAGTTATTTCTAAGCATAATTTTGCAAATGTTTTACACTTTTTTTCTCTAACTTGTTGCAATTTTAGCAAGATTTGAATAAAAAAAAGCAATTTCTGCAGCAATTTTAGTAAGACTTGAATAAAAATACAATTTCGCTAAAAAAGTTCTAATCAAAAACGACAAAAACCATATTTTTATACAACTTTCATTGAAAAATCTTCTACCACAAGCATTTCTAGAAGCAAAATTCACGCACTTTCGCTGAAAAACGTTCTGTTCCACATCATCTCACATAAATTTTCACAAAAATCGACATCATGTCACATAAATTATACAAAAACTGTCATCACGTCACTTGAAATTATACAAAATACGATATTTTTATTCAACACACGATGAAAATTGAACAAAAATCACACAATTACACGCCATCTCACATAAATTTTTACAAAAATCGACATCATGTTACATAAACTATGCATACTTTTTGCAAATGTTTTACACTTTTTATAAAATGCATCGCTCAAAATTAAAAGAAATAGCAATTTCGTTGAAAAAATCTTTTACCAAAAGCATTTCGATAAACAAAATTCAAAAATTCTTGTACTTTTGATGGAAATACACACAATTTCGTTGAAAAATTTGCAAATATTTTACACTTTTTTATAAAATGTATCGCTCAAAATTAAAAGAAATCACAATTTTTTAAATTATATCACACCATTATGAAATCGTAGATTGATTTTTGAAATTTTACACTTTGTAGCTGTAAAATAACTTCAAATACTAATATTTTAGCTTTAGATTTTGTAATTACTTCAGATTCCTGAAAAACAAAAGCAGAGTAGAAATAAAAAAACACAAACACTTTGTAATAAACAAATATATTGTTCTTATTTCGTATAATACTTAATAATATAAATATAAATGTACTGCTGAATGTCTTATTTTCTAAAAATTTCCTAGCAATTTACAAAACGGTAGTTTGAGGTGCACAACATTTCAAATTAAAAAGGCTGCAAGTAATAAAATCAGAATTTCATTGTGTCATTTTAAAGTTTAAGATGCACCCAATCTAGAATTCCCTTCGTTTTTGGTGTTGATGACATCTGCCTTAGAGGCGTTTTTCTAACGGCCCTTTTTTGGAGGCGTTTCCTTATCGGCGTTCTTCTGACTGAACCTTTTTGATGTGGACTTGGATGAGTAGCTGGTGTTTTTAATTTATATTCTAAATCGGACTCGCAGTTATCAGTTTCCATTTCGGTTTTTCCTGTAGTGCCAGTCGGGGTTGGCTTCTTTTGCTGTTTAGGTTTAGCTAGCAGCACATTAGCAACGTTAAGGTCTTTGATGTAATCAGCAAACTGTAGGCGTCCGGGTGGATTAATAGTTTTTCGAGGCCGCAGAGTGTCGTGAACTAAATCGACTATGTTAGACGCCGGTAAAATTTCACCCTTTATAGTAACGGTACCCTTGTGATCCCAGCTCACATCGTTTGAGGCACTCAAAATGCGTAGGAAAACTTCAGCTTTTTTCTTAAAAGTTTTGGGAAGTGTAGATAAAATAATGGCATTTGATATGCTGTTACTGGTTGTTTCAATGGGTATTTTGATTGGCTGCCGTGCCTGGTTTGTGAAATGAAGGTACCTTTGTAAAACCTGATTGTACTGGATCCATTTATCCTGATCAGTTAATTTGGACTTTAAAACTTTTTGCATTTCGTCATCAAGCTGTGATAATATATTTTTCTCCGCATCATCGCCAGACTTAAGACGTTGGACAAATTTCGGAGATACAATCGACATCTTTCGCTCTTTGTCCATTTTAGTCGAAAAGGAGCTCAGTCGTTTGTTCTGGTAGAGCCGTCGTGAATAAACTAGCTTAAAATCAAGACTTTCATAATAAATATATAAAAAAATATGACAGGTACGGGAGTCGAACCCGTATTCTCTCTCGAGATCAGAGCTTGAATCTGACGCCTTAACCATTCGGTCAACCTGCCTCCCTATATAAACGAGCACTCTCTGCATAATTAAGAAAACATATAGTTTAAAAAGCCTTCTACATGCAATTTCATACAATATTTCATATAAATTAAGTCATGTACAAATGTCTAAATCGGTTTTGATATATATTTTATCGAAAGACTTGACCCTCAGCTGCCGTTTTATTATTTGTCGTGATGCGTCATCGCTAAATTTTACAAGTGCCATCCTGTCTGCGATGTGACGCACGAAGTGTTTCCATACCTTTTTATTTTAAAATTCTATAAAAAATTTTACTATTTTTTCAATGAAAGTTGTATAAAAATATTGTTTTTTGTCGTTTTTGCAGAATTTAATGTGACAAGATGCCGATTTTTATAAATTTTCATGGGAGATGATGTCGATTTTCTAAAATTTTAAACGAAATGCTTTGGAAATTGCATGTTTTTATTCAAATATTAGTATTTGAAGCTATTTTTCACATACAAAGTATCGAAAATTCATATAAATTGAGCTACGATTTCATAATTGTGTGATGTACTTTAAAAAATTACGGTTTATTTGTTAAATGTTTGCAAAATTATGCTTAGAAATAACTCTTAAAACTGTGTTTACATCATTTTTTCGGTACTATAAAGTCGCTTTGTAAAGATTTTCAACGAAATTGTGCGTTTTTATTCAAATTTTTGTTACTTTGGGAGTCAACACATACGTCTTTTCGTAAATTTTTTACAAGAAAAATGGTTTGACTTATATTTTTACAAGTATCCCTTGTTTTATTTGCAAACGATATTGAAAAGCTATTTTTTTTAACGAAATTGTCTGTTTTTATTCAAATTTTTGGGGGACAACCATTCTTATACAATAAGACTCGGATATCTTCGGAACACGGTAGCTGAAAGCAACGCACCACCCTTTCTTACCTATATGAGTAAGAAAAAGATAGCCATACAAAAAATTATATTAGTAGGCATGTTTAGTTGACAAATGTCATAATTAAAATTAGTCAAGCCTTCTCCAATACTTTCTACTGTGTTTATCTCTTTCTTACTCAAGCAATACGTATATCTTCTTGATCATGTTATCTTATTGCTGATATATATAATTGTGACGACAGGCAACGACCTGTTAGGCCATTTGAGGATGACGAAATAGAAAGTTCTGCAGAGTCGGTGATATCATAGCAAATTCCATTGTCTGTGCTAACAATCAAGTTAACTGAAAACGCGCCCGGGGCAAAAACCATTGCGAATAATTACACATTTTATGTTGAATATTGAAAATAACCGCCGCGTAATTATGATCTCGCTATATAAAATAAAGTAATTATTTCTATTCATATAGCTAGCAGCGGCTAAAAAATAATTCATTAAATTATATTTGGCCTTTACAAGAAAGCAGCCAGAGCGCGAAAATGGCTGATTGACCAATGACAATTCCCAGCAGGGTGGAGCAACGAGAATATTGCATATTATAAAATTATTATTTCTAGTACATCCAGTTACAAATCTAATTTTTTTTTTAAATTGTATCTACCTTTAAACACAATAAGCTATACATTCCGTTCTTATAATTTGAATTTTTGAAAAAATAGTTTGTTTACAACAAGGAAGCTCGATGTCGAACCCGTACACAACTGTTGAAGTTTTAATAGCATTCAACCACGATGTTCTGTAGCTCAGTTGGTTAAGACTTCGAACTCGTAATACTGCCGTTGCTGGTTCAGATCCGGCTATGGGTCGTCGCAGGAAGATTTTTTTAAATTAAAATAAATGTGACTATTCAATTCACCTGTCATCTGTCAAAAAGTGACCAATAAAAATCCAGAATTCTGACGTTTCTTGACCAATCAAAAAAATATCAGTGGATATATCTTCCTAGAAGGTATTCAAGTGACTATTTTTAACAAATGCGATTTTTATTAGAAAAAGTAAATATTAGTGTTCCGTTACTATAGAAATTGCGTAGCTTGATAGTTTTACTGAAAACTAATTTGAAAAAGTAGTTTGGTTCATTAAATAGTCCCTCGAATACCATTCTTAGTCAAAGTTAAGTAGATTATTTTTGCGGTGGTATCACTACTCATGTCCATTGCGCTTGGGATTAGGACTCGTGCTAGCGCACTCGTCCTAATCGTACCAAAGCGCAATGGACATTCGTGACACCACCGCAAAAATAGTCGACATAACTATGACTACTCATGGTATTATAAGTGAGAAAACCAAGATGGACGACACTCGAGAAGTTAATTTCAAAACAGGGACTTACAAAAAAAAAAATCTGAAAAAATTTAAAATTCAAATATTCGCGCGAAATTAAAAGGGCTCCGTGCATGAGAGAGAGAGAGAGAGAGAGAGAGAGAGCATCTTCGATGAGGGAGACGGAAGATTTAGCAGTTTGAAATTCAAATATTTCCGCGAAAATTCAAAATTAAAAACGACAGCCGCGAGAAGTGCGCACGCAGAGAACCAAGATGGCCAACACCCCGGGAAATTTAAAATCAAAAATTGGAACTTAGAAAAAAAATCTGAAAAATTTCCTATAGTAGGTAGGGACAATGGTTAATCCATTCGGAGCGCACATATGTAAATTACATATCAAACTTCATATGTGATTAATTAGATCAAACCGCGAAATGAATTAGATCAATCCGCGGATTTAATTCGCGGTTTAATTCGCGGATTGCTCAAGTTTAGGTGTCGCCATACTACTTGTCAAGAATAATACGTCATTTAACATCCAGTATCAGTACAACAAGAACATATTGTCTGGACTTTAATATAATATGAATCGTATAATTTAGGTATAGTATAATAATAATAATAATAACGTCTTCATATGGATATAAAACACACAAGGAATAAAACAAGTAAATGTCAAACAAAATAAGAATACCCAAAAGGGCGAAGTTCAGAAAGGTTTGCGAGGGCAAGCCTTCTGTTCTGCCACTTAACCCACACTATACATACATTGAAAAAAAACTAATGATGAGTAAATGCAGTCACATTAAGATTTAATATTTAAATATATGAATATAGAAAAAAAAACCAAACTTAAGTCTGTGTCTTAAACAGTATATCATATAATCTATTTCTAAAGGTAGCTTGTGTCAGTATTTTTAAATTATCTGGTAAGAAATTATACGTATTAGCAATATTATATGAATAAGATCGTTCAAAAGAAGTTGTTTTATGAAGTATAGACGTTATGAAGTGCTTTTTGCGTACATTAATACTGTGAACGTCGGTTCTAAATTTAATCTTGTTAAACAAATAAAGAGGAGACTTTAAATGGAATAAGCAGCTTGCATGCAACAACCATCTATTTTTCATATTTAACCATTTTAGTTCTGTAAGTTTGTATGATATGCGTTGATATTTTCTAATTCCAAAGATTAATCGAAGACAAGAGTTTTGAATACGCTGAACTCTCTTAACATCACTCGCATCCAAGCACGGACCGTAAATACAGTCACAGTAGCTGAATTGAGATAATACTAAAGACTCGCATAACATAATTTTAATTTTGTGGTTTAACCTATATCTATGATTGAATATCAGCCTTACTTGAACGTAAGCTTTTTGAATTAAAGTTGAAATATGTTATTTTTTATTATACCTGCATCAGAATCGCCGTTTAAAGCACGCCTGAGCGTGCGAAAACAGGCGATTAAAGCTCGCCGAGCTTTAAAGGTTGTCAAGGAAATGACTGAATGCAACAACGGACGTGGACGGGACAAAAACGTAAACAATTCTCGTAACTATAGTAGCGATATTATTATGGCCTCTCGATTTATCACGACAAAAATTATTTCTAAGTTTTTAATGCGTCATTTATTTCCAGTATTGTAGGTATAATAAAAAATAGCGTAAAGTATTCGTGGATAACTGGTCTTTAAAACACTTGCTCTATTTCGAGCACTCCGGCTACGCCGTCGTGCTTGAAAATTCGCGCGTGTTTTAAAGACCTTGTTATCCACTCATACTTTAATATACTATTTTATTATACCTGCATCAGAATCGCCGTTTAAAGCACGCCTGAGCGTGCGAAAGCAGGCGATTAAAGCTCGCCGAGCTTTGAAGGTTGTCAAGGAAACGACTGAATGCAACCACGAACATGGACGCGACAAAAACGTAAATAATTCTCGTAACTATAGTAGCAATATTATTATGCCCTCTCGATTTATCACGATAAAAATTATTTCTAAGTTTTTAGTGCGTAATTTATTTCCAGTATTGGAGGTATAATAAAAAATAGCGTAAAGTATTCGTGGATAGCTGGTCTTTAAAACACTTCCTCTATTTCGAGCACTCCGGCTACGCCGTCGCGCTCGAAAACTCGCGCGTGTTTTAAAGACCTTGTTATCCACTCAAACTTTAATATACCTACTATAAACCGAAGATTTGAATCAATCCATAAACCAAAATTTTTTACACATTCTGAAACAGGCAAACGCGAGTTATCAATGTGAATAGAAATTTCAGGTAAAGCAGCATCTCTTAATTTAGGTTTACCAAAAAGAATTATAGAACACTTTTTCGAATTAATTGACATACCATGTTTTCCAGAAAAATTGATGAGTTTATGAATATCGGAGTTAACTTTTTCATTAGCTATAGCAACATCCGAGGAATCGAAAGTAAACAAAAGTTGCGTGTCATCAGCGATAAGTTGGTATTCACAGCTATCTGAAAAACTTTTCAAATTAAAAGTGTACAAAATGTATAATAATGGTCCAAGGATAGATCCTTGAGGTACACCTGATACAATAGGTAGAGGATGCGATTTGTGTACTTTTAATATAACAGTTTGGGTACGATTGGTTAAATATTTATTAATTAATTCAACGGAGCTGTCATTAAAACTTATAAATTTCAGTATTGCCAATAATACTTTATGGCATATTGTTTCAAATGCCTTGGAGTAGTCAATCATAGCAAGAAGACACAATTTGTTGTCATCTACAGCTTTCATTATTGTATCAATAATATTGAGAAGTGCTGTTGTGCAGCTATGATTTGGTCTGACGCCTGACTGCAATTCCGGCAATATTTTATGCTGAACCACATATAAACGAATTTGTTCGGCCATAACCTTTTCTAAAACCTTTGATAAACATGGTAGAATGCTAATAGGGCAAAATTCTCTATATTCCTTTGGTTCTTTAACTTTCGGTAAAGGGGTGACACTAGCACTCTTCCACGCTTCAGGAAGTACACTATTAAGCAGACAAAAATTTACTATGTGTGTAATAAAAGGAATTATAAATGGACAACAATACTTTAACTTCCTAATATTAATACCATCCGATCCCGTAGCATTTGACTTGATACCAGAGACAACTTTAATAATTTTGAAATCCTCAACGGCTTTAAAAGCAAATTTCATATTGAGGTTTTTATAAATATTATTACTGTAAAAATGAATTAATTCATCGTTCGAGCTAGCCATACTTGCTATGTGAACAAAAGATCGATTAATTTCACCAACATCCGCCAAGCTGGGGGGAATTTCGCTATCGCTTTTATTATAAACATTCATTTTTAATTCCCTCCATATATCAGAATTATTAGTGGAATTTTCTCGACATTTAAATTCTAAATATGCCTTTTTTTCACTTTTAATCGCCGCAGTAGTTAAATTACGCAATGATTTGTAATAATCCCTTTATTATTATTTTTTTTAATATAGTATTTATTGTCAGCTCAGCATATTTTTCCTATACATGACAGTGTGTATATTAATTGTTGACAATACATGGCGATAGTGAGGTCGGCTTCGATAGCTCCTCTGTCAATATTCTTGTTTTGCTAGGGTCTTTGAGTTCTAGAGATCACTTGTGTCTGAGTCGTCTGATGTTCGTTCCAGAAGGTCACTGGGGAGCTTCCTCTTGAGCCTAGTGTGGATTGATCGTTGACCAATATTATAATAAACAGCACCATTGCAATGGGTTAAGTTTTTATAAAACTGTTTTGCCGATTGGCGTATAAAGACTTCGATGTTGGGAACATCTAATTCTCTGTGGATTTGATTGTTTCTGGCATACCACGGCGCACTTGTAATTATACGAAGCACTTTGTTTTGTAATGTCTGTAGCTTTTTAATGTTAGTTTTGGAAGTGGCACCCCAGACGTTACAGCCATATGTTATGATTGGTCTAAGTAATGCCGTGTATAGTAACTTTCCGCACTCTACTTTTAAGGAGGATTTTCTATTGATTAAGGGGTATAACATACTCAATCTAGTATAGCATTCGGGCAATTTTTTATTGATGTGGTAGCCCCAAGTAAGTTTTTTGTCTAAATATAGTCCCAGGTATTTAACTGCCCCATCTTTAGAATTCCAGATGATTTCCTTATCGTTAATTATTATGTTTACTGGATCGTCATTCCGTCGCAATGTAAATATTTTTGTTTCACATTTTTCACCGTTAATTGTGGTGCACCATTTAGTGAACCATTCGGTTACTTCATCGACACTTCTCTGTAGCTTCTGTTTGACCACATTTATGTCTTTATCTTGTACGATTATAGCGGTATCATCAGCATACATCGCTATTTCTGAGTCTGCTGGTGTTGGAATATCATACATAAATATATTATATAGCATGGGTCCTAAAATTGACCCTTGAGGAACTCCTGCGTTAATATTTCTAACTGTTGAATTTGTGGGTCATATGCGAACTTGGAATAATCTTTTTGTTAGAAACGATGTAATTATATGTTGTAGATATCTTGGTATTTGTATTTTCTGCATTTTGATTTGTAAGCCCGTTGTCCACACCCGATCAAACGCCTGTGCGACGTCTAAAAAGGCGATTGCAGTAAATTCTTTGTTTTCAAAGCCTCTTTCGATGATTTCTACAATACGAAGTAGCTGGTGTTGGGTGGAATGTTTTCTTTTAAAGCCAAATTGAAAAGTGGGACGGGTGCCTTCATCCATGAGGTATTTAGTCAATCTGGTTTGGATAATGCGTTCAAGCAGTTTAGAGATTGTTGATAAGAGGCTTATTGGACGGTAACCTGATGGGGAATTATGTGACTTTCTCGGTTTGTGAAACATTAGTATTATAGCTTGTTTCCACATTTCTGGAAAATAGCCTAATCTCATACAGGCATTAAAAGTTGAAGCTAGTAGCGCCAATACTTTGTCTGGAAAATGTTTAATAGCAATATTTGGAATCATGTCTAATCCAGGGGCCTTTTTTATTTTTAATTTTTTAATATGTTGCTTAATTTCATGTGGTGATGTTGGCTTGAAATTTTCTATATCCTCTCTCACATCTCTATTATTTTGCATGACATATTCTGACTGACGTACAAACTCCATATTTTCTTCACTTACTATAGTAGTAAATGTTTGTTCAAGATGATTAGCAAATATACGGCATTTCTCTGAGTAATCAGTATATACCTCATTATTGATTGTAAGGGGGGGGATTATTGTTGGTTGTTTAAGGATTTGTTTGGTGGTTCTCCATAAGTTTGGATCATTAGGGGATATGCTGGCTAGATGTGTTTGGTATGTATTTATGCGGTGTTGATCTAGCTCGTATTTAACCCGTCTTGCTAGCTGCCTATACTGGTTTTTGATATTTATATCTCTTGTTCTATGCCATTGTCTACGAAGGCGATTTTTGTTTTTAATTAGGTTTAATATATGTAGTGGAGGATGCGAATTATTATAGCGAATATGTGGTCGAGAAACAATTGTAGCGTCAATTATAGCTTGTTTAATACCATCTGTGAGTTGGTGTAGTGCGTCGTTTATATCTTGCTCTGTATTGAGGCTCGTTGGACACTTAATTAATTTATTCAGGCATTCTTGGTAAATTCCCCAGTCTATAGGTCCATGGATTAATCTAGGCATACTTGGTACTATTTTTGGTGTATTATTAAATGTTAAAATAATTGATAAATGATCAGAATCAAGTTCTGTTATTACTGTTTGTTCTATTGGCTCGTTAAAATTTTTATTTAGTACTATATCTAGTATATCCGGTTCGTGATCGGTTCTGTAGGGATATCGTGTTGGCTCAGTAGGCGCCATGACATGAATATTTTGTAGAGTCAATATGTCATACAACTTTTTGCCGTTGGGATTTGTCGTTCTGCACCCCCATATAGTTTTTGCAGTTTAGATCTCCTATGAGCAAAGTTGGTAAAGCTTCTTGAAAAACTGTTGTTATGTCGCTTTCTATTAATTGGCGATTTGGGGCTTTATAAGCGCATATAATTTTAAGGACTTGGTTGTTTACTAATGGAATCTTGATCGCAATTGCTTCTAGGTTTATTAATTGAGGGAGTTTCAGTAATGATGCTGCTAGTGTTCGTTTAACGATTATTGCTACACCTCCTGCGCCGTATGTATCACTTCTGTCTTTTCGGTATATGTTATATTTTGGTATTGTAAATTTCTCATTTTCTATTAAATGCGTTTCAGTGACGCATGCTGCGTCTATATTATGTCGGGCTAAAAATGATATAAACAAGGATCTTTGATTTTTAATACCATTTGCATTATAATTGATTATTGTGAGATTGTAGAGAGATTTTTGTTTATTTGCCATTGGTAAGTAATATTGGAAGTAGTGACATTATAAAGTTCTTGATTGTGTTGATATGTGGTGTGATTAAATCTAAGACTGTTTGCAAAATTTGTTGAATTAGTGGATTGGGCTGTTGATCAGTAGGGTTAGTATCAATGGTTTGTTGTGCATTTCTTAATGTGTCTGAATATGTTCTGTTCGCAGTAATGTTGCCTGTATTAATAGCATTTGGGCGTTGTGGTCTAATTGTAGGATTTGTTGACCTAAATTGGTTAATTTGTTTATAATAACTGCAACCCTTATAGTTAGCAGTATGCTCACCGCCACAGTTCACGCAGGTTGGTTTTTCATCTTTACGCTTAGTACATTCAGAATAATGATGGTCACCTGTACATTTAACACAACGTGGTTGTAGGAAGCAATAGTTTTTTGTGTGTGAATAACGTTGACATTTTGTACATTGTGGAATGTCGCCACTTTTTCTGCGTGGTTCTGTTTTCACTACACAGTGTGCAAGTTTTGTTAAGTTAAATATGTTTTTTGCTTCGTTGGTCATCGGTAATTCTGCTACTACAAGCGGCATTGGTGTCTTAGTTTTACTTAACAGTCTTGTGATTTTTATGACGGGATGGTTAAGTTCTTTCAATTCTTGCACTATTGCAGCCTCCGAAAAAGATACAGGTACATTTCTGATAACTACTTCCAGTTTATTGTTTTCAGGGTTGTGAAATGTGTGGTAATTTAGTTTATGTGTATCGTAATACTTCGTGAGTTGGCGATAGTCATCTGAGCTAATTAAATTTATTTTTAATTGCTCTCCTTTAAGAGATGTAGTAAAATCATTTTTTGCAATTCGTTTGATATCTTTCACTACTTCTTGATAATTGTTGCAGTCATGTAAAAATATGGGTGGAATCTTAGTTTTAGTTGATTCAGAAATTGTGGTCGTATTATTATCATTGTTAGTAGATTGTGAGGTGAGCTGATTCGTTGCTTGCGTTTCTTGTAATGCTGAGAATCTGTTGTTTGAGATTAGCGTTCCGCTGTCGAATAGGTATCGTTTTTTGGGATCGTGGTCAGTATCTTGTGGCGATTCTAGGGTACGTTTTGATATTACTGATGGTTCAGTAATCATCGGGGTCTGGCTACCTTGATAAACTAATTTAAGTGGTTTGATCGACATGTCTAAATACTAACTGATTAAGTATGAGATACAACCCGAGGACCTTGGCCTAGTTTTAATTATTTATGCACTTTTCAAAAAATATGAAAGTTCACTTACAGTTTTATATTTAAATTGTGAATGCACTATCATTGCTTCGTCTGTTGCAGCCAATGCTGTTAAGAACATCCGCGCGCGGCGACAGTTCATACACTCTATCGTAATAATCCCATTGTACTGGGTTATTACTTTTTTTAAATCGAGTTAAAGCTTTGTCTCTTAGTGACCTCATCAGTTTAATATTATCTGTCAGCCAGGGAGCGGCAGGTTTAGACATTTTAATACGTTTAAATGGAGCATGTCTATCAAACAACGTTATAATATTATTATTTAAAAACTCTATTTTATCATTTATATTTTCAATTTGATAGATATTTCGCCATTGAATAGATTGTAATTCAGCATAAAATCTGTCGCAATTGAAATGTTTAAAATCTCTAAATGTAAATAAAAAAGGATTCTTTGATAAACAAACATTTACAGCAACTTTACAATAAATAAGATGGTGATCCGATACATTGTCGATGCTTATAACATCCCAAGATACAACTTGCTTATCGACAGGAATTCAAATTAAATCAATTAAAGTAGGTTTCGTTTTAGTGATACGAGTAGGTTTATTTATAATTTGTTTGTATCCTAAAGATTGGATTAAGGAGATAAATTGAATAGTGGCAGTTTCTTCAAATTTAGTAAACCAATATTAAATTCACCTAAGTAAATTATATCCTCAGTCATAGATGTAACCACCGCTATGGAGTTCTCTGAAGCGTCCAAGAACTCAAGGCATGCAAACTCTCGCCTTCTATAAAGAGCACCAATGATTATTTTAGTATTATTTAATTTTACACTTACCCAAATTTGTTCAATTACATTACTGTGAGAAGTGATATCAATTGGACAAAAATTTATATCATTTTTGACATAAATACCTACGCCTCCTCCCCAGGTAGTCGTAATACGATCCCTGCGTACGAGTCTATAACCAGGAAAGCAAACTGCAGTACTGGGTACATGACAAGTAAACCAAGTCTCAGTAACAGCAATGACATCAAGTACCGCATTCAATAGATAATCCTTAAAATCAGAAAAATTAGATAGAAGTGAGCGTGCATTTAAATGAGCAACCTTAATGTGACTATACATTAAATAAAGTACATTTCAGATATTTACAGTTTTAATATTTTTCTTGAGAGGTTTTGAAGTCCCAAGAATTCGTAGTAACTGAATATGTCCGTGTAGCTAATATGTTTGCTAAAATTGGTCTGAGTAACTTATCAGGGATTATTATAGACGTTTTCTCTCTGTGATCCATATAAATGACCTTTTTGTAAGAAATTCGTTTTTCCCTGCGTGCGTCGGTCATGATGGCGTTTAGTTTGTATTCTGTGATTCTTGCTGATAGCAGTTGTGGATCTTCGAATGTATTGTAACAGTGTCAGTGTCTACCTTGAGTGAAAAATGAGTGATATTCCTAGAAAAAGTGTTAGCGGAAATGCA
>OW679200.1:42253759-42340107 GCA_940337035.1 Agriotes lineatus | reverse complement strand
AAGGTAATATAGGATATAACGTGATAAAACCCTGAGAGAAAGTTATATATATATGTATATCAATAAAAATAAACTAAAGTCATAAAAGGTCTTCGAACTGCAATTCGGTTCATAGATAAAAGTCATACAGTAAATTTTAGTACTCTATAAGAAACAGAAACAGAAATGGATATATGGAGCAAAAGACTAGAACCGCAACAATAGCAACAAAACACTCCTTAAGAGTTCTACCTGCTCACACGTCACGTCGCGTGATAAGTGACAACCCTAGCAGATGCTTGCCTGTGATACTATTCCACAAGGGTAACTAATATTGATAAACTGACGCAGAGCGCCTGAGGCGTTACTGCTCATCTAATGATAGCGTATACCAACACTTACTACACAACTGCAAACTTACTTATAAAATACATACAGGATTGACGGGAATGTACATATGCAATAAAACATATTCAGCTAGTTGGGTATAAGAAATTAATCGGCAGTGATATGTCAGAACCTAGGCGGCCGAACACCGGGACTGGCGAAGATTTTCGATCGGAAGCGGAAGTTTTATAACGGAAAAAAGTTCGCCTGGAACTCGGGTTCGAAAATGGAAGCCCTAGTTGGCGATCAGTTCGTTTAAACCAAAATGAACTGCTCAAGATTGACGACGGGTAAAATTTGTGTCATTATCTACGCGATGTAAAGGAATATACTGCAAAGCTGCGTCGAATAAAGAATGTCCGCCGTAGTTTACCTCGCCGTAGTTGCTTTCCACAGAATGTACGCAGGATTTGCAGGAGCGTGCATCCGCCAGCTGAGCCTAACCCGCGACTAAAATTCCAGGCTATGGAGTCGCATTTAATGCTGCATCCGGTACATCAAGCTCACAATTCCTTTTAACTTACAATAATAAAACATAGAAAATACAAGTTGCCTATATTTTTAAATGTGAAAATAGACACAGCCAGCAAGGCATACAAAGGCCCGTTTTAAACTGCACTTTGCAACGAGCCTGATTTGTATCATCTTTGCTATCCAATATTTAAACACGCTAGAGTAAAGCTGAACTGTAACTTTTTACATTGTAGAAATTTTATTAAGAACGCATTTGGTATTCAAAAGCACCTGAAATGAGTTCGCACGTTTAGCTTGAGATACACCAGATGCGTTTATTGTTAGAACGAAAAGAAGTCTGATTTCGCGTTTTTTGTGTGGTAGCACGGACATTAGCAGTAGAGTATTTGCAGCGAGTGATTGCTTGCAGCCAATGCTTGTTTTCTGGGGGTCAATATTAAGACATCGAGAGCGTAGTGCAACCTTGGGGAAACTTCCCCGAGAACCTAATAAGTCTCAGCACGAAGCGGCTACAGCAACGGAAAAGTGTAGCCAATCGAGGCCAGCAGTGAGAGTGCAGCGTGTAGGTTTCATCAGCGACGCCATCAAAGAAAGCAAATCCAGTTTTATTTACAGCTAGAGGGTAAAACAGGTTAGTTTATTTAAAGCTAATATATTTGATCGAATCTACAATCTAGCGTTAAAGGTCATATCTTAGGGCGTAATAGTGGCTGATTTTGATGGGTGTCTTCATGGGTCAGCGCATAATTGGAAGTGTTTCGTACGTAAACGTGCCCTTATTAAGAATAAATGCCGGCGTGAGTGAAACATATTTCGCAGACTTTCTAGTAAGCATTAATGTTTGCTATTTTATTCTTTGAATTATGTACAAGTTGTAAATGCGCGTCAAAGTTAGCTTTTAGCTGGTAGAGATTTAACCAAGCTGTTTATTATTGACGGCGCATAGCATATGTGTATTGTCGTTTTGTATCCCCATTATATGCATGTTTGCATAACTTCATATAGACACAGAATAATACAGAATGGCCTGTCGGCTGAAAATTCAGCTGGTTTTTTCTTTGCGCATGCGCGAGTTCTGGTGGTGTGCAGTCAGCTGTTTTCCATATTTTACACGTGTACTTGTGGCGATCAATGACCCCTTATAAGAAGGTTATGTTTTTTTGTGCAAGTGGTTTTAAAATATTAATTAAATATGAGTGCACAGAAAAGATATTTTGGTGACAGATGGTGTACTGTGCATTTCCATATAAATTGCATGGATTTTAAACGTACGGATTATTTCTGTTCAGTTTAAAATGTAGGCGCATAATTTAGAATTTACCGCCTCTGCACAACACTAGAATCATGGCGGACAATTTCAAGGTCATAAAAATTGAGTATGCTGACATCAAAAGCGCCGACACAGAGAGGCCATTCTGATTTAGGGTATTATTCTGTGATGGTAGTTTGGTTTTTATTTCTAGCGAGATTCGAGCGTTTATTTTCAGGGTTATAGGTGTAAACAAAGCAGCTTTAAAGTAATTTGTGTTGACATACTCATAGGCACACTAAAGTAAGAGACGAGACTTATCCATTGAGACTGAGTTAGCTAGCAAACAAAGGGCAATCAAACTTTACGGTAAAGTAAGATAGGGGCGTAATGAACACACCGATACAACTTTCGAGGTTGGATATATTCTATAAAATTTAACAAAATTTGCACATCTAGTTTTTGCCGCGCCGCTACATTCCGGTCCATTATATACAATTTCTTTGTTTGACTCCAACTGACCAAGTACTGCTCTATTCGCCACCGGTAATCTTGGCGCGAAAAAATCTTCGACGATACGGATTACCCACTGCTTTGTGTATAAAAATCAGTGGTGGCGTCAATTCTCACCTACCTTATACGTATGCGCAATTTTATTCACCATTTCGATAAATAATGATAGACTTAGTTTCACTTCCCTTGTAGGTATAAACCCTTTAGACTGTTATCTGTATGTCATCGTACTTAAGTTCTTAAGTCTCTGATTTATATTCTCCGAGTCGACTATATCCCAGATCTTGTCTAGTGTCTTGGTACTTTTCTAAACTCTTTTACCAAATCAATAAAGGTTTTTAAAAACTTTTTTGTCACCTACATCGGTGTAAAAATCAAGTCCCTTCTTGATCTGAACCCGTATAGTGCACGAATATTCTAAACCTTATATCGATTATTCATTTATACAATTTTGTATACTAAGAAGGGATATACGTTCTGGTATCTTTTCTTGCGTCCAAGGCAAAGCTATTACCTTTCTAAGTATTTCTACCCCATTTTCTCTAATGTTTTTCAGTATTACTGATGTTTTCCAGAGTTTTCGATTTTTAATAGCCGATATTTGTTACAAGTTAAACCCCCGCTTACGACCTTAACCAGACCAGCAAGTGGGAAGTGACAGATCTTAAAATTAAAAAAAAGGTTTGCTCGCGATAGTCAAATTAGTAGTAGTAGAAACACATTTCATGGTGTTTGGCCTGACGATTCTTATTTTCTATTTCTATTTTTTCTGAAGACAATATCACCTTACTAAAAACGCGTACTGATTTTCTTTACAAGAAATGAAGAAGTATGAAACGCTATACGGCTATATTAAACACACTAAGATAAATACACTTCTCGTCAGGCACAGCTGCAAAGTCCGGGACCCTTAATAAATCAGCTTACTAATGCGTTACGACACGTTGGGATATAAGTAGATTACGAAAGTCGGCATTCATGGCCTGTTGACAAGTCAGCTACCGATTTTTAATACAGATTTGGAATATCCGATGCAAAATGAAAAACGAAATTCTCCAATATATCAACGAAACGTAAACAGAACTTCAAAATAATGTTATGCTTTGGTGCTTAAGTACTCGACGAAAAAGAAATCGAAGGTGTCGCAAACACCATTAAATGTTCCAACACAGCAAATTACATCGTTCTCAAACAAGATGACTTTGCACTGCACCCTAACTTGATGATAGTTTTCCGGCTTCTGCATCGTGTTAGGGTTATTTGACGTTCACTTTTCACCTTCTGTCCTTATACTTAGTACTTAGAACTTTCAGAATTATTTTTTTTTGTTTAACATCGAATTTGATTTGCTCTGACTATGATAAGCTTTCCTTTCCGCCTTTACTCATCAAACCTATTTTTTGCTGCTGCCAAAGCGATGTTTAAGTATAAGCACGCCCTTGTCTAGTTCCAGCCATTTTTCAATACTTTGTAAGGTTTATATCTCACCATAGATTATGGCAACTGTCTCTATTGTACTGTTGCTTTATATTTCTACTATTTTTTCTTTGAATCTTCTGTGTATTTGTTCAGTTTTTAGTGTGTACGATTATAACAACTGCAGACTTTGGAAGTTTATCTATGTTATAATTGAAACTTTATATATTTCTACAGCAACGCTGTTCATATTGATACGTGCAATTAGGAATAATATTTTTATACACAAAAGCAAAATCTGGCAGCAAAAATCAATATTTATCTCTCGAAATAGTTCATCTATTACAATTTTTACACTTTATGCGTCTGGAACATATAAAATAACCCTCAAATGCGAGCATTTTAAAAATTTGATTAAAAATAGCCTCCTTCCCGAACAGATCATTCAGTATTCGTGCTTCGAGCAACGCAGGCATAACAAATGTCGTGTAATCTATTCAGGAAATCGAAAATTTTGCCAAACCAGTCACCAAAGAAAACGTTTTTCCTGCAAAAGACTAAGCTCTGTTATAATAAGAAAAAAATGTGTGAGCAATATTTATCAGAGGGCGAGGCGACGCGACGAGAACCATCTCTGAAATATAAAGCCCATTTGTAGATCACTTTGTTTCATCATCGCGAGAATACAGCTATAAACATAAGTTGTCCTAACAATCACAGTCTTGATGATACATTCCCGTTGTGGGAATATTTGTCACGAGGGTTTTAGCTGACTTTGAACTAACACTTGATAGCAGATCAAAGTACTTTTTGTAAATAAAACATGGGTATCTTACTGAGGAAGGTCAACAAATGCATTCATTTGTAATCGTCAGCATTTTGGTGCTGCCACACCGATAAGACATTGGGACTAGGAAATTTAATTTAACTCCTCATCAATATTCCAGGACTACATATCAGGCCTTATTTATCGCCAATCTTCTGCCTGGGAGACTCTCAATGTTCTGCTGTCACTTTGTCATATAAATTATTCATGAAGCCTGAAAACTTTAAAGGAGCATAGTTAGTTCTTTTATTATAGTAAATAGCGAAATTGTCTTATGTTTTAGTACTTTATTAAATTATGAAGAACTCGGTGATTCTTTAAAAAACGTAGCTCTGGCGATGCTTACAAAATTATTCTTTTATCTCGCCGTGAAGTTATAGATATTAGGCATTATAAATAATAGGAAGGAAATGTAAAACTTTATAAATAACTAGTATCAACGAAATTGTGAAAAATTTAGTCACAGTTTACTATTCTTTTAACATTTTCTTTATATCTACGTGTCTTAACCATTACGCACCTACCATAATTCTTCTACTGTAAATGTTTACAGATGTTTTAAGTACTGACACTAAAATACACATATACCTAAATCTACATAAAGAAACATTAAAAATGAGAATTTGCGAAAATGGTATTAGACTTTATAAAATAAAGAGAGTAGGTGGGAAACTACTTAAGAACCTTCAAGCGAAATGGAAATTTTTGATAAATGGAATAATGCCCAGATAGTTTGAATCTGTATAGGTGATGAAACCTTTTACAAGAATAATAATTAATGGGTTAGCTACAAATATTTATTCATATTAAGGAAACCCTTTTGTACCACTCCGCTCGAGACTGCTCACAACCCAGACTAGCTTAAAACCTTTGCCGATTTGTGATCGTAGGTAAGGACTAGTCGACTGCTCCTTAGGTTATTAATTAAAAAGCAACAGAAAACAACAGTCTAACTGGCACTCAAATACATAGGTCATCAGCTTACAAGAACCTAAACTCTAAAAAAAGTACAGTACAGTACACATAGTAAAATAACATTGATTGTTAAAAGGCAACTAAACTCGACCAAATTCTTAGGAAAATAACTTACGATACACGCTCTTGTCTTTTTGTCTATTTTGTTACACTACGAAAACGACGTTAGGATATGAATTTAACATCCAAAATACTCTACCGTCAGTTACCCGTTAAAACGACACAAATCGGAAAAGTCTCGGATCCGTTACCCTAATTACGTTACGATTGGCTGCAACAAAAGTTGCCGACTAACAGAAGGAGAAGAGGGTTTATTACGACTTTCATTAGGGCTACGACCCGGTGAACGAAATAAAGATGTTAATTGCCAGACGCCACCACTTTACTACGCCGAAAAAAACACAGGTGGGCTCATCCAGGAAGTGAAAGCGATGGCCTAACTTTACCAATTCAACTTTGGCAACGCTTGAACGACGATCCACGTACAGCTGTGTCGAACTTACCTTGCTTGCATTTGTTTACAGCTACCTGAATCCCTTCTTCAAATCATAAAAGCACACAAATCTACTAAAGAAACGCACAACTGATTGGAAATGAACTATATTAACGTGGATATATGAAGGTACACGAAGAACATTAAATGAAATACTCAATAAAGGTTAATGTTGTTAGCATCACAACATTTAGTGTAAATACAGGCGCTAAACTGAACAGAAAATGATCTAACTGTCTCGAAAACGGTAACAACTTTAATTACGCAATAAAACTACTTCCAAGCAATAAATCTTGATCTTATACAATCAAATCTGGCTCAATGACGATAATTACTTTACTCCCACAACGTTAAGCTATGTACAAACATTAAGACTCGACGATAAATGCTCAAGTCGACTTTAGAGTAGTAACAACAGTTCAAACGCTTAATTTTAAATTATAAACAACTATTGTTACGTTAAAATGGCGCTTTCGTTAGATTTGTCGCTTCACTCTGCTTTTTTTTTGTAACTTTATGGGAAGCGCTCTCCGGATTGTAGATCTGTGGGTAGATTTAAATTCCGCGCGCTCCTGAGTTAGGAACTTTTGTTCGCTGATAGGGACATGGTTCCGTTCCCCGATAAGTTTTTCGGTTCTTTGGCGAGTTTCCGGGGTTACGAGGGGCTCTCTTTGGCCTTACCTGTTGGAAACTTGGTGCCGTTTGTAGCAGCTACCATCTTCGAAGTCGTTCAAGAGGTTAATTTAGTTATGTTTGGAAAGTAAACGCCCTCGGTGGATTCTCCTCTAGGCGACGTAATTTGGGCGATTATAAGCGCCGCGCCTGTTTTGGCGGATTCTTTTTGATGGTAGCACCTCGTGCACGCCCATACGGGGTAAGTCCTTATTGGCATTCTGGTGCTTCGCTTAGGGTTCAATTTTGTTGTCAGCTTGACGTGCCGAGCCACAATCCACGATCCGGAATTCGGCGGCTGGAAGATTCTTCCTCCGGCGACCTCGTGTAAGGCTACCTTTGGCTAATCAGCGCCCCATCGTCATGCTGGACTATTAACCGCTGGTGCCGAAAGCAGAGCTTCCGTGAATCTCATGAGAGCACACCTAATACTAGGGACATCCATTAAGCCCCCTTTGTGGGCCATGTTGAGCCTACGAATTAAACTGCCCCAGGCCACGGATCTACATTTCAACTACATGTACCAGCCAGGCGATAACTTGTACACTAGCCGAAAGTAAGGCCCATGCCAATGTGTGTACGTCCAGGTATTTTTAATGTGCAATTATAAATTATTGAGAGGCTTTTCCTCCGATTGTACCCAGCATTTTCCATAAAAATTTAAGTATTACTTGCTGTAGGCCCTATTGGGTCACTTGTCGACTTCTACGAGCCAAAGATTATAATTAAACTGTGATACTTGAGAACTATGTGTAGTTTCTTTCAATGTTGCTGTATAACGTTCTTTTGCAGCTATAGTTCTTAACCCATTATAAGGACTCAGTCTGCGAATCGTCTGATTAAGCACTTGAGATGCCTGGTTGATTGTTTTCCTCTGGATTCGCTGGTGCCCCTCCCGGTTTCCATTCATCTAATTTATTGCACGCCGTTTTCGACTTGAGCTAGACGTGCTCTCCAGGTATCTGATTTTGCTTGTTTTAGTTGAGAAATATAGCCAGCAAATTGCCACGTTAAACCATCGTAACACTATGTTACGCAAAATGGCGATACTTCAAAAATCACTTCACTGCACATTGTGCGCTTTAACATTACTACACAGAAAACTCAATACCTTGTAGGGGTTCAGATCGCTACGGTTATGGTATCCAACGGAGCTGTAGGTTGTATCCAAGCGACTGCCCCAAAATACTTGAAGAAACTGCGAGAAACGACCTAGGGTACTACCTGGCGAGGGCTTCTGAACGATGTTAAATCCCCAGAGGGTAAAACGAAGAACGTAATCAACAGGCAAGGTTGCGGTACGGTACATGAAACTTCATTAACAATAATTAACACGAACGAGGTTTCCAATTAATTATCCACCCCAAGACGTCAATCGAAGCTTGACAACTCTCGGTACGAGAATTCCTCGGCTAATAACTATACTAAACATCACTTAAATGACCAAAAACTCGACCAATAACATCGACACAGTTTACTTGAAGTGCCTACGCCGTAGCGGAACAAACGACTACACTTGTTGTCTCTTTCAAGTCTGTTGGTAGAATTTTGAAGCCCAGGAAACGCGCACTTGTGCTACTTAACGAGCTATGTCTAACTCATACAGGAACGATATGTTTTTCGGACTTTTTCCACTGTCTAGGGTGTAAATCACACAACGTTTCGGGAGTTTTGATCTACTCCCGTCTTCAGGTGTTCTTGGTTAGCCCTGAGAAGGACTGATATTATAGGTTTTTCTACGTAAATTTGTGCCTCCTCCGGGGTTTGAACCCGGGACTGCTGATCGCTAGTCTGCCACTCTAACCACTAGGCCACCAAGGCGGTTATATATTTTAGTTGTAAACTTATATATATCTTACCGCTGTATGCGCAGTTGAACATGAACTACATGATTGTTGTACTAAGGGCGAACGCACTCGGTTGAGATTCTTCAAATTTCCTCGAGTTTTGCTAGCTTGTCTAATGATATTTAATACTGTTTGTTAACTCCTTAGTTTGTCCATTTCATTACGTGCCTTTATAATTTACATTTTATGTTATCTGTGTTTACAGTTCAGCTGACCGATTTTTACTGGGAACAGTAATATTAATTTAGGTATAGTATTTTTACATTGGATGCATCTTATGCTATTCACTTTTCATTTTATCAAAGCTGTTTGTACTTGCCATTATGTTGCTGGTTATTACCATAAGGTTGGCTGTTATTGGTTACTGCGCATTTCATGACCTGGTTCCTAAGCGACTTTTGTTTCAGATTATGTTTCAGACTATTACTATATTTTTTAGTTTATGGGTGTGTACATGTATTGCAGTAAAACCTTTTTGGCGCCCTAAGTAATTTTATACTGAATTTAAGCCCCGCCGTTTTCACTAAAGCTAATCGGGCTCTGAATGTGCCCATGTAGTCACTTGGTAATTTGAAATTGGTTAAACGTTTATTCTTTTAAAGAAAAAGGTCGAGAAGCTAGGAAAGCTATTTTTTATAAAATGTTGCATTGAAAGGGTTGTACCAACAATAAACTATAGAACACAAAACTTACTTTTTAATATTCAACTTACATAACCTACTAGTAAAATTTAATATAAAAAATGGGAAAAGAACAATTATGCTCCCTCACCATTAAATTGTGCGCTGATCAAGGCTTTGAACCAGGTATCAGGGATCTCCCAAATTAGCCTAGCAAGTTGCGTTTGGTAGGAATCGCTTACCACAATTATCAAGTTGGTAACACACAACTGCATTACCTCCGTGCGAGCTTGCTCGCTGTTGTAGCGTCCCGGTAACACCCAACCAATTTGCTGTTACAAGATAACTAATTAGGCAACTTTACTTGCTCTTGAAAACGGATACCTCGCGGATTCGATTGCGATTTACCAGGGTATTCCATTACATACCCCCAGCCTGAAGCCCCGCTGCGTGTTTAGTAACGGAGTTTGTGTTGCAGCGGATTTCGTTAATTTAGAAATTGTTTATATTGCTGGGCAGTTTGTATCACACCAGTCCAATAATGCGACGCTCATTAGCATCAATTGGTGACTAGAACCTGTAGACAAACCGGTGCGGTCTAAAATTGCGTTTGCCTGCGCTGGAAATAATGGCTCTGCATAATACATGGCTGTCGATTGCAGTATTTATCGTTCGATTTATACAGACACGGTGCATACACGAGCTATGTTGATTTAATGCAATTAGTTGCGGCTGCCGTTCCTGGGAATTTTAAAATTTAGTTTTACCACAAATTTTTCTATTTTTACTGATCATCAGTAATAATTAAAAACCGTAATAGAAAAATAAAAGCACCGACAATTATTGAGAATTACGTACCAGCAAGGTGCCTTGGAATATACAATAAAATCAAAAACCAGGGAAAATTAATGTAAAGGGTTAATTTCGGAGTCCTAGGTCTTTACACATTCAAACGTCGTTTCTCCGTTGACAAAGTATTACTCCACTGATATAACAGTGAGCGTGTAATTAATAGAATTAGAATAAATAACACTTCAATAAGCCGCGCAACTGATGAGATTCTGGTATTAGTATAGTATGTAGCCACATCGGAAAAACTAAAAGTATATCGCCATATCAGCAAAATACTATGTACTATAGTATGTCAGTGTCAGCGTGGTCGAGCTGTTGGGGACGTCGACTGCGGTGCCAGGGTACGGGGTTGAATCTCAACATCTGGCGGCCCACTCAGTCGCTTTAAAAATTGGGTACCGAAACCACAGTTGTGGAAGTAGAGAAAGTAGGCGTGATGCTAACCATATCACCCAGTACGTCGATAACGGTGTGCCAGATTGACTAGGTTTCCGACCCTCACCCGCCTTGTCTCAGGCCATGTTCCTACATAGAATTAAGTGCCCGAACTTCACTTTACTATAGTATGCCGCCACATCGGAAAAATTGTTACGCTCATTTTTTAGTTTCGTATGCAATATTTCAAATAATTAATTGGATTCCACTATGTATTCCCATTTATTCCTAAATATCCAGTACATTTTTATCTAACTGGTTAGGCAACCCTATCAACATCTTTAACAATTTTTGAGCAAGCTACAGTTATTCTTATTAATTTAAACCACACTTTGCACTCGTCAGTTCTTCTGATGGTCCATTTTCAAATTTTGGAACTTTTGATAGATTGAATTAGACTGTTTTTTGCAAATTTTCGGTTCTTTCACGTCAGTTCCGCTTCGAATAAGTTGTTCGCTCCTCATGGAGGCCTTACCTCGTCAGCTTTGGTTATAGCTAACTTCATTTTGGAAAGATCGTAACCCCTTTGAACGGTTTGGTGGCTTGTGTGATGCTGTCGGCGTTCGTTGCGTCTTTGACGGATTTTATTGGGGCCCCGCTCTTCGTTCTGGACTGCACTATTTGGCTACTTTTCAACTCAAGGTTTGTTGCCTACGGTTTCCTCTCTTTGCTTCGTTATCTACCTAGAAATTTGTATTCTTTCAGCCTTTTTATTTTACCGTATGAAATTATCTTACGGCATGCAACCACTTTCGTTATTTGGGATCATTTCTTTTGCACGGGTCCATGCTGTGCACGTGCGAGCTTGTGTTTTGGCTGTACCGATGGCTATTGGCTGCCAATCCCTCATGGCATCTCTGTTCCGGGGACGAGATGCTCCCGCGGCTGCGAACCTCCTTCAGGGCGCGCTTTTGGCCCCAGCTGCTTTGTGAACGACATGGCTGTGGCATTCACCCGCCCCGCATCTCGTACTTTGCAACTGGAAGGTTTAATATACTTTTGTAGTTGACCTATTGTTGAATTTGATATGATAGCTTTTTGTGTATAACGTTTTGGTGTTTTATCTGCGTAATTATGCTTTTGACTAATTGATGTACTTACCTGCCACTCTCGATTACGTTAATATGTTGTACGGCAGCTTTAACCATTACCTACTCCATGCAGTATTTTCCTTTGCGTAACTTTGGTAAAAATATATAGTTTTTGTAAATGCATATTGATGTTTCATTATTCCAAACTGGTATTAATTTTACCCTCCAGAGAAGTTTTGGTAATATTTCAATATGAACGCAACATCGCTGTCTAACCAGAAGCTAGTCTTTATTATTGTTCATTGACTCTTTAGAAATGTGTGGAATTTTTGTCTTATTTCATCATCGGGTCGTTTTCCACTGCTTAATCGAGTCTTCATTTCCTTGACTGCCTAATGGTATATTCTCCATTTTATTTCCTTTTGCATTTCTTAATCCTTCATCGTTTATCAGTACTTCATAATTACCTGGTCCATTATCTCATTGCGTTCGTTTACAAATTGATGTCTTTTTCAATTCTTTTGTTTAAGCTTTTAGAATAATTTTTATTATTTTCATTGTCCTCAGCATCATCCTCTCTTCAATCATTACTAACTGCTTCATCCATACTAGAATTAGGCACAAGAAATAATCTTTATCTACTACTCACATAGCTTGTGTCAGAAAAAGTGGCCTTACTTGTTGACAATGCTTTTATTTTGTATTTGGTCAGTAAATATCGGCCAAGGCGGTAGCTCGCCGTAAGGGTAGGGGTTCCAACAAAAGCGAAGACCCTCTGCTTAAAAGGCACGAAATAATGTGACCTCCTCAATGTCGTAATACACCAAACTTCCAATAATAATAACAGTCAAGCCAACATCGAGTTTTATTTTATTAAGTCCACAGTCTATAGTGCAGCGGGTAGTTAAAATAAGCAACAGAAAAAAAACAATATAAATAGGACAGTATAGAAATCGTCAGAATAATTTAGTAAACACATAATAATAAAAATAGATTGTTTACCTGGATAAATTACTTTAAGAGATATTTAAATGTATGGAAATCGAGTAAATGCGGTGTGAGTTTAAATTAGTATCAAGCAACATGTAAATTTTAATTAAAGCTGTAGCTTGATTAACAACAAATGGCTATTTGCTTGAATACAAAATGCTGTTATAATTGTTAAATGTATAATATATATATATATATATATTATATGAACGAGACAAGGACGGAGCAAGTATGCGTAACGCTAGCTGAACACCGACAGCTAGCTCGCAAGCTAAATTTAGCCACCCAGAATTTGGAACGGGCAAGAAACACCAGGTTATAAGGCTTTTAAAAATCTGGTATTGCCTTCCAATAAATCCATGTGCTTACAGCTGGCATGATAAGATCTACTTGCGTGTACTCCTAACAATATAATTGAAATAATCAGATAAAAGAAAATTGGGGCGAATCGAAGCCCAGTTACTTAATTCTGACACGAAAACAGCTAACTTGGTTGACCAAAAATTGAAATCTTTAAGTGATAATTATTCAAGCTTACCGGCAACCAGGTAAGTAAATATGCAAATAATACGTGATTCTTCCATGAATAGATACTAATAAATAGTACAATACAATATACACATTAAAAATGGCATAACCTGCAGCTCCGAACGAAGTGCGAAGATTTTTGACGAAACCAGATCATGGAGGCGCCCAGGAACACAAAACCGCCAACTATCTGCAAACGTAGCCTCAAGTGGCTATAGAGGGGGGGGAGTATGGTATGCAGGGGCAGCGATGATGCAGATGACAACTCCGTCGAGGCGAGCCAAAGCAGGAAGGCTCCAAGGTCTTTGTCACGGCCAGACAGGTTATGTGAAAGCTGGACATCCAAATAAATCCTGACCGTCCGAAGACTCTAGTTGAGCTTACTCTAACTGCATAATCGTTCGTACACGAAGCAGGGCTACTACGTAGTTTGTACGGAGCAGGGCTATTCGGTAGTTGGTACTAAACTAGCTAAAAGGGAAATTCCTAGCTATAGTAACACACTTACCTTAAGACAACAAATGGCCAGAAGAAACCACGTGCTTGACGAGGTTGCGTCAATAAATCTGCGAAAATCATTAGGACAAATGTAAGTTTAAATACAATTAGCATTTCCAAAATACCTGAATCCGAATAGGGTTTGTTGTTCTCAGATTTCCAAGAAACGGGAAAGGTATGTAACAGCTTGAAATGGACTAACGAAGCTCAGCGCAACCTCAGTCGTACGAAGCTAGGACAGAATAAGCCGAAGGAGTGCAGAGAATCAATCCACTTTTTCCCAGGGTTATCAGGACTTAATAAATAGCTGCCCAAAAACCATGCAAGGCTGACTGTTACGAAGTAGAGGCATTCAATTGTAGCTCTCGAGTTATAATCCAAATGTAACTAAGGCTGCCTAAGCCACAGGAAATATCAAGACCAGTTATCTAAGTAAATTGGGTAAAATGTATTATAACTAGCCAATTCTAATAGAGGATGCAAGAAGTACAAATTAACAGTAACACCTGAAAGAAACGAAACAACTCCTTGTATAAGTACCAAGGAAAAGCAACTTTTCGACGACCACTATAGAAGGAAAGCTTCTCTGATGTCATCTGATTGCGGGCTATAAAGTACCCCTAGTCGTTTAAGTATTTTTCGAATGTACCGCGCCGTGATTTTCATCTCGATGGTTAGTAGCGCGGCCTTTTGATGGCGATTGCTGGTTAAGTTCCGTGCATTTCACGTCTTGACTTTTGAAGAGTTAAGAAGCGCTGAGTCGTTGCCATGGTTTTTGTGTGCCTCGTACAAATTTTGGCATGGATTTTTTTTGCACTCACGTTTACGTAGATTTGGTTGAAGTTTTTAAGTATCCTTAAGATGGGTTAGATCAGCAGCATGATCTGGAAACCAAAATTGTCCTTTAACCCTCACTCCACTTGAGGGGTACGGTCTAATTGTTGAGCAGTCTCGCTCTTTGGTTTTGGCGGTGGTTCTAACGTTAGCAAAATATGCAGCTCTTGAAACAATGTATTCTTCTTAAACCGAGATTTGGTAATATAAGCTCATGTGAGAGCACGTGGGCCTTGATTTCGAGTTTGAGTACTACTACCGCTCCCTTCGCATGACGTGGTGGACCTGTGCACCTATTTTTACGAGTTCTGGAGTGCGAACCTGCAGTGGAGAGTATCGCTAGTGTGGGCATCCAGTCACTGTGGCTGTTTTGCGACCAGTTACTTGACTTGACATTTTGCTATCATGCTTTCCGTTGATAGTATGGGAGCGTCGCTGGATCCTGGCATCTTACATAACGTTTTCGAATCAGGTTATCAGGTCTAAAACCTTCTACAATTCTGATCAACTTGCTTTAACGTCAATTACTGTTGTTTGTCACTTTTGTTTAGCATATTAGATACAGTTTGTTATTTACATTTATTTGTTACCTGTATGTATTTGCTTGATTATGTAGACTTACTATGTTGTTACTATGTTGTATGGAGTGCACTCTATATTATTATTATTATTGTCGATTTTTAAGCACTATGTAGTTGATAGTTCTCATATCTTTCTTGGACATATTTTTTTTATCAAAAACTGATTGGCGCTCTTTATATTTATATTGGATTTAAGTTTTTGTAAAAGAGCTCTAGCCGTCTTCATTGTAGCTAGTCGTATAAAATGTGCCAATGTCAAACTGTCGATTTTTCTCCTTTTTCAATAATTGCAGAGGTTTTTCATGTAGTGATAGAATATGTTGCTGCAGGTCTGTACCAATTTAGCAGTAATGCTTGACATTCTCACAAAAGCCGCTCTACCGATTCATCCCTGTCGTGCAATTCTCAATAGGCCCCGACACAATTATAAATTGCATGGCTCACATTAACTTTCCATAAATAAGTATAAAGTGAGCGGGTTGCTACCGCAATCTTCATCCACATGAATCGCACCAAAGCGATCAAGTTCTGGCGTCCCACTATACTGTGCAGCGAGAATTGTTGCCGAGTACAACTTGTTGAGCGCCACTGCAATTTTCCACCGAAAATCGATTGCACCCACGCAACGTGCTGGCCCTTCGGAGCACCCGGACGCGAGCTCCGGTTTCGAGGCTGCTCATATTCCGTCAATGGGTCTGCAAGTGCTGCAGCTGCCTACCCCTCGTTGGTTTAATTCTCGTAACGAACTTATTCTTTCGCCGTAATTAGTTTTGCGGCAGCGCCTTTTTTGCTCGCACGATTCCAGGCTTCTGTTGCGGCTTTCTGGGGTGCCAGCTTCGGTGGAAATGCTCCAGGCTCGCGTTGATATTGCAGAGGAGAAAAACGGGTCTGTATTTTTAATGGTCGCCTTTGCTATTAGCTCGGGAAAAGTGGAAGAGTCGCTTTTTGGGCAAAGTATCGCTATCATTGCTATCATCATTGTCATCTAAAGGGACATATATGATTTTTAGTGTCCTAGGGATAGAAACCAACTAAGCAGAATACCTTTTTATAGCTACTTTTAGGGATGTTACAGATAACGTTCTTGGGGTTACCGACTCCGTTTAGATTATAGTAACAAGCTTTTGATACCATTAATACTAATTTACTATTTTCACTATTATGGTATTAGGTATTTTAGTCAAATATAGAAAGTAATGCTTCATCATCTCAAACAATATTTCCAGCACAAACTTTAAGGGGCGGTCTTAAGAACATAGTGTTGTAAATTAAATTTCAAACAGCCATAGACCTGGGAAAAGTAAAAAATGAAAATAATACCGATAAAGTAAATTTGGTATATCTACGCGAACCCAATGACCTTGAAAAGCGATCGTACAAGGTTCAGAAGGGATAGTTTCTAAAAGGTCGCGGTTTTTATAGTCAACATTTTAGTTAATTCTGGTCAGATATTTGAAAGGGCAAACTTTTTCTACATATAAGACTCTTGTTTGGAATCGCTAAAAGCAGTAGTTTTTGAGAAAAGCGAACATAAGTTTAAAATTCGTTACTTTAGGAGTGTAATTCGTCTCTTTTTTCGGAGCTGTGGCGCCCTTAAGACCCATTCCTGAACTTATGTATGCAACGTATGTTAATAGGAACTTTTTGTTTTATTTTGATGAGCGTTGTAACCCTTTAAAGTTTGTTACCCTTTTTTCACCCCAGGGCTTAACTGGGTAAAAAGTTGTTACGGTAAATTTGTAGTTTTGCATACATTAGTGAAAAATTAATCAGTTGTATTTTATCATTAAGCATTATTCACGTTTAATATGTAGTTTCCCAGGCAGTATTTAAAATAATTAATGAAGTTCTACTTTTCGGATTTATTCCCCAAATATCCAGTACATTTTGCCTGACTGAGTAGGCAACCCTATTATCTTCTGGTGATAACACATTTTCAGTCTGAAATTACAGTTATATTATCGAATGAGAACACTTCGTATTTCAGCAGCTTATTGTGGGTCCTCTTGCCAAATTATGTAAAGTTTTTGATAACTTGAGTTGACTGGCATGTTCCTGGATTTCTCGTTCTTTTACACTGCAGTATTCGTGCAAGTAAGTTGTGAGCCCCCCGGCTTAGTGCTTCCGAAGCCAATTGGTTTGGCTAGCTTCATTGTATTGGGAAGGATCTAGAAGCACAAAAGCCCTTTAGACCTTCGAATAATTAGTAGCTGTTTTCTTACATCTGACGCTTCGTCAGAACTGTTGGGACCAACTTGCGTCACTGCACGATCAAGTTTGACTGACTCTTAACACCAGGTTTGCTTTCTTTAGCTCCTGTCTTCTTTTTGTGCGCTTATTCCCTGGGCTTCGCAATTGTACTGGGAAATATTTTGCGCTGCATCCCTTGGAACCGCTTGGGAACGTTACCTGTCTGTGTTTTAATCGCTCATCCTCTGGCTTCGAGGCAAGGCACTTGCGTTTTCCACTGCCACAGTCGGAAGCTGGCAATAGCTCCTCCTCCAATTTTTAGACAACCGCTATAGAAAGAAAGCTTCTTTGCTGTCATCTGATTGTGGGTTATAAAGTACCCCTAGTCGTTTAAGTATTTTTCGAATGTATCGAGCCGTGATTTTCGTCTCGATGGTTAGTAGCGCGGCCTTTTGCTGCCGTTTGCTGGTTAAGTTCCGTGCATTTCGGCTCTTGAATTTTGAAGAGTTAAAACGTGCTGAGTCGTTGCAATGGTATTTATGTGTGCTTCATTCAAATTTTGGTATGGAATCTCTTTGCACTCACGTTTGAGTGTATTTGGTTGAAGTTTATTCAGCTTCCTTAAGATGGATTAGATCAGCAGCATGATCTGGAAACTAGATTGGTCGTTTAACGTCACTCCACTTGAGGGGTACGGTCTAATTGTTGAGCCGTCCCGCTTTTTGGTTTTGGCGGTGGTTGGACTGTTAACGCCAGGTTCGTTTTCTTTAGCTCCTGTCTTCTTCTTGTGCGCTTACCTAGAAATTTGTACATTTTTTGCCAATTTTCCATGGGCTTCGCAATTGTACTGGGAAATATTTTGCGCTGCATCTATTGGCTTCGAGGCAAGGCACCTGCGTTAGCCACTGCCGCAGTCGGAAGCTGGCAATAGCTCTTCCTTGGGCCCTCGCTGTGTCCTCCCCCAGGTGCGGAAGAAGTCTCCTGCAGGCTCAAGCCTCCGGCACGTGCGACCCGACTCTACAAGAATTATACAGGGTGTCCCAAAAAGAATGGGACACCGATTAGTCATAGATTCCTTACGTTATAATAAATTGGCTAAACCTAATATATACCTTAGTAGAAAGTCCCTTCAGTAGGAAGTTATGGAACCTTGTAAATTTCCACAAATGTAGAGATATCGATTTGAATTTTGGTAAACATACATACTATTATATACTGCACTATTAGGACATATTTTTATAAATTAGACTTGACTGTAAGAGGCACTTTACCGTTTTGAAAACTGTTTTTAACTCTAACTTTGTTATCTGTAGTATTTTTAAAAAATTTATTATCTGAAAGAGAATTAAAAAGCACAAAAATAATGTACTCTTAGTTCTTAAGCTTAAAAGCAAGCGTTTACCTTAAAATGCCCATCAAAGGTTTTTGGTAGTCATGGGACGTGCAAGTATCAAGTAGCCATGATCACAAAATCAATTGTCATATAGTAAAAAACAGTGATAAATCAATTAATGACATTAGTGACATAAGAATTTGTTCTTTTAGGTTTAAGAAAATGACGCTACATAACGAATTCTCCAATGCTGAAAGGTTCGTTATGTTGCAGCATTTTCGTAAGCACAAAAGACAAAAAAATAATGTCACCAACGTCATTAATTGATTTCTTGTTGTTGTTTATTAGATTACAATCATTACTCATTGTTTTTGTAATCATGGCTACTTTATAATTGCACGTCTTAATGACAACCAAAAACCTTTGATGAGCATTTTAAGGTAAACGGTTGCTCTTACGCTTATGGACTAAGAGTACATTATTTTTGTGTATTTTAATTCTCTTTCAAATAATAACCTAAATTTTTTAAAAATACTACAGATAACAAAGTTAGAGTTAAAAACAGTTTTCAAAGAAGTAAAGTGCCTCTTACAGTCAAGTCTAATTTATAAAAATATGTCCTAATAGTGCAGTATAGCGTAAATTTTTTTAAAAATATTACAGATAACGAAGTTAGAGCTAAAAAAGTTTTGAAAGATAGGTAAAGTGACTCTTACAGTCAAGTCTAGTTTATGACATTTTTATTGTTAGTGGAGTACATAATAGTCAGTATGTATACTAAAATTAAAATCGATATCTCTACATTTGTGGAAATTAACAAAAAAATAAGAAATAAAAAATTGAACTTGAAGGCTCTATAACTTCTTTCTGAAGGGACTTTGTACAAAGATATATTAGGTTTAATCGATTTATTATAACGTAAGGAATCTATTGATAACCGTTGTTTCATTCTTTTTGAGACACCCTGTATATGTATTTGAAATGGGTGTGTAGATAATAGGGCGATTCGAACGAATCTGCTCGCTTTTGTGATTATTAACATGAATTTCTTGATAGCTGCATTACCGTGGACATTGGATTATCGCATAGCCCCTTTGTTCTGTCAATAGCTACACTAGCTGTTTAACTGTATGAGAGATTAGAGCCTGGCCCTTCCGTTGTGTTGATAGCTACGTTTCACGTAGGGTACTAGCTGTAATGATAATGCATGTCCCCCCCCCCCTGTTCTTCTATTGCTTCGGGGTTTAAATCCTGTACTGAATTAAGAATACAGCATTTTGAGTCTCGGTTATACCATTAAGCTATAGTAGGACGTTAGGACTCACCCATGACACGTATTAGACCAATTCGCTGCGTCAGAATTATTGGCTGACTGTGGTTATTGTACCGTCCGCGGTTGCTTAAATACCAAAATCTGAGTAATTGCGATCTGGGATTATTACTATTTTGCTAGGAGCGCATTCAAGCCGTTTACTTAAAACATCATCAAAAGCCTAATAAGTTTCCTGTAGAAATATCTTCGACCCGTATATGGCCATACAATTTGAAGGAATTTCGCCCCTTCTAAATCTTGAATACCGTCATAGGGTCAGATAGACCTAACGATCGGTGTTTATGTTAGCCTGCTGTTTGCATCGCTCTGTCCCGAGTCACCCTGCTTAACAGGGTGCGTGCTAATTTATGTAAATTTGTTGTTATTTGCTTGCCGAAACTACTCCGACGTGTTCTGATTTGTTTGAACTTCCGCCTCACGGAGCTTCCTTTTTTTGATCATATCCCTTACTGGGAAACCTCAAAATTAGGCATTAACTTGATTGCTAGCATTTTCAAAACTAATTTTATTTTTATTTATGCATATAATGCCGTAAAATTAATCTTGTTTACGCAGCTCGCCCCCTCTTGTAGATGTTTATGCAGCGCCTTTTTAATGTTGTTTCGTGAGTTTCTACCCTCACATGTACTTATGCTATTTGGTTAAATTGGTACTATTTATTTAGGTATATGTATATATATATTTACATGTCACTATTGCACTATAAAACCAATTGTTATAGTTAGTTATGCATTAAGTGAGATATGAATATGTTTTCCCCCTGAGGTTGGTATGCGTTACATACCGAGGGCTTCTGGCCCGAGATTTGTAAGTCAACCGACGGTAAAGAACATGAATATCTCCCGTGGTGCATACAACATTTTATTTACTAGCATATTAGTAAGAATAGTATGAAATTTCAAAATATCAATGATGACATTTAAAATTAGAATATGCAAGTAACATTAAATATTACCTCATTGTATGGTTGCTAAGACATTATTTGTAGTTGCATGGTTACCATGAGTTAGAGGGAGAAATAATTTGACAAGTTCCTTGGGAGTTATGAGTAGCTTTTCATATTTTGTTTCTGTGACGAAAATGTACAATATCATGTTGCTAATAAATAAAATAAATATTGTTACTAATTTGTTCTTCCATTATTTTGGTTTGCTGGGTATATCTCTTACGTTGGGGAGGTCCGACCCAGGGAATTGTCTACGTCGAGGACCTAGCGCCCTCTCCCATAGTTCTTTTTTGCAGCATTGCTGGAACCCCGACCCTTCCCGACGAGTTAGTCAACCTAGGCCGATATTTACCAGTCGGAAAAATATCAAATATAACATTCACCAACAGGTAAGGGCCGACCCTTTAATCCATCGTCACCAAGTATTTATTTTTCATTTATGCGTCTACATAAGTTCTTAGATTTATTTTTTGTAAACAATTGGCGTTTAATTTTGCATTAGGATTGTCAGTTTAGCCACCTATTTAATGACATTTAGTGATTCTGGAGAAGTAAGGTACATCGCTTTTGGTAATATTGATGCTCGTCAGTTAGTAGTCCTCGTTATTACACAGACTTGCGTTTGACTGATAACGTTCAGCGTTCGTACATTTTAAATCAATATTCACTTCTGATTTTGACATTTAAAAAACCTTTGGTCTAGTGGCTTTGGTTGGTAACCAACTTTTATTGTTATTTCCATTGTAAGGTCAATTATAGGAATCTATTAATGACTTTGAAGTAATTATTTTTACAAGTGCGTGGTAGAGAAATAAATTAACTTCATTCTGTACCACGTAAAAAATGTGGCAGGTTAGAAAATATGTGCCTCGCGCAGTGTTATGAAGATATAGAAAAGACATAACGTGCTAAATAGTTTTAGAAGACGTTTTGAAATTATAATTTTTATCTAGGCCACTTCGAAAGATTATGTAGTGGGCATAAAGACGCTCATCTTTCGGAGATTGGGTGTCAAATTGTAATGATGCAGTTCGAACGTCCACGTTGTAGGCGCCAAATTGTAACGGGCCTATTTATGCACCACCGCTTAAGAACGAAATTGCAATGGCTTGTTGCAGACGGATCACCGTTTTTAAACATCAATTTCGCCCCCTCCTATTGCCAGCTAGCTCAATAGTAGCAATATCTCTTATGTGTTATTTACTTGAGATCGTAGCTAGAGATAGCCCATGTTGAAATAAATACAGAGGTAGACGTGGACTCGCGTCAAGCTGTAAGTGTAAACTCCAAAAATGTAGTCAAATAAAAGCCAATTTACTTATACAAAATTGAAAAACAAACATAATATATTTCCCGTAAAAACTAACGCGCAAAAAACTGTTTCTGCTACGCACTTGTGTCAACATTAATCCACACTCCGATAGCTGTTTCTACACCGCTTTTATCCAGATAGTCTATTGCACAGATGCACGCCATATTCGATGACTAACACGAGGCTTGATTCAATGTTGGCCCTTGAATAGCATCTTCCGTAATAATTGACGCATTACAGTTCAATACGCGGATACTACACTCGCAGGTGACGCTTCCACTATTGCGCTATTTGATGACGGCTAAACTGCAATATATATAATTCAACGTATTTTGAGGAAAAGCCAAAACACTCGCTTTTAACTGGACCTGGAATATCTTCAAAATTAGATCGCCCGGCGTTCACTTGTTCCCGCGAACCCAAAACACATTAATTCGGCTAACTCAAGCCAGCTTCTAACGTGTTCTGTCCAACCGATATGGTAACGCGGTATGCTTTAGCACTTTCTTAAACTCTCTAATAGCCATTAATCCTAATTACTTACATATACCAACAAACAATATAAAACGTACATGGGCAAATGGACTGTATATAAAAATGTTACCGCAAGCCCACCCAAACGAGCAAACTCAAGCTCCCGTTACAAATATTCCTCTATGACTATTATTGTCGTTATATAGAGGGACGGATAGGACGTAACTGAACATTTGGTTAGACGCTTCATGGAATTTTCAGATTCGACGAGAAGTTTTATCAACTAAAAGACGCTATCAGGTTCAGAATATGGATCAATGTAATAATTTCTGTTAAGTTAAATGAGATGCTAGTCACAGTCGATTTTGGGGTTCCCAAACGGATATAATTTCTTATATAACTACATGAAAGTGAATCAATACCTTTTTGTTCAAACCGAATTTGAAATTCCTACCAGTCATTATTAGTAATAACGTCGCGAATACTAGACTACTCTCGATGTATTTAATCAAGCACTATCTGTTGTAATTATTGCTGAGTAGAGAATACGATGATATTCCAGACGTACAAATCATTATATCACAATAATCTGATGTAAACACATTTGAAAATGTAGGAAACGACTGCAGTAAATAAAAGCCATGGAAAGTGTTTCCTTCCAAGATAAAACATGGGAGCACCGGGTCAAATAAAATACAAGCGTCTGCTTTGAGAGCTTTCCAGATATAGTATGGTGCACACGCATGATTATTCAGTGTAAGCGATACCTGGAGAGTTCTTTAGGGAAGTAATGTATTGCAGATGGACGTTGGAATTGATTGATGTGTCAGTTTCAATAAAGTGGAAATGAGAAACCCCGAGCTGGGGTTTCTTTCTCCGCCAGGGCATGCTTTTGCTGCATTCAGTGTAAATTAATATCCCTGTTGTAACTTAAAGGTGGTACGTCCATTTTACGTATAAAATATGACTCTATGATAAATTCAAAATCAATTCTGTAGTTTGAAGTTGTACTGAAGCTTAGTCGAAGCAAAATGCCAATTCTTAGCATCCCTTTTCTCTTTATTTGCAGTGCTTTAAACAATTTAATAGGGAAATGTAACGATTGTTATTTACCACTGGCTGACGTATACATTCCCATCACATTAATGTCACATGTTAATTTTTATGGTGATCAGACTTTGGAATTTGTTTTCTTCAGAGTACTTAGCCCATTTACGACAGGTAAGAAGCCTAAATATGTTCAGTATTATGGGGTTGGCTCTTGATAGTCAAGAACATTGTACGTGGAGAGATACGGGGACAAATTCGTGTTACTTTTAAGGGCATAACCTACTGCTTTGTCTTTCGGCGACGGAAGACGAGCGTGCTCCAGCTATGACTTATACATGCAACATTTCTGAAAATCTTATTTGAGTTTTAAATTTCTATGCATTGAAATATTTGTACACTTCATACATTCAGATTGAAGATGTATTATTTATGCTATTCTAGGAAACGTTTTGCAGTTATAAGATTTGATGAAACTAAAAGAGATGCAAACCTGTGGCTTAGATGCAACGCCATTCCATTTTCATACATTTCTAAACCCTGAAGTTGTAAAGTTCACAAAAATAAAAGGCGAGAAGGCGTCTATCGATGGAATTAGTTGTGTTTGCATTTTATCGCGCTACTCCTCTTTATTGGGAAGGTGCATCGCCAACTCAGATTCTAAGTTGCAATTTATTTGAATCGTATTAGCAACTCGTTGGCCATTTATTTTGAAGTCTCAATACCACTGCATTTACTAACATACTGTAAGTAAAGTGCTTTTACTTGTTCTGGACGAAGCATTAACACTGCTTTGCTTCTGAGCTAAAGGGCAATTACAACAAGCTCTTTATGTTATCTTATGATTACAAATCTATAGAATAATGGAAACAGTTCTTGGAATAAAATTAGACAGTTGTAACAGTTTGAAATGTTTTAATGCAGTGAGCATTTTCATCCTGTGAGAACAATTGGAAATTCAAGTATCGCGGCAAAACTGCGACTATGTTTTTATTAAAATGGTTTTGTGAGCATCGACCAAAAACACTTTATAAAGCTGCTACTTTATTTTAGAGAATATCAAGATGTCCATGAAATGCTTCAACCACAGAACATACTGAAAACTAATGTTGTGTTTTGGCTATCATACAATAGTAGATTATTCAATGAGTGAGAAACTTGTTTATTATTCACGAGGATAGAATTAGGACGATGAATTGAAGACGAGTAACGTAATTTATCCCAGTGAGTAATAGCCATTTTAACGAGTTAAATGCCATGCTTGGTTACTCGTATTAAATAATTTATTTTTATTAATTTGTTGACTAACAGTAAAGTTTGATGTTTGGGTTTTTTAGAGATTCTTGATGTAAGTTTCACTTCATGATTTACTGGATAATAAGTAAAACTCGGCATATGATTGGCTGCGAAGAGTTGAATAATGAAAAATTATCCATTGCTTGACTAAACTCGACATGTTTAATTGACAACAGTTGTATAATGAACAACTGATTGATAGCTTTCTCAATTCAAAGCGCATCAATTTTATACTTATTATTTAATATTAGTACAGAAAGTAGCTTAAATAGGTAGCTTTATTGCAACAATCAAACTTGCCTAATCTGTAGCATCTTTTTTTTGACATTAAACTTTAACGCTAGCATTTACATTTATTTATAAATGAACATTAACCATTATAGTTAATTTATGCCTCGCTTATTTAAGCGTTGTCAGACGTTGCATCTATCCGGCGTTTGGTTTTCCGATAATACGAAGGCTCCCACTATGCGCAACGTAGCGCTAAAGGACCGACCGTGTCGTTTCCCTAATCCATGGGAACCCAAAACCGCTACACCGATAAAGCCGCCAGAATATAAAAGAAAATTTCACTACTATTTGAACTCTCTTGAGTCCACCGATCCTGACCAGCAACACTGGGCCCAGTGGGGCCCCAACCTCTAGTCCTGATCCTGTCTAGTCCCGAACTTGAGATATATCTTCCTCAACTATCCTCCTCCTTTCCTACCTGGGTCCTCCAATCTGGCAAGCTGAACTGTCTAACGGAGTAGACCTCTAACCCTTACCTGTCCAACCTGTATGGGAGGTGGCAAGCTGAACTGTCAGACCTGAAGCTAAAGCTTTCCGTACCTGTAAAGCGAAGCCGCTAGTATTCTATTTTACCTTGGTTGCTAAACTTTCTTGGAAAATCAAATCCTTGAGACTAAACCCTAGTTTGGTTGCTGAACTGTTTTGCAGAGTTAACCGCTTAAAGTAATTCCTGACCGCGTAATCCCTAAGCGCAAATACCGGCGCTCCAGAACCACTTCACCGAGGTGTTTAACACACTACATAACCTAAATTCACTAATAATAGGACCCGTACGCATCACCTATACCGCTTGCTAGAGGCTAGAGCCCAAGAGCCGCAGTTCGTAAACTCACCTGGGGGGTCTGTTTTGCACGTTTAAAATCGACTTCCTGGTGTCCGAATATTGAGCTCGCCTTCCACAAATTCACCGCCGCGGGGGCGAGGTGTCAAATCTATTTTCTCAGGTAAAGGCGAACAACCGCTATCAACAGAATTTCGCCGCATCGCCGCTCCAGGATCAACGCCGGACCACTTGAAGGCACGAGCACACTCCGCACTACCAACCCCAGGTAATCCTTAAACTTGCTAAATTCAACGCCTAATTGCAGAACAATAAATTGTAAACAAAAGGCGAACCTAGAAGGTCAACCTCTGGGGACATCCGACCTACCAGGGAAAATCCATAATTAGCACATCGCCTCCTGCACCCGCGTTCCGTAATTACCTGGTACACTTGGTGCAATGTTTGTTGCAACCGTCTTCCGTACAACTCTCAAGGTGGGTTGCAGTTCAGCAGGGTACCAGAAACACTAGCCCCCCAGAAGAATATGTTATTTTCATAATGTACAATTCAGCTTTACTTTGAATTACTGCTTATTATGTAATCTAGTTAGCAACATTATATTTATGGTAATTTTTCTGTGTTTTCCTTACTATATATACTTGAGTTTGAGCGAATCCTGCTTCCGATTGAGCTAACCAAGGTATAAATTTATAATGCCCTTAGTAAGGGGGTGAAACTGTCAATTTTTTTTTTAAGTTTACAGTTCACTTTTGATAGCTTGTTTAACTTATCCCATTGTTATTTTAATATTACATATATTAATATTACAATATATTACATATTACATATTTTTGCATAGTTGTGTAGTTGATGATTAGACTATTAGTCACATGAACTAATAATTCAGTTAATTGTAATACAAATGTTCTTTATTTTATAAAGTGCAGTGTAGACAGATTTTTTATGGGCTCCCACGATAAAGTTTATTTTTGATCTCCCTGACTAACAAGCTAACATAACATAGTAAAATAGAATCTACAATCGAGATAACATCCCTATTTTTACCGAACATTTCAAATTATTATTTCACTTATCAAAAACAGCCAGAAATGCTGATACAGACCTACAGGGCGAGTGTAAAATATAGAATGGTTGTTATGCTGACGTTAAAATATACTAATAAATATTGTTTATCCGCAAACGTCACAAAAGTGACAACTTATGTGTCTTTATTGACAAGGCAAAAGTGTCACTTGTTTGCTATCACTTCCGAAGATACTGGGCCGATTAAATTGTATGATAGCTTAAAATTTTGCTTATTTTTAGACTTAGATGTTAGACCGGTTGGCGCAGGGGTAGAGTGCTCGTCTGTCACGCTGGTGGCCCAGGTTCGATTCCCGGCCGATGCATTCTTTTTGTTTTAAATTTATATTAATGAATCTCTCTTAAGTTAGCGAACCGAAGCGTAGTTCGGGTGACTCACTAGTTTATTAATATTTATTGTAAAAGTACAATTATTTGCATCGTAACCAGGGAAAAATTGTATTAGGTATTACGATTATTTTATTCATTTACTGGCTCATAATTAGTGTTACTCTTTGACAATTTTAAATTTATCTGAATACGTTTGCGGATAAAATAGTATATGTTATTCGGAGTAAAAGTTACTTTATGTGGCTTAGCTAAATTATTTGCCTCACTAACGTTCGGCTAAATAAACTTCATCTTCGCCACATAAAGTATCACTTTTACTCCTAATAACATAATCTACTATTATTATAGCTTTGGATATATTTTGGTATAATCATTTTTTTTTTGATAGGTTTTACTTCTAATACAATTGTTTAAATGGCATATTTATATTACTGCAGTTTGCATATATTTTATGTTTTTGCGCCTTAAAATGTTGGACCTTGTTATCAACATAAATGGTATCTACTTATATTAAATATATCTGAAATAACAATCTCAATCGGGACGAAGGCTTTACCGTTTCCTTAGATATGGAAAGTGCTAATTTCTAAGCCCCGCCTACCGTCACTCAACCGAGACAGCACTTGCCTATAAATTCGCGCTTTTCTCCTTCTGATAGTTAGAAGGGTTTCAGCTCTGGCGTGGTTTACACGTTCAGTTATCGTGCTCTTCTACGTTTCCTACTAATGAAGCCCCTTACAAAAGTGTGCAAAACGTTGAGTTCTTCCGACTCAATAATGCCGAGGTCCAATCCCGGAAGGCGTTTGTTACTTAACGTATATGCAATGTTAAAATGATAAATAAAAGTTCATGCTATAGGACCTAAAGCTGGCGCTGGGAGATCTGTAACCCACCATATACGGTGCAGGTAAGGTATACATTAAATTTAAACAGAAGGCCTCGTACGCCTTAATATTGAAATAATTGTGTTCGTTTTTTCATTCTTTATCTAGCTCAGTGAACATGAAGTGCTTTTAAAATCTCAAGTAGGGGCTTGTAAAAGATTATTATTAACAAAACATGAATTTGGTTACCCCTCATAGTGTTGTCGAACTGAGATTGACTTTAAAACAAGATATAAAATAAAAAGTATAATTAACTCCTACTAAAATCTACGTCAAGATAACTGCGTCTACTTACAATACATAGATCAAATCAACTAAAAATAACGTTAAAATAATTGCCTTTAAAATTCAGATGTCAAAATTGCCTGAAGCCAATACTTATTTAAAGCCGGCCCTGTTTAAACTCACCTGCAATTTACACTCATTAAAACACATCCTCCCCTTTTGAAAAAGGTTCTCACTTGAACGCAACCTTACTTGTTGATCCGAAAACAAATTACCTGGAACTCCTCGCCTAACCCTTGAAAGCAGCACGTCTTTCATTGCATCTCCCGATGCTGACTTGCACGTTGCTGAGATTGCTGGGAACCCAATATTATTAGCTTGGAAGCCGCTGGTCTGACTGACGTCACGACTTTGGACAAAGTAAATGCCCCTTTTGTTAGCTGCTTAAATTAATGTCTTCAAATGGACACTTTGAATGTTTCTTGGAATATAGCATAATTTGTATACTTACGTGTACACACGTTAAATAATGCGCTCACATCAAATGTCAACGCCAAAGAAGACGTCTGCCCCAGAAAACGTTGCTTAGTGAAACCAAAACGAATATACAGCAATTTAAGCACTGCGAAACTGTTAGAGTCGCTTGTATTTACTTTGCTCTTTGTATAGCCAAATTCACATTGTCATCGGCACCCACAAAAGAAGCAGGGCAAAAGCCTGCAGGTTCGCTTGCAATCTTGGGTGGCTCAAGACTGCTGTCTTCTTGGTTAAATCTGCACGAATTAGAAATCCCAGCATCTCGCGTACCACGCGTATTACTCGCGACACCAACATAAATTAAAATGCACAATGCTTTTATTATCCAGGGCCGTCTTTTAGAACATTTACAAATACAATACGCTTACGTTCAGCAGAAAAGAGAATGCATATAAAAATGCAAGTTGGCTTGAACTTTAAATATAAATTAAACACCACGAGCGAGGGATGTAGGTACCCTGTTACACAATTAATAATAATATTTGAATACAAAAAGTTAATGATATTATTCAGGATGTATATAAGAGAAGAGAAGTCAGCACAATGTATACAATCAACAGAAGATGATATATTGCTATGGAAAGTAACCCAAAAAAAGCAAATTTAACACCCATAGTAGAGGCGCTCAGTATGCAATGAAAACTTTGTCCGTCGTTAACACAACAATAGAAAGAAAGCATGACACTTGATCAATAACACAGAATTTTTCAGTTGATTACCTTGGGATAGAGCTTTAAAGTTAAGTTTCATTAAATTAAGACTTGTCGATCTAAAAGTAACTGTTTCCGTAGCAGTTTTTGCTCGGACCAAGCTTTATTTGAATGGTTTATTTTATTTTATTGTAACATAAATGAGTCAGTAATGATTTGGTGGTTAAAATTAATCAAATATAATTAATTTCCTGAAAAAAAAAAGATTATCAGCAAAAACGGTCAAACTGAGGTTATGTTACATTGCAATTTAGTAAAGTTACAAGAAACACTTTATTAGTTCTAAATGTCTACAGTATTAATTAAGTTTACAGTTAAGCTTTATTAATAAATTAGTACTTAGCAGTAGTTCTACATTAAAATAACATCCAAGCTCTGAGTTGAAAGCTGTTTTTATAGGCAAATTTCTACTAAGCAGGAAGACAGGAACCTAAAAATTGTGAATACGTAATTTTCTTGTTATAGGAGTATTATGAACATTGCAAAGTATAGGTAATTTGCTACGTACAATGAGACTAAGCAATCAGAACAAGGCAAAAGTAAACATTTAACAGAAAAATGTTAAAATTAGGCATAAAAAAGTGAATTGAAGCCATATTCAAAAGTGTTCAACATCCAAGTTTGTGTACATCTGAAAAATTAAGGTGCAATAGGTAATTGGTTTATGTTATTAGTAGCGGAATTTAACACCACAAAGATATTAGATTCTACTGTAGTACCAAGATTAGAATTTAAAATCTTATAATTTAAAATTATTTAAACAAACTAATGTCTTCAATGATCCGTTTAAATGACATTCGCTTGACTGGAACTAGTCAGACTAAATAACTAAAAAAATATATTTGGGTTTGTCCTTTCTAATCAAATTTCTTAAAAAATTGTTTTAAAGGCGAGCGTATTTTTAATTGCTCTCAGAAATAAATATTAAATTGTGTGTCAACGAATGTTAGTTATGAGACATAAATTTAGTCTTCGTGCATAAAGCGAATTCAAGTATTTGATTTCTTCAATTATTAAAAAAGTTCTTCGATGTTGATAACTTGAGCAGCAGGTTCTATACACACACAAACTAATAAAGAAAAATAAAGCAAATACTATTCCAATTATTTGGTACAGTTTAATGATCAACGGAGTTTCAGAATTGGAAATCAAGTGTCTGGAGACATTAGGATCCAAAGAAAAGGAACAAAAACGCATTTGAACGAGGCCAACAAGTTACATGGTTTGCTGAGCCATTGCAGCTAGAAGTAGCGATTTCTCTTGCAGTGACAGACGGGAAAGTAGAATCGACTACTAAAAGCACAACTTCCCAGAATATATCAGCGGCTGCTACTGTAATTTCTTTTTAAATTTCAAGAGCTTTAATGAGAGTTTGTTTATTTATTGTCAATAAAATCTTTATTTAACAACAATTAAAAGAGGGCACTATAATTCCAGTGAATTTAAACCCTGAGGGAACCGAGGATTGTTTACTTCCACTACGAGAAACGAATTAAACTTTCCTAGAGCAATGTAAATAGGAGTCTCAATTAAATTGCTTGTTACGCAATTAAAGTCTACGACGAATTAAATATATTTTAAATGGCAGATTTTAGTGCATACCAAAAACCCGTAACAGTATCAATATGCACACTTCCGTGATCAGATAATATTAACACAAGGTCAAGAAGATATAAACTATTTAATCAGAAAGAAAGAATTAAGAACCAGAATTTAACATACAAAAACAACGTTCACAGGAGCAGGTGGATATTATATACAAAATTGTCAGAGAAATAGTTAAATATGAACTAGACGTAATAATTCGCTAACCTTGCAGAAAAACAAACAAAGAAAATATTGCTGTGCTATTGTACCCGGAGGCTATTCTGTTTAACTGATCATTTTATGTTTAAAAAATTAAATAAAAATTACAGAATTGCCTATGGTTTATTTATTGTTAAAATGCCGATACTGAAGAAAATAAACATTGTCTAATAAAACGATACATCGTATGTTAATGTAAAAGTTTAAAGAGTTTAGGTGGACAGGATTGACTATAACTTGAGAGTAGTAACTAGTAATTAGAAATGAATGTTAATAATTGCTTTTAGATCAGTACAAGATGGTGCCACATTTAATAAGGAAGGTTGTGCTAACGTATTGCAATTAAGCTGAAGTTTACTGAGAAATGATGTTAAGGATAATGCTAAGTAATGTCAATACATACTAAAATGTATATTGAATTTCAAGCTGTTTGTTACATACTTCATGATGGTAATTACATGGATGTAAGCACAATTTAAGGAATATTTGCACATAATCCGCATAAAGGATATGTAGTTGTAAATAACAAATAAGATAGAAGGTACTTGAAAGAAAGTTAAAAGAATTATTAAAATGTGTTGAAAGGGAACAAGTGTTAAATTTGTTGACAGTCACAAAAGTGAAGACCATTGGTGGATCACGTCTGCGAATGTACAACGGCGCTGGTAGAAAATGTGAACTGAGTACTACGTTCGCTGGTTCCTGGACAGTGGAAGTAACTATACGAAGAATGATCCGTGTAGTTGAAGGTGGCGCTGTTGCAGCCAACTAGGGTCGGTAGGTAAACCTGAGTTTGAAGTTTGTTGCGATTCTTGGTTTCTATAATGCCTATCGCATTTTTTATTATAAACAAATTAATAAATTCAAAGAGATAAGCCTCACCTGATAAAACAGATTGTAATTGGTTGCTTTATTTAGTATTAAGTGTAAGTGGGGTTATTTTAAAGAATATATACAGCTTCACCAAAAATAATGTGAGCACATCATTTAATCAAGTTTGGATAGGATCTAATGGAAATTTAATGACATTATTATTTTACCCAAGTGTTATATGAGTTATCCATGTTGTACCAAGCTTGGCAATTGAAATATAGTTTTAACAATTAAAATAATGCTTAGAACAGTTAACTGTGTAATTAACTTTGTACCTAATATTTATACAATCTATTTTTGAGGAGCTAGAAATATATAAATTAATATAAACAGTAATAATACGTCCGTTCATTGCAATAATTGACACACAATACAACTAAATTCCATACCGGGACTTGTTAATCTCTTAACGCAATACGTTACAGAAGTTTATTTTTATTTACGCAGAGCTCCAAATGAGTTATGTCAATAAACTAGTAATTACAAAATGTTTGTCTTCGTAAATTCTATCTATTTAACATTTCAACCCTTCATTAGAAAGCAAGTTCTTCTGTCTTGCAGTGAATGTAGTTGTCTAAAAGCAATAAAGCAGCTGCTTCGCATACAATTGCGTCAGGTCTCCCAGGTACTGCCAAGTTTATCAAATGTAAAGCACAGCTAACTCGGAGAATGTAAGTTTATTGCGAATTTTACTTAACCCGCACTTGCAGGCGCCGTAAATTAAAGTTAGTTTAATAACTAGAGTTCAGGAGCATTTCCACGGGTTCCTTTCTTATTCAGCTTGCTCGCATCAGCCGACATAAATCCGTTCAAATGCGTCCTGAAATTCTGAAAATTGGTGTTCTGAAAGTACTCTACGTGGCGCGATCCTGCTTGACGTAATGCGAATTTAGAGAGGGATCACGGCGCTTTGATACAGCAGTTTCGGCGCCGTACACCTCCATACACGGCATTTCTTGCCAGTTACAAAGATACGTGACTCCCATGCCAAGAGGCAGTTTTATTTTGATTCCGGATTGATGCTACGGTGTTTGTCATAAAAAGCAGGGATGTCATCGGCGCGGTTTCATTTTCAGGGATTTTTTGGTTAATAATCGCTGTTCATTCTCTGCATGTAGTATAATTTGGGTTGCATAGATTATCTTGTTTGAATAGGATGGGTATAACGCATGGAATAACGGTTATAATGAACTCAACATTGATTGTATTAAAGTGTTTATCATTCGAGTGTCATTTCTGTATCATCCTCTGATTCAGTGGGAATAAAGAGCAAGAGGGAATATGAAATAGAAAATATCTTGGCTATATTTCTACATAATCACCATTTCGATGGAGACGCTTATCACACAGTGGCACGAGTTTTTCTTTGACCTCCTCAAAGAAGGTTGCCGCCTGTTCACTCAGCCAACCGTTCACGTTGGTTTTCAGCTTCTTATTTAAACTTTTCCCATCTTTCTGGCAAACAGTCGTTGCTCATAAACTGTACCCACCTAACGACAAATTTTGGCTATATTATAACATTCAGAGTCTATGTCTTCAGCATGAAGAAAACGAATTACGGCTTACGGCGCGTAATTTACACTTTGAAGGAGCAATTGTTCAACTGTTTAACTGCGTTCAATTGTTTAGGCGTGGTACGCGTTTATTAACGAATCGTGTACGCGAAAATGATATTTACGAGGGAGTACTGACGCCTACTAAGTAAGCAGCATCGTCATCAAGTGACACAATAGCAATTGCATCGCAGGCTGAGCTGCGGGAGCCCAAGTTCAGATAGTTGATAAGTGGTATTCGTTAGTGCGCACTGCAGGTGGGGTATTTTATATTCTAATTAGCGGCACCAGAGGCCGGCATCAAGTGAGTCACAGCGTGCGAAGCGGTGTAATCGTGCTCCTTCTTGCGTTTTATCTGAGCATATGCGCAGTAGCATGTTCAATTCTTCTTGAGACGTCACATAATAATCTTTAAAAAACTCAACATACTAACAGCCATTTCCAGCTATGCTAATTTAAGAGAAGACGACTTCTATTTGCTTTTTAGTATTTATCATCATTCTCATTCGCATTGACTTTGGAAATTGGCTAGTTTCATTCATTCCTCTACAACCAGCTGGGGCTCCCTCCCCATAATCGCGATATCAATAACGATTTTGCGCTACAGCCTTTTTAGATAAGGTCTGCCGCTTTGTTTTCGGTGGACACATAACGCCAAGACGAAGATTTTTTTTACATGATTATGAACACAATTTGGCTGGTTCTAGTCCTTCCTAATTTAAAAAAAATTTAAGACAGTGCAGTTTAAATATACTTGGGGACATCGTGCAATCCCAGACCCTCTTTCACATTTACCGCTATGTGACCTCCAATTGTACAAGCTAACAACAGAGTACATAAATAAAAAAAGTAGAGTACATAAATAAAAAACGTAGAGACGCTCATGCCAAACGTTGGAACCTGTCTAGAGTGCCATCGACAGCGACTCGGGGGGTGTTTCTGAGCTTGACCGCCAGATGGCAAAATAACGAGTCTCAATCGAAGGTCACTAAACTACGTTAGCTAAGGTGATTTGGTGATCTTATCCAAACCTCCATTATTATTGGCCAAAAATAGTATATTACCCTAAAGACGTATGCGAGGCCAAGTATGATAGCATCATCGCTTAAATCAGTTTTCTCTGTATTAAGACGTTTGTTAACCGCCCTGTTGGGACGCTATACTCAAATGAGGAGTCTCGTATGCCTTTGTATTTTTGCAATTTAATATGCCCTGTTCGCTTACCTAGCTAGTCAGTGTACATGAGACTTTTTTAAACACTTTGGTCTTTGTTACGCATTATTATTATTTGCCAAAAACAGGAAGCTGGCCTGCATTTGTAGTATTCTCGGGCTGAAACTCACATTAAACGTAAGCACAAGAAGATCCAATTTGATCATTCAATTGTGTAAATTGGCTTTTAAAACACATACATAAGGCCATAAAGAAAACAAAGAAAACTAGGACCAAACCCTAGAATGAATGACCATCCTTGAACAAAATTGTGGATTAAAATAAGACAACCAGCGCGCAATAGCTCGAGGCTACTTGCAGTTAGATTTGAACAATAGCAGACCAACTATACCTATCACACTAGTACATTTAAATAGCTGTAAAAGAATGCCAAAATAATTACTGTTAAATGGGCAAACCTAAAAGTATATGAGCCCGCTGTCGAATTTTATGCATCAAAATCAGCTTTGCGTTCGTTAAAGCTTCACAACACACAACCACAGCGCTCAGGCTGTAATATTTTTCGGTTACATCGGAATCCTGGAGACCTGCCAACTGTTGTATTGAATATTGAATGTGCCTTGGGTTACGTCATCCCTTGCATAACTTGTACATAAGTTCCACCCGAAGGAAACGGGAAAGTCCCTAATTGTTGGCTTTGGTGCCGGCCTGCCGTCTGCTGGACATGCAAACGCTGCTTGCTGCACGAAAACGTATGCAGAAAACTTTACCCACTGCAACGCCTATTAAGCCAATTTAATTTTTTACCGCAGGCGAAATTTACTTCAAGCCGCTCACTAACATGCGCTCTTGGGCCAGGCACGCAAGCGACTGACTTTTAAGATTCCCGCTATCCGGCTTTGAAGTTGCGTCTATCAGTGCACCCACAAAATCAAGCTTTGCTGAATTGTCCCGTATTCGCGCACATCAATTATGCTAAGTTACAATGTTTAGGTCTAAACAAGTACAAACTGGGTATATGTGTAAAAATTATAATATACAATACAAGCGCAAGTAACAAGCTGCCCAGTTTAACTGCCACACTCTCAAATCCAACTTGGTATAAATCAAGAAATCCGTTATTTCTTTAATGAACTCATACTACTCCGGCTCGCTATCCATACAAAGAACATAGTTATCCACATAGAGACATTTTGCTACTTCAACTGCGCCTTTATTTGTCTCAAGTGGAATATTATTGAGTCAATAACTGCTCCTAAGGAGATTAGTCTCCTTTCTGCCACAATCCTGCGGTCATTCAAAACCGGAGGACTGTCAGTCTTGTGAAAATGATTAAATGGAAAACATTGATTTAGTTTCTGCTACTATCAAGTGTCCAGTACGATGAGATTGATTCGTTTTAGGTCAATATAGAAATTGATATAAATCCACTTTTGTTACCCATACCTTGGCACAGCTTTGTCTCTACTGCAACTAATCCTGACTTGAGCTGATTTATTCTTCCAGTTAGTAATTATCCTCCGACATTCGACCCCATGGGAACTTCAGTGCCTGGGAAATTCTCATTAATATCTGAAATTTCGATTCTCTTCTTTTTCAACCTATAACCCATGCTTTACTCGGCGAATTTTATCACAAATCACTGGTTGATCTACTACAATCTCTCTTTCCACTGATGGCTATTCCATCTATATCGCCGATTTCCGTAAGATGTATTTGTTTTTAGAGTGAGTCTCTTATTGTATATTGTATACATACTTGACTGTGATATCGGGATGCATGACCACGTAGTAAGAACAGTTACAGGTAGCTCTCTCTATATTAGTCTTAAAAAACAACTTCTTTTCTTAGCTAGGATAGATTTCCTTTCCTTCAAATTCGTCTTTTGAGTTTTGTAACAATCTTTACTTTAATGTGACTTGAGATCACAAACTATTCTCACCAGAGAATGAATCAGTTACCTCAGTCGATTTCTTTGTATCCATCCCAAATACACAGCAGTCTAGTAAAATTCTCTCTACTCCACATATCAGGAACCTCAATAATTGATTAAATCGATTATTATTCAAATTGTTGTTGTAAAAATTGGGGCAGGCAAACTTCAACCATGCACTTATTGCCATACTAGGTTTTGAATCTCTACCTAGGTGAATTTCTAATTAAAATAATTTATATATTTTTAAAATTTAATTGTAAATACAAAAGTTACAGAAGAAAGCAAGTGTTTTAGCGTCGTTAATTAAAAAACATCTTAACGTTGCCAGTAATAGTGAAAAATTAAAAGTAAACACTTAGTAATTAGAATTACATCAATTTAAAAAAATCAGTGAAGCCGGTGGGATTCATACCCGCGCTCCTCGACAGAATCCGATTGAGAGTCAGACGCTTTAACCACTCGCCCACGTATTTTACTTGCTTATGGTTGCATTATAAAGGACGCGGTGACGACACTGGCGATCGTGAACGAATTGCACCCAATCGGTGCCGATAAAAACGTCAATGACGCAGAGACGCAAACACAACATGTGTTTATATATAGGAATTCTCCCCTTGGAGACAGCATTTCGAAAGAGGAAGCAACAGCATCAAACTTATTGCGGGTCACTCCAATTGTCTCTAAGGGTAAAAGATGTGATTTGTTTGTTATAAGCGTACAAGGAACAACTTTCGCTTAGTGTTCTTTGTTCACATACGCTTCGACCAGCAACTCTTTTCTCTCAAAACGACTTTTCAAACATTAGATGTCCCTTTTGAGTAATTTCCAACGGAAAAGTGCTCAATTTACAAATTTATTCATTTTTAAAAATTTTGTATGTGCAAATGTCAATCGAAATAATGAATAGTCGTCCTTGTCATTTAGCACAGTTAATATTTATAATTATATTAGCATTATAGTACTATTTATAAACAATGACTCTGGTAAAACAGTGTAACATCAAACGTGTGCACACATGAAAGCAAAAATGTAAATACCTAATAATATGCTTTTGTGCTTTTATATGTGGTTTAGGCTATATTTGTTTACAAAGTTGTAATACAGCCAATGTTGCAGCAATTGTCGAGTCCTATTTACCACCCATATTATTATCAAAGAGCGAATAATTCATCTTGAACCGACAAAAGTGAAACAAAATGTATATCATAAAGATTGTTATTTAATTCTACTATATCTAAGAGACGATTACGTAGAGCCGCGATGGACCAATGTAATATCGATAACTTGGAAGTTTTTAAATTGCGTAACTTACAGTCACTTTCCAAATATTATCTATACAGGGTGTTATGGAAATGAGTGCAAATCTTTTAACCCGTAATAGAACTCGCTAAACTGAACAACTTCTCCATTTATAATTTTTTTCGCAAACGTCCTCAAAACTGAGTTAAAATTTAAAACAATTTTACTCTAAAATGCATACCCGCCTATGGAATATTATTTTAATTTAATAGCGCAAAGAACAAAAAACATTTCTTTGATATACAAACCAACACAAACTGCATAGGTACTGATAACACCTTTAGTTCACATCTGGTCACCAACGTACTTTATCTATTGAGGTAGGTTAGTTATTGAACGCGTGTTTTTTGTGCAATAACTTTGCAGTTTTAATATGCTTGTGTCGTTCACCTTCAGCTTAGATTTGCTTACCAAGCGGCTCGTCAAATTTAGGGGAGATAAATTATTGAAAAAATATGCGATTAAACGAAAAACGATAAATAGAAAAGTTGTTGATTTTGGTGAGCTCTATCACTGGTTAAAATATTTACACTCATTTCCACAACACCCTGTATAGTAACTTTGAATTTTTTTGTAGAAGTTGGGAGATGGAAATATTTCTACTCATTTGTTATAGACTCACTTTATCTGCTATTTTCCCATATCCCTTTTACAAGAGTTTGCGCTGCAGGGAGAATAATAGTAAAAAGCGGAAACGGATGTTTACTGCCAATACTTGTCTGATTCAGAGACCACAACACAGTTTCGAATTTATTAATAGAAAATACGGTTATCGTTTGAGTTTATGGGCTTTTCATTGAAAGCAATCGCGATGGAGTATAACGAATGCGTGAGTAAATTTCCCTCGAGGTTGCAACAACAACTCTGCACATCGGCTTGGGAAACTGTCAGAAAGGAAAGAGAATTTGATTTTGAATAACGCATTAACTGATTTGGGAAACCTTTCAATAATTATCCTCAAATCACTAGCACAATTCTGCAGCGCTTTTCGGATTAGTGTTAGTTATTTTTACTTGTTGTTGATGTTAAATTAATTTAATTAAGGAAAAATCCAAATTTTGGGGGAAATTTTCTTTTCCAGTCATTGCAGTACTAAAATGTATGTTAAATTTGTGCTTTTAACAATATTCACATAACATGAGACCGTGCATTGTCGTATTACAGCATGGAGATTTTAGGAATTTTTCTAGGATTTCCATAGCAACCTAATTTTTGTCAACGTGGATACAGATTATTAATTATATGGCTCACAGTTAATTATTATTATTATCAATACACAATTTTTCATGCTGAGGATAAACCTATACGCACAGTATTCAGAAAACACTGTAATGATGAAAAGAATTAGAGTTGTGTACTACGTTGAAGTAAAGAATATCTCAATTCGTCTTGAAAATTCCTGGTCAGCTGTTATCGACAATGTTTTAATCTGTTTTTAGTATATCGCCATTTGGAAACTGTATTTTGAAGCAATTAATTTCCAATAAGTTCTACGCCGTTTGGGCTATCAGCATGATGTCAGTTTTAATTAATCGTTGCGAGTTAACAGCCTACTACCCCGACTCATTCTCGGAATTAATTCGTCGAAGTTTGGAGCTGGAGCTGCCCCGAGACGTCTTGCTTATTTTTTGTGTTTTGGCGTGACGCAGCAACAGATGCTTGTAGTTAATTAGAGTTTATTTTTTTAGAGGGCAGGTAAAAACATAATTATCGCAGATGTAAAAGTGTGGGGAAAGCATTTTAATTTATAAGTATTTCGGGGTAAACAGTATTTGAGTTTTATATATTGTTGGCTTAGGCAAAACTTTCGATTGCAGAATACTGCTATGTATTCCAACAATAGTGGTCAGAACGCATGTAGCATATCGTACTGACGAGTTTTGTATATAAATATTGAAGTGATATTAGCGTTTATTATTAGCCCCACCTAGAATACATTTATTTATGTAATCATTTATGTTCTAGTTTTTATAATATTGACAAATCTATTTTATATGATAATTGTTTCTTGTGGCCGTAAATTATTCACTGTGCAATTATGTTTTCTAACTAGCTCAGCTTATTTTATTTTAAATCTCGTTGACTCTTAGGTAGCACTCAAGTGGTATCATGCGTAAATTATAATGCTTCAATGGCATTTTCAAATTATAATTCGACATTTACATCTGACGTGTTGGTAACACATATCTGCTCTATATCTATTCTGAATTAGATGCATGTTTTAAACGTTATTATATTTTAGCAATAATTGACAAGTAAATGATAGATTTGCTTAGCTTCCTATGAGTACTAACTTGCATTGCTCCTCCAACAAGGTTGGCCATCTTTCCGTAGGTTCCTTCTTGTTTACGTGGGCCGTCAGACTGAGCTGCAGGTGACTCTTGGCGAAGCTTGCACAGATGGAACGGGGTTCGATGGTTGTCCTCGTTAAAGCAGCACTTCTTTCAAGCTCAACACAGCCCGATAATCTCCTTTACGTCGGAAAACTTGCAGCTTCAGGCAAAGAAACGGGATCGCAGCTGCTTCTGTGTGGTGTCCTCAAGGTTCTATCTTTCAAGGTGCCACGTAGATGCACCCGTGTTTAAGGACTGCCTTTAACTGGCCACTGTGCGTTTGACACTTTCTTGTGTATCACGAATATTATATTTTGTGAATTTACCGTTTTTTACTTTGATTTAGTTGCCGCTCCTTTGCCTCGTATGTATTCACTCAATAAAGCGATAAATTAACACTTTTACTGAAAAATATTTATAGTCCCCAGTTTGGGAAGTATTGGCGGTTTTGTCTTGGAAAAACTATTTTTTTATTTCTAAGGCAACCAACTAAATTATTTCATGAACAAATATGAAATGAGATTAACTAATTTACATATTTGATCAGTATTATACATACAATTTACTTTATTTTAAGACTTAGATTAAATAAAAATCAATATGCACTGAACCTGCATAATCTACAAATTCTACATATATTTTGGTGCTCTTAGTATACAACGTACTTATTGAAAACTTGCCTATGTGGTTGAAATAATTATTTTTCCGCAAATTAATTCAACCTGGGAATAATATTATTACGGAACTTTGCTGAATCAATTGAACTTTGCTACTCCGAAACAGGCAGGCTTTGAATAAAGCAGTTAACTACGATTTTCTAATCAACTCCAATGCTACACATTTTCAGAATTTCCGATGTTAATTTTTGAAAGTACTCAGAGTTTTCAAAAAGAAAGCTTGATTATAGCCCTTCTATACAAATTTTAATATATCTTTTTTTGTAGTGTCTCCTTGTTCGTGTGGCACACCGTTTAGGTATCTCTATTTTTATCTAAACATGTAACTTTTCACTATTGTCCCAAATTGTAGTATGTTCTAGCAACTTTTTTAATAACTCTTATAATTAGTTGTTCAGACATTGTTTTGTTTCACTAATTACTATTATTTAACAACATGCATTTTCGTACTGTACTGAAACTATAGTGCTTTTATTTCCTGACATTATTTTAAAAAGTAAAAATCAGGAAGTTTCATTTACATAAGACTTATTAGAAGTAGTTTAATGTTTAATGTTTAATGACACATTTAGACTGTTTTCTTTTACCTTGACAGATGGTTCTATTTTTTACTGAACTCGTTAATATCCCTAATGTTCTTGCCTATTCAATTTTTATTGTATCCAGCTACATATGCCATATTTTGATGCATTTTCGTTGGTGTGCTACCACATCTATTAATTTTATTGGTTTTTCCAACTTTGTTTGGCAATGTGTCAGAAAAGCCTCTGTATCTTCGTTTTTGGAGGATACACCAAATAACATTGTCCGAAATCAAATCAGCATCATATTGAATAGGACTCACAAAAATGTAATAAAATCTGTTAAAACTTATTCAGGCTCACATGTAAACTCGGGTTATAACTTATTAGTAGCTGAGATTAAAGAAAATGAAACAATCTAAATCATCATCAATAACACTGATCTACTGAGATATCCAGAAAAACGAGAAGACGTACGGAGAATGATTGAAAATAGGATATCTAATAATGCAAATGACAAACGAAAATCTGATCAGCGATGAAGAACAAAAAATGAAAAGATGAAGAGAATACGTAGAGGAATTATTTTCCGACACCTGAGTACCCTAGTTGCCACCTCAAAGATAATATAATTGACGTTTGTTACGGACTAAAAATTACGATGCGTATTTTTTAATGTTCCTCGCCGCGATTCTCGTATTGACCATTCTGTCGTTGCAGACAGTCATATGTATTCGTTCCTTTTACTTTCACATAGGCATTTATAACCTCAGTTCTTGGGGTCACGTGCATCTATATTATCGTTGTCTCGATTTTCACTCTACTGGTGATCTCGGCGTTCAGAGGATTAGCTCGTTTTTATTCTGTTGAAGGGAGCCGTCATCCCACAGCTTCGTTTAGAAAACATAGAACGTCAAATTTGAGAATTCTGGGAACACAAGCTTATGTCAAGGATGCAATTTGAGGTTATAATGTTTATTCCTCAACCATTGTCTTTACTAATCCTCTGCTTCGTATGGAATGCCGTATTGCTCGTTTCAGTTTTTTCTGACACTGTTTGTAGAAGCTTTGCAATAGGTTATCTATCCAGCTGCTTGTTCTTCTTCACCAAACATGTTCCTCTTTACTTGATGGTTTCTTCAACGGCCTCTTAAGTAGATGAGACTTCAAAGTGTCTATACTTTACTCTATTATTTACCTACTTCAGTGGAAGCACAAATCCCATATACTAGTAACATTTATTTGCTTTAAGAGACTAGCTGACCCTACCAATATCTTTCTAGAGCTCAATATTATATAGTATTTCATAAAATTATCAAATAAATATTTGTTATGGTACCTTTTCGACGATAACGATTTGTCTGTATCTTGTATTTAAGCAATTATGTTTACTGGCTGTTTGTTAGTTTTATAGGAAAGGGCTAGTGAAACTGCATACCGTTTTGTTCCATTTGCAGTCTGATCCATTAGCACACTTCGCTAAAGGTAGATGTTAGTAAACTGCTGACTCGATTATAAACAGAACTCGCTCCGTCTAGATAATAATTACTTTTTGTCTTTCTTGAGAATTCTTTTTAGCCAAAATTGTCGCTTATAGGGTGCGATCCTGTATTTAACACAATATGATAACGGCCACAACACACTGCGAAGACTAAATCAACGTATCTTAAATAGCGGGCTTCCCACAAAGCGAATGTCAAAACCCGCTTCATCCGACCACTGTACCGAAGTATGAATAAAGAGCTTGAACCTTCTCATCTTGTTTTCTTATTTAAACATCTGTCTACATACTATCTTGGAGTCAATTGGTTGGGATAATAATGGTGGTACTTTTTATTGTGTCATAATCATCTACCTACATATCTCTGAGTCGGTAGGTTGCGATGATGGTAGTATTTTTACTTCTGCACAATCTGCCGAATTATTACCCTCGGATTCGCCCATTTTTTGCCAATTTTTAATTTTTGCCGCAACCGCTTAATCAATCGAGAGCAACCCTAAATTGTATGAAAGGTCTCATAAAACTGCATAACCTTTGGGTAGACAGCAACCGCTTTGGTCCCCTGAGATGAGTTCTGCGCTAGTTTATGTAAAGAATTGAAGCGCTTTTAGCGTTTCTTTGTATGCCTTTGTCGATTTATATTCTCGTTACCCGTTATAGATATTAAGTGGGAACATAACTAGACTATTGGGATGTCTAGTGGAATGCATACTCGACTGCCGAGCCATGGGTAGCGAGTACGAATTCGGGTTCGATAAGTATTTTTTTAAAAGTTATTGAAAGATGCGGATGCAAATTCCCATATTCTTTCACATTTAAATCGAAAATGAAGGGTAAGTGGCGCTCTGCTTTGATAAATCGCTAACTTGATTATAAATAGAATTTTCTTGGTCTAGACTTCGGTATAATTAATTCCCGCCGCTCTTACGAATTCTCTTTAGCCAAAATCGTCGCCCATAAGGTGCGATCCTCTATATAACACAATATGATAATGGCCATGCCACACTGAAAGTACCGTTTTAATATATTACGAAGACTATATTAACTTGTCTTAAAGATATGAGCGTCCCACAAAGAGAATGTAAAATCCGCCCCATCCCAACACCTAAGTACCTAAGTATCAACAATGAGCTTGCACTTTTTTGGTAGGTTCTTCCGAGTTATGCCGTGGTCGTCGATTTGAACTTGACGTTTCGCTGCTCATGCTATCAGCTGACAGCATAAACACAGAAACGTCAAGTTCAAACCGACGACCAAGGCATAACCTAGAAGAACCTACCATTAAGGACAACGACCGTGAAGGCTTGTATTCGGCATCGTCCGCGCTCTGCATGTAAGGTCTGCCTCTTCTACCCGTACAGTCTACAAGATAGTAGCATTTCGTGTCACTTGTTCATGTGGTGTCGGGCTAATTATATATATAGTGATTTTATCATTGGTGCTTTTTCTACTGCATTCGTTCGTTGGTTCTTTAAGAAATGCTTAACATAGCTGTTTCCATTGGGCGTGTAGATTATTTTTTGTGATGCCTCAGTTTTGAGCTCCATAGGTAATTCCTGAAATTATACAGAATTGGAAACTATTGCTCCTAAATTTATCGGGATATTTTATCTTTCAAGCTGTAGATTAGTTTTCCCAAAGCTCTCCATGATAGTCTTGTCATTCTATTGGGTTTTTTCTTCCCAAAACAATCTACTGTCCCAGGTACACATTACCATTTATCTTTTTTATGTCCTTATCTATTTAGATGGTTTCTTCTTCCGCGTAAATCACGTTTGTGTTATAAAATTCAACATTAGGCTGGTTTTATTTAATTCTATGTCCAACTGCTTCGATTTTTTTAGGTCTTCCTCATTTGATGTCGTTTGTGTATGTTAGGTTTGTCAGGTGCCTTTCACTTATATTTATGTTTTTTACCAATTTAACCTTTTAGTGATATGTTACAGAGCACGCATGCATAATTTAGGAATAAGACGTACCCTTCTAACTAATCCAGCTGGATTGATGCGCTCTTGTTGGTTTAACGGTTTCACTAATTATTTGCCTCTATTACTCACGCATATATACTCGATGGAGTCAAATTCTTTTTCGTAGTTTACGAATTCCAGATATAAGGAAAAGTCATGTGTATTACGTTTTACAATCAACATTTCCATGGTCAATGTTGTAATGGTGTGATGCTTACAGCAATTCTGGTTGCATTGCTTACTTATGAAAGATTCAAATAGACCCACAATTGGTATTGTATTTATTGTAGCAGTAAAAATCACTAGTAAACACTGATAATTACATAATACATGATTATCAATAACTGTTATTAATTAACAGAGGTTGGTAATTGTGTAAAACAATATAGTCAGGGTTGAAATCAGCTTATATTCAAATTTGTGCTCAATATGGCAATAACTGTGTAACGTCAGGACACGATAATAAAGTCGCTTTAGTACAAAGGTGTTTCGAAGCGTTACAGAGGTTTAAGGCAGCGTTTGCATTCATGTTGAAGTGCCAACAATTGATGCCGCAGCTAAAGGGATTACAAAGCAGTGCAAGAAAGAACAGACATGCAAAGAGCATATAAGAAGCAACCTGAGAATTAATAAAAACTATAAGAATGTACTAGTGGTGTGAACCAGTGTTTTTTAACTAAAAATGAAAAAGTGGGACCAATTGTGAGGCTAGAGTTTCCTGAATGACATTTATAAAAACAATTATACACTAAGATCAAAGAATGTAAACTTACCGATTTTGATCAATTTTGTTGATAAAACTAAATATTTTGTGCCTAGTTGTGCGTTTTATTTATTTTACGATGTGCGGAGGCCAGCTATGGTTAAATTAGTGCACTTATAGAGTAAATTGGACCTGGAGCTTAGCCTGTGTCAGATCATCTCTGAAGCTGAGATTCAACACGATTGGGAGCTGCGAGAAGCTGACAGCAAAGTGAAAAAGCTAGAGAAGGCGTGGTCCAGAGGCAGGCAGGCAGCAGCAGCTGAATCTTTCCAGGAAGCAAATACAAGCTTGACGTCCCTTCGCGGAGACCGGAAGCGGCATCGCCGTTTCTTAGAGGAGAAATAAATGCGAGTTGGTGTTCTTTTGCACTTGAAAAACAAATTCCAGATTAGCCAAAATACTTAATTATTAGAAAAGATTTGTTATAATTTACCTCAAGTGAACTGATTGATTGGTGTTTAAAATACGTTCAATTCTTCGAACAGCTTTGTTTGGGATTAAATATTTTGAGGTTATCTGTCATTCGGTAGAATCGAGCATTTGCGCTACAATGGTTAAATTTATCAACAATGTAATAAGATAACCCTGCAGATACGAGTCTCAAGTTGCTAGCCGGCGCATAAGTTGAAAATGAATGAAATATAGAAAGAGCAACATACCTTTACTACAGAAAAACATAATTAGTCATAGAGAGAGGCAATAACAGCCAAGCTTACCTTGATTTTATAGTTGGTCGCTCAAATAATCTATTTATTTATTTATTAAATTACAATGAACAATTAACAATTATTTTAAAAAGTAAAAATCAGGAAGTTTCATTTACATAAGACTTATTAGAAGTAGTTTAATGTTTAATGTTTAATGACACATTTAGACTGTTTTCTTTTACCTTGACAGATGGTTCTATTTTTTACTGAACTCGTTAATATCCCTAATGTTCTTGCCTATTCAATTTTTATTGTATCCAGCTACATATGCCATATTTTGATGCATTTTCGTTGGTGTGCTACCACATCTATTAATTTTATTGGTTTTTCCAACTTTGTTTGGCAATGTGTCAGAAAAGCCTCTGTATCTTCGTTTTTGGAGGATACACCAAATAACATTGTCCGAAATCAAATCAGCATCATATTGAATAGGACTCACAAAAATGTAATAAAATCTGTTAAAACTTATTCAGGCTCACATGTAAACTCGGGTTATAACTTATTAGTAGCTGAGATTAAAGAAAATGAAACAATCTAAATCATCATCAATAACACTGATCTACTGAGATATCCAGAAAAACGAGAAGACGTACGGAGAATGATTGAAAATAGGATATCTAATAATGCAAATGACAAACGAAAATCTGATCAGCGATGAAGAACAAAAAATGAAAAGATGAAGAGAATACGTAGAGGAATTATTTTCCGACACCTGAGTACCCTAGTTGCCACCTCAAAGATAATATAATTGACGTTTGTTACGGACTAAAAATTACGATGCGTATTTTTTAATGTTCCTCGCCGCGATTCTCGTATTGACCATTCTGTCGTTGCAGACAGTCATATGTATTCGTTCCTTTTACTTTCACATAGGCATTTATAACCTCAGTTCTTGGGGTCACGTGCATCTATATTATCGTTGTCTCGATTTTCACTCTACTGGTGATCTCGGCGTTCAGAGGATTAGCTCGTTTTTATTCTGTTGAAGGGAGCCGTCATCCCACAGCTTCGTTTAGAAAACATAGAACGTCAAATTTGAGAATTCTGGGAACACAAGCTTATGTCAAGGATGCAATTTGAGGTTATAATGTTTATTCCTCAACCATTGTCTTTACTAATCCTCTGCTTCGTATGGAATGCCGTATTGCTCGTTTCAGTTTTTCTGACACTGTTTGTAGAAGCTTTGCAATAGGTTATCTATCCAGCTGCTTGTTCTTCTTCACCAAACATGTTCCTCTTTACTTGATGGTTTCTTCAACGGCCTCTTAAGTAGATGAGACTTCAAAGTGTCTATACTTTACTCTATTATTTACCTACTTCAGTGGAAGCACAAATCCCATATACTAGTAACATTTATTTGCTTTAAGAGACTAGCTGACCCTACCAATATCTTTCTAGAGCTCAATATTATATAGTATTTCATAAAATTATCAAATAAATATTTGTTATGGTACCTTTTCGACGATAACGATTTGTCTGTATCTTGTATTTAAGCAATTATGTTTACTGGCTGTTTGTTAGTTTTATAGGAAAGGGCTAGTGAAACTGCATACCGTTTTGTTCCATTTGCAGTCTGATCCATTAGCACACTTCGCTAAAGGTAGATGTTAGTAAACTGCTGACTCGATTATAAACAGAACTCGCTCCGTCTAGATAATAATTACTTTTTGTCTTTCTTGAGAATTCTTTTTAGCCAAAATTGTCGCTTATAGGGTGCGATCCTGTATTTAACACAATATGATAACGGCCACAACACACTGCGAAGACTAAATCAACGTATCTTAAATAGCGGGCTTCCCACAAAGCGAATGTCAAAACCCGCTTCATCCGACCACTGTACCGAAGTATGAATAAAGAGCTTGAACCTTCTCATCTTGTTTTCTTATTTAAACATCTGTCTACATACTATCTTGGAGTCAATTGGTTGGGATAATAATGGTGGTACTTTTTATTGTGTCATAATCATCTACCTACATATCTCTGAGTCGGTAGGTTGCGATGATGGTAGTATTTTTACTTCTGCACAATCTGCCGAATTATTACCCTCGGATTCGCCCATTTTTTGCCAATTTTTAATTTTTGCCGCAACCGCTTAATCAATCGAGAGCAACCCTAAATTGTATGAAAGGTCTCATAAAACTGCATAACCTTTGGGTAGACAGCAACCGCTTTGGTCCCCTGAGATGAGTTCTGCGCTAGTTTATGTAAAGAATTGAAGCGCTTTTAGCGTTTCTTTGTATGCCTTTGTCGATTTATATTCTCGTTACCCGTTATAGATATTAAGTGGGAACATAACTAGACTATTGGGATGTCTAGTGGAATGCATACTCGACTGCCGAGCCATGGGTAGCGAGTACGAATTCGGGTTCGGGTTCGATAAGTATTTTTTTAAAAGTTATTGAAAGATGCGGATGCAAATTCCCATATTCTTTCACATTTAAATCGAAAATGAAGGGTAAGTGGCGCTCTGCTTTGATAAATCGCTAACTTGATTATAAATAGAATTTTCTTGGTCTAGACTTCGGTATAATTAATTCCCGCCGCTCTTACGAATTCTCTTTAGCCAAAATCGTCGCCCATAAGGTGCGATCCTCTATATAACACAATATGATAATGGCCATGCCACACTGAAAGTACCGTTTTAATATATTACGAAGACTATATTAACTTGTCTTAAAGATATGAGCGTCCCACAAAGAGAATGTAAAATCCGCCCCATCCCAACACCTAAGTACCTAAGTATCAACAATGAGCTTGCACTTTTTTGGTAGGTTCTTCCGAGTTATGCCGTGGTCGTCGATTTGAACTTGACGTTTCGCTGCTCATGCTATCAGCTGACAGCATAAACACAGAAACGTCAAGTTCAAACCGACGACCAAGGCATAACCTAGAAGAACCTACCATTAAGGACAACGACCGTGAAGGCTTGTATTCGACATCGTCCGCGCTCTGCATGTAAGGTCTGCCTCTTCTACCCGTACAGTCTACAAGATAGTAGCATTTCGTGTCACTTGTTCATGTGGTGTCGGGCTAATTATATATATAGTGATTTTATCATTGGTGCTTTTTCTACTGCATTCGTTCGTTGGTTCTTTAAGAAATGCTTAACATAGCTGTTTCCATTGGGCGTGTAGATTATTTTTTGTGATGCCTCAGTTTTGAGCTCCATAGGTAATTCCTGAAATTATACAGAATTGGAAACTATTGCTCCTAAATTTATCGGGATATTTTATCTTTCAAGCTGTAGATTAGTTTTCCCAAAGCTCTCCATGATAGTCTTGTCATTCTATTGGGTTTTTTCTTCCCAAAACAATCTACTGTCCCAGGTACACATTACCATTTATCTTTTTTATGTCCTTATCTATTTAGATGGTTTCTTCTTCCGCGTAAATCACGTTTGTGTTATAAAATTCAACATTAGGCTGGTTTTATTTAATTCTATGTCCAACTGCTTCGATTTTTTTAGGTCTTCCTCATTTGATGTCGTTTGTGTATGTTAGGTTTGTCAGGTGCCTTTCACTTATATTTATGTTTTTTACCAATTTAACCTTTTAGTGATATGTTACAGAGCACGCATGAATAATTTAGGAATAAGACGTACCCTTCTAACTAATCCAGCTGGATTGATGCGCTCTTGTTGGTTTAACGGTTTCACTAATTATTTGCCTCTATTACTCACGCATATATACTCGATGGAGTCAAATTCTTTTTCGTAGTTTACGAATTCCAGATATAAGGAAAAGTCATGTGTATTACGTTTTACAATCAACATTTCCATGGTCAATGTTGTAATGGTGTGATGCTTACAGCAATTCTGGTTGCATTGCTTACTTATGAAAGATTCAAATAGACCCACAATTGGTATTGTATTTATTGTAGCAGTAAAAATCACTAGTAAACACTGATAATTACATAATACATGATTATCAATAACTGTTATTAATTAACAGAGGTTGGTAATTGTGTAAAACAATATAGTCAGGGTTGAAATCAGCTTATATTCAAATTTGTGCTCAATATGGCAATAACTGTGTAACGTCAGGACACGATAATAAAGTCGCTTTAGTACAAAGGTGTTTCGAAGCGTTACAGAGGTTTAAGGCAGCGTTTGCATTCATGTTGAAGTGCCAACAATTGATGCCGCAGCTAAAGGGATTACAAAGCAGTGCAAGAAAGAACAGACATGCAAAGAGCATATAAGAAGCAACCTGAGAATTAATAAAAACTATAAGAATGTACTAGTGGTGTGAACCAGTGTTTTTTAACTAAAAATGAAAAAGTGGGACCAATTGTGAGGCTAGAGTTTCCTGAATGACATTTATAAAAACAATTATACACTAAGATCAAAGAATGTAAACTTACCGATTTTGATCAATTTCGTTGATAAAACTAAATATTTTGTGCCTAGTTGTGCGTTTTATTTATTTTACGATGTGCGGAGGCCAGCTATGGTTAAATTAGTGCACTTCTAGAGTAAATTGGACCTGGAGCTTAGCCTGTGTCAGATCATCTTTGAAGCTGAGATTCAACACGATTGGGAGCTGCGAAGAGCGGACAGCAAAGTGCAAAAGCTAGAGGAGGCGTGATCCAGAGGCAGGCAGGCAGCAGCAGCTGAAACTTTCCAGGAAGCAAATACAAGTTTGACGTCCCTTCGCGGAGACCGGAAGCGGCATCGCCGTTTCTTAGAGGAAAAATAAATGAGAGTTGGCGTTCTTTTGCTCTTGAAAAACAAATTCCAGATTAGCCAAAATACTTAATTATTAGAAAAGCATTGTTATAATTTACCTAAGGTGAACTGATTGGTGTTTAAAATATGTTGAATTCTTCGAACAGCTTTGTTTGGGATTAAATATTTTGAGGTTATCTGTCATTCGGTAGAATCGAGCATTTGCGATACAATGGTTAAATTTATCAACAATGTAATAACCTAACCCTGCCGATACGAGTCTCAAGTTGCTAGCCGGCGCATAAGTTTTAATAAGTTGAAAATGAATGAAATATAGAAAGAGCAACATACCTTTACTACAGAAAAACATAATCAGTCACAGAGAGAGGCAATAACAGTCAAGTTTAGCTTGATTTTGTAATTGGTCGCTCAAATAATCTATTAAATTACAATGAATAATTAACAATAATAATAGGCACTAAATAAAGGCTGATCCACAAAGAATATGGTTTTATGTCGCATATATTTTTCGAAAAAAAGCTTGTTCGTGGGGTTTACATTTGTCTTGTGTTCTTTTCTCAGGTGAGTGGTTACAAAAGATCTAATGGGCGATATGGAGGGATTGTATTCTTTATTATTTCTTTGATTAATATTGTTCTGCTATTTTTCAGTTTCTATTTGGCATTGTTGGATACATTAATTGAAAAGCAGTACTAAGACTTATTTCAATTGTCTTATTACTTTCGCTTAGAGTTTTTTCTTATCTTTTAGCGCTGAAGTGATTTCCTCTTTTGTTAGCTCGGGTAGGTCCTGGGATCCATTTCAAACTAAAGATTTTGTTAGCTTCTCCATACTATTCTTATAATCTACATAATGTGTTTTGCATAAGTTCGTAATAGTTCTTTCAGTTGCTGTGAGTAATTTGCATTCCTTTGCTATGCACATTGTATTTTTGTAGTTTCTGCATTGATAGTTATTCTACTTTTTATGTTTCTATGGTCTGGCGCCTGTAGTACTATGTGTTTCTTCGTAATCAGTACAGAGTCGATTTAATTTCTGGTGGTTCTATTGGGGCTTATCCATACCCATTTTCTATTACAATTTTCCAAAGGAAGGAGTTGGTCGAATAAAGGTTAAATTCATTCATAATATTTAGCAATATATTATATCCTTCACTGCTTTCTTCCTATTCGTATCTTGCTATTAGTGTTTCATCTTCTTCTTGTCTCTTTCCTAGCTTGCCTTTGGTGGTATGATTACTTGATGGGTTATCTTAAATTGCAGTTCATGTATCGTCATAGATTGTTATTGCACTAGAATATATGTATTTTGTTAATGGATTTTTGCATAACATATACAATTACATTAGCATACATCGTTGCTCATACTATTGTAGCTTCTATTGTATAAAAATGAGGATGTAGAAATAAATAAATATGTGCATCTAAGTAAAAAATAAATATAGCTATGGTTACATAGTGTATAACTGTTGGATAAAACTGTATTACTAAAGAATCGATAGGAGATCGCTAACCGTTGAGACATAAAAAGCGTAATATCGTCATAGCGGACCGATGAAAACATTCAATAATAAAATGATTGCTTTCTGTAGAACTCATCCATTAATCGCTCGCGGTAGACGAGCGCTTTTCTGGTAAATTTTTCATATTCGGTAATCTTGATAAGTACTCAATTGAATGATTGCTTTGTGCCAGAAGTTCGGTTCTGTAATATTTTAATCCCTAAATGGGTAGATATTACACGAATTTGTTGGCAATTTATGGGGCTGCTTGATTGCTGCCATCAAAATTATTACTAGAAATGGTAATTGTGTAACACATGAATATTGTTTCAGAACGCATGGCATCCGTCCAAGGCTTCCTCGGACTGAGTCTGTGCGATTTTGGGGGTGCCCTCGTGGTGAAAGCTCTGCAAGGCACCCCTCGAAAACAGGTAGGTAAAACAACATTAAAATAGATGCTTCGTCCTACCTAGTGGTAAAAATAAGGCGAGAATTGAATAAGGGGCGGCGAGTGTTCGCACGACATCATATTTTTTGCTGCCAAGGGTGGATTTTCCGCACAAATAGAAACAAATAATACATCTCCCAAAGCTCTGCCCTCATATTTGGATTACCTGCTAATTTATGTTTCTTGGCGCTTCTCGAAACGTGCGGGTTGTGTGTTCTCTGTGGATAAGGAGAATTATGGACACCGGGCCACAAGACTGTGTTTAGAAAACAAATTAATGCTGCATTCGTTAATGTGGGTACAAATACTAGTTCATAGGTTTTGGTTTTGCTTTTTCTGTCTTTTTCTAATCAAGGTGAGAGACAACCAAATGTGCGGTTCTCTGACTGATTTACAGTAACCTCCTTTCCTCATTTTGTTCATTAATTTTTTGAGTGTTTCCTTTTTATTTCGTCATCGTTCTTTACGTCCCTATCTTACACTGTTGCTTACTCTGTAACTACATCCTGATATTTTTTATGTAGATCTGCTATGAGCAAATTGTTGTGGATAGAGAGCAACATTGACACTTTACATATGAATTTGTATTGAAAAATTGATGCTACATTATTATTTTTGAATGTCACCGGTACAGTAAGCACAGTTTTTGATTTGTAAAGGGCTCTACTTAAGACTTCAAAAAGAAATTGCGGGGTTATGTGACTGCAAAAAGACTTTTTTTATTAGTAATATTAACAGTTGTACTGTTACGGTACTTTTGTAGCTTTCCCTGTATTAGCAAAAATTGCTAGTCGAATTTTTATCCCTAAGTATTAATAGGTGGCTTTTCGGTAATATTGCATGCATTAGGATAAGCCTAGTTAGCTGTGTTTTAGTTTTAAACATTTAATTATAATTAATAAGTAGTTTCGCATGCAACCCCCCTAGTAATTAGCCAGATTCCATTAATTACATTTATGTTTGCCTCAATTTCTACAAATATTAAGTACTGGTGGTTAGGCAACTTTTTCATGCATTTATTATAAACTATTCTCTGACCTGATTTGTTGCTAGAACAACTTTGTTATCTCCTGTTGCAGTCAAATTTTTCAGGAAGTTTTCTGTGGTTCCACTTGCCCAAAAATTTTGTTATCTTGTAACCTGTGAAGCTGGTGTCGAATTCTGCTTTCTTTTCCAAGCAAAATTGCCGTGCTAGTTGGTTGTCCCCTGCAGCTTAGTGCTTCAAAGAGTCCTTTTTGTTGAGTTCATCTCCGAATAGTTTTATGGAGAACCTAGAAGTACTCATGCTTTGTTTCGGACGTTCGTAATTGTTATATAGTTGTTTACTTACGTCCTATCGCTATTGCGGATTTCTGGGGCCAACGTTGGAGCATCCCCCTGGCTTCTCTTCACCTTTAAGGTAAGCTAAGGCCCTATCTTCTTGTTCGAGGGCTCATTAGGGAATTCTTGTACGTTTTTAGCCATTTCCTGCTGGGATTAAACACCTCCTGTTGAGATGTACTTTGCTGGAATCCAAGCTGTCGATCTGGGCTCCTGAAATTGTCGAATTGCTTGTGAATTTCGCAACCCCAGTGGGCTACGCTAGGGAATAAGCGTCTACATTACATCCACCTGCAGGCCACCCGCAGCCTTTATAGTTTGCACCGCCTCTAGCAGCTGTTGCCGTGGGCTACACCTCTCTGCCGCCTCCTGGTGCGCCACACTGCATGGTAGCAAACAGAAAGGTTAGATTTGGATGTACTTTCCTACAGGCAAGACACTAGTATAGTTATCGCCGTCGCGCCTGGTGTATTTTATATTAGAATAGTTGCGTGCTTCGTACAGTTAGAAACTAGGGTATCCTTTACCAATCGTAACCCCTTGTGTACTTTGCTTAGGCTATGCAAATCATTAGCACAGATTGTACGAGGGTAGGTTATGTGCCTCGTCCTTTTGTAAGTGTTTTCGTTTATGATATATGTTAGGGCTGCCGCAAAATTTCGTGCGGCCACTTTTTGCAATTTACTGAATAAAGTTAATTAGGCTTACCAGAGTCCTGGACAACAGTTCTTCGGCTTGATTGTGTGGGAGCTCGCTGTTTTAATTAGCCCCTAGCCGCTGCTTCTCAGTGTGACCTACAAATCACAGATTAGATTATCATAGGGCTCCGAGCTTTGATAGCATCTTATTCGAATGGTGCTTTTTACTTACCCGGCAGCACGAGATAGTTATGTTTGACAGCTTAGCGCGTTAAACCCTGGGCCCTTTTATATATATTTAGATTTGTATCTACACTTATTTGTTTTGCTCGCACTCCGCCATTTGTGGTAAAAAATTTATAACGTGAAGCTAGTCACTTCACGGAAGCCGTTTGTTCAAATTCAAGTCTCAGCAAATCGGTTAATTATCTTACACCTGTATCAAACTGTTAAAGAGCAGATTCAAGCGTTTGCTAAAATATTCATGGATACCCTGATGTCTTTCTATTGCTAGGGACCTCAACGTTATTGTGTGGCCATGCTAAACGTACGTTGCTCCGACAGCTAGACATTCTTGAGTAACGTTTTAACGTCAATTAGAGCTAACCTTCGGGGCGAAACGTTAGCCAGAATAAACTTGCATTGCTCTGTACCGGCGTATTACTTGTTGTGCCCGCTCTGGGACCTATATATATATAAATATTGTACTTTTTTTCTTAATTATTGCCTCTGCGGCGCCCAATCATAATTTTTAAAGTGTTTGTTTTGTCGATCGTATACCTGCCTAAATTTATTCGTATATATATTTATATTTATATTTGTATCTATATTTATACCTGCATGCTTGTAAATTGCACTATAGTACCCACCAATTTAAATAAAGCTGTGATATATTATTGGTCGTTATTTTTCTCTGGTCGATTTGTTGGAATTATCTCTACCTTGTGATGGTCCGACGCAAGGATTAAGCGACGTTGAGAACCTGGCGCCCTCTCCTTTTTATTCTCTTTCAGCGTAGCTGGAACCCCGACCCTTCTCTGCGAGTTATTCCAATTAGACCGATAGTTACCAGCCGGAAAAATACCTACTACAACTTTCGCCACTAGGTAAAGCCAAAACATGTATTCTTCCTCACAGTACATAATTAAAGTAACTTGGCTATACAATATTAGTTTTGGTTAGTTTTCAGCACTAATAGCACTGTATAATGAAGAATTTCATATTAAAATGCAATCCATTTCTTAAATTAATTTACGATTTGAGTATTCTCAGCTAGGTCATACCGCAATTGGACAAATTTCATTTACATGTAGTCCTCGAGTGATATTTCCTGGATTATAGCTTTGTGTTTTAAAGCCGTTTTGAATTACAGAATTGCTTAAGTACAAAATCACACCACCTGAAATAGACTGTGGTTAAATTTATATTATAAATATGTTGCAAACGGTGCATAAATTGTAAATTTAAGACATACAAGTCAAATACAATGTTAGTTTAAGCCTATAGATGGTCTTTATGGCAAACATGGTTAGGACCGTTAAACACTTATATGTCATTGTAATTCTTGCTATTTAAATTAAACGCTAGGAAATAGAGTGCGTTTAAGTTTGCAATAGTTTAATTTAGTCTATTTATAACTGTGTAATGAAAGTAACTAAATGAATTGCAACATTTTCACACCTTCTTCAAGTAATATGTCAAAACGTTTCTTATTTCGCAAGAAAAGTGACGGTATAATTAAGTTTTTAAATAAACAGCAAAGCTAGCTTTTATAAAATATTACTTTTTAGTTGTTTTTGGATTTCGTGCTTTTCTCTTATGGTTAAAGTGAGTCAGGCCACTACTTGTTCGACCAATGAGATATAAATGCTGTAAACAAAAATATTTCTGAGGCTAAACTTTTGATGATTAAACCTAAAGACAGTTCCATTTTGCTCTTGCTAAGGTATGGTGTGTAATTTTTTGCTCTATTAAACAAAATAAGGTGTATCACACTTACCAGTTAGAAAATATTTGTGTTTTGTTAAATACCTAAGAAGTGACAGTTGTTTATAAATGAAAAGCGATTTTTATCCATTGAACTTATATTCAAAAAGTTTAAAACGTTTGTTTTTTAGTATTTACATACAATAGATACGAGAAGACATTATGTATAAGCAAAATCAAACCTGCCATAGCATTAGAGTCCTTATTTTTTCGATCATCCTTGATAAGTTGTATTCCTTTAGATTTGGAACTGTTGCGAGTGCTAATTCTATTTTTTTAAGCAGAAAAGACTGTGTAAACGGTTGTTTCAATCCGTTGTTATAGTAAATGAAAGAATTTGTGTGCAGCCTTTCGAACTTAATATTGCTATTTATTCCATCTCCTTTGAGTTCGGTATTCACGTTCATAATTATACCATTATATTTTTAAAAACATGTTTACTGGGCAATGAAATAGTAATATTTTTTTTGATAAAAATATCCAGTTCTTGGAAAACCTTTTTACAACTGCATCAATCGCAATGTTGAATAACACGCGTTTTCGTCAAGTATCTTATTCAATAAAAATGAAATATTTAAATTCCTCCAAGAAGGTGTGTGAAAGGCAAATATGCAAATGTACTGTCGTTCTGTTTTGCTAGCAGATGTCTGTTGTACAGCCATCAGTTACGATATATTACAACCATAGACAGTTCACTAACGTCTTTCTCTCCTGCAATAGTTTAAAGCTATACGTGATTATCTTTTAAAAGCAATTTATCTGCTTTTCTCAATAGATTATTTCGTAGCGGTAGAATTAGGGTCTCAAGTAGCACTGCGTACACGGTAATTTTCTTTTTATATAAATTATTTACATAGTTTACGTTTTTGGGGTATCTTGCAAAAGAGCGATTTCCCTTTGCCAGCTAGATCAATAGCAATGAGGGCTCTCTTACCTCATTTACCCCAGTCGTAGTTAAAAACAGCACCTGTTGAAATGAGCCAAGCAATTAATCTGGACTCGTGTGAAGCTGAAAAGGTTAGTTCGAAAAATTTACTGAAAGAAAGGCAACGTTTTTATTCAACAATGAGCAACAAATAGATATTGCCTATTAAAAAACAATGCTAAATAATATAAGTTAACCAAACAAATGTGATGTCTAGATTGATGCAGCTTCATATAATGTAATCACCTGATACCAGGCTTATAAGCTACTATCTATTCACCGAATTGTGATAGTAAAATCTGCAACCCAAGTTACAAATATCAGCTGAAACTATATCGGTAATATGGCTTGACAGAAAATATACATCAAAAAGAGTGTCATAATTAATGTGCCATGTTTTTAATATGACATCGTCATCATCATCATCATCATTATCAGCGCTTTTTTATATCCATTTCTGGATGTAAGCCTCCCCTTGACGCCTCCATTCTGAGCGGTCCGTGGCAACTCCCATCCACCGAGTTCCTACTGTTGTCATAATGTCGTCTCTCCATCGAGCTCGGGGTCTCCCACGGTTTCTTTTTCCCGTCATAGGTCGCCATTCCATCACCCTTCTACTCCATCTTTCATCTTCCCTTCTTGCCAGATGTCCGGCCCATTGCCATTTCAGCTTTGCGATGCGTTCAGCTACGTCTTCCACCCTAGTTTTGTTTCGAATCCACTCGTTTGTCTTCCTGTCCTGTAGACGTACACCCAACATTGACCTTTCCATTTTTCTCTGCGTTATTTTCAGTCTCTCAATGTTTGTTTTGGTTAGTGCCCAGGTCTCTGAGGCATATGTCAGTGTTGGAAGAACATATTGGTTAAAAACCTTCGTTTTAAGATGTTGCGGTATCTCTGATTTAAACACTTGGCTTAACTTTCTAAATGATGCCCATGCCAGTGTTATTCTCCTGCTTATTTCGGCTTTTTGTGTTGGTTCTGCTGTTGACAGTTTTTGACCCAAGTATATGTATTCGTCCACCACTTCTATCGTTTTCTCGTTCATTTGTATACTTCGTCCATCATCCGCGTTGGTCAATATTTTTGTCTTTTCGATGTTCATATTTAGTCCCACTTTAGTTGTAGCTTCGTTTAATTCTCTTATCATTTCCTCCAGCCTATTCATATCTTCGGCGAAGAGCACTATGTCATCGGCAAACCTGAGGTTAGACAAGTATTCTCCGTTTATGTTTACTCCTGTATTGTCCCAGGATAGTGTCTTAAAAACGTCTTCTAAAAGATTCGTAAATAACTTTGGTGATATGGGATCTCCCTGCCTTATACCTCTTTTTATTTCTACTGCATTTACTCCTTCGACTGCTTGTATGGTTATTGTTGAGTTTTCGTACATATCTTTTATTATTTGGATGTATCGGTGGTCTATTCTACAGCGCTTTAGTGCATTCAACAATGCCCATGTCTCCACGGTGTCGAAGGCCTTCTCAAAATCAATAAATGCCATATATAGACGTTGATTATACTCGTGGGACTTCTCCATTAGTTGCCTTATGGTGTGGATGTGGTCTACAGTACTAAATCCCCTTCTGAAGCCTGCTTGCTCGCGAGGTTGAAAATCGTCTAGCTTTGTCGTTATCCTGTTCATCAAAACTGTGGTGAACAGTTTGCTAAGATGGGATATTAGAGATATCGGGCGATAGTTCTTTAGGTCTTTTATGTTTCCCTTTTTAAATATTAATACAATATTCGCATTCTTCCAAGAGTTGGGGATTTTTCCGGATTCGAGGCAAAGGTTAAACAACATTTCTAGATGGTGCAGTATCTTGTTGCCTCCGTGTTTAATCATTTCGATTATTACATCGTCGGGCCCAGTTGCTCTGTTGGACTTCATTTGTTTAGTAGCTATTTTTATTTCGTATTTAGATATCGGTGGTAAATCTTCCGTGTGGTGTCTAGTCAACTGTGCCCTTCTGTCACTTGATTTTGGGTTTGGTTCCGGAGCTTTTGAAGAGTACAATTCTTTGTAAAAGCGTTCTAACACTTGGGCTATTTCTTGGCGGTTTTGCACTGTTTTTCCCTGTTCGTCCATGAGGCATATGATTTGTTTGCTTCCAGTTTCAAGTTTCCGTCTGAAGACTTTTGGTCCTTTGTTTTCTTCTATTGTTTCACTTATAATTCTTTCGTTATATCTTGCAACATCTTACACCTTACTCGTACAACGTAATCACAAACAAAATGGGGCGTATTTTAGATGTAGTATTAAGTAACATGCCTGCGGAAATTTCAAAAGAATCACATGTGTTGGTATCTGAAGACGACTATCATCCCGCACTTAATATAACATTAAGTAACGAGTCACAAAATATAAAGACTTTAAAATCATCAAACATTCCAATTTTTAATTTTAAGAAAGCGAACTTCAGGCTGCTATATGATTTAATTAAAAACACCAATTGGCAGGAATGCATGCACTCTGCTGATGTAAATTTAAAAGTTAATCAGTTTTACACCAAACTTTATAATATTCTTACACAAACGGTCCCAGTTGTAAAGAAACGTCTTAGAAAATATCCCATTTGGTTTGATCGCAAAATAATAAATATGATAAGAGAAAAAGAACATTACAGAAAGAAATTTAACCAAACTAAATTAAATTGTTATAACTTGCATTACAAAAGAATCAGAGCAAAATTAAAACAAGAAATTCAAAATTCACACTCAAGGTATTTAAACTCGGTTGAAACTGAATTAAGAGAAAAACCTGAAAATTTCTGGAGTTTTGTCAGAAGTAGAAAGAAAAAGCCGAATCTACCCGCTGTATTATATTTTGAGGGACGTAAACTGGAAAGTGCCAATGAGATAGTACAAGGATTCGCAGATTATTTTAATACGGTATATACCCCATCCCAAAAAATATGTGAAAATGATTTAATACAACCGTCTTCAAATACAATCACCGTCTTACGTATTAATAAAGATGAAATCCTTAAAGCTATTAGGAATTTAAAAAACAATAAATCCGTGGGTCCGGATGGTATTCCTGTATACATTTTAAAAGGTTGTGCTGAATACTTAGTTGATCCGCTATATGAAATAATTAACTTATCACTGGAATCTGGTATTTATCCCAATGAATGGTCAACGTCAAAGATATGCCCCATTTTCAAGTCTGGAGAACAAACACATGTAGAAAATTACCGTCCTATTTGTATAATGTCTGTTTTTGCGAAAGTGTATGAATCAGTATTGTATAATAATATTTATAATCAAGTAAAAGAATTAATCGACATAAACCAACATGGTTTTTTGAAATGCAGATCCACAGCAACCAATCTTTGCTATTTCACCCAAACTGCATCGGAAACGCTGCAAAGACGAAATCAGTTAGATGTAGTGTACACGGATTTATGCAAAGCATTTGATAAAGTGGATTATTGCTGTCTGCTTATCATTTTATCGCAAATGGGCTTTACCATTAAACTTTTAAATCTTATTAAATCGTATCTGTGTGAAAGGAAACAGTTTGTTGAGTGTATGGGGTACAAATCAAATTTTTTTCTAGCTACATCGGGGGTACCACAAGGGTCAAACTTGGGTCCTTTATTATTTATACTATTCATAAACGATATGACCAAAAGTGTTAAATATTCTCACTGTTTATTATATGCCGATGATTTTAAAATTTTTAAAGAGGTTAGTACAGTTGAACATTGTCAAGAGTTACAATCAGATTTGGATACAGTGTATCAGTGGACCCAAAAGAACAACCTACAATTTAATATTAACAAGTGTTTTGTTGTAACATATTCGAGGAAAATCAATAGCGTTAACTGGTACTATGATATCAATTCTGTAACATTAGTTCGTCAAACTGATATAAAAGATTTAGGTATTACATTTGACAATAAATTAAATTTCAATAAACACATAGAATTATTAATCAATCAATCCTATAAGACACTGGGTTTCTTATTACGCACATGTAAACAATTCACAAACGTAGATACTCTCATAGCATTGTTTAACTGTCTAATAAGGTCTAAACTAGAATATTTAGCAATAATCTGGAACCCCCTATACACCTACCAAATTGTTGCTCTTGAAAGAATTCAGTATAAATTTTTGCGGTACTGCTACTACAAAAAGACAAATTCTAAATGGGAAGGCAATTATAAAGATATAATAGATCTGTTTCAAATTCAAACACTTGAAAAAAGAAGAAAAAATTCAGATATAATTTTCTTATATAAAATCATTCATGGTATTTTGGATGCTCCACATTTATTGAGCTCAGTAAACCTTCATGTTCCACATTTAGGCACTAGACACGCTGGCGCTGTTTCTTTTTCATACAGCTGTCCTAGAACTAACTATCAAATGAATTCGCCACTCATACGCATATGTAAATATTATAATAACATTGCAGCGGTATTAGATATATTTGAAGTGAATATGCAGAGATTGAAAAAAACATTGAAAACAATTGATTTTTGAGATGACACGTATTTCGTTTTGTTTAATTTTTATAGTATTTAGTTATTTTTTCTAATTTAAATTAATTTAATTATATTATATGTATATAAGTATACTCTTCCTATAATTAGGTTTAACCTGTTGGAAGGTGCTGATAATAAATAAATAAAATAAATAAATAAACTTATAATTTCAAACAAACAAAAACAGTGGTCAAATTTTAGAAAAAATTAAGGTTCATATTATACATACATCCTGTGATCTAAGCAGTAATCAACTTACTGCTAGTATTTGACATTTGGATTGCAGATTTTACTATCATTATTCGCTGAATAAAGTTTAAATTCTGAAACAAATGTCAACTTTTAACCCGCATTTATATGCACCATAATATTAAATCACGTGCCAAAAAACATTTTTACTACGCATATAAATAACAATACTAACGTCCATCTACCGGTAAAAGGCTGCTTCTACTACGCATTAATATTAAATATAGTTAACGGACACCTCCAACAGCTCCCTCTACTGGCAAACATTCATACGCCGTTCGCACCGAGCCATAACCTTAAATCACTCGCACACAGCTGTTTCAAATGCTACCTTTGTGTTGACAGCCAACTGTGCGTATGCCCGGGAGCAGTGATGATACTTGATAACACACCTTTGTCTCGCCTATTACAGTATAAAATCACACACCTGCAGTATTGACTAGCGAATGCGCGTTGTGTAATACTTGGACTGTGCACTCTCGCCGCTATTGACGGCTATGCTTTTGCTAATGAGCTGCCCTTTGTCGCTGTCGCTTCATCGCCAACTACACCGTCGGCAGGACCTCGGCTGGCTCTGCGCAGCTTACCCGCTGCTATTTCGCCGCTTCCCTTCTTATAGTTTTCTGGGAATTGTAGAAGCTTCACTCATGGGCCCACGCACTTTTTATTGGCCAAAGCCAAATTAACATTACCGAGTTCCCAGCTTAGGCTTACGCTTTCCGCATTAGCGCGAGATTTACCCACTTATCAACAAAGGATGCACAATCGCATTAGTTCGATATTAAAACCAACTAAATCTAATTGCGCAAATATATACCAACAAATAACAATAAACAAATGTACAAATCTGACGGAAATGCTGTCCTAAACACACTTAGGCAAGCTAGGTCAAGTTTCTGTTACAGTCTACTATGTAAATGAAATATTTTTCACCTTAGCCATTTTTATTTAGTAGCTGTCACTATGTTAAATCAAGCAGTACATCATTATCTCGTACCGCTAATGATATTCAAGTTGCAGGGTCAATGAAAACTTCACCATTCCTTGTCAAGGAATGGTGTAAAGCGCATCGACCTTTCTGTAAATGGCATCAATATTTAAAAAAAATCCTATGAATAAGTGTCAGTAATTGGAACAGAAAGGTACCTCAATTTAGAACAGAAGCGAAATCGCGATGGAGCTGTAAATTCGGTTCTGATTCAATTTGAAAGAAGGTCTGAAGTTTTCTTTGACCAATAGTAACGTGCACCATTTATTAGGCCATATTAAATATTAATTCGTATACGATAGCGTATACGGTTTTCTAGTATGCGAAGTCAAACCATACGGGCGGGAACTATCCTATGTCTCTAGCAGTTGGAGATTAGAGATAATGTGAGCCAGACGTGTTGAATACAGTACCAGTTCATTCACGTTCGTATATCTTAGAATTACCAGACATTCCCTGATGTTGGCACTTCGAACTCACCTTTGAAGTGCCTCGACACACCGCATCGTTGAGATAATCGGAAGAATTTATTCCTCTGACTTAGAGACTTGCACCAGTATTCTTCTGCGTTTACTATCTCGGACCCTACACGCTTTGTACACTCCGAATTTATCCTATGCGATTACTAGCCGTCGCCAAAACTACTCGCATCTGGGACACAGGCCAAAAATCCGTATGCTACGATAAAACTGGCAACAGGAGCAGATCGCTATAAACCCGTAACCCTTATAAGCTTGATTCCTGAGAGCTGGTGGCTTGTAGTAAGGACATGGAAGAATTGAGCAAGGATGCAGGCCTAATTACCACAAAATTAGAACTCACAAGAAAAAAACAAAAAGGAAAATCTCACCACAGCTGGACGTCGGTCTGAATATGCTTGGAGAGACGCCGCTGTACTTATTTCAATTGTTACAGAAATTCGAGGCTTCCATAGCCTGCTAGGTACAACTATGCTAAATCTCCGTAAGTGGCTTCTAAATAAATTGTTTCAAGCTTAGCCTGCTTTGAGCAGGCTTACTATTGAAAAAAGGCCACACCGAGAAATTCTTTGCAGGTGTCCTCTCGAAGGTCGGGCGTTCCTTGGGCAAAATTTAATTCACGCAACGCTAAGAGCGCGGCGCCGGGAAAACCACAACTATTTAGATCGTAACGCAAAATGAAATGGGTTGCTACAAGTCAGATTCAATTTTTTTGTGATCGTTTTGCAACTTAAATGGATTAGTAAGAATATGACGATATTTTGAAGCAACTTATCTTTTGGCTGCGTGGCATCTTAGGTATGGAGTTGTTTATCGCCCTTGGTTTACGTTGATTTTTCACTGGATTTGGTATGCCTTCAAGTAGCCTGTAAGTAGTCTTAAATACATCTGCAACTACCTTTTATTAAATTAATCTTCAATTTCTTATGAATTCAGCAAGGTACTGATTGAGCTTTTCGTGATACCTTTCGTCCATTCGATTGCATACTGAGGAAAACTCTGCCATATCGTATCTATCCCTGTGCTCGAGCGGTTGTGTACAGGTCAGATTTATTTTATTGAAGTAGATCGCTAATTTAATCCACTTTCACTACGATCAGTTTCGGATGAGAAGTTGAAGTTTACTAATTTCGTTATTATTAGTCAGAGTGACGTATGAATCGCAGATTTCTGAACATGACCTATGTACTAATAAATTTCCGAAAAATGAAATGTATACAGCCATTTAGCTATCTCATTTACCAAGAATAACGTAGGTGCCCCTTGATAGACAAAAATGCTAATTTCCACTAAGCTATTTCGTTAATGAAGCAACTTCCATAAGTGCAAATGTCCAGTCATTACTTAGCAATTTTTCATTTCCAAGGAAATTCCAAAATAAATAAGTGATGATTCATAAATAATTAAACTGCAATTTCTTCTAAAAACTGGAAAAGTTCTTATGGTTGATGGATAATTTAAAGCAATACGAGGAGTATTGTAATTTTTACTATTTTTACCCAAATACATGTGATTTTATTAGACCTTTTCAAAGATACTTTGACGCGCTCACAACATGTTTTGGTTCGCTATAAAATAAAAAAGCCAATAAAGTTTGTTGTTAAATTCTGCTGCATAAACTGAAGCGCTAGAAGCTTTACGAAAAAAGTTAGCGGAATCCATAAACTTCTCGTAATTGCCGCTAATAATCGTTACCTCTTAAACATGATTGCATTCTGTCCATCAACTCAACTTTACTGAATTTGTAAGCGTTGGCACTTAAATTTGCAGAGGAACCGAAGAGAAGTGCTCGTAAATTCACGAGATAATTACACGATAATAAATTAACCGCTTCTGAAAACGAAGCTAAGCAACTTCTCACATTTCCGACGCATTCGAACGAATTATACAGCGTGGAAGTTGCGCGAAGTTCTGGCCGATAAAATTCTCAGGTTGGGCTGATCCTGCATGCCACTCGGGACAAAACTGGGGCAAGATCCTACAGGAATTGTCGCTTAATTTACAGCTGCAGCGAGTCGTTCCTGCACCACATTACATTTCCATTCCGTAAAAACACATTAATCATCGCCGCCAAACCGCTTCTCGGTTCTGGAACTTACATTCGCAGAAGCGGTGATTTAACATCATCTCTTTAGGTGGAACAGTTGACATGTTTTAGGTTTGCTTAGTGAGGGTGCGAAAGGTATACATATCAGGTCAACCCCAAGTTTTCGATTTCAATTAACATTTGTTTCTGTAGGAGCAGGATCTGTTCATTTTCAATGACCTAATCGAAGCTCTTGTAAATGTAAGTTTAAGGATTTCTTATCGCACTCAAAAAATGTTAATCTTGGCGGCTCCATAATTAAATCAAAGTCTCTCACATTCGCACACTTACACCTGCTCATAAAAGCCAGCTATGCACCTGCTTCGGTCTAAAATCGATTTGCGACAACACAAAAGAGACGCTACATCTCAGTGGAGATATTAGCGAAATCTAAATTTTCTAGAATCCGAATAGCGCAGTTGGTAGAGTGTTAGGCTTGCATTAAGTCCTCGGTTTGAATCCCACGGTGGACGAAATGTCTACATACACATACACCACAGACTAAAGTAACAAAAGCAACACATCGTCAAGACATACGTGATTCGATGGTTGCTATGAAAGTATGAAAGACGCGCTCCAGCTTTGTGACTCGGATGCGGATCAAGTTGATCACTGCACCGCCAGATGCTAAAGTATGCTAAGCACCAACCTCTACACCGCTGTGGGAAACGAGTTTACAGATAATACATACTATATCTTTGCGTATCTTTGTGTGCCCACCACACGTCGCAATAGGGTCTTACCCTCCTGTGCCCACATGACAATCCGGGGAATTATTAGGCGCCACCTATTGTTTTGTAAATTGTTGCGGCACATGCTCAAGCAGCATCAGTTAGGAGTTGAACAGGCAGTTTGTGTTCTGGGCAGTAACGACCCCGTATGCTTACATTCTTACATTAGTAGTCAATTTGGTTATTGATACATAATGGATTATCAAAACGGCTTTGAAAGGTCTTTGGCTTACGGCATCTATGGGACCCTCTTTGAATTAAGTGGGTTGAAACTGCTGTTGTTCTTACTGTGTTTCGGTATTACAATCAATTCTCCATTCCGCTCGCACCACTGTTGGACGTAGGGGCTCTCACTCGCATTCGCATGGGCGAATATTTAGCTCATCTGGACCAAAGTAGTGATATATTTCTGCGTTTGAATTGTTGGTAGTTCGATTATATATCGGTATAGTTGCATTTTAAAATTTTCACGAAATCGGCAATAATTTGGGTTTGGTTGTCTTTTTGTTGTGTTTATTTAGGGTATCTTCCGCGCAGTTATAAACCTGTTAGAAATATTTTAATTAGAAAAATTGTACTTTACGTTCTTTCCCCATGCATCAGCAGCACCTCATAGAAACAGGCTTAGAATAAATTCGCACTAAGTGTTTTGAGCCGACTTAGTCAGGAAATTCCTGCTATTTGAACAGACTTGGGGCCGTGGAATAGTGGAATATACATGTTTTGATAATACAACGTTGCTTGTCAAACTGACAGTAGACAGCGCAATCCTGGCGAAACATAAAAGCCACCATGTAAGTTTCTATCCTGCCAGCTTTTCCGAATCCAGGGAAGTACTTATCCTGCTGGAAGGCTTTTTAAGTCATGTCCAGGTATAAATGTTTCAGATAAGGAAAGGAAGGGTTCAGAAAGATATAAAATACGAAGTTATTTATTCAAACCAAGTGTAGCCCATATAACAACCAACGCACTTCCTAACCATTGATATCAAGAAATACCTATGAACCACAATAACACAAAGTATGTTTTCTTTTGTAAGACATATTATGATGATGGAATAAAAGAGTTATGTATAACAAAATAGTAGAAAAAGCCGCTTACCAATAGGATCCAAGAATCAATTTAAAAGTTACGCGTTACTTAAAAATTGATGAATCTTGATGTTCAAAACCAAGTAACGACGAGAAAGAAAACAACAAACTATTACGGTTTAAAACAGAGTTAAGACTGTAATAGGAAGTAAGAGTATAACGATATATCAGTAAAAATAAGAGGGATACTTCAGTAATTCTGCATATCCGCCAAAATATGGTAAAGAATGTTTTTATTACACAGTTTGATGCAATCAACTACGAAAAATTTTAGTGGCCTGAAGCAGGCCGAGAACCCGCATTAACAACAGAAAACAAGACCTACAGTTTTCATCCCCTGAAGTCGTCTGGATTCTTAATAACGTCATAATTTTTAAAATTTCGGACGGTAAATGTTAAAAAATGCAAAACTTGAAAGCACTTAATATCTTCACTGATTGTAGGTAGGTGTTCGAGTCAAGTAGCTTTGCTTTCTTATACGAAATCGGCGGTTTTTCCTTGGGCAGCACAGAAGAACTCGTGGCTATGAGTGTGAGAGAGATGCGCTGCGGACAGAGAAGTGGAAGGTCGGCCTTTAGAATATGGGACGTTTGACGAGATTCAATCAACTCAATGATACGGAATGTCAAAAGCCTTGGAATTGTGTACACTAGACCCTGCCTGTTATTTACTATATCCGATATATGTCAAAATGCGAAGAATATTGTTCGGAATCTTTCGTGTTCTCTGCACGTGGACACACAACTATCTCACATGCGTTCGGCAAGCGAGTACCTAGTCTGTATCTAAAGAAGTAAGCTACAGATACCAACCAACTAGCTCCCGTGACCAAAAACATAAAAAAAAACTAGGAGTTTAACGACTACCAAATAGTAATAGTCGGTTAACCTATCATGACAGTACAGGTGTGTTAAGCACACGTAAATTATATTTAAAGGTAGCTCTAATTCTATATCCACATTTGTGGCGTTCCAGCTCACAAGGTTTCCAAGTGTTTAATAAAATTCGAAATGTGAACGTGTATGGCTGACACTGGTTTTGTTACCCATCGCCAATCGGTGTTTTTAATTGTTTACCATATACACAGCACCGAAAGGAAAATAAGTAGACTTAATCAACGGAATAGTTAAACTTTCTAATTCCTGGAATACTGTTCTTGAGATTGTCTCATATTCCATAAAATACCCTATTAAGGTTCCTGTAAAATCTTACATTCCTAACGAACTTTAATAAAACACGAGAGGGCTTTCAACTATGTTGTAATTTAACCGTGTTTTTTAAACTACTGCTTAAATTAATAAGCAACTCAGTAATTTTGTATAATGGAATGGGGTCAATCAGGTAATCAACACTACGTAAACTTAATTATTTTAAGAAAAACAATTAAAAGGTTTTCTAAAGCCAAATCAAGTTTCGAAAAGTTTGTGTGAAAAGGATTTGCAAAAACAATTATTTCAAATTGGCGTTTTCAATTTGTAGTAATTCTTTGAATCACTAACGTTAGGTCATACCTCCCCTCCTAATTTCAAAAATTGAAATGACAGCATAAAAATACTTTTTTAAACTTTTTATTTGTTCGCCTTCCTAGGCCTTTGTTTTATTCATTGTATTTCGCCTACAATTTTTGGGCGCACGCCGCTGGTTGTGGGTCTGCGCAGAGGCGAAATGCTGGCTACGTAGCCATCCGAACGACGGTTTTGCTTGTAAATGATATTTTGGAAACTGTCAGCCTAGCGACACAGAATTTGAGTCTTTCTTTTTTGGAAAGACTAATCGCCATTAGACACGTTAACGGGTTTGCAACTAGTCTATAAAAATTACTTCCCCTTAGAATGTACTGTTTTGACGTTACCTTTTAGGGAATTGCATCTGAAGCGCTTCCTTGTAATACTTTGTGTCGAATGCAGTGTACCAGGTTAGATCCGATTTATTTTCACTGTAAAGTAAAAATTCAGTCGCATGCAGGTATCATAAAAGCTCTCCTCGTGTGTAGGCAAAGGTAGGTTCATTTTGAACGAAAAACACGTCCATCTCCCTCGTCCATCACTCAAAACCAGATCGCCTATTGTGGGACCTGGTCAATGCACACTAAGGTAGTGTTTTATCCGATCACATTTCTACCGCTTTGACCTTTATAAGTAGATAACCGAGTAAGACCCCGCCCATTTCTCACTGCAGCTAGTCACAAGCATCTTGTTATTCTGTTACATGTGGCAAAGGGGTTTGCATCTTTACCACTTTTAGTGTTTGATCTAGATATGTAGTCCAACAATTTTCGCTTAGAATTTGTTCGAGTCTGCTGTCACTAATTTCGTTTAATATAAATGCGGTAGTTGTAGTATGTGTTTTCTCCATAGTATTTGCCGCGAAATGTCTCCATCATCACATTTTGAAAGCGTCAGCTTTTCGTATGTTTATATTTCAAAATTACTTTTATCTGTGGTTATTTATACATCTTCTATATGTTCGTTTGATATTACGATGAAGTAGTTTAGAAGGTGTTATTATTTTTTCAATTGGAATACCATTATAGTGGTACATTTTAAACAATTTCTGGGGTACTTCAGACATCGCGGTAGGTTATTGCTGCACTCTCATTTAATAAAATGAAATATCTCTTAATTACATTAGCCGAGCAATTAAAAAAGGGCTCGATGTCACAAATAACCACTTCTAGTTTCAATTACTTTTTGCGGGAGTAGTCGGACGCAATAATTGCATTTGCCCGCTGTGGAGCAGCTGGCGGAAGCTTCAACAATACAGTTGACACTTGGCAGGACTTCCAATGCGAGATGATCTGCTTATTTAGCAAACCCAATTTGTGTCGGGGAGCTCTGAATACCTGAAATCAGATACAGTAGTTGAGATAGAGGCTCATTTGGTTTGGGTTTAACATAACGTCCTAATTTACAATACTGTATTAATAAATGTGAATAAAGACATTGTTTTAACTCATACTCTTTTACGAAATTTTAATATAGAAATTGTCATTAAAAGCCTTACTCGATGTGGTACATTGAGCTGTAACCGCAGTAACAAAAAGATTTCGAACAACCATAATTAATTACAGCGTTACTTACACGAAGCTCCGTATAGCAACGCTAGAACAGGAATAGATAACGTAGCTTGTTCAAGGATCTGTTAGAGTGTAGCTCTAGCAAGATCCTATACCATACAATTTGTGGTCTCTTTGTATCTTTGTTCGCTATCTCCTCCGAAGGTACTGGACCGATTAAATTGTATGATAGCTCAAAATTTTTCTAATTTGTAGTCTTAGATCGTAGGCCGGTTTTTATTTTATCGTGTAATTAGCGAAGCTAAGCCCGGGTGATTCCCTGTATACCATTATAGCAGCGCCTTATTTAACGAAGCCCCTTGGTTCAGTGGTAGAATGCTCGCCTGCTACGTGGGCGGCCCGGGTTCGATTCCCGGCCGATGCATCCTTTCTTTTTAATTTATATTAATAAATCTCTCTTAAATTAGCGAACCGAAGCGTAGCTCGGGTGATTCACCAATACCCGATATGTGGTGAAACCATTTAGAAGTCCCCAGAGCAAAGCATGTCAGACAAAAAATAAAACTTCGCTAACAATAACAATATAATCTACCTTAAATTGGTGCAATTGCTGAAACTGCGCTGTGGTTTGCATACGCGTGTATAAGACTAGTTGATTTAATGCCACTTGAAACTTCTATGCCAGCTATTTTCAGGAAAAATTGGGACGAGTTAGTTATAATACCAAACCAGCTTCTATACGAGCTCCTTATGAAATTGATACATTCTGGTTCGTTGTTTTTTAATCTGAAATGTAAAAATCGTCGCTAAAGACAAGGCTGAGATAAAAATACAAATCGCATGAGATATTTGTTTCTCTTGCTCAAATCGCTAGTGGCATCAACAGCCCTCAATTCAAAACAAGCTATAAATGTGTAGATGCGTAGTATCTGGATTGTCCTGGGTGTAATCATAACTTTATATCTATTCGCAAGATTTATGGCCTACTGCTAGAAACTGGCGGCGTTTTATTGCATGTAAATGAAGAATGCCTTGAACCGCGTATATCCTTTTCCGAAGCGGAAATCCATCTCATTGAAAAAACATTTCAGAAAAGCTCAGAAAATTGCTGGAGGGCAATTTATGGTGTGGAATATACATTTGGTAGTACGTCATAAGAATTTCATAATAATCTTTATAGTTTCAAGATCATTCTGTAGTATGTGACAGCAAGTTCGCAGAATTTTCTAATAATTTAAAGATAATTTCGTGGTACTTCAAAATAATTTCGCAATAGTTACAGAGTACGGCATAAATAATTTTAAAGGTACAAGGTACGATGCAACGCCCTAATGAAATCACTAATTTCGGAAAATTTAAGAATAGTACGTGGCTACACATCAGGCGTTGCATTTATATGTACGAATGAGCTTGGGTTTTCGCTACTCGTACTATGCAGCAGAACGATTACCTGAAAGTAGTAGTTTTATTCTGGCACGCAAATTGCAGTTGTAGTTAAATATATTATTGCATACTTTGGAATGGGCTTGCGTGCACAAATGTACAATATCAGATATGAGCACGAGTTAGATAATCTGGGTACAGCAAGTTGTATACTATTTTACAATAATTCTGTTGTTTTTACATAATTGCTTAGAATTGCAAAATAATGTCAACATTGTTGTTGCATTTTGTAATAACTTCATGTTGTGTATGCGGAGGTCGTAATTACTTATAGCTGCGGCGGTGGCAAAGCATATGCGTGACGCAACAACTGCTGCATGGGTATTCAACTTAATATACAGGATGGTTCTCATGTACACTTCGAAAATCAAGGATGCAATTCCTTGAATTGCTTCTTATATGAAACCTGAAAACTGTGACGTGAAAAGGTGCTGCTTATGGCTAGAATTCGAGTATTCTCGGAATGTACTTATAGAGCATCCTGTATGTATTTAAGTAATTTTCTAGTTTGAACTTGTTTGATGCCTTTAAATATGTCCATATCGGTATATGAGCAATCTAAGAGAGCACTATTAATTATTCACCTTGTGGGTGGCATTTCAACGACGGGGAATAGATTGAAAGTAGCTAACTCCCACATTGTAACCATCAATTGACCACTCACAAACTGTGACAACTGTAGAATTATTCCAATGGTCGCTCACTCGTGCAAAATACTCATAAACATTTATATGAATGACTGAAAGCTGTTTTCCCTCAAATTGCCGAAGAATAGATTGGCTTTCTCCCATGTAAAGGAACAAAAAAACACATCAAATCCCTGAGCAAAATCTCACAGGTTCTTCACCCAAGGATAAATTAAACACTATGTCAGCTAAAGGTGTTTATAGAGTCCCTTGCTCTTGTAATGCTATATTCATTGGTGAAACACGACGTTCAGTAAAAACTCTTATCTCTGAACACAGCGCTGTTTCAAGTTAGGTCTTGTTTCATCATTACCCATCGTCGAACACCAACGCGATATCGGCCATAGATCTTTTTTGATGAAATTTCTATTATTTGCAAATCCTCATTCTTCTTTAACAAAAAGATTCGCAACGAATCAATAGAGAAACGAAGGCTTTTTATTTTCTTTTATGTGGAAAGTGCTAATTTCTAAGCCCCAACCACCGTCACTCAACCGCTACGACACTTGCCTATAAATTCTCCCTTTCTCTTTCCGATCGTTAAAAGAGTTTCGCTTCTGGCGTGGTTTACAGGTTGAGTTACCGTGCTTTTTTACTGATGAAGCTCCTTACAAAAGTGGACGTTGAGTTCTTTAACTTCAATAATACTCGGTCCAATCGCGGAAGTCGTTTGTTATGTAATGACAATGGCGATGAAAACTGCCGAAATCAAGAAGTTAATGAACCTAAGTTCAAATGACGAATCTAAGTTACTGTGGCTTAACTTTGTTATTCAGTGAAGCTCTACCATAAAAATACTGACTCTAAAATTCACGGTCTATGTAACTTATTTAGTACGAATAGATGTGGTAGCGGCACCGGTTTAATTCAAAAAAGTGTTCTATTCAGCTGTTTCCGAACCTTTCAAAACGGTAGGACGATCACTTCTCGAATAACATTAAAGCAGCATGGCGGCAGTAACATTCTCCATTTCTCCAGAGCGGACACTGAGACACCCCCAGCTTGCTTCGGTATCTAATCAACAAATAGTCTGCTCAGAAGAAAAATTACTCAACCATAAGGGTCACAAATGGATTACTTCCTGCAGAACAAGCGCTGTATCGCCCGAAATATGTTATCAATACTCAAAACGATCAATGTAGTGACTGAGTACCTTTCTCAAATTGTGTGCTCTGTTTGGTTAATAGAGATGTGAGGGAAATAATCGCAGTAAAGCATTTCACACTGAAACCGGGTACTTCACTTTTAATGAAGATTATTTGCCGTTTTACTACGACTGGTTATGATTTGTCGACATAATTTCACTGACTTTATCTTTGCTTAATTGGATTAATTTGGTAACAATCTCTGTCTTTGGTAGCGTTCTCTGATCAACTTCTATGTTGTAAAATGGTATATGAGTTTTATGTAACTGGAAACTAACTTATCTTCGTAACTGCGGTGATGATTACGGAGAGTTTTGTAGCTCAGTTTCTAAGCTCTTTGTATTTGTTAATAGAAATATATGTGAGTTTTTATGTGCTAATCAATAGTTTTAAAAATGAGATAAGACCTCAAGTTATAAATCTATGATTCATTTAATCGCTTCCGAGCGTTATACATATTTAATTTCATTGTGCTAACCATAAACTTCCGTGTGCTATTTGGAGTATTGCATTTATTCTAATTATCCTTATTGAGTATTTGGGTGAATATTTGATGTTATATGTTTACATTTTTGGCTGTAGGTTTTATGGTTTGGGTCGCCAAAACCAGTGTCACTAACATGCACACACCTTGCCTAAGAATCAGCTGGCACATTTGCTGCACATTTCGGCAATCCCAAATTACGGAATAGAGGTTTTAGGAACAATCTATTAGCATTACTATTTAAAAATTACAATGTGAAGTGCAAGTGTAGTAAGGATGGTTATCAATTTTTTGTTTCATCCCATGCAATTATTAAAAATTAATTAAAAAGGTTTTTAAATTAAAAGGGATGTTGAAAATTTGAGGTTTCTTCTAAATCGACTACTTCATCTTCTTCTTCTGACGGCATCCCCTACGGGAGGTTTGACTATTATTTCAAAAAATATTACTTTGTTAAGCTCCAATCTTAAGACTCTCAGAACTACAGTTGAAAGGTATCGTAATTTGTCCAGCACTTTTCCTTTCTTTAAAATAATCCTAACAGCTTATATTTGTCCCCCACAAAATGTGTCGTATTGCTCCTTCTTATTCTTCTATTTCTCTTATTAGGTTTGCAGCATAAATGTGTACTTTTTACATTAAATAATGTATTCAAATTTGTCAATGGCTCACAATCAAAGCTTACATCGCCCAAACGCTTAGAAAGAAGATAAAAAGACTCCAACTAGCAGTGCGCTAGGACGCGTACAACCACTCTCGGCGCTGCTCCCATTCAGAGCCGGATTAAGGATATGTGAGGCCCGGGGCTAAATATTTTTAGATGCCCCATTCCCCAAGTCAATGGCATATTTTACAAACATGCTTTATTATTTTATTAAATTAATATTAGAAACCGCACTAGATTATAACCTTCAAATCTTTTCGAGGCCCCCGAAATTCGGTGGCCCGGGGCTGCAGCCCCCTTAGCCCCCCCTTTAATCCTGCTCTGCTCCCATTCTACCTTTTCTAGCACGAAGCGCTGATAACGAGAGCTCAGAAAGTATAGAAGAAGGAGTTCCAGAATCTCATCTTTCTTAGAACCTTTCTGAACCTGCAACCTGCTCAGCTCTGGCGGACAAACTCGTCTTGTTGAAAACTTCCTGACCCTCCTCAGCTTCGATGAACAAACTCGTCTTGTTGGAAAATTTCTGAATTTGTTCAGTTCCGGCGGATAGCCTAGTCTTGCTGAGAACTCCTTTTGAATCCAACACCACTATCTCCAGGTCATAATATCCCTAACCTCACTAAAAGCACGACGTAACTGCACAAGAAAAATGTCCAGTCCAACGGCATGGTCAAAGGTGCGTCCCGTTTACCTGCAGGAGCTCGAATTTCCGTCACAAGTTCCGGTAATCTAAATGGGTTGCCGCCAAGATCGGCCAGCGCACGCCGCACTTTTTGTCAAGATAAAATTTTTAGTTTTTATCTCCCTGGGTGGTCCAAATTTAACCTCCAGGGGGGCGCCAGTATCTGCCCGGCTTAATTCACTACCAGAGAGAACCATTCACCCCATAATTCACTTAATTTTATAACATTTGCATGAGAGCTGAATGTAAACTTCGCCATTTTGGGCCCGCCCATCTAACTTATTAGATATTATAGGAACATTGCTAATTGGAACTACGGTGTGCAATCAGGCCGAATTTTGTCGAAGACAGGTGATAGTGACCGGTTTTCCAGACGTGTACGTTGGGTTGCAGGTAGTTCACGAAAATCATAATATTTTGGTAACGTTTTACTTCCTTAAATTGTTTTCTGTTGCTTACAGCAACCGCCTGGAGTTCAGATATGCATATAATCGTTAATATCTCGAAAACAGTTGAGGTTAGACCCATACAACTTTATATCACAATTATGAGTATTTCAATGCAAAACTTTTAAGCTACCTAAATATAGGGCATTCTATTTAAAAAAAAGCAATATTCGTGTAACCCTCATAGTTTTAGAAAACACTGAATTTTTTCTCGGTAAAAATTTGATATAGCCGACTACAATATCCCCGAGGTCAGAGGAAGATATGTGGATCTTGCAGGTGGTAATCAAATAACAAACAGACTTAATGAATTTCTAAATTTTATCAATGCTACACAGTGCGGCGATATTTTTAATGATGAAGACAAAACAGTAGACCTTGTATCAACCAATGTTGAGTTTGGAGTGATATATGCAGACAACCAGCTTGTGCCAATAGATAGCCAATACCATCCTGCTCTAATAGTAACTAATAAAATAATGAATATTTATTATACAGATGGCCATCAGCTAAACAACAATTTAGAAAAATATCATTTGCTAAAGCATATCAACTGGAATGAATTAACATATTATACAGATCCAACTAAAGCAGTGGGCGTTTATTATCAAAAACTTTACGAAGTAATGAATGGAAGCATTCCAAAGACTACAAATCAAACAGTTATCCAATTTTGTTCAACAAAAAGATTATTACTAATTTAAAACAGGAGAAATACTTTCACAAAAACAAGCAAGAGAAATATTAAGACAGCTTATCAAAATTATTTAAAATTAGTTGAAAACGAAATATTAGTTAATGTCAACAGTTTCTGGAATTTCATAAAAAAAAGAATGAGAATCGCAATTATAAGATACTGTGATGTCGAAATAAGCATAAGTTTAATAGCTACTTTCATTCAGTTTATAACTCATCATCAACTTATAATTTAATAAGTATGTTATCCCAAGTAAAGCAAAACTCTTCAGATCCTTTTTCAATCACTGCCTTTGAACCGGAGGACAAAGACAAAGCCCTACTAGCTATCAAACAAAAAAAATCATGTGGTCCAGATCAAATACCGTCGTTTTTTAGGTTATCATGAGTTGTTGAAATAGCCTTTATTTATTATATTTAATATTAAAATCTAGCACTTTCCCTAATCAGTGGAAGCTAACAGATGTTGCTCCCATTCATAAATCTGGTAGTAGAGAGGATGTTGAAAACTATGCTAGGTGAGTTTTTAAAAATGTTACAAGGCAATATCTCGAAAACCGTTTCAAATATTTCCATTAAATTTTGGTGAGGTAATAGGGAGATGGGGGGATATATTTAAACGTATGTTTTATAAGTACCTCCCTTCTCTATTTTGAGAGGTAGGGGGTAAACTTTGGAATTTTGAATAGGATATTGTACTTTTGTTTAGAAAATTTGAATCTACATAAAAATCTACGTTTGTGTACAAAACATTTTTGGATTTGCTGTTTCGGTTACGGAATTATGATTAACTAAATTTTGATTAAGTTTAAAAAATAAATACAATTTACGAATAAATCAAGTTCACTTATTTCAGAATTATTATTCGTTTCCATGGAAATGAGTTATTTTTACTTAAGTCAGCCGAGAATTTTGACGTTTTAACGATTATTAATCGTTTTTATTTTATAACCTAATAAATCAGAATTCCGTAATCGAAAAAGCAAATCAAAAAATGTTATATATATATATATATATTTAAATCATTATCAAGACCTGTTGGGTAATTACACCGATAAGAAGCTACATTCATTTATTACATTAGAAAGATCTTACCTAAATTACTATATGGTTCCGACACATGAATAATGAAAAAACATGTGTAGATTGAATGTCTTTACAAAACATGGGGAAAAGCCGCAGATCCAACAGAAATGATGCATGGGTTAGGCCCGAATTTCCTGCTTCCAGGTCACACATTAAAAAACTTACTACACATTTAAAACTGTTAAAATTAATTGATTTTTAAATTTACGCCAACATGGCCGTCGATATGATAACAATTAATAATCTAAATAGTTGAAATTTGCGTTTACGCGCATTAGCAATTGTCAGAAGGTTGGTGTCTGCGCGAACTGCATTAAGTTATCTTACATACAAGGGGCGCTCCGAAATTTGGGCCGCCAGTCCAAGTAAAATTGAAATAAAACGTTTTATTAATTATTTAAGCGAACTGTCAGTCCAAATCTCAGTCACAATAACAGAAACTGCCTTGTATTTATAAGAATTTTGACATTAAAAATTGTTGTTTATACTTGTTGTTGGTAGTAACGATCGAAAATATTTATTTGTAGCTTTTATAAGTTGCTGTTTACCGTTTGGAAATGAAACTGTTCGATGTTGTGGCGAAATCTCCAAGGTGGACTGGTTCACTTCTTTGATGTAATTTTAGGAAAATTATTGGTTCTTTGCGGCTGTAAGTTTTCCACTTGTATTTCCCCCGGCTTCTTGGTGAAAATCGGCTCGATTCCCGTAATCCTTGTGGGTGTTCTCGTATAATTGCATTTTTTCATAATGTAAAAGTACCTTTTTTCAGCTGATGTGGTTACATTGTAGGAGAAATTTTGACTGGGATAGGGGCGAAAAGCTCCAATCTCAGTACTTGGCAGAATTCAGCTTGACTGGTTACGTAAGAAGACCACTTGTAATTATAAAGTCGACGTTTCGATTTTATTTAAATCATTATCAAGACCTGTTGGGTAATTACACCGATAAGAAGCTACATTCATTTATTACATTAGAAAGATCTTACCTAAATTACTATATGGTTCCGACACATGAATAATGAAAAAACATGTGTAGATTGAATGTCTTTACAAAACATGGGGAAAAGCCGCAGATCCAACAGAAATGATGCATGGGTTAGGCCCGAATTTCCTGCTTCCAGGTCACACATTAAAAAACTTACTACACATTTAAAACTGTTAAAATTAATTGATTTTTAAATTTACGCCAACATGGCCGTCGATATGATAACAATTAATAATCTAAATAGTTGAAATTTGCGTTTACGCGCATTAGCAATTGTCAGAAGGTTGGTGTCTGCGCGAACTGCATTAAGTTATCTTACATACAAGGGGCGCTCCGAAATTTGGGCCGCCAGTCCAAGTAAAATTGAAATAAAACGTTTTATTAATTATTTAAGCGAACTGTCAGTCCAAATCTCAGTCACAATAACAGAAACTGCCTTGTATTTATAAGAATTTTGACATTAAAAATTGTTGTTTATACTTGTTGTTGGTAGTAACGATCGAAAATATTTATTTGTAGCTTTTATAAGTTGCTGTTTACCGTTTGGAAATGAAACTGTTCGATGTTGTGGCGAAATCTCCAAGGTGGACTGGTTCACTTCTTTGATGTAATTTTAGGAAAATTATTGGTTCTTTGCGGCTGTAAGTTTTCCACTTGTATTTCCCCCGGCTTCTTGGTGAAAATCGGCTCGATTCCCGTAATCCTTGTGGGTGTTCTCGTATAATTGCATTTTTTCATAATGTAAAAGTACCTTTTTTCAGCTGATGTGGTTACATTGTAGGAGAAATTTTGACTGGGATAGGGGCGAAAAGCTCCAATCTCAGTACTTGGCAGAATTCAGCTTGACTGGTTACGTAAGAAGACCACTTGTAATTATAAAGTCGACGTTTCGATTTTATTTAAATCATTATCAAGACCTGTTGGGTAATTACACCGATAAGAAGCTACATTCATTTATTACATTAGAAAGATCTTACCTAAATTACTATATGGTTCCGACACATGAATAATGAAAAAACATGTGTAGATTGAATGTCTTTACAAAACATGGGGAAAAGCCGCAGATCCAACAGAAATGATGCATGGGTTAGGCCCGAATTTCCTGCTTCCAGGTCACACATTAAAAAACTTACTACACATTTAAAACTGTTAAAATTAATTGATTTTTAAATTTACGCCAACATGGCCGTCGATATGATAACAATTAATAATCTAAATAGTTGAAATTTGCGTTTACGCGCATTAGCAATTGTCAGAAGGTTGGTGTCTGCGCGAACTGCATTAAGTTATCTTACATACAAGGGGCGCTCCGAAATTTGGGCCGCCAGTCCAAGTAAAATTGAAATAAAACGTTTTATTAATTATTTAAGCGAACTGTCAGTCCAAATCTCAGTCACAATAACAGAAACTGCCTTGTATTTATAAGAATTTTGACATTAAAAATTGTTGTTTATACTTGTTGTTGGTAGTAACGATCGAAAATATTTATTTGTAGCTTTTATAAGTTGCTGTTTACCGTTTGGAAATGAAACTGTTCGATGTTGTGGCGAAATCTCCAAGGTGGACTGGTTCACTTCTTTGATGTAATTTTAGGAAAATTATTGGTTCTTTGCGGCTGTAAGTTTTCCACTTGTATTTCCCCCGGCTTCTTGGTGAAAATCGGCTCGATTCCCGTAATCCTTGTGGGTGTTCTCGTATAATTGCATTTTTTCATAATGTAAAAGTACCTTTTTTCAGCTGATGTGGTTACATTGTAGGAGAAATTTTGACTGGGATAGGGGCGAAAAGCTCCAATCTCAGTACTTGGCAGAATTCAGCTTGACTGGTTACGTAAGAAGACCACTTGTAATTATAAAGTCGACGTTTCGATTTTATTTAAATCATTATCAAGACCTGTTGGGTAATTACACCGATAAGAAGCTACATTCATTTATTACATTAGAAAGATCTTACCTAAATTACTATATGGTTCCGACACATGAATAATGAAAAAACATGTGTAGATTGAATGTCTTTACAAAACATGGGGAAAAGCCGCAGATCCAACAGAAATGATGCATGGGTTAGGCCCGAATTTCCTGCTTCCAGGTCACACATTAAAAAACTTACTACACATTTAAAACTGTTAAAATTAATTGATTTTTAAATTTACGCCAACATGGCCGTCGATATGATAACAATTAATAATCTAAATAGTTGAAATTTGCGTTTACGCGCATTAGCAATTGTCAGAAGGTTGGTGTCTGCGCGAACTGCATTAAGTTATCTTACATACAAGGGGCGCTCCGAAATTTGGGCCGCCAGTCCAAGTAAAATTGAAATAAAACGTTTTATTAATTATTTAAGCGAACTGTCAGTCCAAATCTCAGTCACAATAACAGAAACTGCCTTGTATTTATAAGAATTTTGACATTAAAAATTGTTGTTTATACTTGTTGTTGGTAGTAACGATCGAAAATATTTATTTGTAGCTTTTATAAGTTGCTGTTTACCGTTTGGAAATGAAACTGTTCGATGTTGTGGCGAAATCTCCAAGGTGGACTGGTTCACTTCTTTGATGTAATTTTAGGAAAATTATTGGTTCTTTGCGGCTGTAAGTTTTCCACTTGTATTTCCCCCGGCTTCTTGGTGAAAATCGGCTCGATTCCCGTAATCCTTGTGGGTGTTCTCGTATAATTGCATTTTTTCATAATGTAAAAGTACCTTTTTTCAGCTGATGTGGTTACATTGTAGGAGAAATTTTGACTGGGATAGGGGCGAAAAGCTCCAATCTCAGTACTTGGCAGAATTCAGCTTGACTGGTTACGTAAGAAGACCACTTGTAATTATAAAGTCGACGTTTCGATTTTATTTAAATCATTATCAAGACCTGTTGGGTAATTACACCGATAAGAAGCTACATTCATTTATTACATTAGAAAGATCTTACCTAAATTACTATATGGTTCCGACACATGAATAATGAAAAAACATGTGTAGATTGAATGTCTTTACAAAACATGGGGAAAAGCCGCAGATCCAACAGAAATGATGCATGGGTTAGGCCCGAATTTCCTGCTTCCAGGTCACACATTAAAAAACTTACTACACATTTAAAACTGTTAAAATTAATTGATTTTTAAATTTACGCCAACATGGCCGTCGATATGATAACAATTAATAATCTAAATAGTTGAAATTTGCGTTTACGCGCATTAGCAATTGTCAGAAGGTTGGTGTCTGCGCGAACTGCATTAAGTTATCTTACATACAAGGGGCGCTCCGAAATTTGGGCCGCCAGTCCAAGTAAAATTGAAATAAAACGTTTTATTAATTATTTAAGCGAACTGTCAGTCCAAATCTCAGTCACAATAACAGAAACTGCCTTGTATTTATAAGAATTTTGACATTAAAAATTGTTGTTTATACTTGTTGTTGGTAGTAACGATCGAAAATATTTATTTGTAGCTTTTATAAGTTGCTGTTTACCGTTTGGAAATGAAACTGTTCGATGTTGTGGCGAAATCTCCAAGGTGGACTGGTTCACTTCTTTGATGTAATTTTAGGAAAATTATTGGTTCTTTGCGGCTGTAAGTTTTCCACTTGTATTTCCCCCGGCTTCTTGGTGAAAATCGGCTCGATTCCCGTAATCCTTGTGGGTGTTCTCGTATAATTGCATTTTTTCATAATGTAAAAGTACCTTTTTTCAGCTGATGTGGTTACATTGTAGGAGAAATTTTGACTGGGATAGGGGCGAAAAGCTCCAATCTCAGTACTTGGCAGAATTCAGCTTGACTGGTTACGTAAGAAGACCACTTGTAATTATAAAGTCGACGTTTCGATTTTATTTAAATCATTATCAAGACCTGTTGGGTAATTACACCGATAAGAAGCTACATTCATTTATTACATTAGAAAGATCTTACCTAAATTACTATATGGTTCCGACACATGAATAATGAAAAAACATGTGTAGATTGAATGTCTTTACAAAACATGGGGAAAAGCCGCAGATCCAACAGAAATGATGCATGGGTTAGGCCCGAATTTCCTGCTTCCAGGTCACACATTAAAAAACTTACTACACATTTAAAACTGTTAAAATTAATTGATTTTTAAATTTACGCCAACATGGCCGTCGATATGATAACAATTAATAATCTAAATAGTTGAAATTTGCGTTTACGCGCATTAGCAATTGTCAGAAGGTTGGTGTCTGCGCGAACTGCATTAAGTTATCTTACATACAAGGGGCGCTCCGAAATTTGGGCCGCCAGTCCAAGTAAAATTGAAATAAAACGTTTTATTAATTATTTAAGCGAACTGTCAGTCCAAATCTCAGTCACAATAACAGAAACTGCCTTGTATTTATAAGAATTTTGACATTAAAAATTGTTGTTTATACTTGTTGTTGGTAGTAACGATCGAAAATATTTATTTGTAGCTTTTATAAGTTGCTGTTTACCGTTTGGAAATGAAACTGTTCGATGTTGTGGCGAAATCTCCAAGGTGGACTGGTTCACTTCTTTGATGTAATTTTAGGAAAATTATTGGTTCTTTGCGGCTGTAAGTTTTCCACTTGTATTTCCCCCGGCTTCTTGGTGAAAATCGGCTCGATTCCCGTAATCCTTGTGGGTGTTCTCGTATAATTGCATTTTTTCATAATGTAAAAGTACCTTTTTTCAGCTGATGTGGTTACATTGTAGGAGAAATTTTGACTGGGATAGGGGCGAAAAGCTCCAATCTCAGTACTTGGCAGAATTCAGCTTGACTGGTTACGTAAGAAGACCACTTGTAATTATAAAGTCGACGTTTCGATTTTATTTAAATCATTATCAAGACCTGTTGGGTAATTACACCGATAAGAAGCTACATTCATTTATTACATTAGAAAGATCTTACCTAAATTACTATATGGTTCCGACACATGAATAATGAAAAAACATGTGTAGATTGAATGTCTTTACAAAACATGGGGAAAAGCCGCAGATCCAACAGAAATGATGCATGGGTTAGGCCCGAATTTCCTGCTTCCAGGTCACACATTAAAAAACTTACTACACATTTAAAACTGTTAAAATTAATTGATTTTTAAATTTACGCCAACATGGCCGTCGATATGATAACAATTAATAATCTAAATAGTTGAAATTTGCGTTTACGCGCATTAGCAATTGTCAGAAGGTTGGTGTCTGCGCGAACTGCATTAAGTTATCTTACATACAAGGGGCGCTCCGAAATTTGGGCCGCCAGTCCAAGTAAAATTGAAATAAAACGTTTTATTAATTATTTAAGCGAACTGTCAGTCCAAATCTCAGTCACAATAACAGAAACTGCCTTGTATTTATAAGAATTTTGACATTAAAAATTGTTGTTTATACTTGTTGTTGGTAGTAACGATCGAAAATATTTATTTGTAGCTTTTATAAGTTGCTGTTTACCGTTTGGAAATGAAACTGTTCGATGTTGTGGCGAAATCTCCAAGGTGGACTGGTTCACTTCTTTGATGTAATTTTAGGAAAATTATTGGTTCTTTGCGGCTGTAAGTTTTCCACTTGTATTTCCCCCGGCTTCTTGGTGAAAATCGGCTCGATTCCCGTAATCCTTGTGGGTGTTCTCGTATAATTGCATTTTTTCATAATGTAAAAGTACCTTTTTTCAGCTGATGTGGTTACATTGTAGGAGAAATTTTGACTGGGATAGGGGCGAAAAGCTCCAATCTCAGTACTTGGCAGAATTCAGCTTGACTGGTTACGTAAGAAGACCACTTGTAATTATAAAGTCGACGTTTCGATTTTATTTAAATCATTATCAAGACCTGTTGGGTAATTACACCGATAAGAAGCTACATTCATTTATTACATTAGAAAGATCTTACCTAAATTACTATATGGTTCCGACACATGAATAATGAAAAAACATGTGTAGATTGAATGTCTTTACAAAACATGGGGAAAAGCCGCAGATCCAACAGAAATGATGCATGGGTTAGGCCCGAATTTCCTGCTTCCAGGTCACACATTAAAAAACTTACTACACATTTAAAACTGTTAAAATTAATTGATTTTTAAATTTACGCCAACATGGCCGTCGATATGATAACAATTAATAATCTAAATAGTTGAAATTTGCGTTTACGCGCATTAGCAATTGTCAGAAGGTTGGTGTCTGCGCGAACTGCATTAAGTTATCTTACATACAAGGGGCGCTCCGAAATTTGGGCCGCCAGTCCAAGTAAAATTGAAATAAAACGTTTTATTAATTATTTAAGCGAACTGTCAGTCCAAATCTCAGTCACAATAACAGAAACTGCCTTGTATTTATAAGA